>CAKMXE010000012.1:0-600766 GCA_928722275.1 Ustilago vetiveriae
TCCACGCGTTGCTGATGTTGATTGCTCATGAAAAGCCCATCTTGCAGCCTCAAATCAATGTTGAGGTGTTTCTGCCTGGAAGAAATGTGGTATGCTGAAGCTAGAATCTTTTAGGTTTTTGTCAACCTCCTCCTCAACCTGCCTGTCCATGTCCCAAGTCCCACACCTGCCTGCACATCAACCTCAGCAACACAGGGTAGTATACTGTTGTAACCTCCAAAGGTTGGCCACATCAAACATACAAAGGTTGCAAGGTTGCTGACCAAGGTTCACAGGTTGCTTGGCATCCTCACAAGGTTGTGAACCTTGGAAGGCTCCACAAAATCTTGACAAGGTACCAAGACTGACAGCAGAAGGTAGTCAAGGTTCTCCATTCTGCATGCCAACATCAGGAGGTTGCCAAGGTTGGGCACAACTAACCCAGGCAACCAAGGTTTGGGAGGTTCTAGCCAAGGTTGAGCACAACCTTCCAAGGTTGCCAAGGTTGAGGAGGTTCCAGCCAAAGTTGAGCACAACCTTCCGAGGTTGCCAAGGTTGAGGAGGTTCCAGCCAAGGTTGAGCACAACCTTCCAAGGTTGCCAAGGTTGAGGAGGTTCCAGCCAAGGTTGAGGAGGTTGCCAACCTTGGTAACCTTGGATGATGGCGTCAAGCTCCAATGCCCCAATCTAAACCTCTTTCATGGCTCAATCCCACCTCAGGGGACCCCAATGCATGCCCTCAATGCATCAGCAGGCCCATCAATTAGTACTTTTTTCAGGTCACTCCAAAACTTTGACGGCTCGGAAAGTTACAATTTTCGTTAAACTTTAACGATGTTTGTAACTATTATACATCTTTACCTATCAACTGAGGTTGCTAGAACAAAAAAAGTGCATATCAGTTTTTACCTCGGACCAGACAGTCATATAACCCTAACCCAAAGGGTAGTACAATCATGCTGTGACGTGGAAGTGGTGACGCGTAGCACTGCACTAGCCTTGATATACCGTGTAAATTGCTGCTGCTTTGTGCTTGACGGTCAGCAGACTGGCCTTTGTGCCCTGCCTTTGTGCGCTGCCTTTGTGTGCGCTGCCCGCTCACGCTCTGGCTGAAGGACTTGCCTTTGTGCGCTGGGCTTGCCCTTTGTGCGTCAAGCCCTCCTGCCTGGTAAAGTGGGATGGGGACTGCTGCCGCTGGGCACTTGAGCCGTGTGTGCGCCGTCCAGCCATTTCCTGGAAAATGGACGCATCCGTCAGGGTCCTGTGCGCTGCTCTAATGGGAAATTTGGCCCCTCCGTTGCCGGCACTTTTCCAGTCAAAATGCCGCTGTGCGCTGGGGTTGGCGCACACGCCCTCCACATGGCCTTTGGCGCAACGGATTTGCGCGCCGCCCGCCAGCGGCGCACCGCGCGCTAGGCCTAGGCTAAGTTGCGACAAGATCTCAAATCAATTTGAAAAAAATTTGAGCAGCCTGACATTGAACCTGCACTGCGCTTGTTCAAGCAACTTGAAGTCATTTAATGATCAAGCAGATGTACACAGACAAGGCATGAGCATAAAAATTGGGCTGAATTGGCAAAAACTAGGGGAGATTACAGAATAAGGGCTCAAAAGACTGAAGTTTTTGGACCAGCAATAGGATGTGCGCTCAAAAGACCAAAAACTTTGGTCCAGCTGAACAAGAATAGGGAAAAGTGTATTACATTGTTCAAGCCTGGCCTGTAGCTTCACCAGCTTGACAATTTCTGGAGCCAGTGAGACCAGGTGACAGGCTTGCACATGAGAGCTTTGGCCACCATTGTTGCAAGCCAATAATTTGGCTCCTGAGGCAACTGCTGCCGGCCCAAACAAGGAATGTTGTCAAGCAACGGCAAGAGTTGGTGACTGAGAGCAACCAGGACATTGTGGCAGCACTTTGCCTGTCGTCTCTTCAGTGGTCAAGTTGATGATTGGTTGCGGCCGCAAAGTGTTGTCCTTGTCTTCTGCCCCGCCAAAGTTGGTGACTCCGGGAACAGAAGGCAACTGCATGTGGAAAGAACAAGTTGGGGTTGTTGCTGGCGGCAAAGCATTGCCAAAATTGTGGCAGGCAAGCATGAGGTTGTAGTATCCAATATTTTCACTGAATAAGGCAAGCAAATCCAAAATCTGCTTGGCAAGTTGTTTCATTTGGACCAGGTATCAAAGGATGTACTCTCTTCAGATGGTACAATTCATCATCAGATCTGTGTCCAAATTGATGCGCTTGACAAGAGAAGAGTGATCCATGGGCCTTGCAACTATGCAAGCCTTTCTTGGAGACTGTTTAACTGTGCATGTTGGAGTTGTATATTGTGCAGCAGGGGATGCTGTTGTTGAGTTGCACCAAGGCAGCTTTTGCCCTCAAGGCATCAAAGTCACCCAAGGCACCAAAGCTGCTCAGAGATGGGGGGGAATCATAAAGTTCCTGTGGCAGTATCTGAGAATGTGTAAGCAATGTTGGATAGACTTACCAGAATTTGTGCACTCTGCCTCCATTGGTGTCGGGGCTCCTTGCTGCTGAGCTAGGCAGTGACTGCTTCCTGGTTGTAGAGATGGCATTGTATAATCAAAAATCACACCATGATTTTGCCACATGTGTATGATATGCTTGGCATAGTCCTTGCAAACCACCTTGTTGCTGTGGATATGTAATTTGACTCCTTATAATGTATTCACTGACTGGCCTTAGGCCTCTTAAGCCCATCCAGTGCCACTTGCAGTAGCTCTGGCAAGATCTTTGTTTCTCAATGTTGATGACCGGTTTGAGATCAACATATCAACATTGCTGTGTGCCGTCAAACCCAACAATTGGGCAGTCATTGGCATCAGCAGGTGACCATTGATTTTGCGGCAACACAAAAATCTGACTTGTGCCAGTGTGGAGTAGTGTTCAAGGTTGCTGCAGACCTTCTTCTTTGGCACACAACTTTGCCCACAGAGCGCAATTGGCCGACCCTCCACCTCGTCTCTCGACCATTTCTGTCACCTTCTCTTTCTCTCTCCTCTGTTTCCCCTTCTCCTCACGCCAGCTTGTCACGAGCCAGCAGCCGGTCCCGCGATAGGAGCACAGCAATCAGCATGACCGTCGTTTTCCGGCTCTTGCGCCAGATCGTTCCTCAGACATTACCGTTACGCACAAATGTAGCACTCGCAGGAAGTTCCCGGCTTCGGCCAGCCTTGCCGGCTTGCAACCTTTCCAACAACTCCATTCGCTCCGCCAGACATTACGCTATACCGAGCGGTATCCGAGTGCCTGATCCTTCCGAGCTGGATTCTTCTGTTGCACGCATTTTGCCTGCCTCGCGCTACGCGGACGAATCGAAATCAGCGGTGAGATATGACCAGGCCTGCTCGCTTCTGTCAAAGCTGCTCGTCCAGCTGCGTACCAGTGCGGATCTCTCGACCGCTGCCGATCGCCAAGCATATCAGTCCTCGGTAGACTCTGAAATCATCGCTAGCATCAAGGAATGGAATTGCGCTGCCGAAGATCTCACGCAGCTCGCTGTTTCGCTGCTATCAGCCTCTGCTGATCCTCGTCGCCAGCCACTGGCCTTTCGTCTCTTCCAGATCGCTCATCAGGCCGGCTCCGACGATGCCGGATACTTCTGGGCCAGCATGGTTCTGCAAAATACTGCACCGCCTGCACCTTCGGGCGATCCCAAGGGCAGAGTCCAGCAAGCGGTGTCTCTGTACCAAGAGCTCTCGGCTGCCGGTAACGCGCGAGGGTCGGCCGGTCTGGCAAAGCTCTTGCTCCAGCGAGTCCAAAGAGGGCAAGTCGACAAGGCACAATGGCCAAGCATGATTCAAGAAGCGGTCAAGCTCTACACGCAGGCGGGCGACAAGGGCCTTGCAGAGGCTTGGTACGACTTGGCAGCGCTATTCCAAGAGTCCCGCTTCAATCCGCCTGATCAGCAGCGTGCACGCAGCTACCTGACCAGAGGCGCAGAACTCGGCCACGCAGGCTGTCTTTTTGCGCTTGGTATGGAGCACTTGCTCGACGACGAAAACGGAGACAAGTCGCAAGCTTTTCGACTGTTTAAACAGGCGGCAGAGCAAGGAGACGCGCAGAGCATGTTCCAGGTCGGCTCGTTCTACTTTTTGGATCGCGACAAGATGGCACAGCATGCCGATGTGACGGCAGGAGACAAGACAATGAAGGCGGCGCATAGAGATACCTTTGGCATCGATGCTGACGACGTGGAAGCGAGGTTCTGGCTCGAACGATCTGCGCAATCCGACTATCCGCCGAGTATCTTGCAGCTCGCCACCTTGCTCGGGCAACATCGGGCTCTTGATCCCGGTCCCCACCAAGATCGTGGCCTTCGTATCATCGATGCTGCGCAAGCCGACCAGCTCTCGTACGCCCTCTTGGCAAAGCTGCTCGCCATCCTCAAGACGTCTGGCAACCTCCCGTCGCTACCGTCTCAGAAGGGCCAGTGGTCAAACAGTCAGTTCAATGGTCTCATCCCTCAAGCGCAAGCCATGTATGAAAAGCTCGAGAAGAAGATGAATGATTCCAGCGACATGGATGCCTAAACCCGTTCATCCTTACGCAATACAGTGAACCCAGAGGCTGTCACGCTCATATATATGTTTACCTCATCGATTCGGCAAAGGTGTCGATTGGTACCTGGTGTGTTGGAAAAGGGTCCCGTTTGACCGCGTCCGTCGAAAAGTGGTCGACGTCAGGCGCTGGTCGGCGCGAGACGCGCTGCATGGGACATGGCCTTATCCAGCTTTTCGTCGCGAGCCTGTAACAGCGAGATGTTGTCCAGGGCCAACTGGCGTGACGAGGGCGGAAGCTTGCTGAAGGGGCCTGGGCCGGAGACTTTTTTGGTTGGATGCCGAATCCAGTAGAAGGGACCGAGCTTGTCATAGGCCAGGCTCGTGGGCTGCGAGGGCAGCAAGAGAAGGAAATGTAGGAACTCGAGTTGCACTTCAGCAAACGCATATCCAGCGGTGGAGGACGATGCCTCCCACAGGCTGCGTGGGAGCGTTGACAAGAGGCTTGCCAGAATTCGTTCGCTTTCTCCAGTGGTAAAAGGGGACTCTGCTCTCAGCTTCGAGAGGAGATAAGCACGAGCGAGGAATTCAAAGAGGACAGGCTTGACTCGATGCTGAGTGGCATGCGCGTGATAAGTAGACAGTAAGCTGTCGAGGAGTGCATCGCACTCCGTGCCGAGCAGAAACCACAGGGTTGGGAGGAGCGCGCGGAATGTGTTTGCCTCGAGCACACTGTTTGCCGATGCGCTGACCGTCCCGAGTGAGACGGTGCCAGCTTCTGTGACAGGCGTCGAGAGCAGCTCGGCGATGAAAGACGAGACGGCAGCAATCTGCGCTTTGACATTGAATCGAGACTTGACCTTCTGAAGCTTGGACTCGCTGAGGGCTAGCAAGGCTGCTAATTCGGCATAGGCGAGATCCATCTGCACCACCGCGGATTTGGCTTTGGCCGAAAGACCGCTGGATGCGATTCGGTGGCTGAAGGGAAAGTATACCGAAATATGACCGAGCGTATTAGCAAGTGCCGTTCGCATCTGGTTGTTGGCAGATGATGAGTCGCGCCAGAGGGCTAAGACTAGGCTGATAAGCTCGTAAATGAGCTGGGCAGGGACAGATAGCCCTGCATTCTGACCGCGAAATTGCTGTGAGAGGTCGAGATCCGGCTGAAAGGCAGACGGAGCGGTATCGAGAAACGTTGCCAGCAGCACAGGGTCTAGGAGGGCATAGAGAGACAGAGTAGCAGACAGCGTGCGCTTTGCAGACGATGTCGCCAACGAAGCAGTATCGAGAGACGTGGGCAGCGCAAGCGCTGACTGCAGGGAACCGAAAAGATCATTCGGATGCAAAGACGAACCAGAAGTGGTTTCGAGGGCCATCAAGGATGCTGCTTCTGTCTCGAGGTTTGACCAGTCAGAATACGATTCTTGTCCACCCATCGACGTCTGTCCTTGTAATCCGATGTGTCTCCTGGACATGACAGAGACGCGCCGCGAAGCTGGCGCATGGCCAAGAATGCTTTTGAAATACTCGTACTCAGCCGAAGAAGCAAAGGCGGAGCGGAAGAACCAAGTTGGACAGCTCTCCTGGCTGTCGACCTCGGGCATGTGACTTGAAGAGGATTGCAGAGCATGGGACAGAAAGGCTCTCAGCGATTTGAGAATGAGCAGCTTGGCTCCAGGTGCAAGACTTGTTGCAGTGATAGAAGCAGCAGAGCTGGATCTTTGGGTGATGCCGAGAAGGTTGAGGTAGCAGTTCATGATCCTCTCGCCGTGCGGTTGCTGTGCGGAACTAGAGGGGCCAGCGGTGCTCGAAGCGCTCGGTTCGGAGGATGCCAAGGAGATGGCGCTCGCCATCTTGTGAACGGCACCTTCCCAGCCCACTGTTGCGACGTGCGGCACGACGTCGAGGCAGACATCGAGAATCTTGACGGCGTCGAGTCGCACCTCCGGATAGATGTGGCTGAGAGCCGACGTGGTAAAGAGAAGCAGCGTGCCGTGGTAAGGAGCGAGAAGTGGTGCTGGAATCTGCGGAAGCATCCACGCCAGCAGAGCATGTAATTGCTTGCGTACCGATGCGTCATCGTCACCGATGCAACGTGATAGCTCTGGAACGATCGATGCTGCCTCGGTGAACAATAAGCTTGGGTGAATGGAGAGGATGTCTTTGATGCCTGACACGGCATCTCTTCGAACGTTTGCCGAGTAGTGACGAAGCTGAAGGGCCAGTTCATCTAGGGTGAGGTTGCGGGAATTGACGAGCTTGCCAGATTTGTCGACGTTGATCGATTGTTGCGGTAAAGCGATGGTCTTGGCCCTGAAAGATACGTCGGTGGCATTGTTGGCCGCCTGCTTGCCAATTCCTAATTTCAGCTTGGTCTTTTGAAAGTCGGCCTTCTTCTCCTTCTGCCTCTTTGACGCTTTAGGCATTGTGAGTGGTGCTCTTTGAGACCGGATGAAAGGGTCACCAAGAATCTAGACGAGGTGATGCTCCGAGGCGAGAAAGGTTAGACCAAAGGTTGGAAAGATCAAGTGGAAACACTTGCTTCTCGTCGGAAATTTTTAGGCTCAATTTAGGCCGAAATCCGTTCAGCTGGCTCGCACCAGGCACGGCTAGATTTTAGCAACTGCAACGAATTATTCTGGTGGGTTTTTGCGACCCCATTTTCGAATCTCGAATTCATCCTTCTGACTCGCGATCCGGATCAACACAAGCACTGACCGAGACATGTCCACGCTGGCTCCTCCTTTTATCGAGAACCGTTCTCACACAATCGCTCGTCAAGGATTGACAGAGCTCCTTCTCAGACATGGATATGGGTATATTGATAGTAGGAAGAAGGTATGGCATCAGTCGATCCGCTGCAAGCGTCCTCTATCTCTTCGCATTCGTTCCGAAAGGTCAATGTTGTCCTCGAATGTTTTTCGCTGCTGATCCATGATAAAGCCTCCCTTTCCATCGCTGTGACCTTTGGCTCGAGCACTGATCAGCTTCTGCCGCAACTCGGCCTCCTTGCGATCTTGCTCTTGTTCTTCGGCATTGATCTTGGAGACATAGGAACTCCTGTGATCCTGCAGGGACTTTGCGTTCTGTTCCATCTCTTGCAATTTCTGCCGACGAATCTCATCTTTTCGCTTGTCATCGTCCTCCTTAGCTCTTGATGATCCGTTGGACAAGAGCCCAGCGCCTCTGGATGAAGCATCGTGTTCCCTGGGTCTGTAAGTACGGCGAGCGGGCGGAGAACGACTGCGGCTACGGGATGTCGTATGATGATTTCTCGATTCGTCATACGTGGTTCTGGCTCGGTTGCTGCTATCGCTGCGGCTGTCCGAGCGACGAAAATGCTCATCACCGTGTCGAGCTTCATGATTGCGATCACGTTCGGCAACGTCGCGACGATTCCGGCGGTCATCCTCGGGGTGCCTCCTTGAAGAGCGACTCTCTGCTTCGCGATCTCGCTGCTGAGAAGACTTAGTGTGGCGACGACCTGCACTTGTCTCCGTTCGTTCTCGGTCATCGCGATGACGGTGCGAGGGATTCTCGCTGTGATGATGGCTGCGGCCAGACCTGTGCCGACGATGCTCCTCATCGTCGTGCCTGCGTCGCTTTTCCTCCTTCCTCCGCCTTCTTTCCTGGCTGCTGTGTTGATCGACATCGATGCCCGCTTGCACCTTGAGCTGTCGCAATCGAGCCGGATCGCGTAGAAGCGCCTCGTAGGCCGCTTGCTCCTGCTGTTTGATGGCGAGCATGGGATCCTCGCGAACCTTGGCGGCGAGGTCGCGCGTAGAGTTGGCGTTCTGGAGCGAGATGAAGCTCTTCTGAGTGGAGCTGGATACTTGTTTGTTTTCGTCACCTTGTAGCAGCTTGTCAACGCGCTTCTTGCCGAGCAGATAGTCCTCCATCTCGGCCGTGGAGTTGGATCCGGTCGTGGCGGGAGTAGCGTACATCCAATCCACCCTGTCAACGCGCTTCTTGCCGCCTGCTTGCTCTTGCAATCGCTGAAGCTCTTGCATCTCACGCTCCTGCTCTCGCTCCCTACGAAGCTCCTCGAGCTTCTTGCGTTCTTCGAGAGCCTCCTTCTCCCGCTTCCACACCCTCTCCTGATTGACCTGCAGGAGAGGATGCCACGACTTTTTCATATTGAGGTCGCCACCACCCATCTTGACCGCGGGCTCGACACCTGTGCAGGTGCTGGTGCGATGTGCAAAGTTGGATCAATCGTCCTGATGCGGCTTCTCTTGAAGTTGAGCGGGTGACTGTGGATGGTGGTGACGAGCTGAGTCGCAGAGATCAAGTGAAAGATAGCCAAGCTGCACCAGGCACAACCCAGGAGAGAGCAAATGTGGAAATATGAATAGCCGAAAACCCTGCGTGAAATTTGACTCGCACGATAAGAAGCGCTACAGCTGAGCCATTGCCTGAGGAAGGACAAAAGAAGAGTCGGAGCAGCGCGCGCTCTCTTCGCTTTCCCCGATGCACCGCACAAGAGCAGTGTCCAAGGCAAGAAATGCTGTAATACCAACTTGATCGCCATTCGAGATGGCTACTCTCTTCACTCCTGTCATCACCTCCCCTTCCTCACCTCGTTTCTTTCCGCTTCTGTTGCTTTGGGCAACCGAGCCTCTGATCTACTCGTCTGAACAGCCCGCGACCACTGCATTCAATCGCCGGCTCTCGTCGACTGCCTCGGATCACGCTCACTTCTTCAATACATCTTCCTCGCCAAGCAGGCATCCGACCATCGCGCAGCACCACCTCAGCATCGACGCAACGAATCTCACGTCGACCAGCCAATCCTTTGGCACGCTTGCTGCTGCACATTGCCTCCCAGGCCAGTTGGAGAGTTGCAAGGTAGCCTCACGACGGGTTGCGATAGTTCTTTCCCGCTTCGCAAGCTTCCAACTCCCTCCTCGCTCGGTGAGCGTCCGCGGTTGCAATCATGGCCGACTCCGTAGCTTATGACAAGTACATGAAGGATACCTTCGACGAAGCTGCTATCGATGTCGACGATCTGGATGTCGCTAGCTACAACAACACCTACAGCGCCGGCAAAACGGTAGATTACGATGATGATGACAACTACTCGGAGGAGATCACCCAAGAGGACTGCTGGGATGTCATCCGTGCTTTCTTCGAGGAAAAGGGTCTCGTCCGCCACCAACTCGACAGTTTCAACGAGTTCATGTCCAACACCATCCAGGAACTTGTCGAGGAAGTCCGCAGTCTGACCCTCGAGCAGAGTGACCAGCATTCCGGCCATGCAGAGGACAGGACTCGTCGCTACGAAATCGAATTCGGTCAGATCTACCTCAACAAACCCACCATGACCGAATCCGACGGTAGCTCTGCACAGCTCTTCCCGCAGGAGGCGCGTTTCCGTAACCTCACCTACTCGGCCTCGCTCTTTGTCGATGTCACGCAAAAGGTGCTCGTCCAGAGCGAAGACGAGGTCGATCTCAACGGTGATCCTGCCTGGGTGCCCGAATATGGCAAGACCGACGTCGAGGAGCAGCAAATCTTCATCGGAAAAGTACCCATCATGCTCAAGTCCGACTTCTGCTGGCTCAAGGGCCTCGATGACGAGATGTCCTACTCGCTCAACGAATGCCCCTACGATGCCGGTGGATACTTTGTCATCAACGGTTCCGAGAAGGTGCTCATTGCTCAGGAGCGAATGGCCGCCAATCACGTCTACGTCTTCTCCAAAGCACCACCCGCACCCGTGACCTTCCTTGCCGAGATCCGCAGTGCTGTCGAGAAGGGAGGCAAGACCATCTCCACCATGCAGGTCAAGCTATTCTCACGCAACAAGGAAAAGACGGCCAACAACACCATCCGCGCTACCCTCCCATACATCCGCAACGACATTCCCATCGTCATCGTCTTCCGTGCCCTCGGTATCGTTCCAGACCGCGAGGTGCTGCAACACATCTGCTACGACTTCAACGACACACCCATGCTCGAGATGCTCAAGCCATGCATCGAAGAAGCCTTCGTCATCCAGGATCGCGATGTCGCGCTCGACTTTATTGGCCGTCGTGGTACTACAACGGGTCTCTCGCGCGCAAAGCGTACCGTCTACGCGCAAGAGATCCTGCAAAAGGAGATGTTGCCCCACATCTCCACCTCGGAAGGCTCCAACACCAAAAAGGCCTACTTTTTCGGTTACATGATCCACCGTCTTCTGCTCGCTGCACTCGATCGTCGCGAGATCGACGATCGCGATCATTTCGGCAAGAAGCGTATCGATCTTGGTGGCCCGCTCATGGCCAACCTCTTCCGCATGCTCTTCCGCAAAGTCACCCGGGACGTCTATCGCCACCTGCAAAAGTGTGTCGAAGAGCACCGCGAGTTTCACATCCAGGCTGCCGTCAAGTCGAGCACCATCACCAACGGTCTCCGATACTCGCTTGCCACTGGTAACTGGGGAGACCAGAAGAAGGCCATGCAGGCAAAGGCTGGTGTGTCTCAGGTACTCAACCGTTTCGCTTTTGCCTCCACTTTGTCGCATTTGCGCCGCACCAACACTCCTATCGGTCGTGACGGAAAGATCGCCAAACCTCGTCAACTCCACAACACCCATTGGGGTATGGTTTGCCCAGCCGAAACACCCGAAGGTCAAGCGTGCGGTCTGGTTAAGAACCTCAGTCTCATGGCCACCGTCACCGTCGGCACACCATCGGCGCCCATTGTCGAATTCTTGGAAGAATTCGGTCTCGACAGTCTCGTCGACATGCAGCTCGCCCACGCCAAGGCCACCAAGATCTTTGTCAACGGTGTCTGGATGGGTACGCACGACGATCCCGGTCAGCTCGTCGACACGCTCCGCGACCTCCGTCGAAAGGACGACATTTCTCACGAGGTTTCGGTCGTCCGGGACATTCGTGAGCGCGAACTCCGTATCTACACCGATGCCTCTCGTGTCCTGCGTCCCGTCTTCATCGTCAACCCTCACGACATGACCTTGCTCATCAAGAAGCGCCACGTTGAGATGATCGGTCAGCCCATCCCCGAAACGGGCGAGGAATTCCGCTGGACCCACCTCGTTCAAGAAGGTGTCATCGAGTACCTGGATGCCGAAGAAGAGGAGTCCGTCCTGATCTGCATGTCCACCACCGATCTCGAACAGTCGCGCGAGTACAAGGCGCGCAACGGTCAAATCAGCCTCCACTCGGCCGATCCCTCGGCCCGCCTCAAGTCCGTCCACACCATCGCACCCGACACATGGACACATTGTGAAATCCATCCAGCCATGGTTCTAGGCATCTGTGCCAGCATCGTTCCTTTCCCAGATCACAACCAGTCGCCGCGAAACGTCTAGTATGTATCGCTTCCTTTTCCCCGCTCTTGATCACTTCGATGCCATATTACTGACACCACTGCCTTTCACTCTCTTCCCTGCGTTTTCCTCTGACAGTCAAAGTGCCATGGGCAAGCAAAGGTGAGAAAGCCCTCCATCCACTCTTCCCTCGCATACGATCGACACTGACATTTCTTCTACGTTTCTCATCACAGTATCGGCATACCAATCTCAAACATCCAATCGCGAGCCGACTCCATGGCGCACGTACTCCTGTACCCGCAGAAGCCTCTCGGCACGACTCGATCGATGGAGCATCTTCGCTTCCGAGAGCTCCCTGCTGGCCAGAACGCCATCGTAGCCATCATGTGCTACTCTGGATACAATCAAGAAGATTCAGTCATCATGAATCAGTCTTCCATCGATCGAGGTCTCTTCCGCTCGATGTACTACCGAGGCTACATGGCTGAAGAAAAGAAGGTCGGTGTCATGCAGCTCGAAGAGTTCGAGAAGCCTCATCGCGACACGACCATCCGCATGAAGCACGGCACGTACGACAAGATTGACGCAGACGGACTCTGCGCTCCAGGTACACGCGTGTCGGGTGACGACGTGATCATCGGTAAGACGGCGCCCTTGCCACCTGATTCGGAGGAATTGGGCATGCGTTCGAAGCTGCACACAAAAAAGGACGCCAGTGTTTCGCTCAAGTCGACGGAGAACGGCATCATCGATCAGGTGCTGGTCACGACCAACTCGCACGGCAACAAGTTCGTCAAGGTTCGCGTCCGCAGTACGCGTGTGCCGCAGACGGGTGACAAATTTGCCTCTCGTCACGGTCAGAAGGGTACGATTGGTATCACATATCGACAGGAAGACATGCCCTTCTCATCCGAGGGCGTGACGCCGGACATCATCATCAACCCGCACGCTATTCCGTCGCGAATGACGATCGGACATTTGGTCGAATGTCTTCTGTCAAAGGTGGCTGCGTTGTCGGGCCAGGAAGGTGACGCAACTCCCTTCACCGAATTGACGGTCGAGGCCGTATCGTCGATCTTGCGTGGCCTCGGCTATCAGTCGCGTGGTCTCGAAGTCATGTACCACGGCCATACGGGACGCAAGCTTCAGGCACAGGTCTACCTGGGTCCAACGTACTACCAGCGTTTGAAGCACATGGTCGACGACAAGATCCACTCGCGTGCTCGTGGACCTGTGCAGATCCTGACGCGGCAGCCGGTGGAAGGTCGATCACGTGGAGGTGGTCTGCGATTCGGAGAGATGGAACGTGATTGCATGATTGCACACGGTATCGCTGGATTCCTCAAGGAACGTATGTTTGATGTGTCGGATCCGTATCGCATTCACGTCTGCGATCTTTGCGGGTTGACGGCGCTGGCCAACCTGAAGAAAGGTACTTACGAGTGCCGATCGTGCCGCAACCGCACGGCCATCTCGCAGATCCACATTCCTTATGCAGCTAAATTGCTGATGCAGGAGTTGATGAGTGTCAACGTCGCTCTTCGTCTCTACTGAGCATCTGAACGGTTTGCATTGTATCTTAGTTTTCCCGAATCCCCTTTTTCCCCTTCACATCTCTCCAAAGCAAAACACAAAAGCAATTCTAGTCCGGTCTCAACATTTCAAGTTGATGTGATTGCATTCTGCCGTGCTCGCAAATTCTCGAGATGGTTTGTTCGAGATCAGAGCCCAGTCTTGCTCTAGGAACGGTGTTTGTCTCTCGTGACGTCTCGTCTGTGTTGCTGTCTCCTCGAACCTTGTTTCATTCTCGTGGCGATGACATTCGGATGAAACAGTTCGTGAAGCTCGAAAGAGGTGAAGTCGGTTCTAAAAAAGCGCGAGCTGTCGCCGTTGCTCGGATAAACTTTTGCAGACTGTGCTTGAGGGGATTGCCAGGAAGAGTCCGGAAGTTGCGACACGATTTACTGTGGCGACCACTTACTATGAGTTCTTCGCAAAGCGTGCTCTTGCAATTTGACGACGTTGCAATGCAGACGATGCTTCTCGCACGCCAGCTTCAACGGGACATTTGCGAGCAGGCAGGAGGCTTCCGTTCTGCAAGAGCTGCAACAACTAGCACTTCGTTTTCCATACACACTTCTCAATTCGCTGACCCGCGTTCCCATGGTTCACGCCGGGAGCAGCGGATCAGGGACATCTCCACAAGCTTGCACGTAGGCTTCTGCCCCTGTCAGAACGTGGATGTTGAGGTTTCCGCTGGGTCTGTTGCAAGCCCCTAGGATCTGACGCATAGTCCTTTCTGACAATCATGGAGCCGATCTCTTTTTCAACCACAGATGGTTGAATGATGGCTGCAGATTGTGCGACATTGGCAGCAAGTGTACGACGCTTGTCAAAGACAAAAAAAATGTCGTCAAGTGATCCCCGCTACTCCAGTCTGCTCATCGTCATCCAGACGTCAAACCTTGACAGAGGGTCAGATGAAATTGATTGCAAAACTGTCATGAATGCTGCTAGCTTATCAGAGCTGAGAAAGCGCTTTTTTCGGTTGCACGTATCTGAAACTAGGCCGACCGAGCCATCTAAGCAAGACATAGCCAATCATCAAGAACACCACCGTAATCGCCCCTAAAAATCCAGCGTTTTCGGCGATGGTGAATCTCTGCAAATCATACTGATTGAGAACGTCTTGACCGGTTCTGTAGCACTGTTGCGAATCAGCTGTGCAAGTGAAGGTCAAGTGTTTGAACTCGTTTTGTGCCAAAGCGGAATAGGTGTAGGTGATGGGCGACATCCAATGCAGCCAGATAAACCAAGGAGGGATGGATGAGAGAGGTAGAAGATTTCCACCGAATAAGAGGAAGACCACGTTGATCACAGGTGCAAAGACGTTGGCAAGCTCAATAGAGGATGCTCCGCATCCAATGACTAGACCAAGACCAATCGCCGTTCCTACTTGAAGCAAATTGATTCCGAGCCAGATGAAAAACGATCCTGCAGTCTGTCGAAGTCCTACCATCCAATAGACGCAGATGTAAAAGAGCAATCGTTGCACCACCTGGTTCGGAACTTCAGTTAGAATCTTGGAGAGGTAGAACGATGAAATGCGATAAGTACCTGCCGATCGTTCGCGAAGCATGATGTTCCGTTGCAGGGGGAAGATGGCCAAGATGGGAAAGAGAACGGCGAAAGAAGCGTTGACGGGGATGATGAAGAGAGCGCCAATACGTGCCAAGGCTCCACCTTGATCTTCGTCCAGACGAAAGAAAGCGAAACCGATGATGATGAGGAGAACAATGTTTTGTCCGAACGAAGCAATGACGATGGTAGGATCTTTGAAGATAAGCATTGCGCAACGATGGGAGAGTATCCAGAGTTCGTGAAGCCAAGAATTGGGCCATGAACCAGCGAGGTCACTGGCGTCGCTGCTTTTCGGTACAATGCGAGATGGTTTCCGTTCGGCAATGACCGGCCGTTGGTTGTCTTCAGCAGAACGACCGCTGATCAAGCCGAGTTGTTTGTTTTCCTGCTCCGCAGTGAATGCTTGGCCGTTCTCTCGCCAAGAAGAGAGCAATCCTCGGACCCGTCGTTCAGCTGCATTGGTCTTTTCGTAGTTTTCAGCGATGGTGATGTAGTAGTCGGCCGGATTGACACCTTCGGGGACGCTATGATCTAGTGAAGAGAACCAGGCGGGTGCAAGGGCAGGCGGACCAGAGTAATACACTTGACCACGCGTCAGCAGGATGACCTTGTCAAAGTGCTTAAAGATGTTCCACGAAGGCTGGTGGATCGTCATGAGCGTATAGAGGTCGCGCTCGCGGGTAATCTCTTTGAGGTTCTTGACGAGGTTGAGCGCCGCAAAAGCGTCGAGACCGGAAGTGGGTTCGTCGAGCAAAAGTACACTGACGTCGGCGACCAACTCGGTGCCGACAGCCACACGTTTGCGCTCACCGCCGGAAACGCCACGTTGATTCGGACCGCCGATGCGAGTATCTTTGCATTTGTCGAGCCGAAGCATGGCAATGGTATCTTGAACACGCTGTTGACGCTCGTGTTTGTTGTATCGACGTTTCGGCAAGCGCAAGTCGGCAGAGTATTGCAGAGTCTCTTGGACGGTGAGTGCAGAGAACATGAGATCGTCCTGCTCGACAAAGCCCGTTAGTCGTTTCCAGGTGGTAGGATCGCGTTGCTGGCCTTGGAAGAGCACCTCGCCAGCGATGTCGGAAGACTTGTCGAGACGTGCAGACAGCACCGAGAGCAAGGACGTTTTGCCGGCTCCGGATGCGCCCAGAATGGCTACCATTTCGCCTTTTTTGACATGGCCGCTCACGCCGTTGAGCACGCGTCGTCTCATCGGATCGAGAGGCGGAAGATGTGGAAAGACCTGATTGTACTCTTCCAGCGCCTTTTCATCGAGGGAGTCGGTGGGAGACGCGGCCCCATGCTCTGCCGCCGAGAGGTTGACTTGCGTGTCGGAATCGTCGGTTTGCGATGCGGCTGTGGGGCAAGTTGCACCGTGTTTCTTAATTTGCTTGCGGCGTGCTTTGGATAGAAGGACATCGTAGGTGATGTCACGCCAAGAGAAGAGGGATTCTCCAGATGAGACCGCGTCGGGATGAGCAGCCGGTGGTGACAGGGTCGGCGTCGTGATCTTAGGCTCAGCTTGCGAGAGAGGTTCAGCTTGAGAAGATTTGGAAGAGCAAGATGCAGATCGCATAGCATACTTGGCTGGATCCGCTGCCGGCGAGGGCAAAGCGTCAGCATCGTGTTGCAGCTGCGGTCGATGCTCCATCTTGCGCTCTCTTGAACAATCAGATGCAACCGTCTGCTGTTGTAGTGGAGAGAGACGATGAGGTGAAGGATATTGTCGTACCAGTCAGTAACAAAGGGCCAGCGAGCGCATATATATGCGTTGCAGCAGAAGCGGTGCCAGAGCCTGGCTTGGCGAAGTGTCTCGGCGGCAAAGCGCAAGTAAGTCAGACGGCGTCGGGTTGAAGGCAAGAGCGTTGTTACGGGATAGCTCAGCCACGAGATCTGATCTTGGGATTCGTCAGTTCTCGGCAAGTTACAGCTCCGTATGCAGGTTCGGAAGACGGACAGGCTGTTGCACACTCGGTCCGCGGAAGCTTTGGTCGACTGGACTGGTGAGGCTCCTTCACTCTGACACGCCGTGGGCCCCCACGTGAGTAAAAAGGAGTGAGGGCGACGCCGTTCTCGCCGCGGAATGGCGCATGGCCGTCTCAGGGGACATTAGCATAGCAACTGGAGATGCAGCGCAGATGGCAGACGGAAATAGGAATGCGAAGGGTTAGACTCGGTCCGCGGTGGTTTTTTCTGTTGATGCACACAACGACTCGGCTTTGTTGTTGTGACTTCATTAATAGTTGTATTAATACTACAGCAAACGCGGATGTGTAAAGCATCCGCGGCTGATTGTGCGTGTGCTCCGAATTCACTTCGCTGATCTGCGACGCACATCGAGAGAAAGAGAGAAAAATGAAAGAATGAAGACACGGGCAATCCGGCAGCCTGAGCTTCGTTTTCGTCAAAGGGTCCAGACCGCCACGACCATCGCAGACGGAACATGGAAAACGGACGCACAAACGATGCCCGAGAGCTTCCTTTCCGGGTGTGTCACCACTCCCGAATCACATTCCGAGCAAGCCAGCAGGCGTTCGAGCATCGATCGCATCATACATTCTTTCAGACGTGTCAGTGGGAAAAAAGGCATTAAGAAACGAAAAATAGTGTACATGCTGTTGGTCGCCAAAAAGCGGCCTTTTCTTTACTTGAACTGGGTCTCGGTAACACCCTTGCCCATGGCCGACGTCGAAGCAGCCTTGAGAACAGTGTTGAGGCAGGCGTCGACAAAGTTGGCTCCCGACCATTTCTGGTGCGTGAGCACATCGCATCCGATCTCGCGTTCCTTGCGCTGTACGATCTCGACATAGGCCTTCATGCCCTCCTTGGCAAACCCGGCGGCAAAGTGGTCCGAGATGTAGGCGTTCGAGTGCAGACCACCCAGCGTGATGAACTGCCATACGAATCCCAGCTTGCCCAGATCCCAAACGTAGCTCTTCATCTGCTCGGTGCTCAGCTTGGCCGCGTCCCAGTTGAACGATGGCGAGAGGTTGTATGCCAGCCACTGGTGAGGGCGAGCAGCCTTGACACCCTCGGCAAACTCCTTGGCCTGCGCCAGGATGGGCGACTTGGTCTCCATCCACAGCAGATCGGCGTAGGGGCCAAAAGCGATGGCACGGTTGATCGCGCAGTCGGTGCCGCCCTGGTATCGGTAGTAGCCCTCGCGCGTTCGGCAAGCGTCCCAGTCGAAGCCGACCTCAACGCCGAGGCTCTTGGCCTTGGCCTTGGCCTTGAGGAGCGAGATGCCAATCACCTCCTTGCGGAAGGCGTCGGCCTCCGACTTTTTGCCCTTCTTTTCGAGTTCGGCAGCGACAGCGTCACCGTAGCGCACGGGCTGAGCCTTGGCGAGCCACTCGTCCTCGAGAGCAATCAGCTTGGGTCCATCGGCACCCTCCTGCTCGGCGCGGTTGAGGATGTCAACCAAGGGCTCCAGATCGGTCTTGGTGGTACCAAGGATGAAGGCGTGGTCGCGCTCATCCACGTTGGTCGTGATCAGGGTAGCAGCTTCCGAGTCGGTACGCGCAACGACCAGGTTCTCGACGCCCATGATGTCGTACTGCAGTCGGATGGCGACGAGACGGTTGATGTGCTCCTGAATGGGGACGAGCACCTTACCAGCCATGTGACCGCACTTCTTGGTACCGGGAGCCTGGTCCTCAATGTGGATACCGGCGGCACCCTTCTCAACGAAGAGCTTGGTCAGCTTCATGACAGCGGTGAGACCACCGTGGCCGGTATCGGCGTCGGCCACAATGGGACGGAGGTAGTCGACGACGGGCGTCTTTGCGCGTTGCTCGGGCGACAAGTTGGTTCGCTCCTCGCGCTGCTTGCGGTCGTGGAAGAGCTGCGCCATGAAAAGGTGCTCGACTTTGAGGGGCACCGTGTTGTAAGGGTAGTCAGCCAGATCCGGACCGGGCTCGTTGGTGGACGAGGCGGTCGAAGAGCACTGCCATCCAGAGACGTAGACGGTCTCAAGGTGCTTGGCCATCTGGGTCACCTGGACTGGGTCGAGAGCGCCGTAGGTGTGCGAGGTGGTCCCCTTGGAGGCGTGGCCCTCGAGCGTCTTCCAGAGCTTCTTGGCCTGCACATCGGAAGGGTAGGTCTGTTTGAGCGTGCCTCGTTTGGAGACGACCTGTTCGGCAGTGTAGGGACGGGTGGTGTTGGCGAAGCGTGGGATCTTCCACCACTGCTTGACGGCCTCGACCTCTTCGGCAAACTGTTTGAGCTCCTGGTCAGCCATGGTTGCGTAGGACTGATTGATGTGTATGTGTGACGGTGTAGAAGTAACCTCTTTTCGTCAGGTTCTAGAAGGATTGCAGCAAAAGAATCAAAAGCAGTTGCGCTGAAAGAACGGGGATTGTTAGGAACGGGAAGGAAAGACGGAAAGTGTGGTGAGGGTCAAAGGACAGAGAGCCGACTCAGCTGAATCAAAGTATATATGAGCCTGCTCAATCGAGGCTAGTCATCCAAGACAAGGGACAAGGGAGGCGTTCTGCAGCAGCGGCAGAGGGAGCATTCAGGGGATCGCCGTTACCGGACGTGGCTTCAGAGTCGTCACGATGCGGTTTCGACGCTGGTCGTGCGTCTGGCAAGCAAGCCGTTCAGTTAGCCGGCTGCAAATGGACAGTGCAAAGCCGGAGGCAGCGGATGAGGCGCAAAGTGGCACAGGACCGAGTCTGTTCGAACCGTGAATCATCCTCTCCCTTCCTAGCAAGTGTGAGAGTAAAGGTCAGCTTGGCTGTTGAAACCCTTCGGAGCAAGCGGCTTGCCATGGGCAAGGGTCCGTTCACGCCTCGCCTTCTGAGGTCCCTGTAGCCTAGGAAGTTGTCGATTGTGGCAGGTAGCGCCTCGATCCCCGCAATCGAATTATCAACTGTACTCTGTCTACTGTGCTGGCGTTTGGTGCGCCAGTGACGCGGAGTGGAAGACGCCAGCTTGGACCGGTATCGCAGCGTGCTGCCTCAAATCCGGCTCAATTGGACTCCCATATCCGCATGTGTGTGTGTCTGTGTGTGGAGAACCAGAGTAATCCAGGAAAAAATCCATTCAGACTGGCCATCCGCCTTGGCAACGAGAGGTGACACAGAAGCGCGACCAGCGTCCATATTTCTTTGAACGGTGTTGATCTCCGATCCGTCCGAGGACGTCACGGCCTGCATGCTGCGAAATGAGAGAAGGTGAGCGTGAAAGCTGACTCTTTTCTTTGCCAGTAATCTGACATGCAACGATTTCCAGCAGCCCTTGTAGATTATTTCCACTCAACTGTATTTACGATCTGTTGGCTTTGTAGATCATCGAAGACTAGCGACCATGCACGACGCATGGCTGCTGGTGATATCTTTCGAGGAAGGAGTTGAGGCGCAACTACGACAAACAGCGGTGGAGAGCTACGGCGAGGTTCCTGCTCCTGTAGTCGCGGCTTCAAACGGAGTTTCGAGCTCTGAGCGCCATCTGGCTGGTCCACCGGCCTCTCGTCCTTGCAAAGCCGTGGAACGGACGCAAAATAAGTCGATATATCGTACGAGTCATAAAGCAGATAGGCCGAGTTCCGAAAAATTCCTCCACTGGACCCTCTTTGCTCACTTCTTCTGATTTGCAAGCATTGCCTTTCAAAAGCCAAAGCTCTTCTGGACGAAGCGCCCTACTTTGACCAGTCGTCAACACTCACATCTCATGGGCAAGCCGTCAGCATCAGCAAAGGGGGGCAGAGGTGGGCGTGGCGGCGCAGGAGGAGCAGGTAAGGGCCGAGGACGTGGTGGGCGAGGTGGAGGGCGCAACCTAGCAGATCGGTACGCCTCGGCATTTGAGACCGACAGCTGGAGACCTGACAGCGCGATCGATGTGCCGAGGCAGGGTGGAGTCATCCAAAACGAGGACAATGGCAGTGACGACAGCTCAGAGGATGACGATGACAGCGGAGAAGAGGACACGGATGCTGGACCATCATCGAGACGACGAGGTGCCGTGGAAGCATCCAGCGACGAAGAGCAGCAAGACACCAGCGAAGAGGAACAGAGCGATGTCAACTCAGTCGATGGTGGGAGCGATGTCGAATCGATCGATGTACCGGTAGCCATGTGGGACTTCAACCATTGCGACCCTAAACGGTGTTCAGGCAAAAAGCTGTCTCGATTAGGCTTGATTCAAGAGCTGCGCGTCGGACAAAAGTTTCGCGGCATCGTTCTGACACCGAACGCGACACAGACATTGTCACCTGCAGATGCTCACATCATTGCAGGGAATGGCGTTGCGGTGGTGGAATGCAGCTGGGCACGCCTGGACGAGGTTCCGTTTGGTAAGCTCAAGAGCCCGAACGAGCGTCTGCTCCCTCACATGATCGCCACCAATCCGGTCAACTATGGCAAGCCGATGAAGCTGAATTGTGTGGAAGCGCTCGCAGCGGCCTTCTACGTATGCTCGATGCCAGCGCAAGGGAGGTTGCTCCTCTCCAAATTTGGATGGGGAGAGCATTTTCCAAAGATCAATGCAAGGTGGATCCGGGCGTATCGCGATTGCAAGGATGCACGTGAGGTAGACTTGTTGAGCCGCAAGATGGTGGAAGAGGATCGGTTGGAAAAGGAGGAGCTCAAGAAGCGATTCGACGAGGCAGGTGGGATTCAAGGCACCATGGACCGTATAGCCGACGAGGCGATCAGAGGAGACGAGCACGACGACGACATTGACAGCGAGGACGAACGCGAGGCAGAAGCGCGGTCGCTACAGCAAGACTTTTCCAAGATTGTTCGGGTCACTGATCCATCTGTCGTGAGATGAGCCTGGTTGGCTTGAGTCAGCACTCTCGTTTATTGTAATTGTATTTGCTGCCTGCCATAGGCCTGCATGGACCAGAAGCTCTCCGTTGGCGCCGCCGCTGTGGCCATGGCGCTACTTGTGACACGGATACAGTTGACCTTCTAAAGTGAAGCCGGTGAGCCGAAGCACCGTTATACAGCAGTAGTAGCAAAACAAAAGAGAGAGGAAGAAAAAGAAAAACAATTCTCCGAATCGAATGTTGCTGGAGGCGAGAGAGCGGCAGAATTGCCACAGAGAAGCAATGACTTCACCGGCTGCAGAAAATTGACGCAGGTCGTGCATCTGATCCTCGTCGATTTCAAGGTATTAATAAATCGTCAAGTATCATCGCAGATAGCCATGCATCGGATGACATCCGAACCGAAGTATGACGACAAGACTGGTTGCGTGAACGAGCAGGATGAAGTGGGAAGCGTGGGAAGGATCTCTCTGCTGCGATCAGGCTGGGTTGGGGTTGTATGGATGCGTCAGACCGGCCGGCCATATTCGATCGGTAGAGGAAAGAATCATGCAGCATGGACGGCTCGTTGGAAGCACTCAAGATGTGGATCTCGAAGCACATTCCTTCCTGTCTCGGATTTGAAGACAGTTGTGGGAGGCAGGAAAATATTCTTGGCCTACTTTATCTTTTTGCTCGACCATATGTACGTCAGCGTCGCTTGGCAGCAAAAAAAAATGAGGCGGGCGAGCGATTCGATTCAGGGCATCCGTCCACCTACAGACACACATTCGGAAGATGGTATGCTGGACGTGACTCGTTCCATCGACCGAAACATGACGGCTGAGTCTTGTGTCATGCTGTGTCGAGGACACTCGAGCAAAAGTAGATGACCCTGCTTGGTCGTGTTGTAAGGAGGTGCTGATTGTGGTTGATGGCTGCATTGCATGCGTTTTGGCACTATGGTCGGTGTTCAGAATGCAAGAGTCGGTCTTGGATTGAGCCAAAAAAATGCTCTGCTTGTCTGAAGCGGAAAATCCGATAAAAACAGCGGACGCTAAGCGAGCACAGAGGGAGGCATGATCGTTGAGAATCGCTGCAGATTTCAATTTCCCCCTCGAGATGCACGCCTTGGGATGGACGGGCTAGCAACAGCAGTACCACGGCACAGTCGATCGGGGCCGTCCAAAGAAATCAAAATTCAAAGTTCTCCACCAAGAAAAAACGTACACCCACAGAGGAAATCACATGGCAGCACAGCACATCACTGCAATAGCAAAGGACGACACAGCGTGACATTCAAGATCGAAATAGCAAACCGGCGAATGGTGCGTGCCAACCAAATCAGAATCACAGTGGGACACACAGACTCTACACTGCCCCTTTCTACTGGATTGCGCTTCTCAGCCACTCCATCAACCATTTCATCCTGCTCGCCATCAGCATCATCATCATCATCATCACCATCCTCCTCCTTGCGCTCATCCCGAATCGGACTGCTTCGTACCGCACCCTCTTTCCGCCGCATCGATACCCGCGCATCAGTTCTCGAGGCTCATTTTTCACCCACTCGCATCCTCACCATCCGCTCAACGCTCAAGCTCATCCGTCTACCTTGTGCATCCTGCACGAGCTTCAGCTTCTCGCCCGCCTCTTCAGGCTCGCATCCGTCGATACTCGAGCTTCCTTCTGCATGAGATCTCCGACCCAATCGCGCAAGTGCGTGCTTCCGTGAATCCGCGCCAGCCTCTGCGCTTCCCAACCTTGATAAAGGCGCAGTCGCATGGCCGCAGCTTCATCTTGGCGCAAACCATAACCTATGCCAGCAATCAGCTCATCACTTCCCTTGTAGATCCCTCTTGATTGTCCGCACCGCCTGATCCCCCCAGACGATCCATTGCAGCTGCGCTTCAGCTTCCCCTCTTCAATATGGCCACAGTCCCTTCCGGCATGCCAAGCCAGGATGCGCAGCCGTCCACTCCATCCTCGGCTTCATCTTCTCAGCCACGCTTTCTCAGCTCCAATCCCTTTCGCCGCACGTCCGGCTCTTCTTCCGGCCTCGCGATCCTCTCCCGATTCACAACTCCGTCTTCTTCCTCCTCACAAAATCAAGCTCCAGAATCCGCGCAGCCCGCCAAGACAAGACCCTCCATCGGCTCTCGTATCTCGTCCCGTGCAAATCGCAAACCTAAAGACCCTACTACCAGCGCAGATCTGCAACATCTCAGCAGACCCAACGGAAAATTCAAAAGCCTCGCCAGATGGGACTCGCACCAGCACGCCCCTGAACCCTTCATGGAAGCTTCAGATTCAACAGCCGCAGAACGAGAGCTAGCCTCGGCTCTCCAAACACAGTCTGCTCTCGCCTCGGCCAGCACCGCCGCTGCTCAAGCCCACGTTCAGGGTCGCGGTCTGGGTCAGCCCACCTTTCCTCCAACCTCCTCCGTCTCTTCCTCTTCCCTACCTGCCCATTCACCGACCTCCATCTCGCCTGAGCTAGCCGTCTCCGATCTGCCCACTGCAACCCAAACCATCGACGCTATTGGCAACAGCGGCATTCACCCCGATATCCTCGGCACCTCGCAGCCCTCTGCTATGCAAATACAATCACCGCCGTCCGCCGTCGCCATCCCTGTCGATTCAGTCAGCGATGCGATCAACCCCACATCCACATCCATCGAGTTGCAGCACGATACTGTCATCAGTGCCGATGGCAGCACGCCTAGCATCACTCCGCCCGTCAAGAGTAGACAGCACTCGCACTCGGAACAAGCCACCCTCGACAATCACATGGTCGCCCGCGCTGCACAGCTCGTCCTCGAAGCTGCTCGCCAACAGGCCCGCGTAGAGACAAGGAAAAAGGGGAAATCGGCTCCAGCTTCGCCAAAACGTAGCACATTCAATCTTTCACCCGTCGCCACCTCCACCGCCAATCTCGACGGTCAGGCGACTGCACGACCGTCCGCGCACGACGACCAAGCATCCCAATCGGAGCTCGAGCGTACGCCTTCCCAGCGTGCTCGGTCCAAATCCGACGCCGACGCACCAGCCCACATGAAGCGACGTAAGAGTTTCTTACAATCCATGGGTTCCAAGGCACGTCGCGACCGCGCAAACTCTTCCCAGGCCTCCGATGTCGAGTCTGGTGCGCCCACTGCAGATCCAAACGAGACCGCCCCGTCCTCTGGCACCACCTCGGGCACGGTCACTCCTGGTGGCAGGCGAAGGCGGTACGTCGATACGCGCGACCTTGATCTGCTGGCTCGTGAGCTCGCAGCCGAAGCCATCGCCGAGCAGCTGCCACAGCCTCCCTTTGCCCGTCCCAGTCGCAGCGGCACTTCTTCTCCTCATCGCGTCAAGGCCCTCAACGACCCTCGCCGTCGCTCCTTCCCAAGCATTCTCGAGGACTCGCCTCTCCAGGACGAAAGCATCCCCTCCGCTCGTCTACCTACCAACGGTCTCAAACCTATGACACCGCTTCATTCCTCGCAGTCCAGTGCACGCTCCAGGTCCACGGATGGCAAAAGCGTCGAGAGCGCCTCCGCATCTGCCTCACACTCGGATCCCACAAACGGACTCGTCCCCAAGGAGATGTTCCTCGGTCTTGGCGGTTCGCCCTATCCCAGCCTTCCACCACCGAGCTCTCGTTCCAATGCACCAACGCTCGACACCCTGGATCCGTTTGGCATTCCTTTGACCAGCGACAGCTCCCCCTTTGACGCCACTACAGCCTACGCCAACAAGACCAACGTGTATCACACCCCCAACCAGGTGGCTGCCAATCGCACCCCTTCGAACGAATCCGACCTACCTGCCACGCTCTCGAGCCCCAAGAGTAGGCGTCGACCTGTTCTCACCATGACCATGAACGACCCAGAGGCCGAATTGCAAGGTCTCACAAAGCCGCCAAAGGACTCCAACAGCAGACGTCTGACGCCCTTCGGAAGTCGCGCTAGCAGTCGAGCGCCAAGTCCCAGTGCCTCCTTCGCCAATCTCCGAAAGGAAGCTGCCAAGGACGCCAACAGTCAGGCTGCCGAGGCAGCAGCTTCGACCGAGAACAATACTGACAAAGGCGTCAATAGGCGCAACTCGATGGCATTATCCGTGATGAGCGTCGGATCAAGTCTTGCCCCCGCCAAATCGAGCAAGCAGAATCGTTTCTCGACTCTGTTCCGCTCAAACAAGTCAGCCGCGCAAGCCGATACCTTGTCTAACACCTCCGCTCCGTCTGACGAGTCGGCCAACAATAGATCTCCGACTACTTCGCCTGGCATGAGTACTTACGCAACGCCACTGAACGAAGTGTCATCGTTGGCTGTGTCGCCTCAATCGGCCGCCGTTTCGGCAGGTAGCGATGCCGATGTATCACCAGTGGCATTCCGCAAGCTCGAACTCCCATCCACACGCGACACACCTCGCTCGAGCAGGTCACCGAGTGTCACCGCTAGTCGTCGCTCGAGCGCCATATTTGACTCTGCTGACCAAGCAGCACCCAAAAAACGACCCGTCAGAGCTCTTCTGCGCCGACTCAGCAGCTTCAGCTCCAAAAAGAAGGAAAGCAAGGTAGAGAAGCTCCATGTCCCTGATGTCAGCACCATGCCTGTCGTGGACATGGAGAAGCTCAAACAGCTCAGTGAAGCTAACGATGTCAAAGCTGATGGACATGTAGAAAAGGTCGAGCAGGATACCGGCGCTGTCAATGGCGCCACCGCCAAGCATACTGGTCAGGATGGGGCAGAAGAAGTTCAAGCTGAAGCAAAGCCTATTGCAGCGCCTCAAGGACTGGATCTCTCGAATGCTTCACTCGTGCCTGTCAATGAGGAAATGGCTCGAAATGGCTTCGGAACGCGATCCGCCTATAGGCTCGGAAAGGCAGCCGAGCCTGCCAAAGTGAAGGAAGACAGCGCAATCCAGCAGGACGATGCAGTCGATTCCTCACAGACGCAGCAAGCGCAAGTGAGCAGCAAAGAAGAGGAGGTCATGGCGACGCGGGAGGATGCATGGGATGGCACGAGAGTGGGTCAGATCGTAAGAAGCGATTCACAGACGCCTTCGTCGGAGGATTCCTTCTTCCTCGGCAGCGGACCAAGCACCACGAGTCGACCTGGTAGCGGAGCGCTCATGAAGCACGGAAGCGAGAGTGCCATCAGCGAGGAATTGCACACGCCCGACCCTTCCACCGCCTATCTACCGGCAACCAAGACGGAAGAAGCCATGATGGAGCAAGCAGCAACTCTCTCGTCGACAGTGAGCAACGTCACTGTGGCTGCGGCTGCTGCTGCAGCAGTCAAGGTGGTCGCATCGGCGAATGGCGATGCAAAGAGCCCCGTAGTGACTGCTCATCCTAGTGACGAGATCCAGGAAAGCAGCGTCATGTGATTCGAACAATGAACAATGCAAATGTCATTCCAGCCACTTGAAGGTGAAGACAAGGCCGTGCAGCCGACTGTAAATCACCATGACCCATGAGCGATGCGAAACGAAGACCCTCGAAGAGGTACCGCATCAAATTTGGCGTCCACTTGTTTCAGCAGGCCTTGCTTCCCGCCGTATCACAGAAATCCGGTTCCTACCAGGTTTTGCACGTAATCCTAGTCATCAAAGGTCGTTCTCGATGTTGAACCATCGTCGAGAGCTTCTCTGACCATGCCCATGCCACTCACTTGCGTGCCGCGAGTGAGCTACTTTGCTCGTCGAAGCCCGAGCGGTTACGTCCGCTCAGGAGCGCAGACAACGAGTGAGTGTCTCGTCGAAGGAGAAAGAAGGGCTCATTAAGCAGGCGTCAGCCACGTGCCTGGATTTGTCCAACTTTGAGGTATCTTGTGAGGGTGATCTAGATACAAGCGAAGGCTGTGGCACGTTTTGGTCCTCCATAACCGAAACGAGCATGGAATCGTCTGCGCGACGGCATTAGCGGCAGCTTCGAGTGAAGCGGGCGGCGATAATTATTGAAGGTGAGCGGATCGGCGGGGACGAGCACGTTCCAAAGACAAGTCGGGACTTCGATCTATGCTTGCGGTCCAGGAACACGGTTCGCTGCTCACAAGGCGGCGGTTGGTGAAGTGACCAGGCATCCATTGCCGGCGGCTCCCCCACTCGATGCCGTGAGATCGAGTTCCGACCACGCTGACCCTGCTGTGTACACATGGTGTCCTTATTGTAGGCAAGTGAGTGATACAACTCCCAGCCACAAGACCTGTTGGCGGTACACAGTGGTCCAAGGTCTTTGAGCGGAGAACCAAACTCAACCTGTCACCAACATGTCCACGTTCTGCAACTTGATCCAATCAGTGCGAATCACCAAATTTCACCTGCGTGTGAAGCTGCCGATGTGTGCATCCTCTGACATGACCCGGATCAGATAGCGCAATCCAATCAGGAAGGAATCAAGCAATACCCGCAAGAAGAAGAGAATTTCAGCGGCATCTCGCCTCGCTTCGATTCGGTTCAGGATTCCTTTGCCGACTTCTGCAGCGAACGACTGCTTTGCCTCGCACCCTCGTAGGATGCAAATTGGCCTCACAAGCGAGGCCGACGGTCAAGGCAGTTCCTGAGCCGCAGGTTTGTGCGCTCAATCTCGCATGGATGCCCTTCCAATCGATCTTCCTTCTCGTCTGATCCCATGAGAAGGAAATGGATCTGCAATTTCCACATGTGCACTCTTCGTACACTCTTCCTATCCTTCAAGACCTCCCGAGGCCCTTGCGAGGTCAGTCAGGTATATATGTACATATATACACCCTGGAAACTGAGACGATCGTGAGCCGAATCCTTGAGTTGTCCGTCACATCCTCTCTCCTTCCATTCATCATGCAGATCGTTGCTAGCCTCCTGGCTTTGCAGGCCGCCTTTGCTACTGCCGTCTCGGCTGCCGCTTTGTATCCCCGCGAATCGAATGCCACCGACGCCTCCTCGGACGCTCCTACCTCGATCAGCCCGGAGAACCCATTCCCCACCAACGTCGGCTACGCTGGCAAGACCAAGTACGGCGCTGCACCTTTCCTTGCTGTCACGGATCGCATTCCAGGTGAGCTCAAGGATGCCTCGATCGAGACCCGGTGGAAGCCCTACAACGCTACCGAGGATTGCACCTACAACATCTTCCAGCACCTCGGCAACGAGTCTCCCTACTTTTCCTCGCCCATCTTTGCCGAGTTCCAAAAGAACCACGCTGTGCTACGTGACAAATGCACCGTCAAGCAGGTTCACATTCTCCACCGCCACGGCGCGCGTTACCCTACCTCGTATGCTACTGAGGGCGCACCTTACTTTGGAGCTGTCATCGCCAATGTCTCCAAGCTCAACCATCCGGAATCCAACTTCTCGGCCTCGGGTCCTTTGGCCTTCCTGAACACCTGGAGTTATCAGCTGGGTGCTGAGGTGCTCAATCCTGTTGGAACTCAGCAGCTGTTCGACTCGGGCGTCCATCACTACTACCAGTACGGTCATCTGTACAATGCCTCCACCGAGGCGCACAAGCCGGTCATTAGGACCACCAGCCAACAGCGCATCCTCGATTCGGCTCGTTACTGGACACTTGGATTCTTTGGGTGGGACGCTCCCACCAAGATCAATCTCGAGGTGATCCTCGAAGGCGGCGATGGACTTGGAACGCCCGGTGCGTTCAACGACACGCTGGCTTCGTATGACACGTGCAACAACTCGGACACCATTAGTGTCGGTGATACCTACCTCCGACCCGTCTGGGATGCCATCTACTTGCCAACCCCTCGCGAACGTCTGCAGCAGTACGTCTCGGGCCTCGAACTGACCAACGAGATGGTGTACGGTATGCAGAGCCTGTGCGCCTACGAGACCGTTGCTCTGGGCTACTCGAACTTCTGTGGTCTCTTCACAAAGGAAGAGTGGAATGGCTTCGAGTACGATTTGGACCTGCAGTTCTCGGGTGACTACGGCATCATGAGCCCCAACGGTAAGGCTCAGGGTATTGGCTGGGTCACCGAGTTCCTCGACCGCCTTACCAACACCACCTGGAACCCCGCCACGATCACCACTGAGAACAGCACGCTCGACTCGAACCCGACCTACTTCCCTCTTGACCAGACCATGTACGTCGATTTCTCGCACGACGACATTCTTCTCTCGGTCCTCACCGCTCTCAACTACACTCAGGTGGTCGGAGAATATCTTGATCCGGCCAAGCCTGATCCTAACCGCACCTTTGTTCTGAGCCACATCACACCTTTCGCTGCTCGAATCGTCTTCGAGGTGATTGAGTGCGCTGACAAGCCTGGAAAGAGGTTCATCAGGACCAAGCTCAACGAGGCCGTCATTCCGTACAGCGGAGCCGAGGGCTGCCCGTACGGCGAATCGCTCTGCCCTATGGAAAACTTTGTCAAGTTCCAGCGGACTCACGCTTTCAAGGACGCCAACTTCAACAAGGCTTGCTTCGGCGTCAACGGTACCGATTTCACTGTCACTGGTCCTGTACGAAACGGTACCATATACTAGAGATGCACGTGCAAACAGCATGTAGACCCATGTCAGTCAAATTCACAGAGATGCGAAGAGCGTGAACACTGTTTGCTGCCACTTCTGAGCTGCGTGTGTGTGGGGACGCGGAATGACTGCGTGCGAACGGCAATATCTTAAAGCAAGAAAAGCGGAATGCGGGGCAAGAAGCTCGTCAGCGTCGAATCAACATATTGCCGCGCGTATTCGCATTCGCGCTCGGTCCAAGTGTCATGCTAACTTGGTCCGTAATGTTGGCCAGGCCCTTCGACAGCTGTTGTCGTACCGCTGACGTGCATTTGGCAACGATCAGCCAGCAAAGGCAAGCTCGATCTTGGCATTGTTCACACAATCCGCCGGCATATTGAGCGATCCAACCAGGGGTCGCGAATGTTGCGTTGCTTGTTGGTAAGAACGCTACCTCCTCGACCTGTTTCTAGCTGGCTGCAACGTCGACCCGACTGCCTTCTCTTTACCCTTGATTCGTTCCGTCGGCAATTCCCATCAGCCACAATGTCGACGAAAAGTGACGGCAACAAGGATGACAGCAGCAGCAGTCCGCGACGCAACCGCACTGATCTGCTGAACCCGGAGTTCGCACCGCATGCGCCGGTAAAGCCTCTCGGCCAAGATTTGCTTCACGGACCTTCACTGGATGATCACTTAGTCGTTATCCTCGGTGTCGGACCTGGACTTGGCATTTCGATCGCCCAAGTCTTTGCTGAACGAGGCTACACTACTGCCATCCTTTCACGCAGCAAGGCGAGACTTGACAAGTGGTCCGACTCGCTTCACGAAACGGCACTTGCGTTCCGCAAGGCGAACAACCTTGCTGCCCAAGAAGAAAGACTCTCAGCTGCATTTGCGTGCGATGCGCTCGACAATGAGTCTATCACCGACACGATCCAGCAAATTTGTAACTATTGGCCCCACAAGAAGCTCGGCACGGCATGCTATAATGCATCCATTCGAAAGCGCGGACCTTTCTTGGAGCAGAGATTGGACCAGATCAAGGATGGTGTCCAAGGCTCGATCTTGGCGGGGTTCACTTTTGCTCAGGCAACACTCAGAAAGATGGAGGAGCATGGTCAGGGCGGCAACCTGATTGTCACCGGCGCTACTTCATCCACCAGAGGCAGAGAAGGGTTTGCAGGATTCGCGGCTAGCAGTGAGTCGACTACTTGTCGTAGCGTACTGATCTTCTTTGATGACGCTGATTGTTTGCTTCTCCCTTTCTGTTCTAGAATCTGGCTTGAGAGCCATGTGTCAGGTAGGTTCCTTGGTCTCCCCTCGCCACCCACCATGCCGCCCCGTCGGTGATGGAACAAACGTCTCTAACGCGCTTTTTTGCCTTGCTCTTTAGTCGGTGGCCCGCGAGTATGGACCAAAGAACGTTCACGTCAGCCATGTCATCATTGATGGATTGATTGAATCCGATACAGCGCTCGAATACCTCGGCATGCCCAAGGGAAGTCGATTCCCAGACGGCTCGGTAAGTGTATACACATTGTCGAATCGTGACGAAAACATGGTCGCTCATCTTAACAACGGCGAACTTCTCTTCACAGGCTTTGTTGCCGACTCAGATGGCAAAGACTTGGCTCTTCCTCGCCCAACAACATCCCTCCGCATGGACTTTCGAGATGGACCTACGTCCGGCTCGTGAGCACTGGTAAGGTCAAGATGCGGAAGCAGCAACTGTTGCCAGGCGATTCCATCTCACTCAGTGTGGCGCCCATCAGCAAGGTCGCTCGGATCCAGCATCACACCACCAGAGCAGACAAGCTGTGTGCACAAACAAGACTTTCCGGATCAGCTTTAGAAAGTGTTGTAAACGCTTATATTTTTAGCATGGACCGAATCGAGGCCGCATCGACAAGCGAACGACGACAGGATCCATGTGGAGTGATTTGGAATTGTTGATTTGTGAGATTGTTGTTGGCCGATTGTTTGGGGGGTCGATGAGATTCTCGAGCCGAATTGGAACGTCCAATGCCGACGAACAGGAAGCCTTAACGAGGACATCGCTAAAGGCTGACAATTGTTGGTACCGAACGCGGAGAGACCAAGCCGTGGATGGCTCTGGAATTCATTGACCATGTGTTAACGGGTCACCTCGAAGAAGGGGGGAACCGTTTACTTGGATCGGGCGCGCATCTTTCTGCGCTTACGACGAAGTCTGCGCATACGCTTCTTCCTCCACTTGGCTCGCATGTTGACAAAGCTGTAGATGTGTAAGATAATGGTGTATGAGAAAGAACGAACGGTGTAAGCAACTTGTTGTGCCGACGCTGTGCTGGAAGATGGACGCTCATGCCACTGCTGGAGAATCCTTGGCTTTCAACCTCGGGTCGAGTGGCCGAGGAAGATGCGACCTGGCATTGTAACTAACGACGGCGATGACAGAATATTATGGATCTGATGCTAGGTGCCATTTTGCCTGAGGATTGCCATCATTGCGATGCTGATGTGTTGCACCGGAGCTATCTCCAGCAGCGTCCATGCAGCGCCAGTGTGTAAGGTACCTACCTGACTTGATCAAATGAGAGCTACTTGGTGGGAGTGAAGAGAGCGGTTGGCAGTGTTCAGACGAGCTTTGTAGCGCACTCACTCCACCTGCCTCTCTCTCATTTTCTCGAGAGACACAGTTGCCCAACTTATTGACTCTCGAGAGGGCACTTTGGCCCAATTTCGTCACTCGTAAAGCGTGCGCAAGACAGGTCCGCTGCGGTGATGGCTTGGCCATGCCCGAAACAGCCTGAGGGTTGAGCACAAGCTGGCGCGGTGTGGCTTCTGAGGCTTCTGGGAAATTGTCTGCCCGATCACTTGACCTAAGATTGGCGGGGTCCTGTCATGTCATGTGATGCAGAAGGCCGGCCGAGCCTTATGGTCCAAATTTTTCGCGTCTGATCCAGATACCGGTGTAACAGCAGTGGCCAAAAAAAAAAGATCGGTGATGGCCGTGATCTACCGGACAGGACCATTCATGATCTCTATACAGGAGCGAGGGTTCTGGAGGGATGCTCCTGCAAGACCAGGATCCTCACCCAGTCAGGAATGGTATCTGGAGCAACGTGTGGATTCGTATCATGGCCTGTATGCTTGGCTGAAGCGCTGCAAGGGCTCATCGTGTTTAAAATGCCAATCCTCTTGCTGCCTAAGAAAGCCTGGCCTGGCAGGCCGTCTGAGTGTAACTTATCATGAGCGTTGAACGAGTGAGCTATTGCGACTATGGTCATGTTTCTAGACAGTCCGAGCGGCTCGCTGGGGATCGGCGATACAGCATGAATTCTTTCTCGGCAAAGCACCATGGTGGTGCTCTGTCCAAACGATGCATCGATGCTCGGTGGACGAACATCGCGTCTTCCCGTCGAAACAGCTCCGTCAGCATAGCAGAGCCGTGATGCTAGTATACACCGGGAGCCGAGATGCAGAGCAGAACTTGGCCATGCCAACAGACTAGAGAATGCTGTATTGAAGAGGTAATAAAGTACAATGACGAAGGAACAGAGGATAGGAGATCCCGGCTTGCGATGAAAGCGCTGATATTCTGGCATGAACAGGATCGCAGCAGCGTTGATGACAGGAGCGCAGTACGCAATAGGCAAGGATGCGACCTCCCATGAGCGGACGAGTCGAAGATATAGGTGGTTCCATGTTGAGGGCAGCGATGGCATCTGGGCCAATACAGGTACCAATCGAGCAACGAGCGATGAGAATTCAGCGAGCTAACGAGCTTTACTCGCTGACGATGAGCTCACTGACAGTCCAATCTTCGTAGCTCCCATCCGGAAGATACCTTCTGACGACCAGAGGGATCTTTTTAGCAGCCAACTCCTTCATGGCAATCTCCAATGGGTCAGTTTCGCCTTCGGTTGGGACAAGGACCGGTGCGTTCATCCTGTAGATCCATTAGACGTAAGCGATAAAGGTCATCAGTAGACTGTCCGGAGGCGCAACAACGATGAAGAAGTGTGCGACTTACGAGATCTGAAGAGCGCGGGTACCAAGAATTCGAGCTCGCTCGTATTTGGTCATGTAGGGCGTCGTGATACGCTCGGCATTTGCCTGCCCTGCCATGGAGGTGGACGGGTCACCGCCTGCAGACGAGTGTACTATGCCGTTGGCAGCAGCATCAGCGCCATCATCAAATTGCTCCTCCCCGAGATCATCACCATCGTAGACTGGCTCCTCGTCCTCGTAGAAGCTGCACGAAGAGCAAACAGAGCGTTCATTGGGTCAGTCGACTTTCTTTGTCTCTTTCTCTTTGGAATATGCGTGTACGGGTACTTCGATGAAACTCACGTCTCCTCTCCGCCATCCTCGCGATCCGACATGATTTAAGTTGCAGACCGAAGTTTCGGTTTCGAAGCCGGGACCGTTTGCAATACTTGTGACCTCTCACGGAGTCAAGATCGACTTGGCGCAAGCAGACAGCTCAGACAGAAGAGATCGCTGCTGGAATCTGGGTATGTATCGTGAGTCGCGTCTGGGTTGTCGCCGGAAGCCTGTCGAGGGAAAGCGTACTGGAGTTGCTGGACATCAGCAGAAGAAAGAAGAAGGTTTGACGACGACCAAGTCAAGAAAAACAGGAAACAGAGCCGATAGCCGAAATTTTGACGTGTGGAGAAACCACATCGAACCGAACCGAACTTGCCCGATTCGATCGGGTCTGTGCTTGTACGAACCGTTCATCATGGTGCGTCTCACACAATCCGATGGCGCATGTCTACTCTCGATACGAGTGTGTTGCGCATGACTGCAGACAACGTTGGGACGCATCAGAACGTCTTGAAGCTTCGTACATCACCACAGTATCTGCGATTTGTGCTACCACGTCGGGCCCATCCATGCAGAGTTCAAACGGCGCTCGGTCCAATTCCAGAAAAGGACTGCACTGAAGCGTTGGAATGCCGCCCTGTTGGCAGCTCATGTAGGACAATGTGAAGACCGTCTTTCTCACAGTTGCAATTCTGAACCATGGTTGCTCGATTTCGGGATCATCAGAGGTTCGAAAGCACAACAAGAATATGATGATCGTCTTCGACAGCAAGTGGTGGAACAGGTATCAATGCGCAGCTCAGGAGGCAAAGTTGTCATCGATCTGCACTAGTCGCTTGTCTTTCGGACTCCTGCAAGCTTGCCAGCCGCGCACGCTGTTGGAAGCATTGTCATTTTGGCTCTGCGCCTCTCTGGGCATTGAAATCCATGATCAGTCTGCAATCATTTCCTTGGTTTCTGCGCCGTCGAACTCAATCTGCTCTTCGATTGAAGGCCTTTGATCGGATGCGTTGATTGCTTGCACAAGGTCACTTCGATGTTAACGTGCTTTTGCCTTCGAGGCACTACTTGTGGTGGTGGTGTAACCGACAGTGTTTATAGAGTGCAACGTTCTTCGAAACCGTCAACGCACAATGAACCCAAAAGGGGAAAAAGGAAACAAAAAATGATGGACGGCAAATTGACCTTTGACAGCCTCTCTTTCTTCTCGTTGACTGACGATGTCAGTTCGCGAATGCGTTGCGTGGTGTCCGACTCCCGAGACCTCAACTTTTTCTTGCTGAGAAGCGAAACGAGAAGTTTTTGAGATTGAAAGAATCGAAAAAAGGCGGTACAGCAGAGGCTGTCTTTGCACAACATTCCTCAACGCTTGTCGAACAAGCTCCTCTTGTAATCCCTTTCCTCTCGATACTAAGGGGCTGGTCCACCATTTCGCCTCTCTAGCTCCGACGCACATCATAAGGTCCCTTGCTTCGGTCATCGAGGATCGTATCGAACGAGAATCGACACTGTTCGAAAGAGCTTCCCAAACCGCAGCGAGCTACAGGAGTAGACGGCTTCGGCGAACATGCCACGATCCGCAGCCTCGACGCCCCTCAAGAAGGCGGTGCAGGCTTCATCCACGCCAGCCCAATCCACACCTTCGCATTTGCCCAATACCGCCCAGCCTACGTCCATCTTGTCTCAAGCAGACACAACAGAAGCCTCGACAGCTCCCGCGAATATGGACCCATCCTCCAGCCATGCTGCGGATGTGGCTTCCACTGCGCCTCACAAGACTCGCCATCGCAGCAAGAACAAGAAGAGCTCCACCGGAATCAGAGATCGTAACTCTGAATATTCGCCCTTTCAGACCATCAGCGAAGATCGTGTGTCCCGCCTGCCCGTCGTCTTCACTCGCGATGCCGACTACTTTTTCGCCGTCTCCAAGACTTCGGTCCGCATCTACTCGCGGACTACTGGCCAGGTCGTCTCGACGCTCTCTGGAGGACCCGCTTCTCATTTTGCTCGCATCACCGCCATCATGATCAATCCGGCCAATCCTTTGCAGCTCCTTACCGCCTCTCTCGATGGTCGCGTAAAGGTGTGGGATTTCTTGGACGGCGTTCTACTCTCTTCGTTCGACCTTCAGCTGCCCATTTCCGGAATGACCGCCCACGCATCAAACCCAAACACCGTCTACGTACTCCTCAAAAAGTTCCGACATCGCGACGCAGAGACTGCACCCAGAGGCTTCTCTGAGATCTTGACTGCTCTCGATAGTGGCGCACCTTTCAACACCATCATTGGGCATTTCAATCTGGATCTCAGCGCGCACACCCAAAACCTTGCATCCATGCCAAAGTTCTCCCACGGTGCATCTCTACGTCCCGAGCTTGTACGCATCGCAAAGACCAGAGAAGCCGTCGCAATCGGAGTCTCTCCCAATGGTGAATGGCTCGTCGTTGTCGGCAACGACAAGGTGCAAGTGGCAAGAACCAACAACCTCGCGTCAGGCTTTACCAGATTCATCTCATCTCACCCTGGATCACATCATCACCACAGAGAGTCCATGACCTGCATGGCTTTTCACCCGACAGACACCACGCGGCTGGTGACCGGCGACTCGAAGGGTCGCATCCGAGTCTGGTACTGCCTCCAGAACAGCTTCATGGCTCCTTCCAAGGCCGACGCGGACGACGGAATGGAAAGGCACGCCCCTTCCACTGTGCTTCACTGGCACGCTCACGCCGTCTCCTCGCTCTGCTTTTCGTCCAACGGCTCGCATCTGCTTTCTGGAGGCGAAGAAGGCGTTCTCGTTGTCTGGCATCTTGGCGCATCTGGTAACGCCGCTTCGAAGGAGTTCGTTCCGCGTCTTGGAGCTCCGCTTTCAGCCATCGCTGTCGCCAACGGGCTTGACGGTAGAGAGCAGGAGTACGCAGTTTCACTCGCCGACGGCAGCATCACCTTCGTTTCCTCCATGTCGCTCAAGCCTACTCGGACCTTCACCCGTATCAAGATCGACGCTTCGCGCCATCTGCCTGGTGCTGTCGTGCCCGCCGGTATATCAGTCCCACTCGCTGTGCATCCGGCAAGCCGAAATCTTGTGCTGCTGGCTGGTCACCCCTCCTCGTTACAGTTCTACGATCCAATCAAGGATGTCAATGCCATGGAGCTCGAAGTTGCCCCTTCCAACCGTGTCTCTCGCGCCGAAGACGAGCAAATCGAGCCCACTCGCGTAGAGCGCGTCCTCTTCTCGCCCTTCACTTCCACCAAGACCGCCGAAGCGGGGGAATGGATGGTGACTTTTGACAGCCGCAATCTTTCGGACTTGGAGGGCGAGGTCGAGGTAGTTTCCGAGTCGAGTCTCAAGTTTTGGCGATGGAATCCGCTTAACCGCCGCTACGCGCTCAACACGCGCATTGACCGTCCTCACAATGGCAAGCGTCTGACCTCAATGGCCTTTTCGCCCTCCGCCACTTTGCTCGTCACCACCGCCTCGGATGGCAAAGTGCGAAGCTGGCACTTGGCCTCGCGCAAGCTCAAGTCGGGCAAGGTCGAAAGCTACTGGGCTTGCCGCTCTGTGTTCGGCTATCGCGATCAAATTCCCACCTCTACTGCCTTTTCTGCTGACGGCTCTATCCTTGCCGTCGGTCAGGCCGGCTCAGTGACGTTGTGGAGCCCCGAGAGCAACCTCTTGTCGATGGTCATCTCGGCGCCCGAACTAGCGAAAGGATCCCATCATCTGGCCTTCTCCCGCAGGTATCTGGGCATCGCCACACACTCAACCGTGCTGGTGTGGGATTTGATCCTTTCGCGACAAGTATCCCGCAAGGACATTGATGCTGGACTGCAGCCTAAGCTGCTGCTGCCTTCATCCGGCTTGAAAGGCCAGGCCGACGAGGAACAGTTATCCATCTTTACCTTGGTCTCCTCCACAGAAGCGGAAGACGCAGATGATCATGCTTCCGTACGTCTCACAAGGCAGGTGAAGACGGTTGTCGAGCCTGTGTCGCTCGTATCGGACAGTGCGATTGCCTCGTCCTCCATCGCGGCACCTTTCGTCGCTACCCACAAGGAGACCTCGTCTTCAGGCAGGGCTGTCTTCCGCACAGCTGTTTCCTTTGTGGCACCCATACCGTTGCCGGCTGGGGCCCACGCTTTTGCTCAGGAGTTCGTCGCGATCAGCGAAGATATGGACCTGGTCACCTTCTCCTCATCTTCTTCTGCCTCAAGCCTAGCTGCAAATGGCGCTACCGCTGAAAGTATCCGCGGTATCTCGAATGTCAAAAAGACGCTATTTGACGACCTCTTCGGACCTTCCGCCTTTCACGCACATGCCGGTGCTGCTGATGACGATGAAGAGACTGGAACACTTCGAATCTCAAACGAGGCGGCAAGCGGCGCAGGTTCGGGGATCGCTTCGCTCTTTTCGACTGCACCTCACTTGTTACCGCCTGCGACTTTGCTATTCGATGCTTTCTTGTCCAGGATGCTCCCTGCTGCCAACGCGACTCCCACTGTCTCAAAGGCCACAGCAACAGACTCGATTCTGACGAACACCAACACCGACAGCGAAAGAGCCGATGCAGACAACGTGAAGAGACCCGAGAGTACGGTTTTGCAGGAGAGAAGCGTTCAAGACGTCTTGCTTGCAGACACGGACGAGCTGGTCGAGCTATTCAAGAATCAGATTCTCGTAGAGACACGAGACGCTCAATCGCCAGCCAAGGCCAACGGAATTGGTGCTGTAGCAGCGTCAACGCCGGTAAGAAACAGCCAGGTCAACGGTCCCACTTCAACAGCTCCGTTGGCGAAAGTCAAGCCGACTACGGGCGATGTTGGCACGCCGTCTCCTAGAAAGCGCAAGATGTAATAGCCTCAAGTTCCTGGTCTGTAATCATGTAGAGTTCAGATCAGTTCCTGACACACGACGTAAAAGCAGAAAGCCTCGGATTGCGTGTACTGTACTGTATCGGACAGCTTCGAGTGCGGGAATGTGAAAGTGGTATTGCAGAGTGACACATACCGAGTGTTCGGCATCAAGTGCCTGGCGCTAAATGATATCTACTGTTGCGCCTTTGGATGCGACAGCTGTCGCGGGTCCCAACGCGGATTTTGCTGCCTTTTCGGAGTGACTTAAGCGAGCCACGCGGTTCGGGGTCCGAGAGATCACCTTGTACGGTCGTGATGTCCGTCTGCAGCGGAAGAGCAACGGTAGAATTGCTTCTACCCGCAATCTAATGATCCAAATTGGTCCGGAATATGGATGGAGTTAGTGCTTGGACCCTCGAAGAACACTTGCAGGAGCCCTATTATATTCGACGAGCTGACTTCTACAGAGAAAGATAACCCCGTGATGTCGGGGATTCGCTTTTGACCTCCGTTCACTGCAACCAGCTGACGTATTGTGGGCCAAGGAGCAGTTTCAGGCGTTGCCGGTCAGCTTCGAGCCCAGCCGCAACTCGTGAGCGCGATGAGCGATGTATCGATGAGCCCCGTTTCAAAGACATATAAAGATGTCGGAAGGGGCGATCGAATCTCACTCGGCCTCGAAACATATCCACAACAACATCTGCACCATGCCTTTGCATCGTAGGTGCGCGGCCTCCTCTAAAGGCTCAGAGACTGACCGAGAAACTGAATCCTGTCCTTGCCATTCGTCATGCACAATGACTCTGATGAGAACAGGTATTTATGCCCCACCCGGGCTCTTCACACGAGAAGAAAAGCGCGAGCTGGTCAACAGCATCGCTGACATGTAGTGAGTGTCTGTTCTCGACGTCACTTGCGGCCATCTGAAACTGACGATCGAGCTGTCGATCGCTTCCTTCACGTGACTGAACTTATCACAAGCATCAACATCGGCCTTCCTCCCTTCCTGGTCATAACGCTATTCTGCCCAATCGACGCGGAGGAAGATTTCTACATCGGCAAGCAAAGTCACGCCGAGAGGGCAAAAGATTCTGGCAAACCTTTCGTTCGAATTGTGAGCCAGCATTTGGCGCGAACTGCCGTCGGAAAGGAGCGCAGAATGGGCACAATCCAACGATTGGAAGATCGATTTCGACCCGTGCTAGAGGCTAAGAATTGCGAATGGGAGGTGAGTATGAACCCATGGCAGCTTGACACCGGTCCGCGTCTTTCGGATCCTGTCACACGCTCTGTTCCGGTTGACAAACGCTTCTGTCCCCTTCCCGCTGCAATCGTCGCCTCGACAGATCCACATCGAAGAACCTCCAGCCGATCTGTGGCATCTGAGCGGTCTCAACTATCCCGCTCCGGGAACCGAAGCAGAGGCAGAGTGGAAAGCTGCCAACAAGTCAATGCCGTATGATGGGCCAACCATGGCCGATCATCTCGCCGAGAAGTCGTCCCCTCTGTAGAGTCGAAAACAATGTCTTGATATCAGCACGGCTGTCGCCTGAGCATGTCGTTGATGCAGTGCTTTCCACTTCCACCAACAGCGTCTTTGAGATCGATAAAATACAGTCATTTTCTCAGCATTTTTTTTTTTGGCCATGACCGGAGCTTAGCTGGCTATAGATTGTGCATAGCGGCAACGCTGACAGGCATAAAGCAGGGAGAGTCACTCAGTCTTCAGTCATCAAAGCCAGCTCCAGCAAAGCGAGTGACGACTCTCTGGCGAAGTGTTTCAGCTTGAAAGTGAGCGACGCTCCGCGGAAAACGGCAATAAGTTGCCGACTATCCGGAAATAAGTTGTTGCTTGATTGACAGCTCTTTGACGGCTGTCTTTACCCTCTCCATCCTATTCGCAAAGTAACACATGGCTTAGACGCTCTCTGTCTCTGCTTGTTGTTCGACTTGCAGCCTCAAGGTCAGCAATCGTGATCCGGTTGAAGCTTCCGAGGCTGCGTATCCCGTTTTCCCGAAACTGATGTCGCTTTTGGAGCGTCTCTCCCAATCCACCGGTCCCCTGCATAAACGATACCCCGCAGATTGTATCCTCGGCAACCTTTACTGCGCTTTCTGACGTCCTCCATCAAGGTGAATTGGATTGAGAACGACATTCTATCACTCTTCCCCCTTTTCCATTCATCCACTCCAGAACCGTCATCTGGGCGGGAAAAGATAGCCTCGACTATCACATCTTCATCATGGTCGTCAGCTTCGCCGCATCCAAAGATGAGAAAACACGTACGTTGAACCGTTCGTGCATTCAGTGCCGAGAACGCAAGATCAAGTGCGACCGTCTTGACCCTTGCAACCAATGCACCTCCAAGGGTATCGGTAGCGAATGCAAACACGAGCTGCGAAAGAAAAGGGCGAAGAACAAGCGACCTTTTCCTAAACGAAAGAGCCGCGTCATTGCCGAAGCGGCACCAACCTCAGCTTCGCAGAATCCAATCCCGGTTGCACATCCCGCACAATTGCTCTCTGCTTGGGCTGAACGACCCATGACATCAGCTTCGCACAATGGTCAATATAGCGAATCCGCATCCAGCAGCTCTGGTCGAGTCGTCACCCCCAACACATCATCTTCTGTTCACAATTCCGGCAAACGTGCGCAACTTGATAGGGAAGCTGCTTCAACCTCCCAAAGCAGGTCCATTCCCTCTCAATACGGAGATGCGCAAAGCGGCATCAATCTCGATTCAGATGATGCAGATTCCGATAGCTCGAACGACGAACAAGATGACACCCAGCCAGACGACCGTATCCAGCTGTTGGAGGCTAACCAGCTGATGCACATCAAGAGTGCTCCGCAGCTCAAATGTCCTTTTGCTCTCAAGGACGTATACGCAGAGTGGCGCGCTATGCCTCTGGACGCTCGACGAAGCTTGATGGATAGCGTCCGTGCTGTTCTTCCGAGCCTTGCTCAGTCGCTTCACCTGCTGCGTGACGTCTATGCACAGCGTCTACACTCCATCCACGGCAACGTCGTACACATCCCTACGATTCGGGTGGTATTGACGGAAATCCTCTCGGAGCCCAACTTTGAGCAGCGTGACCGATACGCCTTTGGTCACATTACTACGGCGCTGATGGTCATCTTTGCCGCGCTGCGTTTTGCTCCGCTCGATCGCACCTATAGCTGGGGGAGGAATACAAGCGCCGGTCCGCAGGTCGAGCCACTTGGTCAGAAGGACATCCGTCAACGCCAACGCAAGATCTTTGCGCTAGTAAAGCGCATTCAACGCTTCGAGTCAACCTTCACTTTCGGCAGCATTCCCGAATTGCAAACGGCCATATTGATTCTCGCATGCGGCAAAGGCTCTTCAGCTTTACTGGACTCCATGGCCGATTGTGCAATTCGCTCCGCGATGCGCATGCGCATCCATCGGCTCGGCTCATTTGAAAGGCTGCACGATGCGAGAGCTCGCCCTCAGCAAGTAATCACAGTAGAGATGGCCGTTCGGTGCTGGTGGGCGCTGGTTCGCCGCGACTGGAGTCAGAGCAACAAGACTCGCTCGTATCGCATCTCGCCATCGCAATTCAACACCCGTCAGCCGTTGAATCTCTTTGATGATGAGCTCTTGCAGACGCCTTGTCCCCGCTCGCACCTTCGCTCCACGTGGACGCATGTCAGCTACTCGTTCGCGACCATCGACTTTGCTATCATGACAAGGACGCTGGTCGACCAGGTCAACGCCCGATCCGATCTTGACGATGGTCCTGACTCGGCCGATGGCTGGGGCCTCGCTTCGGTATTTGGCCAGCGACTCTCTGCGGTGCAGCGCGACTCGCTCGATCAGATGTTCCAGTCGCTCGTCGCATCATTCCCTGCGCACTACTCTCTCGAAGCGCGCTACGAGGTGATAGGGCTGATCGACGTCGAGCGATGGCTGCTACACCAGAAACTCTTCCATTTGTTCCTGACACTTCATATGCCGCTCGCGTCGGAAGCGACTCGACCGCACGGTAGTCTGATGTACATGGCCGGTCATGTTCTCGACATCCAGGACAAGGTGGCCGAAATTTGCACCCGTCTGGACAATTGCCAACTCAACACGCTCCAGACGCTACGGGCCTGCCTAGTGCTGCTGCTTGATCTTTTCTTCTCACAGGCGCCGATCAACGTCAGTGGGCTGTCGCGCTTGATGACACGCAGAAAGATAACAGCGGCACTTGAGAAGGTACCAATCGAGGTCCCTTCGAGTACGACTAGGACGGCAATCCGTCTCGTGAGAATTCTGCTCGATCTCGAAGAGCAACAACATCACATGCAGCTCGGCCCCGGCGGGACTGGCTACAGCATGTGCTCCAGCACGAATTCAGCACGTCGAAGCGAGCTAGGTCACTACAACGGGGTCCAAGATGCCGCTGGCGTGCGCCATCGATGGCATTCGGCCTGCCAGATTCTCGACGTGCTACTCAATGAAGGCTACTGGCGGTCGTTCCGTAAGAATCTGCTGGAGCTCGAGCAAGGTTCGCCCTTGCCGGCTTGGCTGCAACGGTCCCTGCTGGAAGAATATGAGGTCCCGCACCAAGCTTCGCAACGGAAGGAAGCACAGTCGTCGCCCCCGACCGTACCAGCAGTCTCTGGAGAGAGGCGTCCATCGGGTTCGTCAACATTGTCCTTGCCTTGTGTAGATGTTCGGGAGGTGACAGCCTCGCAAGCATCCGTCGCACCGAATGCCACCGCCGAACTCCCTTTGACATTGGATCCGAAGCTGTTGGGGCGATTCAATGATCTCGATGTATTTGGACTCGAGGTGGGCGGCGAGTCAACGCAGACAGATCAGCTGGATGTGGATCTGATCGGCCACCAGGACTTTGAAGGGTTCGGCAATTCGAGCCAATCGATCGACTTTGCCAAAATGCTCATGGAGTGGCGCGTTGAAGTGCCACTGGCATAGTCCAGGACAGATCCGCTCGTTTTGTCTCATGCTCAAAGTGTGACTGCTCAAGTATTCCGATAATCCGGTTCAACCTTGACCAAGTTTGTCGATCGTGCTCGCTTGTGGCCACCCCAAGGCTCAAAGTCCATCCATCGGCCAAATTCTGATGCATCGCGACTGAGACAGTGAGTGATTTGACTTTTGATGCCAGACGAGCTCAATGATCTCTGACCGTCAACGCGGTCGGAAAGACGGTGATTTTCAAACCTGGCCTTTGAGATCGCATCGAGTCCTGTCCTGGGAAACTAGTTGGTATTCGTATCGGCAATGGTACAGTGAGATGGTTGTGATGGAAAGGGACGCGAAGGGGTGTGTCGCATGTGCAAGCGATCTGATTAGGCATATTATTTGGACTTGGCAGCCGAGCCGTTGACGGCGCGCCATTGGGTACGTGCGCCCATGATGGAGGAAGCGCAGCCGGCAAGACCGAGAATGCCTTCGTCGAGGCCGAGAATGTCGGCACCGGTAGCAGGGATGAGCCAGTCGAGGGCGTCCTGGGTCATCTGGTATCGGACTGCGGCCTGTTCGGTCGAGATCTGTGCGATTTCGATCTTGCGATCCGCCTCCTTCTCGGCTGTGGCACGAGGACGCTTTGCGCTGGCAGCGCGCTGCTGGAGGACATAGGTCTTGTAGCTGCCGGAAGCGAGCGAAAAGGTGAGACCGAGAAGCCAAAATCGAGCAGCATTCTTGGAAATCTTGTCGGCGGTAGCCTTTTCGAAGGTGTAGACCTTGGCACCGTGGATCCACTGAAGTGTGTCAAGGATGAGGTAGAAACCGTAGCCAAGCTGTCGGCCTATGGCGGCGTACGAGACGACGGGATCCTGGATGGTGGTGGCCTTAAGAGCGGCCTGGAAGTGCTCGAGGAACTTGCCGACTCGCATGAGCTTACGGCTGAGACCGAGCTGCGACTTGAGTGCGGTGAGGCGGGCTACGGTCTCTTTGGTAGCACCTTTGCGGTACTCGTACCAGGCGAGGAATCGAGCTGCATACTGGATGGTACGGTAGGTCTTGTCCCTGCCTACGGTGGTAGACCAGAAGCGCAGCAATTGCGACAGGTAAGGATGAAGGATGACTTGCTGAAGGGCGGACATTGATGTGAATGAGCTTCGAGATGATGGTCGAACAGGAGACGAGGAAAGAAGCGATTATCGGTAATGGACACGGCTGATAGAGAGTGTGGAGCGACAATCACGATTCGGTGGTCACAGTCTGGGCTTGAAAGTCGCTCGTGGTCCGTGACTGTGACTCTGGCGACTAACCGGCTGACTGCGACTGATCCCGCAACAAAATCCGACTTTCCGCGCTTTCTCCAACAGCATTCACACTCTAATTTCCAAAAGAAGCGCTCAGCTTTCCGCTTTCCTCTTCAACCGGGTCCTCCGTCCAGGGTCTAACACAGCTTTGCATATACCAAAGCCGATAATTGGGCCGAACTAACAAACTCACCCTTTTACCCTTTTGCACCCTGAGTCTTGGATGCGAATCCAATTTTTTTTGGAAATTTCAAAAGGTGAACGGAGAAGGAAGAAAAAAAAAAGAGGTGTCAAGAGAGACAGAAAGAAGAGAGTCTGCAGCCACCGAGCCAGTGAACCCTAAGCAAGCAGCTTCTTGACTTGCGGAGCCGACTCACTCGACGCTTCCGCGTTCCACCACCACCTTCTCTTCTACCTCATCCACAAGGCGCAAGGTCGCCACTCGTCACAATGGGTAAGAAGCAGGAGAAAAAGACGGCCAAGGGTCGTCTCGACAAGTTCTACTGGCTCGCAAAGGAACAAGGCTACCGATCTCGTGCCGCTTTCAAGTTGGTCCAGCTCAACAAAAAGTACAACTTTCTCGAAAAGGCAAGATGCTGTATTGATCTTTGTGCCGCTCCAGGCGGTTGGCTTCAGGTCGCCTCCAAGTTCATGCCTGCCAACTCGCTAATCGTCGGTGTCGATTTGGTCCCCATCAAACCCATCCCACGCACCATCACCTTCGCCGAGGACATCAACTCGTACAAGTGTCGAGACCAGCTTCGTCAGATCCTCAAGGATTGGAAGGCAGATATCGTCATCCACGACGGTGCTCCCAACGTCGGTACCGCCTGGGTTCAGGACGCCTATGCTCAGTCCGAGCTCACGCTTCAGTCGCTGCGTCTCGCCGTCGAGTTCCTTACCGCAGGCGGCACTTTTGTGACAAAGGTCTTCCGTTCCAAAGACTACAACAACCTCCTCTGGGTCTTCAATCAGCTCTTCAAAAAGGTCGAGGCCACCAAGCCTTCCTCGTCACGTAATGTTTCCGCTGAAATTTTCGTCGTCTGCCAAGGTTACAAAAACCCAGCTCGTATCGATCCCAAATTCCTCGATCCTCGTCACGTCTTCAAGGAGCTTGACCCTGCCGCTCTTGCCGACCAGGACCAGGAAGCAGGTGTGCCGCTCAGCCTCAAAGGCACATCGGCTGGTAACGCTCACGCCAATGTCTTTGAACCCAAAAAGATTCGTAGAAACCGTGAAGGTTACGCCGAGGGAGACTATACCCTTTTCCACTCCCTCGACGCTATGGACTTTATCAAAGGTCAGGATGTCATTGGCATGCTCGGTTCCTACAACGAGATCTCTTTCAAGTCGGACGAGAGCAAGAAGCTGCTCGATCTCCCAGATACCACCGACGAGATGCGCGACAATTGTTCCGATCTCAAGGTGCTAGGCAAGAAGGACTTTCGCAATCTCATGAATTGGCGCAAAGAGGTTCGACTAACGCTTGGCCTTGACATGCCCAAGTCGAAGCAGAAGGATCTTGCAGAGCAGACAGAAACCGTCGAGGTCGAGGACATGGACGAAGACGACCAGATCGATGACGAGCTCGCCAGGCTCAACGAAGAGGCAGCCAGGAAAGCTCGCAAGGAAAGGCGTCGCAAAAACGAGCTGCGTCAAAAGAAGATCCTCAAGATGCAGCTTCAAATGACAACTCCCATGGACATTGGCATGGACGTCATGGACGATCAGCTCGGCGCCGGCAGTAGCGATATGTTTGAGATCGGGTCAGGCGAGAAGGTCTCCAAGAAAGCCCTCATCCAACATGCAGACGTCTCTGATGATGAGAGCGAGACCATTGTCAGCTCTTCACATACCGATGATGACGATCCCGAAGCACGTGCACAGCGCTTGGATGCCGAGATGGATGCGCTCTACGACGAGTTCAAGCAAAAGCAGTCGGAACGCGATGCCAAATTTCGCGCAAAACAGGCGCGTCTCAAAGATGCCAAGAATGATTCATGGCATGGTATCAAGGACGATGAGGAGGAGGAAGACGATGACGACGAAGCCAACCTGAGCGACGAAAGTGAGGGTGGTTATGACCTTGTGCAAAGGCGCAAGGAACAAGAAGAGACGTTCGACACGGACGACGAAGAAGATGAGGAAGACGAGCGCCTCGAACGACAGGCTGCACCAAGGTCTAACAAGAGGAAGCGCGACCTGGCCTCTGCCGCCGCCGACGTCGCCGAGGCGGGCGCCAAGCCTTCAAAACGCTCGCTCGTCAACAGCCTGGTGAGCGACGCCGCAGCGAGCGCACAGCAGAGCCGCGAAGCATCGATCTGGTTCGACAATCCCTTGTTCAAGGACCTTGAGCTGGATCAGCATGATGTCGAAGAGGCTGTCGAGGAAGAGGAGGACGAGAAGGACGAGGAGGACGCTTGGGAGGAAGAGGAGGAAGACGATGCAGAAGATACGGAAGATGAGGCCGAAGAGGACGAAGAAGCAGAGGAGGAAGACGACTTCGAAGTCGTTCCCCAGGATCAGGAAGAAGATGCCATTCCTGACGAGCAATGGGACCTGGACGGCGAGGACGAAGAAGCAGGCAAGCAGAAACGCATCCAGGATCACGGTCTTGCCACTGCAGAAGCCGTCGCTCTCGCCCAAGCGCTCGTCAATCGACAGATTACAAAGGAGGATCTCATGGATCAAGGCTTTTCCAAGCACAACTTTGTTGACAAGGACGGTCTTCCGACCTGGTTCCTTGACGACGAACAGAAGCACTACAAGGCCAACATCCCCATCACCAAGGAAGCCATGCAGGCGCTTCGTGACCGTCAACGCGCCCTCGATGCTCGTCCTATCAAAAAGATTGCCGAAGCAAAGGCGCGAAAGAAGATGCGCACGCTCCGTCGCCTCGAAAAGGCACAGAAGAAGGCCGAGACGATCAACGAGAACGAGGATATCTCGGAAAAGGAAAAGTCGAGCACCATCAACAAGCTTCTGGCCAAGTCGGTCAAGGGTGGACAGAAGAAGAAGGAAGTGCAGCTGGTGGTAGCAAAGGGTGTCAACCGTGGTCTCAAGGGTCGTCCCAAGGGCACAAAGGGTCGCTACAAGATGGTCGATCCGCGCATGAAAAAGGAGCTCCGCGCATCCAAGAGGAAGGCCAAGCGCGACGGCAAGAAGCTCGGCTCGTCGAATTCCCAACCAAGAGTGCCCAAAGGCTACGGTCCTCGCAACTGATCTTCTGCTCGCTCCACGTTGTATCCTCGCATCTTTCTATTCACGCATTTCTTGTACACCATCTCAATCATTCATGCAATCATCTTTCGCCTCTTCTTCCAAACCCAGGCTCTTGAAGACCAAGTGAACCGCTTGCGAGATGAAGATGCAATTCCCTTTTGAATAATTTGAACGAGTTGAACAGCTTAGTGACCAAAAGTGACCTGGAGGTTTTGAGAGAGAGAGAGAACAGTCTACTTGGATGCCTTTTCGACCGGCAAGTCTTCAGGAGGAGCCTCAAACACCACAGTTGGGATGGGCACGGACGGTGCTGATGTCGGGCCGGACGCAGATGCACTCGCGTCAGCCGCCGCTGAATCCCTTGCGGTAGAAGCGGATGCTGTCGACTTGACCGAATCGCTGCGCTGCAAATTGCTAGTCCGAGAGCCGGAGCCTTTGTTGGCCGACAGACGCTGATCGAGCGCCTTGAGCGCCATGGCTCGTCTACGCTCTGCCTCAGCCCGCGCGCTGCCGTGCTGAGGAGCCTGACCATTCATGGATGCAGATTCCAGATCGGCGTAGTCTCCGCCGGTCCATGGCTGAACGATCTTGACCTTGACGAAAAGGTTGAAGAGCGTCGTCGAGATGAACTGTACCGGTTTGTGCGCGATGGGCGGGAACCAGTTGACGAAAGCGAAAGCCTCGCTGCGATCGCCCTTGTAGCCGGATTCGTTCACTTGGAAGAAGCGCAAGTAAGCCCACGAGATGAGCCACCCGAATTGAATGAGGATCCAGGGCGATGTGTAGCCAATGAGGCACATGACGTTGCTGACCGTGACGTAGAGCATGGGCAAATCCTTGATCCGAAGCTTGAGAGCGCCGCTGAGCACCTGAACCTGATGCTCGGGGATAAGCTGAGTGAAGGCGACGAGGAATGCGGTCTGCAACGCCTGCAGTCCATGGAATTGAATGCCCCAGATGAGCGCCTCTTTGCGGAAGACGCCGAACAAGAGGAGCTGCAGACCCCACGCGATGATGTTGCTTCCCACGAGAACGACAGCCGAGAATTTGACGAGCTCGATGGCACCCCACTGTCGCTCGAGATATCTTGCTGCTAGTGGTAGGGAAACGATCGAAACGAGAAACTCGAGAACGGACGATTCACAAAAGCTTGCAGTGATCAAGGTCCAGGGGTACCAGAAGCTAGCACCCGGCACGATGACGAGCCACGGGAACTGCACTGCGCTGATTGAGCCAAATCCGAGGCCGGTGCGAAGGCGCAAGAAGAAGAGGAGCGTTGTGAATGCCAGGAGCGCAGCTGTCAGGAACCTTGTCCCTGCCGGAACATTCTGAAGAAGTGTGGACAGCGAGAAGACTGCCATTGTTGCAGCAGAGCCTGGACAACCGATGCGCGTTGGCAGACGACTGCGTTACTTGCTGATGGGTGAAGAGATGAGATGGTGGTCTTCTGTGATCAAATTGAGAGCGTTCGACGAAGAAATGTCAAGATCGATGAAACCAACTCAGAACGCGTTTTTGCAAAGGTCGCGAACTGATTTCCCAACCCAAATTTCCACACGGCTAACTTGTTAGTTTCGAGGCAATCACTGCAGTGTCATCACGCTTCAATGTCGGACAGCTCTGAGTAGCTGCTGACTACATACACATACACAACGAGCCGCCAGTACGCTCGAGTTGCCAGTGCGATCCTCCTGATCTGTGGGCCAAGGTCATTTGAGCAACTCGCGGATGGCACCCCAAGCGGCGCGGAAGCCGCGTTTCTTCTTCTTGGGCAAGCCGATTGCCTCGTTTGCCTGCCGGACATCCTGAGCGGTGGCAGACGTCGCTTGAGCCTCATCGGATGCCTTTTTGGCGTAGAGCTCGCCCGACAGGTCGACCGACGTCGAAAGTCGTGTTCCCGTACTTTTCGTCGCCGCTGTCGGCGTCTGTATAGCTGCAGGAGCAGCGACGATCTCAGACTTGCTTTGCTGCTCCGACGGAGTCGGGACTGTAGTCGATTGCGCTACAGGCACTTCGCTGACATGAGAGGCAGCAGCCAGGGCTTCGGACCCCGTACCGGCAAGATCGTTACTGTCGCTGCCGATGTATAATGCCGAAGTTTCAGCGTGAGGGGATCAGAGATGCATATTGAGAGGTACAAGTACAGGAAGGGGTCAGTGTGGCTCACCCAGAATCAGGAACCAGGGCCATAGACAGCAGAATCCAGAAATTTGGCTGAGTGGGAAAGGCGATGGAGAAGGAGGACCATCGAGCTCTACGCTTACTCTTTTTCCGCTACTGAAGTCTTTGCAAGGGCATCGGCAAGCTCGTCGGCTTCGTCTGGCTTGACCTGCATCGCGACTGGCGCCGAGGTGGACTCCTCGTCGGTTTCTTCTGTCTCGTCCGCATCCTCTTCCTCCTCTTCCGCTTCACTCTCTTCGCCGTCGGGATCCATTTCGTCCAATTCGAGGAGGGCATCCTCGTGGCCGTGCTTGGCGAGGGCGCCCTTGATCTTTTCGATGCATTCATCTTCCTCATCGGCCCAGTTGCCGTTGATGTCGAGCTTGGTCAACTTGGTCAAGTGGAGCTCGATAGCGCTTCCGAGCTGATCGAGCACTTTACGGTCGAGGTCGCAGTACTGAACCTGGATGGTTTCGAGCGCAGGGTTGCTGCCGTTGGCGAGAGCACCGAAGACGAGCGCGCCGCCCTTTGGCTTGAGAAGGCAGTCGGAAAGATTGAGCGTCTTGAGCTTGGGCCACTTTGGGAGGCAAGCGGCAATGGCGCGCGAGCCCCGAAGCGTAGCGGTGTTGTCCTGTAGATCGAGCACCTCGAGATGGGGACACGAGGCGAGACCTTTGCTGATAGCTTCGATACCTTCCATTCGGATACCGTTCTGGAACATGCGGACCTCGGTGAGGCCGCCGTGGGCTGCATACGCCTTGGCCCAGACGGGAGCCGATCCGTTCTCAAGACGATTGCGTCCACAGATGACGGTGCGAAGCTTTGACTCGAGACCCTTGGTCTTCAAGTTCTGGGCAGCTTGGAACAAAGCTTCGGCGACAATGGTACCTCCAGTGATGCCGAGTCCGTTGTTGTTGAGCTTGAGCACCGAGAAGCTGTGATTGTTCTTGAGAAAGTTGACCATAGGTTCGGCCGATCGACCGCCGAAGGCATTGTCAGAGAGGTTGAGCTCCACGAGGCTGGTGTGGTCGGTCAGAGCATCACAGAGCGCACGCAGAGCATCAGGAATCTCGGTAATGAGTCGTCCCGTGAAGATGTCGGCAAAGTCGGCGACCTTGAGCGTCTTTTTGGTTCTCAAGACATCAGCAAGCGCTTGACATGCCTCGACACCGAGAGTGTTTCCTCCAAAGTGCACCTCTTCCAGATCGGCGACCTGCTCGAGCTTGTCGAGGTGCGGCTGAATGTCGGCCTTGGTGTCGAGCTTGAGGCCCTGACCGACGAGCGAAAAGATTTTGGCCTCGTTCGACATGATGATGAGAATGACGCTGCAAGGGTCGATTCGGTCGATATCTTGGTGGAAGAAATGCTGATGGCTTCAAGGGCCGACACAAGGTTGCAAAAGTAACACAAACGCAAAAACAGGACAGCCTTGTTTCGAGGTCTGTCACACGCTTTCGCTTTCCTTCGTGTCGGTTGACACTTCTTCTATCTGTGCATCGCCGATTGGTCAGTCACCGATTTCCTCGATCTGCAATTTTCGTACTCGCGCGACATGAGAAGATGGATTTTCCTCGCTATCAGCTGCGGCAACGGCGCGCATCTGGCGATTCAGCTCACTCTACATTCCCTGTTCGGTAGCCATATCTGCTTCCATGCATGACTTTGAGTGAACGAAGGTTTCTGAGAAGCTGTCGCAAAACTGTCCTGACGCAAAGAATGCGATAGAGTCAAGTCATATCTTGGGCAGAGTGAGTGAGAAACCGCGGGGATGTACTCTGGCTGAGCATGTCGGGTGTTGCCTGTCTGCTGGTGACGAGCAAACAGTGGTGCTCGTTGGGTTGATTGACTGAGCTTTGACCTCGAAATTCCTCTGTGCGCGCGAACGATCCGTCTGCTGTGGCATCAACAGCAGCTGACCAGTGTTACGATTCGTGTTGGTGTGTGCACACTTCTTCTTGGACTACAAAATCTGCAGGATGAATACGAATGCGTTTGTATTTCGAGCCACGAGAGGATAGCTGACGGGCGGCTCGACAGAGATTTTCTAGCTCACTGACCGGTCTGGCAGGACTGCGCTGCGCAAGCTCGAATTTTGGCAAGATCGACGGGTTATCATTCGCCGTTGGTAGATCCGCCGCCTCCTGCCTCTTTGCTTTACTCTGTAGTCTCTCTGTCTAAAATTTTTTCTCTCTCCCTTGCTCCTCTTGGCTTTTCCCGTTGCAGACACAGAGGCTCTGGTTGACCCAGCTGTCTAATTTTGCATCGCCTTTGTCCAACCGCAAAATTCTCAGTCTGCCTCTGTTCGCCGTCGCCGCCGTCGTTGGTCTTGCTCGAGATAGAGAGAATCACCTTGTCTGTCTTTGCCCTCTCCTTCCACCAACCATCCCCCCCTCCCTACCCATCTCCCTCGTACCTCAGCGCATCGACGCTAGTGTTCAGTCAAGATGGTTAAGTGAGTATTGTCCGCCAGGATCATCGCATCGTCAGGCCCACGCCATTCCCATGTCGGTCAGAGCTTTGGCTTCCAGACGCAGCTCTGTCTTGATGTGATGATCCTATCGCCTATCATACACTGTTTCCGAACAAGTGCTGACCATTGCCTCATCGTCCATACTCGATCTTGTTACGCACCGATTAGCTTCACCGTCGACGAGATCCGTGGCCTCATGGACAAGCCCACCAACATCCGTAACATGTCGGTCATTGCCCACGTCGACCACGGTAAATCCACCCTTACCGACTCGCTCGTCTCCAAAGCCGGTATCATCGCCGGTGCCAAGGCCGGTGACACCCGTTTCATGGACACCCGTGATGACGAAAAGGAGCGTGGTATCACCATCAAGTCCACCGCCATTTCTATGTACTTCCCCATGGAGAAGGATGCCCTCGAGTCCATCGCCCAGAAGAAGGACGGAAACGAGTTCTTGATCAACCTCATCGACTCTCCCGGTCACGTCGACTTCTCCTCCGAAGTCACCGCCGCCCTCCGTGTTACCGACGGTGCCCTCGTCGTCGTCGACTGTATCGAGGGTGTCTGCGTCCAGACCGAGACCGTCCTCCGACAGGCTCTTACCGAGCGTATCAAGCCCGTTGTCTGCTTGAACAAGGTCGACCGTGCTCTTCTCGAGCTTCAGGTCGGCAAGGAGGACCTCTACCAGTCCTTCATGCGTACCATCGAGTCCGTCAACGTCGTTATCGCCACCTACAACGACCCTGTCCTCGGTGAGAGCCAGGTCTACCCCGAGAAGGGTACCGTCGCCTTCGCCTCGGGTCTCCACGGCTGGGCCTTCACCCTCCGCCAGTTCGCCAACCGTTACGCCAAGAAGTTCGGTGTCGACAAGGACAAGATGATGGTCAAGCTCTGGGGCGACAACTTTTTCAACCCCAAGACCAAGAAGTGGACCACCAAGGACACTGACGCCGATGGCAAGCCCCTCGAGCGTGCCTTCAACATGTTCGTCCTCGACCCCATCTTCCGTGTCTTTGACGCCATCATGAACTTCAAGAAGGACGAGATCCCCAAGATCCTCGAGAAGCTCGAGGTCAAGCTCACCCAGGACGAGCAGGACCTCGAGGGCAAGCAGCTCCTCAAGGTCGCCATGCGCAAGTTCCTCCCCGCCGGTGACGCCCTCCTCGAAATGATTGTCATCCACCTTCCCTCGCCCGTCACCGCCCAGCGATACCGTGTCGAGACCCTGTACGAGGGTCCCCTCGACGACGAGTCCGCCATCGGCATCCGTGACTGTGACCCCAAGGGTCCCCTCATGCTCTACGTCTCCAAGATGGTCCCCACCTCGGACAAGGGTCGTTTCTACGCCTTCGGCCGTATCTTCTCCGGTACCGTCAAGTCCGGTCCCAAGATCCGCATCCAGGGCCCCAACTACACCCCCGGCAAGAAGGAGGATCTCTTTGTCAAGTCGATCCAGCGTACCGTGCTCATGATGGGTCGTTACGTCGAGCCCATCGAGGACTGCCCCGCCGGTAACATTCTTGGTCTTGTCGGTGTCGACCAGTTCTTGCTCAAGTCCGGTACCCTGACCAGCTCCGAGACCGCCCACAACCTCAAGGTCATGAAGTTCTCGGTCTCGCCCGTCGTCCAGGTCGCCGTCGAGGTCAAGAACGCCAACGACTTGCCCAAGCTCGTCGAAGGTCTCAAGCGTCTCTCCAAGTCTGACCCCTGTGTACAGGCCTGGATCGCCGAGACCGGTGAGCACATTGTCGCCGGTGCTGGTGAGCTCCACCTCGAGATTGTCCTCAAGGACCTCGAGGAGGACCACGCCCAGATTCCCCTCAAGATCTCGGACCCCGTCGTCGGTTACCGTGAGACTGTCCAGGCCGAGTCCTCGATGGTCGCCCTGTCCAAGTCGCAGAACAAGCACAACCGTCTCTTTGTCAAGGCCCAGCCTATCGACGAGGAGCTCTCGCGTCTCATCGAGGCCGGCAAGATGACCCCTCGTGACGACTTCAAGGCGCGTGCTCGTGTCCTCGCCGACGACTTCGGCTGGGACGTCACCGACGCCCGTAAGATTTGGTGCTTCGGTCCCGAGACCACCGGTCCCAACCTGTTGGTCGACGTCACCAAGGGTGTTCAGTACCTCAACGAAATCAAGGACTCGTGTGTCGCCGCTTTCCAGTGGGCCACCAAGGAGGGAGTCTGCGCCGAGGAGCCCATGCGTGGCACTCGTTTCAACATCCTCGATGTCACTCTTCACACCGATGCCATCCACCGTGGTGGTGGACAGCTGATCCCCACGTGCCGACGTGTCTGCTACGCCGCCGCTCTGCTCGCCCAGCCAGGTGTGCAGGAGCCGGTCTACCTTGTCGAGATCCAGTGCCCCGACTCGGGTCTTGGTGGTATCTACTCGTGCCTGAACAGGCGTCGTGGCCACGTCTTCTCCGAGGAGCCCCGTGTGGGTACGCCGATGGTGACGGTCAAGGCTTACCTGCCCGTCAACGAGTCGTTCGGTTTCAACGCGGATCTTCGTCAGGCCACGTCTGGTCAGGCTTTCCCTCAATCCGTCTTTGACCACTGGCAGCTGCTCCCCGGTACGCCGCTTGAGGCCGGTAAGACCCTGGACATTGTCACCGCTATCCGAAAGCGAAAGGGTCTCAAGGAGAACGTTCCTCCCCTCGATACCTATCTGGACAAGCTTTAAATGCCTCCACGTATGAGCTTCCCCTATGGTACGGCGTTGGTCCCCGTTGCTGTTGTTTGCAGCGATTCCTCAAAATTTCAATTGTGTTCCCGCTTGACGTTTGATCCACTGTGGTTTGTGCTTGCCGTTGATTTACCCCTTTCTAATTTTGAGCATATCGTATGAGATCTGTGTGAGAAAGGGTGATCTGATGACCTTTGCAGATGAGCGGGGTGAAATCGGTCGTCAGAGCTGAACCAGAAGAATGCGAGTTGCTCTTGTTCCGGCCATCTTCGAGCCAGATGAGTCAAGCTTGAACGGCAAGTGTTGCTCGTGTCTAGACATCTCGCCGCGACAACACAAAAGCGAATCGCCCGAACAGCGTCAGTAGAGCGAGCAACCGATCTAACAGCCCGAGTAATTTAGCGTCGTGCACGAAGAACAAAGGAGCGCGAAAGGTGAAAAAAAAAAAGGGCAAACGAGGAAGAAAAGGGAGAAAAAATTCTGAAACGGCGCGGCAGGCAGCAGCAGGCAGCAGCACGCAGCTCAAAGCAACTCTGTCGGCCCCGAGTTGGCCAAAGTCAGTCAGTCAGTCAGTCTGGTGAGGTTGCACGTCGTGATCATCATTCAAGCACTTCTGTATCTTCCTTTCGACTCTCCAGCTCATATCATCCTGGTCGCTCATTCGACGTTCACAGTAAAAAAGGTCGTAGAGACTTCTCCTCCACCCTTTAGTGTATTCCGGCCGGCTTCCGTTCTTCAGCCTTCGCCGTGGACCCAACAATCTCACGCACCTTTCAACCAAGTCATTGATCGTCCCTTTCTAGCATTCTCAGTCTTGCCAACCTTCGACCAGCTCAGCCAATAGATCGCTCAACATGCCAAGCGTACAAGACATCTCTAACGGTGTCGATGAGCTCGACTTTGTCGACGATGCCGACATCGACTTTTCCGACATCGAGCAAAAGTATTCGGTCAAATTCGACGAGGGCCTTGACGATGTCATTGTCATCGAGGGCGTTCCCGTCATTACCGAGTCGCGACAGCAAAAGCTTTTCGAGACTGTCCAGAAACGTTTCAAGACCCATGCCAACATCGACATTGCCGTAGAGGGCATGCACATTCCATACGCCGACAACGGAGAGTCGAAAGGGTACCTCTTTGTCGAGATGGCTTCCGCCGAAGACGCTGCTCAGGCAATTCGTCAGATGGACGGCTATGCTTTCGACAAGAAGCATCGCTTTTCCGTCCACCGCTTCACCGACGTCGAAAAGTTTGCCAGCCTCTCCGAGAACTATGTGGAGCCTCAAGAGGAAGAGTTCCACCCTCGCGAGCACCTTCGCTCCTGGCTCGCCGACCCTGCTGGTCGCGACCAGCTCGTCATCTGCCGCGGTGACGACGTCGAGATCGCCTGGCACAATCGCTCCTCGGATCCTCAGGTTGAACGCAGCCGTCCTCGCTGGACCGAGAGTTATGTCCAGTGGTCTCCCCTCGGCACCTTCCTCACCACCTTCCACCGTCAAGGTATCCAGATCTGGGGCGGTCCCTCGTGCGAGCGTTTCATGCGTTTCCCTCATCCAGGCGCCCGTCTCGTCGACTTCTCTCCCAGCGAAAAGTACATGGTCACCTGGTCTCACGAGCCTATCCAGGTCCCCGACAATGCTCCCATCGGTCCTCAATTCTTTGGTCCCGAAGACGAGGGCAACCGCATCGCCGTCTGGGAGGTGCGAACCGGTCACCTCTTGCGAACCTTCCCCGTGCCTCAGGACGAGAGCGGTCAACCGGGTCAGCTCAAGGGCTTCTCCTGGCCCTATCTCAAATGGAGCCCCGAAGACAAGTACTGCGCCCGTCTCAACCCGGGCCAGGCTATCAGCGTGTACGAGACTCCATCCATGGGTCTGCTCGACAAAAAGTCGATCAAGATCGAGGGCGTCGTTGACTTTGAATGGTGTCCCATGGGAGACAAGGACCGCGAGCTTGTCGAGACCGGCAAGCCCAACAAAAAGGCGAGGGACAACATGATTGTCTTCTGGCAGCCCGAGGTGGCTAACCAGCCCGCACGCGTCACGGTGATGGCGGTGCCAACGAGAACCATTCTGCGTTCCAAGAACCTCTTCAATGTATCCGACTGCAAGCTTCATTGGCATCCCCAGGGTGACTACCTTTGTGTCAAGGTCGACCGCCACACAAAGACCAAGAAATCCATGTTCTGCAACCTCGAGATCTTCCGCGTGCGCGAAAAGGAGTTCCCCGTCGAAGTCGTCGAGCTCAAGGACCCTGTCACCGCTTTTGCATGGGAGCCCTTTGGAACCCACTTTGCCCTCATCTCGAGCAACGACCCTCAGCTCGGCACACCAGCGCCCGGTATCACGATCAAGACGCAGCTCAACTTTTACCACCTCCACCCCAAGGGCGACTTCCGCCCGCTCAAGGTGCTGGACAACAAGACGGTCAACACACTCTTCTGGTCGCCCCGCGGTCGTCACATTGTGGTCGCGACGCTAGGCAGTTCGCAAAAGTTCGACCTGGAGTGGTACGACGTCGATTTCATGCACGAGGTGCGACAGGGCAACCCGTCTGCCGACCCTGCCGACGATGTCAAGCTGATCGGCACTGGCGAGCACTACGGTATCACCGACCTCGAGTGGGATCCTTCGGGGCGCTACGTCGCCACCTCGGCATCCGTATGGCGTCACTCGCTCGAGAACGGTTTCGCCATCTGGGATTTCAAGGGTCAAGAGTTGCAGAAACACATCCAAGATCGCTTCAAGCAGATCCTTTGGCGTCCGCGACCTCGCACGCTCCTGGGCAAAGAGGAGCAGAGGAAGGTGCGAAAGAACTTGCGAGAATACTCGAAGCAGTTCGAGGAGGAGGATGCCGCCGAGGAGTCCAACCTTGCCACGGCCGAGCGCGAGCTGTACCAGCGCATCCTGGAAGAATGGAAAGCTTGGCGCGGACGTGCGCGTCGGGACCTGGAACAGCTGCGCGAAGATCTTGGCCGCGAGGAGGTCGGTCAGAGCGTCGACCACGCCAAGAAGCTCGCTGAGGAGGCCACCGAGGAGGTGCAAGAATGGATGGAGGAGATCATCGAGGAGACCGAAGAGGTGCTTGCCTAACCCTTGTCGGCTTGTTTGCTCTGCGCGGTCACCGCAGTCTGAATGTGACACCGCTTTGCGCTCGTTCGCTTGGCCGAATTGTATACTTTTCCTTTGCTGCGATGCTCTGTTGCCCCGGTGCGTGTTATCTTGAACCTGCTCATCTCCATGTGTTCATGCCAGCGCTGCGTCCTCCAAACTGAGATCGGCCTCGGCCGTGTGATATTCCGTCTGCCTATCGCAGCGATATGTTTTCGTCTCTGTGGTGGAACGAATGCATGCTAAGTCTCGCTGCTTTGGATTTCAGTTTGATATTGGTGAGGAGGCGGTCGATGTCGACGAAGCTGAATCTGCCTCGTGGAAAGCTCTTCTCCAGTGGGCCAGGCCGAGCTCTTGCATGTCCTTCTCAATGTCCTTGGGCAGATTGATGTGTTTGACCGCTTTTGGCTCAAAAGTTGATTCCAAGAGCCTCGCTGTCTTTCGCTGCATGTATTCGATTTGCGAAAAGTCGCGTCTGCGGAGGCCACCGCCCCAGGACGGATGTTTGAAGAAGTAGCGCAGATAGATGGTAAAGTCCCGTCGATGTTGCTGCGAGGCAATTGGGAAGACGGACATGAACGGGTCAGCGAGGCTTCAATGATGTGACGATTCGAGACCTGGGTCGCTTCAACACACCTGCTCCTTGGTCTTGATCATTCGAAGTCCCCTCCGATACAAAGCGAGGATTTCTTTCTGCGATTGAGTGAGCTTCTTGACCGCCGACATTCTGATAGAAAGATGCTCCACCGAGATGCCGAGTGGTATGCTGAGCGGATGAGATGTTGAGCCTGTGTCGGTGTGAAAGAGTCGAATGGTCAGTCCGGAAGGTTGTGTCAAGGATGTCCACGTTAGCTAAAGGCCGCATCTTGTCCACTCTTTCGCTTTCGCTTTCCAGCTGGCCGATGCGAAGATCTTTTCTAGATCATTGTTAGATCCATTAGACTCGCTCCACTCGAACCAGAAGATGCATCAAGAGTCTCTTGGCGGCTCATCATTACCTTCTCACCATCGCCGTTGCCGAAGCTACCCTCACTCGCAGCCACGAACGTCATGTCGTTGCTTCGACCGTTCCGAGCCACGGATCTGTTCAAGTTCAACAACGTCAACTTGGATCACTGGACAGAAACCTATACGCTTTCGTTCTACCTTTCCTACCTCGCACAATGGCCTGATCTATCCTTCATTCAAACTGCGCCTTCCACATCGCGCACCATGGGCTATGTGATTGGAAAGGCAGAAGGACGAGACTCTCCCTCTTCAACATCGTCGGCTTCGACATTTCGACGTTCTTCCGACATCCCCACTTTACACGGTCATGTCACGGCCATCACCATTGCACCGGAATACCGCCGATTAGGTCTAGCCAAAGGTCTGATGAAATTGCTCGAAGACGTTTCGGATCGAGTGTACAATGCCTATTTTGTCGACCTCTTCGTACGACCAAGCAACAAAAACGCAGTAGACATGTACCAGGGAATGGGCTACGACGTATATAGAACCGTGACAGGCTACTATTACGGAGGCGGAAAAGCAGGTCAAGACGAAGACGGTTACGATATGCGAAAGAGTCTACCCAGAGACAAGGATGGCAAGACGACGAGAAAGGATGGTAAAAGATTCGCCGTTGATCCACAAGACACGCTCTTCGAACCTGCCTATCGACCATGACGATCGCAACGGACAAGTGCATCGTTTGACGGCACAAGAGAGGTCAGACAAGGGAGTGTCTGCGAGCTAGGAATTGCACAGGCTCACCACGCTGTAGCTCAATCCCATTCGATCGCAGGTGGCCGTTGATACGGCCGATCTATACCTAAGGCCTTGGTTGTCCGCAACGGCATGCAATAAGTCGGATCGACCTGTTGCAAGCCTTGAAAGCCGAGCAGTGATAGTCCTACCGCATTCGCAAACGCATGTCGATATATCCAAAACGAGACGGCGTCAGTGCCCTTTCGTCGCTACAGAGCGAAAGCTTGACATCCTCCAAGAACTCACCAGCGCATCCGAACACAGTGTGAAATACATCTGTCACGTTATCCGGACGATCGGCTATGCCTCCATCATCCGGATCCTGCATTGCAACCAGAAAAAACGTCATTCCTTGGTCAGTGTGGCTCGTCGAAAGACTTATTAGATGGGAAACTCACTTGAGCAGAGAGGATGAATCTCGACAGCTTCTTGGCGTTGATCCAATGCAGACGACCCAAGACGCTCAAAGAGGATAGGACCCACCAGCTGTAGCAGACGTCTTCGAGCTTTTGCGGCCGACCGTTGAGTCCTCCATTGGGCAGTTGACGTTCCGAGAGCCAGCCGCCAACTCGATCTCGATCGATGCTGTCGAGAGATTGGAGGATAGAGAGCGCACCGATACAAACCCATGCTGCGACGTTGGAGGCGAGGTACAAATCCTGTCAACTCGATTCTTAGAGGTCAATGAGAAAGGGGAAAGATGGGTCAAGGGCGACTCACCTTGAGCTGCGTGGGACTCGGCACCAGGCCCTGTGCCGAAGCCTCCGTCTGGATTGTGGCAGGACAAGACATGGTCGATGGTGAGCTGACGATCGAGCCGATGAAGCTCGCCAAGGTGAGCGAGTGCGGATACGGCGCAGTAGAGAAAGCGCGTGTCTGTTTCGCCCCACTTATCGCCTTGAATTGCGCCGTTGGGAAGCTGCAGCCCGAGGATGACTGTTGAAAAAGGGTACGATTGAGCTGCACATGCTTCAGCGTCTGTATGCTGCATACGCTCAGAAGATGCTCTCTACTCACATTGTACGATCCGCTCTCCGTGTCCCTTGACCTCGAGCTCCTCGAAAGCGTCCTGCATTGCCAGAATCTGGATCGCCGACAAAGTGCTATGCACATGCGCGTCGTGACCTGGAAACGATCCGAATCCACCGGCTTGATCGTCCCAACAGCTGAGCACAAAGTCGATCAGCGCCTGTCGATCCAAAGCTTGCGGTTTGCCCAGGATTTCCAAGGCTGCGAGGCCCCAATAGACGCCGTTCATGCGCAGATGGGTGGTGAAATGGTAGGCGAGGGAATCTCGTTTCTTGTCGAGCGCTTCGACGAATGCAATGTGTAGAGGAATGAGAAGATGCCGTGTTGGGTCCGTTCTGGAGCTCGATGCTTCCCCGGACGATGTTGTTGTTGTCGTCGCCGCCGCCGTCATGATCATTAGATTTGGCTCTGCTTGGTATGGTGGTCCGAGGTGATCAAGAGTCAGAGAGAGACAGTGTGGAGCAATCGAGGATGATCGGTGCGTCGTCGGATGAAGCGCGTGAATAATCAATGTGTTACTTTTTTGCGAAGAAAGCTCATCTTTGTCGGACCCTGATCCGCACTCAGTTTTTGGCGAGGAAATTGATTGAGACGCCATTGACTTGGTGTGTTGTGTTTAATCGGTCTCAATGACAGGACGTGTCAGGTGGTCATTCATCCTCGGACCCTTTGTTGAATGGAAGCTTTCCGACTAAACAGCGTCCTACTTCCGTCCCACCATCCGCCAACTCCTCCTCCCTTCTCTCACCATCGCACCTCTTCTTAGCATCGCAAAGACAACCAAGTGGCACACATGCCGGATCACCATACATAGCATCTCTCCGTCACATTGACGTAAAAGCAGCCATCGTCTCGTAATGGCGCCGCCACCCCCTCAAAAGCATGGACAGGCAAGCATCAGCGCCTTCTTCAAACCAAAGTCCAGCCAGCCTGCCATTACCAAGTTTTCTCAGCCAGATCCCGTTAACTCCAGCAACAATCACGTTCGCACTTCAAGCTCTCTCGATGCCGACGCCGGCGCTTCTACTTTTGCACAATCTCCACAGAAGCGACTGAAGCCCAACAATGAAAATGACAAGCCTCGTCGAGAAACGATCGATCGTATGGGCAGGTGGAAGTTCGCCCCAGTCAAAGGATCTGACAGTCAAGCCGACAATGTTGATAAGCTCGCCTCGCAAGAAGCGCCCGCACGCTCACAGCAGGAGCAGGCTCGTCATGAAGCCTTTCGCAAAAAGCTGCTGGGCTCCAACTTTGCGGTAGATCGACATGCGCGGAATCAGATGCAAATCGAGGATATGTCGAGCAGGGATCCTTTCTCACCCAATCAAGCTCATCCTGGAGATACTTCAGAGGGCGATGTCATTGTGATAGACGATGATAACGACGACGACGACCAGGACCACGAAGGCGGACGGTCCTCGAATCGCTTCGGCAAGTTTGCTGCCTCTGCTTCCACTTCTGCCACTTCCACTCGCCGCCAGAGCTCGAAAGGAAAAGGCAAGGCGGCCGATATCGACTCAAGTCCAACCTATACGCCGCTCGAAAAGCAGATCCTCGAACTCAAAGCCGAGCATCCCGGCGTCTTGCTCATCATCGAAGTCGGCTACAAGCTGAAATTCTACGGAGAAGATGCACGGATCGCATCAAAGGAGCTCAACATCATGTGTTTCCCCGAACGCAACCTCCTCACCGCCATGATCCCCGTTCATCGTCTTCACATCCACGTCAGGCGTCTCATTCAAGCCGGTCACAAAGTCGGCGTCGTACGTCAGATCGAGACGCGAGCACTCAAAGCCGCCTCCAAAAACGCCTACACTCCCTTTGTCCGCAAACTCACAGCACTGTACACTGCAAGCACGTGGATCGACGATCTCTCCAGCCCGGATGACCTGGCAGCCAATATGGGAGATGCATATACCAATCAACCAAAAAGTCTCATGGCCATCGTCGAACAATCGGAAGGCGGCAATGGACCTGACGACCGGGTCAGTATCGGCATTGTCAGCGTCGAGGTCAATACAGGCCACTTGACCTACGACCAGTTCTCGGATGGCCACGCCAGGAGCGAGCTCGAGACTCGGATCGCTCATCTCGCGCCAGCCGAAGTGCTCGTCCCCCCAAAGCTTAGCAAACCCACCGAAAAAATCATCTCCTATCTGCTCGGTAGCGGTGCAGAGGGAGGTGTCAGGATCGAGAGGCTCTCTACCAAACCGGACTACAACCAAGCTTTTCAAGCCGTGACGCATTTCTACCGCGATCGAGGACTCGGAGACTCGGAAGCGTCTAGTGCCGTAAACGACGATATGCATGGTACTGTGACGACGACGACGTCTTCAGATGGAACAGCAAGCAAGTCGACACCATTCATGACGCTGATCCTGTCTCTGCCGCATCTCTCACTCATCGCTCTCGCCCAAATCATTCAGCATTTGCAAGCCTTCCAACTCGAGTCCATCTGCACCCTCTCGACCAACTTTCGCTCCTTTTCATCGCGCACTACCATGTTACTCAACAGCAACACCCTCGCTAATCTCGAGATTTTCCGCACGGCCGATGAGCAGACCGAACGAGGGAGCCTCATTTGGCTTTTGGACAAATGCAAGACTGCGATGGGTCGAAGGCTTTTGCGCAGATGGGTATCGCGACCTTTGATCGACATTGACAAATTGGAGGAGAGACTTGATGCCGTACAGGCGCTTCGAGATGGTAAGAGCTACATTCTTCGCAGTCTGCCCAACTTGCTCCACGGTCTGCCGGATCTCGAACGGGGTTTGGCGAGGATGACGTATGGAAGGGCGACGCCGACAGAGCTCGCTACTGTCCTCTTGTCGTTGAACCGCGTCACGCAGGAATTCAAAGCGGATGAAGCGGGAATTTGGAATACCAAATCGTCGCTCATCGACACGCATCTACGTTCGCTGACGAGTGGCAAGCAGCCTGTCCAGACCTATCTCAACCAGATCTCGATCAAAGAAGCACGAGCCAACAACAAGGCTGATCTCTTTCCTGATCCGGACCTCTACCCTGCCATCCAAGCATCCAAGGACAACATTGCCATCATCGACACCGAGCTGCGGGAACATCTGAGAGAGATCCGCAAATTGCTTCATCGACCTAGTCTGGACTACGTCAGCGTTGCAGGCATCGATTATCTCGTCGAGGTCCGAGTAGCAGATGCCAAAAAGGTGCCTGTCGAATGGCTTCGAGTCAGTGCGACCAAGAACATGGTTCGATTCCACACGCCGCAAGTGATTCGGCTGACCAAGATCCGAGATCAGCACAAGGAGACGTTGGACGCCGCTGCCGAGGAGGCCTTTAGCGATTTCGTCTCGGGAATGTGTCGAACCGAATACGTCACTTTACGCAATGTCGTGGCTAGCTTGGCGGTTCTCGACGTTTTGCTCTCGTTAGCGACGGTGGCGAGTGGATCTGCATATGTACGACCGAGTTTCATTCCAGCGCAAGAGGGGCAAGCTTCGGCCAGTGTTCCGGTCGAGATCAAAGCTATGCGGCATCCGATCCTCGAGGTTGTCTCACCACTACCTTATATCCCCAACGACCTTACGCTCTCATGCTCTGGTTGTCCGCCTGCCATGTTGCTGACTGGCTGCAATATGGGTGGGAAATCGTCCGTAGCTCGAACTCTAGGACTTGTGGTCATCATGGCGCAGATTGGGAGTTTTTTGCCTTGTTCGAGTGCTAGGCTGGGCTTGCATGATGGGGTGTATGTGCGTATGGGAGCTAGGGACGCGATGTTTTCGGGCAAGTCGACGTTTATGGTGGAAGTTTTGGAGACGGCCGAGATTTTAAAGAGGATCTCCAACCGGTCGTTGGTGATTATGGATGAGTTGGGGAGGGGCACCAGTACGTACGATGGATTGTGTATTGCAGGAGGCGTGTTGGAGTATTTGGTTGCAGTGGGGGGGAGGATGGTCAATGTGATTTTCATCAGCCATTATTTTCAATTGGGTCAGTTGCAGTCGCTGTATCCGCATCAAATCGCTAATTGGCACATGGCCTTCGTCGAAACAACATCACCTTCACCATCCGATCAAGAAGCACCAGGAAGAGAAGCGATCGAATTCTTGTACAAGCTCCAGCCAGGCATCGCAAGCAAAAGCTTCGGCATCCACTGCGCACATCTAGCCGGCCTACACCCGCACCTCCTCGCCTCAGCCTCCGCCATCTCCGCCTCGAGACAACACAGATCCAATCAAATGTCCACCGAATCCGAATCAAGACGCTTGCTCCAGCTGCTCTTCGCCAACCAAGCCCCGATCGATCAGCAAGCCCTGCATAGCGTTGACCAGATCATCCGGCATCGAGGCATCTAAAGTCGCCAATCAACACGCATTCATCAGACCATGCGACTGAAAAAAAACCGAAACTGAATTAGACTCGAAAGAAACACACTGTTACAGATACAGGTACAAGGTTTTTATCTACACATCGCACTCCATCTCCCTCTCAGCCAAAGGCCTCGACGCCCTCTCGGCAGGCATATCATTGAGCAGCTGCGAAAGCGTCGGCAGCGTAGGTCGTCCCGGCGGAGTAGGCGTCGAGTTGCGATCGGTGCTCGAAACATCGCTGCCAGAGTTGCCGGCATCCTGCAACTTGTCAGCTGCCAAAGGCGTCATCTCGCCTTCCTGAGCTCCACGACGTGAAAGCGAGGTCAGGATGGGAGGAAGGCGGACCCGATCGTGCTCCGCTTGCACCTTGGCACGTGCTCGGTCGGGAAAGTTGATGGCAATGAGCAAATCGCGAATGAGCTGAACGTGCTTGCGACGCAAAGCTTCGGCGGAAACCTCGTCCGAAGATCGACCAAGACCTTGCATCTGCGAAACACGATCGACCAAGCTAGGGTAGAGCGACTGGCTGCTGGTGGACGACGACGAGGCCGAGGGTGATGGCGACGATGGCGCAGCAGCCGGAGCAGAGTGGCGCGACGAAGAGCCCTCGTGAGGGGTGCTGTCACGTCGAAGCGACGCTCGTCGATCCGACGCGAGGAGCGAGGTGATGGATGCCGAGGTGCTAGCGGTCGAATTGGATCGGATGGGTGGCAGACGACGAGAAGCCTCGCTAGGCGAGACGCGAGGGTAGAGACCGTGAGATGGAGACGAGCTGTCACGACGAGCATCAGCACTCGTCTCGGACCAGCCGCTCTCAGAAGTTGCGGCAGGGCTAACGGATCGGAAGCGACTGCTGACCCGAGAAGCATCATCTTCCAGCTCGTCCTCCTCCATAGCATCATCGTCTTCCTCGGTCTTGACAGGCACGCGGTAAGTGTCAGGTCGTCCAAGAACTTGACCCTCTTCGGGGGCGGCGCGAGTAAGGGCCTCGACACGACGGTAGCTGTGTCCGCCAGCGTCCATGGGAGCGAGCTGAGGAACGATGGCAGCGCCACGCGAGACGCGAGCCGCTTCGTACGAAGGCTGGTGCATCTGATGCGACGAGGCAGCGTACGAGCTTGTGTCGGGATAGTGCGAGTGGACACGGCTAGGAAGTTGTGCAATATTGCGCTGACCGACGTTTGAGTTGCTGGCGAGGAGTGACTCGTCGAAGCCAGGAATGTTGGTCAGGCCGTACTGCGAGAGCGAAGAAAGATCGAACTCGGCGTTGTTGCCCTGCGATGAGAAGGACGAGGAGGCGGAAGAGGAAGCCGATGAGAAGCTGTTGTTGTGCGAGCCAAGGGAGGCAGCGCTAGCACCTAGTTGCAGCAAGAAGGCGTTGAGCTGAGCGAGGTCGGTGGGCTCTTGCTTGGGCTGGGGGCGAGCGGCGGATTCGGACTCGACCTTGATGGAGGGGTTGACGGGAGCCTGCGAGTAGGTGGCTGCAGGGTCAAAGGTCGAGAGGATGGCGTTGAGGGAGTTGTCGTCGATGATGCCCATGCCAAAGGTCTGGGTGAGTCTATCAGCCATGTTCGAATCGTAGGCGGGAGCCATCTTTTTGCGTCTCAAATCGCCGAAGAAGTCTTCCACCTGCTCGTGACCACGCTTGCTCCCGGCAAGGTTGTGGCTGGTGGTGGCGCCGTGAGCGAGGTAGGTGTACGAAGTAGGGTCGGTCGAGACCTTGCTGCGAGGGTCAAGTCCCGAGGCGAGATGCATGTAGGATGCACCGTCCTGACCATGGTGAGGGTGCTGCTGTTGGTGGTGGTGTTGGTGGTGATTGGGCGTTGGACTGCTACCCTGAGGGGTGTCGATGCGCGACGACATGGGCGAGAGGGAGGCACTAGATGTTGAGTGGGCGTAGCGGTAGTCCGAGGTGTGAGGGAGCGAGGGATAGGTGGAGGGATAAGCAGATGCGGCCGAAGGGTAGAGGGCGTGCTGAGCGGGGAGCTGTGGATAGCCGAGGTAGGCATTGGCGGTGGCGGCGTGCATTTGAGGAGGGTATGGGTAGGCGCCTCCAAAGGAAGCGGCGTGCTCGGACATGGAGTAGGCGCGGGCGGCAGCGTTCTGGGCGGCCTTGTGTTGACGCTGCTGCTGGTGTTGCTCGGTGTGGATACGCTCGTGCTTCTTGAGATCCTGTGGACGCTTGAAGGTCTTGCCGCAGACATCGCAGTTGTGTGGTTTGAGGGGGGTATGTACGCGAATGTGCGAGGTGATGTGATCACGCTTGGCACAGCTGACATCGCAACCCTCCCACTTGCAGGTGAGGCAGAGGTTGTTGGTGGACTTGCGGCCGACGTGGTCGTCGCAGAGATGCTTGTAGACGTCTTCGGGATCGTAAAAGACCTTGCCACAGTCATCCCATCGGCAGGTGATGGGCTTTGCGGGCGGTTCAAAGTCGGGACGTTCTGCTGAAGAAGCGTTCATCTTGGAGGATGGTGATGGTGATGAAGAGGAGAAGGATGTGGCTGAAGAGTGGTGGGAAGGGGCAGGGCTAGCGCCGAGATGGCTGCTGGAAGCTGCGTAGCTCGAGTGTTCGCTTGCTGCTGCTGGCGAGAGGTGGTTGCTCATGATGATGGTGGTGATGATGATCAAGCGTGAGCTAGGTGTGGGACTGAGAAGAGGATCGTCCTCTGTGTTGACAGCTTAGTGGCTGAGGTGTAGAGAGGTGCCGGAGAAGATCGAGGTGGGATCACGACTTGATGATGAGGATCGAGATAGATGGGGGCAACAAAGGTCGACTAGGATGAAGGCTGGCGAAAGGATGTCGAGTATATAATATCAAGGTGTTTCGAAAGGGCACCGAGGAATGCCAAGAATCTACAGTCGGAGGGGGAATGCCAAGGCTTGGCAGTCGATCCACGTTATTGAGAGTCTTGGCAGCTAGACAAGAGATGAAGGGTGCAAGAGAGGTAGAGGAGCGAGAGCTTGGCAGATCGATGCCGTGTTGACTAGGTGACGAAGGAAAGGGGGCTGGGTTGTGGTGACGAAGAGCGAGAGAGAGGAGATTGGAGGCATGGAAATGAAGAAGGGAGCAAGCAGACGATCAAAGTCTTGGCAAGTCGAATAATGGCAGCTCGACCAGAGGCGGACGCAATGCTGTACGACACCAAAGGCAGTACAGATAGGCGAGACGGCAGAAAGCAATCAGTAGTCGAGGCAGTGGAGCTGACAAGACTGCCAGATTGCCCTTGTGGATTCCGGAGTCTTGGCAATTCTTGAACAAAGGCGTAAGTCGCAGTCGACTCAGCTTTTCAAGCCTGAGTGAATAATTGTAGCTTATTTGGCCAAGGGAAACAAACGGAAGCGTGGCACAAGAGCCTGAAACTGCCAAGAATCCGCTCGAGGGCGATGAAGTCGTGAGGCTGTTGGTGGGAAGCGACCGACGTAATTTTCCTTTCTCTGATGTAGCAGCGAGCGGCCCATCGTGCAAGTCATGCGGTAGAGCGGCAAGAAGCGTGTACAGGACGCCGTGTGGTTAGTTGAGCAGCGTCCCCACTGTTTGCCAGGCACAACGTGTTCTTCACAATCGAGCGATTCGAGCAGTCGGGCAGGTGGCCAGTGTTCATCACCATGACGGAGGTGCCGGCCAAGAGCAGAATTTGAATCAGTTGGAGCACCAATTTCGACATTTTCCAAAATTTTTAAGAGAGGAAAAAAAAGGAGAGACAGAGCTAGAGAGAACGCCAAGAACTTGCGCGCATTAGCGACAGCAACAGCAGCAGCGGGTGAGTGAGAGGTCGAATGTGAAGAGCACGCTGCCCCGGATGTTTCGAGCCGCAGGTCTTGGCGCTGAAGGAATGCCAAGACTTTTTCCCCCTCCCTCTCTCACCCTGCTCTGCCAAGACTCAGGTCGACTCCGCTTCCTCGACGTCGACGGGCATGCGTATCACCAGGGCCAAGGCGGGGCCGAGGGACGGAGTCTTTTCGGACGAGAAAGTGAGGAGTAAGAGTTAGAGAGTTCAGAGCCGCGCAACCACCGGATTCAACACCCCGATCCGTCTGGCAAGCCTGGCTCGTCCTCTCTTTCTCTGCTCGCATCTACGCCAGTCACATCTTACAACTTGATCCCTGGGAGCCACTGAAATGTCGGCGGCCACACAGTCGCTTCCCCTCCCTTCTCATTGAAGGAATTCCTCGAAATCGTCGGTCGTCAAACGAGTTGACTGGCCTGAGAATGGCTTGAACATGAAGCGAAGCACTCAGGCTTGATCAGTGCCTGCGCTAAGCAAAGGTTTACCCTCGTCCCTCGTACAGCGAAACTGTGCCGAAGTGAGTGCGGATCGCTTGGTGCCGCTGTCAAGCATCCTGCCGAAACGGCAAACATTTGGCTTCCACGCTTGACTGTATTTCTCTTCGGCACGCTCAAGCAGGGTCCCAATTCAAAACGGCAGGCAGTCTTTCAGAGTCGAATCCCGACACCCGCTCGCTAGATACAAAGCAACGGACAGTTTTGAATACAATTTCACCACAGCTGGAATCTATTATTAATAAAATCGTTAGCGCACTGTGCCAAAAGTTGAAAGCACTTGATCGGACATCAGGGCAATATCAGCGACATTCGTGTCAAAATCGGCCATACGGGCACCTGACATTGTGCCAACAGCTTGGCTAAGCTAGCTTGCGTCGTCGTCGACCAAAGCAAAGCCTCACCATCGCTTGTATCCGATCCCGTGGAAGGGTCGTCGCAATTCCGACACGTGGGAACACGAGCGACTCCATCAGCACGTCACGCTCTCACTTGAGCAATGACCCTATGCCAAGTAGCATGGCATTCGAGCCAAGCCATCAGCTCGTCTTGGCACTTCAGTCCCAAAATTGCGCGATGCAGATGGGAAAACATCGCCGATCGTACCATCGTCGGGCACGTTGATCTCGCCGATCGTTTGTCTTGGCCCCCTTCACCCACCATTGCTTCCTGTGCGAACCTTGTCTTTGCAAAGCTGTCATATTGACCAGTGAATATGGACCTTGCCGCTACTCTGCTCCAGCATTGTCATCGGATGGCGATATGGCCACCAGAAAGTCCCGCGGTGCATCTAGATATCGCCAGGTGGGTTCCGACGAGCGGAGCTTGTTCATGGTCGACTGAATATCATGGATTCGTGTTCGACGTCGACGTTCATCCTCCGCTTCTTGCCGATCGTCTAGGCGGCTCAGACTTGAGTAGATGGCCAGCCCAAACACCACCTTGGCCATCCTCCTGCGCTTGAGTGGACGAGCTGGCAACTCAACCGATGCGTCCCCGTTTCCCACCACTTCCTTACCCACGTTCGCTGTGACGTCGGTGCTGCTCTCCAAAGGCTGCAAAGACGAAGGGGTAGTCGCGGCTACTGTCCTGGTCCTACCAGCTGATGTTGGAGTTGCATCTGGAGCAGCTCGCATGGTCTGGTCGAAGAGACTTCCGGCCTGGATGGCCTGTGCTTTTGCTAGCAGAGCATCTTTGTTCTTACTCGCGGATGTGGGTGCCTTTGTGGGTGTAGATCGGATCGCCCGCTTCGTCGGTGCAGCCGTCAGACTTGCTGCAAATGCGCTGCCAACAGCATCCGAGGGTCCCGAAAGCGTTTGCGAAGATGTGCTCGACACCGACTGCACCGCCGATCGAAAGTCGCGTTCTGCCGCCGCAAACTGGGCAGGTGGAAGACCGCTTGCCCGAATCGCCGAGCCTCGATCTGGATTTGAAGCATCTAGGCTCTCTGCTGCCAAGTAGCAACATACAGCTACCACGCCCGTCCCCGCATTCTTGACCGCCTTCTGGTTACCTCTACGCGACCAAATGTCTACCGCGGCAAGATACGATTCGGCTCGATCGATCAATGGACCCGTTCGTGCGCCACACAAGGATTGGATCTGAGCACGTCTTGATGCCGACATTGTGTGCCATACGTCGGGTATTCTGTGTATTGCTCGCTGTGAGCGGTGGGAGAATGCAAACGAGGTCCATGCATGCACGTCAAACAACAACCTCTAAGACAGACGTCCGAGATCCGAGCCTTGGAGCAGTCAGGCAGCGTAAGAAGCTCGACGACGTTTTTTTGGTGCGCACTGACTGTCTCTCGTACTCTGGCCCTTTCGAGTCAGGAAATTCTCAGAAAAAAACGACCCCCGAGGCTCATTCAGACTGAACCGTATCAGGAAAGAGTCGATTCTTCGTAACCCCAACTCCAAACCATCATCATCATCAACCATCCCCCTTTCATCTTTCGCTTGATCGACATCATCATGGCTGACCAAGCTACCACTCAGAACGAGCAGCAACCCCCAGCTACTGCTCCTGCTGCTGCTCCTGCAGTCGACGGTGCTGAGGAGCTCAACCCCGATGGAACCCCTCTTTCGGACAACCAAAAGAAGAAGCGAGCTGCCAAAGCCGAAAAGGAACGTATCAAGGCCGAAAAAGCTGCCAAGCTTGCCGCCGAGAAGGCCGCTCGTGAGGCCGCCGATGTCGACTTTGCCTCGCAGAACTACGGCAAGCTGCCTCTCAACATGTCCCAGGAGCGAACAGGTCGTACATTCACCAAAATCTCGCAGATCAGTCCAGAGCGTGACGGAGAGCACATTGTCCTCTCTGCACGTGTGCAGACCAGTCGTGCTCCCTCGGCCAAGCTCGTCTTCCTCACCTTTCGTCAGGGCGTCGACTGTGTACAGGCCACGCTTGCACAGGCTCCCGAGAAGGTCTCTCGTCAGATGACCAAGTGGGCGGCAGGTCTTGCTGCAGAGACCATTGTCCTGGTCGAGGGTACCATTGTCAAGACTCCCAAGCCGGTCGAGTCCAACACGGTGACTGTCAAGGACGCCGAGATCAAGATCTCCAAGATCCACTCTACCAGCGAGATCGCCTTTGAGCAGCTTCCCTTTGGTGTCGATGACGCTACCCGATCCGAGGTCGAGATCCAGGCTTCCCATCAGACCGACCGTCCTCTTCCGCCCATCGCGCTCGACACGCGTCTCGACAACCGTGTGCTCGACTTGCGAACCACAACGAACCAGGCCATCTTCCGCCTCACCCATGGCGTCTGCAAACTCTTCCGCGAATACCTCGACAGCCTCGACTTTGTCGAGATCCACACACCCAAGCTTCAAGGCGCTGCCACCGAGAGCGGTTCCTCGGTTTTCAAGGTGTCCTACTTCAAAGGTCAGGCTTTCCTCGCCCAGAGTCCTCAGCTGGCCAAGCAGATGGCTATCGCTGCCGACTTTGGCCGTGTGTACGAGATCGGTCCCGTCTTCCGTGCTGAAGACTCGAACACGCATCGCCACATGACCGAATTCACCGGTCTCGATCTGGAAATGGCCTTTGAAGAACACTACCACGAAGTCGTCGACGTTCTCGACGGTCTCTTTACCTTTATCTTCCGCGAACTTCCCAAGCGATACCGTAAGGAGATCGATGCTGTCAAGCGTCAGTATCCCTGCGAGGAGTTTCTGCTTCCGGAAAAGACGGTTCGTCTTCAGTACAAGGATGCCATTGCTCTTCTTCGCGAAAACGGAAAAGAGGTGGGCGATTTGGAGGATCTGTCCACCGAAATGGAGCGGACCTTGGGGGGACTGGTACGGGAAAAGTACAAGACCGACTTTTTCATGCTCGACAAATTCCCTCTCGAGATCCGTCCGTTCTACACCATGCCCGATCCAGCCGATAACAAGTACTCGAACTCGTACGATTTCTTCATGCGAGGTCAAGAGATCCTGTCGGGAGCACAACGTGTTCATGATGCTACCTTTTTGGAAAAGCGAATGGCCGAATTCGGTATCGCGGTGGAGAGCATGAAACATTACGTCGAGGCCTTCAGATTGGGTTGTCCTCCTCATGCAGGCGGTGGAATCGGTCTCGAGCGCGTAGTCATGTTTTACCTCGGTCTGGGTAATATCAGGAGGGCAAGCATGTTCCCTAGGGATCCAAAGCGTTTGGACCCTTGATGTCGGTCGGGATTGGTCAAGTCGGGTAATCATGCAGAGCAGACAAGACCACCATTGTTTTTCAAGAGCGTCTAGAACAGCATGCGAACGTGTATGTGTGTGTGAATGCATGTTTTTGGCTTCTGTCGCCGTAATTTGCACCGAAAAGCATCTGGGTTTAGCATGACATTGAAGCGGGAACAAGAAAGAGAGATCAGAGATACAGCATTGTGGAGAAAGGGGAAGGTTGAGAGGTGGAATCAATTCTCGTCCATTCGATGACGTTTTCGATCACGATCGTCCTGTTGGTGTCCACCGTTTGGATTGGGAGTAATTGTCACGGCACCTGGCATTCCCATGGCAGCCATTTGACCACCCATGGGCGGCATGCCCATCATTCCAGCTGGACCTTGAGGCATGCCGAAAAAGTTGGGGTTGAAATGTCCTCCACCGCCACCGCCAGCCGCGTTGTTTCCACCTCGACCACCTCGATTGCCCCACCCATTCCCACCACCACCACCGCCGCCTCTTCCACCACCTCTACCATACGCTCTTCCACCTGCACTGGTGTTGGCACCTGTACCTGGACCGGATGAATTCATCATTCCCATCATCATTGGATTCATCATTCCCATGGCAGGAGGACCTGATGCTCCACCCATTCGAATCGGAGCTCCGGCCATAGGAGCATTGTGACCTGAGCCACCACCTCGACCACCCATGTTTCCACCTCTGGCTCCACCCATCATCCCCATTCCTCCACGTTGCGGTCTTTCGGATTTGGGCAGCGGATCTTTGGGTAGGGTTCGGAACGGGTTTCCATTCGCACTCGTGGTCAAAGTCACGTTTGCTTTCTTAAACTGAAAATCATTCTCTTCAAACCACGTCTTGATCTTCCTAGCATCGGATTCGGAGTCGGTTTCAACGTACGCTACACCTTTGCTTTTACCGTTGACCTTGTGTTCTGAAAACGTGATGTCGTTCAGACTGACGGCCACTCCAACAGAGGCTGCGATCTGTCGGATCTCTTCATCGGTCGACCACCAATTCAAATCACCAATGTAGATGGCATTTTGAATACTCGGATCCGTCACTTTCGGTCGTCCTGCCAAGGTCGACATGGTACTGCGGATCGGAGCGGAAGTGTTGATTGGATTCGAAGGGAGGGAATGGGAAGAGACAGGTTCATCTTGATGTCGTTGATACGACGATGTTGAGGGTGGTCCTGCTGCTGCTGCTGATGATGAAGATGATGATGATGATGCAGGTGGAGGATGGGTGTTTGAGGAAGAAGAGGAAGTGGAAGGCTTTTCATCCATCGAGTCCGCGCGTTGTCGTTTGGCAGAGTTGGAAGAAGCCGGTTCGACTTCTTCGGTATCTACCTTGATGGATTGATCATCTTTGGCATCGGCCAGAACGTCCGAGTACAGATCATCCTGCAGGTTCAGTTGGCAGAGTGGAATCATTGTCAGCACGAATGAAACGCGCGATACAAATGAATGGCCACGCCGTGCTTCACTGAGACTGCACTACGTGGGGAAAGAGAGACAACTCACGCTGTACAGATCGAACTTGTCGTCATCCATTGTTGTGTATGGCACTTTGATTGATTCCGATGTGCGGGTTGGTACCAGATAGAAGGCGAAAGCGTAGTTCTACAGCGATGCAAGAGAGGATGCTAGAGTCGACAAGCAATGATCGCAGAGCCCAATTGCAGTGTCGAAGAGATGCAGCGAGGAAATACAGCGGCAGAGAGGAGAGAGCCAAGAGACGTTGTGGTTGGGACAGCGATCGATGGTCAGCAAGCAGAGAACAGAGCTATGTACAGGCGAAGCGTGCGGCGAAATCGAGACCTGAGATTGACAGGGTGCCGTGAGGTGGCGCCTCTTTGATGCGTGCGATACTTACGATCTCGATGCGATGGTTGTCAAGAGCAAAGCTTGATGGAATGAAGCGGTCAAGCTGCTTGGCCTGCACGAAAGAGAATCCCAATCAGGGTCTCATCTGTTCATCCTCTCGCCGATCACGGATCCGAATTGTCAATTTCACAAGAGAGCAGCAGCTTCGATCTTACATTGAAATAATGTGCGGTGATTCGCCGAAATGCCGGAACGAAGAAAAGGGCGAAGCGACCGTGCGTCAGTGTGATGCTCTCTCTCTCTCTCTCTCTCTCTCTCTCTCTGTGAGAATACCGCGTAGGTGGCTGACTCGACTCGACCCGACTTGACGTTGCAAAGGGAAGAGAAGATCTGCTTCGCTTGCTCACGGAACAAGGCCGAATCGCAGAAAAGGCATCGGCTGCGCTTCTTCTCGACAACAGCTCAACTCGCATATAACCGTCTCGTCTTGACCACTTCTTCGCATCTCTTTTCCGACTCTCAACCATCCCTTATTCGATCTGATCCAATATGGCTACCAGTCGTCAACCCCTCTACCTCCGGTGCGAGATGAAGCCGGCCGAGCACCGCGCCGCGCTCACTCCTACCACTGCCAAGGCTCTCATCGATGCTGGCTTTGACATCACTGTCGAATCCGATCCCCAGCGCATCTTTGACGACAAGGAATACACCGACGTAGGATGCAAATTGGCCCCCCACAACACTTTCCATTCTTTGCCCGCCGAGATCCCTATCATTGGTCTCAAGGAGTTGGAGGAGCCGGGTCCGGATCTGCCTCACACCCACATCCAGTTTGCCCATTGCTACAAGAAGCAAGCTGGTTGGGCGGACGTTTTGGGTCGATTCAAGCGAGGAGGCGGAAAGCTGTACGATTTGGAGTTCTTGGAGGACAAGAACGGTCGTCGAGTAGCTGCTTTTGGATGGCACGCTGGATTCGCCGGTGCTGCTCTGGGACTTTTGGCCCTTGCCGAACAGGTTCAAGGTCAAGATCGTCGATTGGGTGCTCAGAAGGCGTATCCTAACGAGCAAGCTCTCATCGCCCATGCCAAGCAACAGATTGAATTCATCAAAAAGTCTCGTCCAGATGGCAAAGTCAAGGCTCTGGTCGTAGGGGCTTTGGGTCGCTGTGGACGTGGAGCGATTGACTTTTTCGAAAAGGCTGGCGTTCAATCCGAAGACATTGTTCGATGGGACATTCAGGAAACCTCTGCCAAACACGGCCCCTACCAAGAACTCTTGGATGTCGACATTTTCGTCAACTGCATCTACTTGACCTCCAAGATCCCGCCTTTCCTCGACCAACCTACCATCCAAGCGGCTGGCCCCGACCGTCGTCTAGGCGTCGTCGTCGACGTATCCTGCGATACAACCAACCCGAACAACCCTCTGCCGATCTACGATATCAACACCACCTTTGAAAAGCCTACCGTCGACGTCGAGACGGGCAAAGGAAACCCCAGTTTGACAGTCATCTCGATCGATCATCTCCCCACTCTTTTGCCCAGAGAGAGCTCGGAAGGGTTCAGCAACGATCTGTTGCCGAGTCTCTTGCAGTTGCCTCATGTCTTGGGCAAAGATACGACCAAGTTGGACACTTTGGACGAGGGAAAGGGGGCAGTATGGCAGAGGGCAGAAAAGTTGTTCCGTAAGCATCTCGATGAGGCGATCCAGCATGGTGCTTGAAATCGCATCTTACAACAAAAACGTGTGCGTGCAACTGCAATCAGAAACAATCGGTCTTGTGTAGATGATCCATGTGATTCACATCTGTGTCGTGATGGGTGTGAACGTCCGGCTTAGTCAAGTCAAAAGCAGCATTTCAACAGAGTGAGCGAGGCGATCGACTCGAGTCGAACAATGACAGGCAAAGATGCAGGGCCCTGCAGACAGCTGCTGATCAGGTATATAGCAGTCAAGATGACGGTACCTGATACATGCACGCGGTGGAATCAGTTAACAATTGTAGGTGGGGGGAGACTTGGACTCTTTGTGCGTGTCCGTTGCTGTTCTCTCTGCTGCCGTCGGCAGGATGGTTTCGGACCGAATGCAATCCCGATCTGATTGCTATAGCCGCCTTGATGCCTTGTCCACCGTTGCCATCCTTTGTCAATCCCATTCTTCATCCTCTCACTCGTCGCTGTTCTGCTTTGATTTCCACTTTTGTTCTCTTCCACCATCGCTACTGCCCCGAACCATTTTGTTGTTTCAACGTAACTTTCCTCTGCCTATTCAACTCTGCATAGCAAAATCCACAGATATGATGATGCAACTTGGGCTTGCCACAACCACTGCAATGGACCAGATCCGTACGATCCTTCAACCCTTTATTCGCCGAACGCATCGACTTTCTCGAATGCGAAACTTTGCTTTTAGGTACCGCTCTCAACAATCCATCCCAAATCAACCCACTCAAACTTGACCCTGCTGATTCTGATGTTGGTGAGAGCGATGTCGTGCATAGTGCTGGCGTCAAAGAAGGGGACGAGGAAGAGGAGGAAGGTATTGGAAAGAATTTCGGTAGTTGAAATTGAACAAGTGTAGATCGTCCAAGTGAGACTTTGAGTGAGAATCGCATGGTTGAAACCGCACGTGATGTTGTCGGCAACATTGTGACGTATGGATACGAACAGCGATCGTAGGTGAGATGAAGGGTACGAAGTGGAAAGATGAGATGGTGATCAGGATGGTCGTCGCAAGCAATGATTGGTGAATGAGCAAAAATCAAACAAGGAAAAAAGGTCTTCAAGCTGACTTTCTTCTGTCCCGCAATCAGCAAATTTTTCTCGTCCGAAAATATCGCATCGCCCATTCGTACAGTAGCTACATCTATCTTACCCCCCAAACACTCTCGACTGATCCACACATCGAACCGAATTCATCATCAGATCGTTCTCACAGCACGAACCAAGGTCGCCGGCTCACAATAGGAGTAGCTGAAAATGCGAATGAAGATTCGAGGTGCTCGCAGTTGGACGTCGTGCTTGTGAAGCCGCTTTGATCCTCTCTTAATCGTTTTTAACGGCCCTCTTCTTACCTGGCACCAACGTTTCTTCCGAATTGTTCGCACTTGCACTCATCAATCCTTGTCTTTCGCCTACCCTCCTTGCCGCTACACTTGCTGCTGCATCTTTGCTCTGATCCGCATCCTCTTCCTCCTCGCCAATCTCAAACACCACATCGCTGTTCGGCTGTGGCCTCGCTGCCGCCCTCGCTCTTCCCTGTGAAGTACCTCTAGCTTCAGGATCATCTTCATCCTCGCTATCCGGACCATCCGGACCGCGACCGGCAAACGTATCCACTTCGTATCCTTCCGCATTGGGATCATCGTCGGTGGCCAATTCATCCGACATGGCCAAGCGCATATTGTTGCCGGTCGGTCTCCACACCCATGCAATGGCGGTGAAGACGGTGAAATAAAGAAGCGAGAGCCAGCCGTCTAGTAGGAACCATCGATATTGCCATGTGTTGGGAGCGAATCCTTCGCCTCCGGATTGAGAAAAGGCGATCGAGGAGATGATGAAGAATGCAAACTGCACGATGAAATCCAATGAGTAAACGTCAGTACCTAAGAGGCCAGTCGAGGGAAATCGATTGGGCGATCAAAACTTACAATGACGACAACAGCACCGAGCAAGATGCGATGCAGTTTGACAAACATGGATCTCTTGAAGGTCTGCTTGCGTTGGGTGAGATACTCGATACTGCGGTTGAGCGAGTTCATGATCCACGTGAGGAAGGCGGTCAAGGTCATTGCGAGTGGAAAGATAAAGGCAAAGATCCAAGCACCTCCTTGATCCAATTGTATGAGTACGATTCCGATCGAGTAGAGGACGCCAAAGACGAAATGTGCTGCTGTCAACAAGCGCACCCTCGTCATGACAGGTCCGATGGAAGGTCGAATCACTCCATACCCCATCGCTACAATCAAGAGCAAGAAGAACGAAACCGAATTCCTTCCAGCGTCCAAAATACTGGTCAGGACCAACAAGAACCTCGCCACGGCTGTGACGCTTGTCTGGCCATTGACCTCTCGAATCCTGAAAAAGTCGATGAGGTGTCGGTTGAGGTAGTAGTAATACATCCATTGCGCAGCCATTTCGACGACGAGAAAGGCGATGGTGCCCGAGATAAAGTATTGCACCGTCAGCATTTCGTCCTTGTGTTTGATGCAGAGCGAGAGCCAGTAGATTCCGAGGGCGATGTAGGCGATTGTCATGGCAAAGTAAAAGTTGAGCTTGGGATGCTCGGCGGCGGGGAGATTGCCTTTGAATTTGTTGAAGAACTCGACACGGCCTGTGAATTCGGCGTGGACAGACAAATCGCCGGTTCCAGATGGTGATGTTTCGAGAGAGACGAGCGGAACTTCGGCTGTAGATCGAATGGATGTAAAAGGAAGGTCAGTGATGATGGCTTTGGTGGGCAAAGGCTCGAGTCGGAAGAGGGGGGCAGCTCACTCGCACCGAAGCAATAATATCCGGTCTTGGTGACATTGTAGCGCTGTTGGCGTCCATGCAAGATCAGGGAGCCAGAGGATCGTCAGTACTGCTACCTTTCTTGAAACGTAAACGTTTGCCTTGCACACTCACCAGCGTCTTTTCCTCTGTCAACCCAGCGGCGCCAAAGTCCATTCTTTGCAACTGGACCGTGCTGGCCTCGCCCTTGCTCTCATCCACTATGAAATTGCCCAGTTGCTCGTTGCTACAAAGATTCTCCTGCACCGCGCTTGGTGTGCAGATGTAGCTCTTGAGCTGATATCCGAAAACATCCTTCTCCTTGCTCCATTTACCGAGCTTGTCGAAGTCGGCGAATTCGTAAAACATGGTGGCTACGGTGCCCTTGGAGTCCTTGTGAAAGTAGGCTTCGATGTGACTGTCGCCACCTGCGATCATACCGGAGCATGTCTGACGCAATTCATCCTTGTCGGATATGGTGACGGTGAATGCTACTACCGAGCGTGCAAGAGAGAAGAACAGGAGCAACAAGAGAGGCGTGGTGGAGAAGAGCGTTCGTATTGATGCTGGTAGCATCTTGAAGTATGATAGCGTGATTGACAGCTTTCACCGTTTGGTCTCGATCGCTGCTTTGTGATGATGGACGATGGGAGAAGCAAGGAGCAGCCAAGGTTGTTGATTTGACTGTCACGAAATGCCAAGCGCCAGATGAATCGTCGAGATCTCGCACCGGCTGTCCGTGCGGGCTCGACAGCACAGCCAGGCTGTCAAGGCTGGCACCAAATAGGGTCCAAAGCGCAATTTCCGTGCCTGAATTTCTTCTTGATTTTCTTATTGCACCAAACATTCGTTCGGTTTGCCTCTCGTCAGAGGTAGTCTCTGCCTCTTGCTCTTATCCATTCCAGTCCAGTACAGGGAAGGAGATGGAGCTCGCTTTCGACAAGCCAGACGCTCATTGCAGATGCTCACACCAGAGGATCATGCGGAAGTGGGAGTGACGAAGGATTACTGAGCTAGGACTGTTACGCCGCGATGAATGTCGTCTGTGGGCTGCGCCCAAATTACTACAAGTCGCCGTATTCGAGGTGGCGACCTCTTCAGGAAGAGCTTCCGAACGTGGAGGTGGTCACCTCCTCCATCAGAACTTCGTACAAGATTGGTTACCACGCTGGGCTCGCCTGCAGTTGCCCGCTCTTGTTGGCTCCCACCTTACCGTCAGACTTGATCAAGCGGGCTCTGGAGCGCCGGAGCGATCCGCAAGGCTGGAGGCATCCGCGGATCCGGCGCTGTATATCTTGTCAGGTGGACCCGTCACATCGTGCCTCAGCACCATCACTACCATCACAAAGGTCGTCAAAATGGAAGAGATTCGCTCGCTGATCAGCGACATTCCCGTGGTATGGCGCGAACTAGACCACCTCAAGCAGACATTCGTCGTGCTCAAAGCCATCGCCGACTTCACCTACTGCGGATTGACACCCCTGCTCTTCATCAAGTCGCATCTCAGCCTGCGCTCTTTCATCTTGGTCCCCATGGTTGGCTTAAGCTACATCTCTGCCGATGCGGCCATGTACTTTGCGCTCGCCAAATCCGCCGATTCGACCCAAGTCTGGATCGGTTTGCTGCTGGTAGGCTACAGTCTCGTCTTCTTTTGGTGGGCGCAGTATACCATGTCATCCACACCCGGTCTCACGGGCGCCTTTTCGGATGATGAGCCCACCTTCCTCATCACCAAAGGTCCGTGGGCGTTTGTGAGGAACCCACTCTATTCGGCCTACTTGGCATCGCTCCTGGCGGGCTTCATCGTGACCAGCTCCTCGAATCATGCCGATCACGGCCACACCTTTTTGGTCTCGCACGCGGGCGGTATCTCTCTGGCAGGATTCTTGGTCGCTTTCAGCATCTATTACCAGGCCATACGAGAGGAAGAAGCCAAGTTCAGCTCGAGCAAACTACGGGCCAAGCACGAAGCATACAAGAACAAGGTCTGGAGCCTCTTGCCGCTCACCGATGTATTCGGGCGCTGATGACCGGTCGTTGCTGTTTGCCGGCATCTCTTATCTTGCTGCTGTATCGAAGACCAGTCAATCCGCCAATCACAAAAAAGACCCTGTTGAGACAACCCAGCCTTTCGACTGCACCCTGAAGTGTGAAGTGTGAGTGGTGAGAGATGCTGATGCCTCGAATTGAATGAGATGGGCAGATCGCTGTAGAATCGGTTGAAGCCCATCGGCGATTCATTCTGAATTTCCAGTTTCCAAGTCACGAGGCCCGAGGCAGAGAAGCCAGGCCCAAAAAAAAGCAAGCTGCGCCAAAATTCGGTCGGTCGGTCCGTCGTCTCTCTTTTCTCCCTCTCGACCCTTTTGACGAGAACACAGGAGACCGAGACGATAGCAAGCAAATCGACGACCGAAGAGGATTGCAAGATTTCATTCATTCCAGCGAACAAAGCGAGCAAAGCAAGCAAAGCAAGCAAAGCAAGCAAAGCAAGAAACGTCAAACAGACGCAAACGCTGCTCAAACACACAAGCAAGCATACGCTCGGATCATCTGGTCGTGTACTCGGTCAGCAGTTTCCAACAGTCGATTGCTCGGCTGCACGGTCGTAGGCCATCGCCAACGCATCGAAAGCAACAAACAGCAAGAAGGACACAGCAGCACGAGCGCAAACTCAGCCAGCGCAACATACGCACCCTTGGCTCTCATCGGTGCAGGCGCAACCGGCATCGTTGGCAAGCTGCGTGATTGCCAACGTGCGAAACAGCAAGAGGGCCTGCCATCGCTATCGCCTGTTCACTTCCGTCTCAGGTGGTCATCGACCCTGCCATCACCGCTGGCTGGGCCATGCAAGCCTCCTCGTCGGTCTCAGCAACGACCTCCACCTCAGCAATACATTCCCAAATACCGGCCAACACTTCCCAAACCAATGCAGCTTTGACCGTCGATCCTGCTGCCCTTTTGGGTGGCAGCCGCAGTCCAGCACCGACACCGGGTCCATCGAGGTTAGGTCCAAATGGCATCACGACCGCCAGCCACAATGCCGTCACCAGCTCGGCTGCTGACTCGGTAGCCGTTAAGCAGGAGGAGCTGGATGACGAGCACGCAGAGAGTTTCGCAAAAGACACTCACCAACGATCAATATCAGCAGCACCGCATGCCACCGACAAGCACCATTCGCTCGTCTCAGGAGGAGCACAGCTCGAAGCTGAAGCTGAGCCTGCGTCTTTGGTTGACCGGCTTCTACAAAGTGACCACCGAGCCATTCTTCAGCCGGACCTTTCCGCGTTCCAAGATGCTCGCGATGTTCTTCGCAGACTCTTACCCTACCACGTGTGGAACATACCGCATCACGATCTGCTCCATGCGTTGGATCTGAAGGAGGATCCCATTCTTAGCCAAGTGAGGTCCCGCAAACGTCGTCGCATCGCGCGGTTTCACGCTCGCAAAGGCACAACAACGAATGCTGCGAATCCGGTGGACAAATTTATGCAGACATCTTTGGAGGCTTCTGCGGCAGTTGGCTCGTTGGGTGCAGAGCCAATGACAGACAACCTTGATCAGCAGACGGATAGCAGCTCGAAACCGATTGTTTCAACGCACATGGAGGATGACGCGAGCGACGCATTGAACGAGCTCGGCCTCCCCCTCCCTTTGCCTCCGGTGCCACAGCCCACTTTTCCCGATCTCGACCTCACCGAGTCCGTCTTTGCACGCCGAGACGCGCTCGCTTCGCGCTTTCGAAAGACACTCACCGCTCTCGACACCACCCACAGGCGTGCACCAAACACATCGCTCTCGCTCGAACAACTCGAAAGGCTCGCCTATATCGATGATCGAGAGCAGGTCTTGGCGCAGATTGACGAGCTCAAGACGCTCAAAGCGCAGCTCGAATCGCTCGAGGAGTCCAGACAGCTCGACGTGGCCGAATCATCAGCCAAGATCAATCTCAGCTTCAACATCACCGACGAGATTGAGCGCGAGCGCGAAAAGGAACGCGAGCTCGAGAGGATCAAGCGTCAACAGGAAAGAGCCGCCGCTAAAGCAGCTAGGCTGGAAAAGGAGCGCGAAGCACGACATCGTCTCGGCATTTTCACTCCGCCACCAGAGCCAACACCAGCACCCGCGCCAGCACCACCTTCGCCTCCTTCGATATCGACAGCCACGCCGGCGCAGTCCGCCTTGCCGATTGGTGTGACGGCAGTCCATCCTCCAGCAGGTGCGCCGCTCGCAGCACCGACTCCCTACTCGGGTATCAGTACACCGGCGAGCACGCCCGGAGCATATCCGTTTCCACCCGGTGCGAACCTCCCTTATGCGGCATCGATGCCCATGTTGCCCACTGGGCTCAATGGCTTTCCGACAGCTTCGGCGCACCATGGTTCGCCTATGATGTATGGATCCATGCCAGGGACTCCCAATACCTCAGCAGCGCCATCTGCATCCACAGCTGCAGTACCACCTACTGGTGCCAATGGCGCTCCAATGCAACCAAGCATGCCACCGGCGGGAGCTTCAGGGTCCAACCCCTTCGTGCCTGCTGTCGCGTCAATGCCAGGCACACCCTCGACTCCGGTAGCAACGCCATCCAAACCACCTAGCAAGAGCAAAGCAAAGGCAGCGGCCGCAGCTGCAGCTGTCATAGCCAGCGCTCAAGGCACACCAGGTACGCCGGGTACGCCGGGTACACCAGGCGTGACACCAGGTCCTACACCGCATCGGGGCAGAGGAAGGCCGCGTAAGCATCCGTTGCCCGGCACACCAGGCGGTCCGCCCATCCCTGTGCCACGCAAGAAGAAAGAGAAGCCCGCCAAGCCAGCGGCAACCACAGGGTCGACACCAGGCACTCCGAGTACTTCAGCTCCCACTGCCATGTCTCCGCCCGCTTTGCCGTCAGGTGCGGCTGCGCCGGGTATGCTGATACGGCCAACGCCATCGCCATCACCTGTACCGGCCACCATGCCTGGACCGATCCCAGGATACTCTGGCGACATGTTTACGTCAACGCTTCCGCCGACGCCCGCATCCGTTCGACCACCGACCATGCATCCGACATTGACCAGCGCAACGAGTCTCAACACGCCCCGTGCCACTCCGCCCGTCAGAGCATCACCGTCGCCTGCTCCTACCACCCCTGCACGGCCAGTCGCTGGAGCCAAAAAGACGCCTGCGAAAGCGAATGGCACGACGCCGAATCCAGCCAGCCCGGCAGCTGCCTCGTCGACTCCAGTGCCTGCGCCTGCAGCAGCACCGGCACCGGCACTAGCGCCAGCAACAGCACCAGCCAGTGCGAATCCATCCATCCCGAACCATCCAATCCCATTGCTGATTCCGGTCGCATCTTTGCCTCGTCTCTCAGCCCTGGGCATTCAGCCCACGCCGAGTCCGCACATTCGACCTGTGATCGGGCCCAATGGACAGCCGCAAGGTCTTGAGGGAGCGCCAATCGCCATCGATCCGGCGCAGAGCGTGCCTGCTGTCCTGTTGGGTATCAGCGAGGGTGCTGCCGAGGCGAGTGCAGAAGGCGTCTCGTCGGCCGGCGGCAAGCAGCAGATCTTGCATATCTCGGTCGTGCTTAGCAGATTGAGTCCGTCGCAGCTGAGCGGATTGGCCGTGTTGATGCAGAGCTTGCAGGCACAAGTGGAGGCCAGTAAGCGCAAGTAGGTTCGATCGCGTTGTCTATGAAATTCACAGTTGTGCAAGGTTCATGTCGACGTGTGCTGGTGGATCTGCTGTCATGATCTTGTGTCGATGCATGACAGAATGAAAGTTGCTGAGAAGCGGTTTGAATGTTGTGCAACCGAAAAGAAAGAAGCGCATATATTGGATGTGCTGCTGCAGATGAGTCGCGTGGGTGATCATGTGCAGCTCGAACCGAGACTGAGAAAGCCGAGAGAAGCGTGCGACTCTGAACGCTTCGGTGGACCCTGAATTCAGACGTGAATGTCCTTCATCTCCGGGCGAGACTGCATCCTTTCCATCCTCTCACTTACACTGCATTCCTCTATTCTGCCAATCATCATGTCGTGGAGCTGTCAACGATGTCGGCAGCCGCTGCTGCTCAATGCTTCGGTATCTTCAGATCTGGACCTCAATCAGTCGGCCTACGATCTCGTCCAGGACTCATTCATTGCACCTCGACATGCATCGTCCTCTACATCAAAATCCCAATTGCCCTCGAGAGCAAAGGCAGGAAATGCTACTGCACAGAGCTTGGATCCCAGAGGAGGAGGCGTGGGCGATGCCAACTCTCTCAGTTCACGCTTAGCCGCTTCGTCGGCGCTATTTGATTTGCTCTCGCATCCGCCTTCGACCAAAAGTGGAGGGACATCGCCTTCGGTATCTCGAAGCGGTAAAAGAGGGCCAAGTGTACGCTCAGCAGGCAACTCGTCGACAGTGATTGACCATCCGCTCTGCAAAACATGCACCGATACGCTGTTGGATATCATGGACTCGCAGATGAACCAAGTGAGGTCGCAACGCGATTCGTATCTCGCTTTCGAAGCCGAGTTGCGCAGGTACAAGGTTCTGCCTCCCACCACCCAGCGTCGAAGCTCCTCTTCTTCGGCGACATCCACATCCATTGCAAACGACTCGGCTCCAGAACTGAGCGCAATCCGACAAGAGCAGCAAGAAGAGTGCGAATCGCTCCAACGCGAAATCTCTCAGCTACTCTCGGACGAATCCGAGGCTCTCACCGAGCTCCAAGAGGCCGAATCAGCACGGTTGTCCGTCGAAGCCCAACTCTCGGCGCTTGCAGAGGAAGAGTCGGCTCTGCAACAGGAAGAAGAACGTTTTTGGTCGCAGTACAGCCAACACTCTTTGACCCTGTCCAAGTTGGAAGAAGAAAAAGCGTCGTTGGCCATGGCGGTGGAGCACGATAAGGAGCTCTTGGCAAGATTGCAGGCGACCAACGTATATACGGATGCATTCTGTATCGGGCACTCGGGTGGGATTGCGACGATCAATGGACTCAGGTTGGGGAGGCTACCGGGTCAACCGGTGGAATGGAACGAGATCAATGCGGCGTGGGGTCAGACGGCTTTGTTGTTGGATGTAGTGGCGAGGAAGTTGGGCGTAGCATTTCGAGGGTACAAATTGGTACCTAAAGGATCGTTTAGTGTTGTTCATCGATACGAAGATGCGAGATTTCAGCATTACTCCAGTGCTTCTTCCGCATCCGCGTTCCTCGCATCCACCGATACGGTCGAAAACACAGCCGAAGAAGTAGCAGGAGAGAAAACAGTCTACGAGCTATATGGGTCTTCGGATTGGCAAATCGGACGTCTTTTGCAAAGCCGTCGCTTCGATCATGCACAAACCGGCTTTCTCGCATGTCTCAAACAAGTGGTCGACTTTGCATCAACGGCGGATCCGACGTTTCAGACTCCCCATGCGATCAACAAGGACAAGATCGGTGAGGCAAGTATCAGACTGCAGTTTGGAAGCGACGAAACGTGGACGAGGGCGTTGAGACATGTGTTGGTAACGTGCAACAGGGTGCTCATGTGGATGGTCGAGAGAGATGGCGACAGACAGGCATCGCAGCAGCAGCAGCAGCAAGAAGGGCTAGGTGGAAGGGTAGTGATGAATGGCAACGATGTCACAGGCGGGATGGGTGGCTCGAGACAGAGTGTGACAGCTTGAGCTCGAAAAGTGACCAAGATGCACCGGGCGGAAAGTAGCAGGACGAGCATCGCTGTAAGCCGTCGGTTGCATCCTGCGGTTCTGGTCGATGACCGCAGAACGGGCATGCAAGCCATCAATTGCTCATCGAATACAGAGCTTGTAACCTGGACGAATCACAGCATCAATTGACAAGCAACGTTCAATGCAATCTCAGCCACTGCCTTGCGAAAGCGCATCTGTTGTCACCTCTGCCATCCTTACCTGCACAACATAATGTAGAGAGACACAACAGGCAGAGAGAAGCCTTTCTGGAAGGTTTCCGTGCGGATTTCAGAGTTGCGTTGCTTTCCAAGTGTGGGCGGGGATTTGCACAGCCTGTGTTACTGTGCTCGCAAAGGCTGTGTATAGGGGTCTCATTTGTGGCAAACGCCACGGTACTTGCTCTGCTCTCCTAGCCGCCATTTTCTGGCACAAATTTGAAATTCACCACCTCCTCGCTCCGAGCACAAAAGCGCATTCCAAGTCAACATGATCCAAGGTACTGCTGCCTTTGCTTCCATCCATGCAAATACCAAAGTACGATTGAGGAAAGAACCACGGGAAAGGATTGGAAGCTCAGCTGGAATGGATGAGAGGCAGGCTAGCGTCGGACCGAATGTTGTGAGCTGCCGGCAAATCGCCAAGGCGGCAGGGCGGCTATTCTTTCGTCATTGGAGAGCGCATGACATCGACTGTTGTGCCAAGAATTGCGTTCAAAAGGCAATATCTGCTCACGCGATGGTGGTAATAACTTTAAAAAGAAGCATTCACTGATTGAGCCTGTCACTTGCTCCTTCTTCTCCTCGTCTTTCCCCATAACTGCTACGAAAATGAATCCGCACGCTGCATCCTCTTCCTCTGGCGGTCAAGCCAATCGCGACTCGCTCTATTCGCAGCTGCGTTGGTCGTCGCATCACCAACCTACCACTCGTCGACGCAAGTTGCAATTGCTACGATCGTATTTACCCGATTGGATCATCACCATCCTTCTCGCAGGTCTTTTGGCCATCATCAACAACGTCCATGGATTCCGACGAGAGTTTTCCCTGACAGACACTTCGATTCAGCACACGTACGCTGTACACGAAAGGGTGCCAACTTGGCTGTTGGGGGTTTTGGCCATCCTCATTCCTGCCATCATTATTGCCGTTTTCTCGCTCGCCATCTCTCGTTCCGTGTGGGACCTGCACAACGGTTTGCTTGGGTTCGTACTTGCTAATGCTCTCACCGTCACGATCACGACGATCGTCAAAGTCACCGTCGGTCGTCCAAGACCCGATTTGATCGATAGATGCCAACCAGCAGCAGGCTCGGCCAACGCCGTACCCTACGGACTTGTCACCGACATCATCTGCACCGTTGGCGTCGACAACAAAACCCTCCGCGACGGATTCCGTTCCTTCCCCTCCGGACACGCTTCCACTTCCTTTGCCGGCTTCACCTACCTCTCACTCTACCTAGCCGGGAAATTGCATCTGTTCGATCGACGAGGTCATGCAGTAACGGCTTGGTTGTGCGGAACACCTCTGATGGCAGCCACCCTGATTGCCGTCAGTAGAACCATGGATTACCGGCACCACGCAACCGACGTCATTGCAGGTGGCTTGTTGGGCTTGGTCATCGCGTACTGGAGTTACAAGCTCTACTACCCGGCGTTGGGACATGCACAGAGTCACAAGCCCTACTCGCCTAGGATCCCGGCAGAGCATCTGTCGGGAGCGAACGAGCAGGATTATCCAGATGGCGAGGCAAGGTACGATTTGGACCACGGAAGAGATGGATTGCATGACGCCGACGAGGATGTTGAGCGAGGTGGTGCAGGTGTGTATGGTAAGCCGGGAAATGGAGCGAGGGTGGTAGATGGTTCAATCGAGTATCCGGAGCGAGATACAGTACCCCGCGTTTGACAGGCAAAGTCGTCCACAAAGCAGAGATGTAGAAGCGATTACAGATCGACAGTCTCCGTCCCGCGCAGTTTGTGCTCGATATATCCAACCAGACCCTTCCCCTCTCGACTGATGGGCGGAACAAATTCATATGCAGCTTCAATCTCCACCTTATACCCCGCCAGCAGTATCTCTGTCAACCTTTGCCGGAACTCTTTCTCTCGCGCACTCGCACCATCCAGCCCACGGAGGAGTCGGACGGCGGTTTTCCGCTCATCGTTTCTCAGCAGTAAGCACTGCGATTCTCGATCTGCTAGGTCGTCGAAATCGATTCCCACCCACTCGATCTCGGGTGAAACAGTTCGAAATTGCCACCAGATATCCACTCCATATGGATCTCCGTCGAACAAGCCTTTCACCACAACACCCGCATCGCAGGTCGAGCAGGTGTACTCACTCAATAGCTTGACGAGCCATCGGGTGGCTGTATCCGGATATCCTTTTCCCGAAACCAAGATCGTTCTTCTCCAATCTTTCGTCGAGGCAGATTCGAGTATGGTTTTCATCACAGCTTCTTTCTCCACTACCAAAACCACATGTCTGCCTTCTCCTCGAACCTGATCGCATGGCAGTTCGATCTTCCAAGCGATCGAAAGATCAGTGGGAATCAAATCGACTTGTCCGAATCGACCTTCCATCACTTGGGCGGCAAGGGGCGGAATCAATTTGATAGACCCCGAGAAAATTCCTCGAGGAGAAGCAACGATTCCTAGATCCAATCGACTGGTACAACCGAGGATCGAAACGAGTCGATCAACCACTCGATCCGAAGATTGTTGCGAACCGAATAAGGAGAGGCTCTGATAGAACAGATCTCTGTGAGAAAGGTGAGAGAGAGGATCAGTCAGGGGCGTGCTGAATAGATGCATGTATTGGCTTGTGTCTTTTTTGGAATAGATACCGCTTGGTGACGAGAGTTTTGTTTAAAAGGTTTTGTTGGATCAATTCGAGCAGTCGCATCACTTGAGCTGTTACAATGTGTCAGTGGAATTGTCTCTTGATGAGAAAGGAGAGCGTGGGGAAACGGGACTCACCAAACCTTCGTATACCAGAAACGCTTTTGGTTGGAAACTTGACATTGATCTCCCGACAAGCCTCTTCAGCATTGCCAGCTGCAACAGCAGAGTGAAGCTTCAAAGGAGTCATCTTGGCCTGATTCGATCTGGAACGCTTGGCAGGACGAGAGTCGAGCTGAGACGTCGACGAGTTGGCTGATGAGCTTTGAGACGTTTGTGAACATGATGCGGTTTGTACGGCGAGTTGACGCACGAGGTCGAGAACAAGCTCGTCGATCCGGGCTAGGATGATGGCGGGCGTAGTCGTCATGGTTTGCTAGGCTTTGCAGCTGATACGAGTCTTGAGAGTTGTGGGAAAGGATGAGGATCGTCTCGAAGCACTTCTCCGTTCTTTCTCCGTATATAAGCTTGACTCGCTCGATCGATCGGAAGACTTCCGCTCAGAATCCTCACGCCTCTCAAACTCGTCGTCACACCTAATCGGCTCCTCCGCTCTCTCATCACAGTCCCCTCACTTCCGGCACACTTTCCGACGTGTTTCTTTCTCTCATCTCATCCATTTTCTTCATATTGTCTACGATGAAGGATCGATCTTCAATGAGAAGTCGACATGTTTGGTCGACTGATGAATGCTACTAGTCGAAATAATGTCGATCGAGTTATCCACATGACCACCTTCTCTGACATTATCAATATCAATCCCACCGCTGCTTTCCAACAAGAACTTGTATCGACCACCAAACTCTTGCTTGAGCTGTTTCGCATTGCCGATGAGCGTCTCACCCTCCATGTTGTCGAGCATGATGACGTCGGCACCTGCTTCGATGGCTTCTACGGCTTCTTGATACGATTGGACTTCGACGTCGATTCGCAGCGAAAACCCACAGACGGATCTTGCCGAGTGAACCGCATTGGTCACGGAACCGGTCGACCAGATGTGATTGTCTTTGAGCATCACCATACTGCTCAAATCGTATCGATGCATGTCCACTCCTCCGACCAACATTCCGTATTTCTCCACATCTCGAAATCCCGGCGTCGTCTTCCTCGTCCCCGCTACGATGCCATTGTATCCTGCCTCCCTCGCCTTTTGCAAAAACAATCCCGACGCCGTAGCGATACCGGAACACCTCGCGAGCGTGTTGAGCGCCACCCGTTCTCCCAACAGAATCTTTCGTGAAGGTCCTTCTACCGTTGCCACAGCAATCTTGATCTTGGCATCTGGAGACTCGGCTTTGAGCCATTGCCCTTCGCGGAAATTCCAAGTGACTTTGCAATCGAGCTGTCTAAACACTTCGTCGAAAAAGGGCACTCCGGCTAGGATGCCTTGACTTTTGCAGAAGAGGGTGGCTCGTTTCGTGTCTTCTCCAACGACGAACCCGCCCCAGTCGAAGGAGGGACAGTCTTCAGCGAGCCATTCAGATACTTTGACTTTCCAGGAGGGTGGGAGCAGGTTGGCGTAGACGGGAATCGAGGTGGTCATGGTGGGTGGCAAGTGATCCGATCGAGCGGATATCCGGAGTAGTTCGAATTGGGTTCTGGGACAAGTTTGTGTCGGGTCGTCGATGATTCAACGCTCGTAATTTCAGACCGAGTCTGGCTTCGACTTGATACGCTGATGGCAGTGATTGAAGAGGAGACTCGAGCTGCTTCGATGAGAACGCTCTCTGCGCGGACGAGGTCCGCACCGTCATTCGCTCAGGGTCTCTCGCTCTTCAAAAGCTCGTTGCCGATGATTGCCGAAGAGGACTTTGTGACTTCCAGCCGGCCGTAACCACCATTTCTTCACATTTTGAGCGTAGGTCGATCTCACATAGTCAAAATATTTCGTCTTGGCGTGTTGGTCTCGCGAAAAGGCAGGGTGAGAGCAGGATCGACGTTGCAGAAGGTGCAAGGTAGAGTTGAAGCCAAGGCGGTCGGAGCTACAAACTCGATGCCGATCCTCGACGTCGATGCACTTTCCTCTAGAGACAGTGCCTCTGACATCAGGCCATCCAATCTCTTTGTCCACATCGTCGCTTTTCGATTTGATTTGACTTTCTTGCCAAGGCTATTCAGAGACAGGGGCCCTTTGAACGACCTGCTGACTATATACTTCTCGTGCTGGAAGAGATGACAAGCTCAAGCTTTGCCCGATCGCGACGTGTACTTTGATGGCGTTGTCAGCTCAGTGCGGCTAGTGGGTGAGAGGAGAGTGCTTGTTGAGCTCCAGATCGCCTTCTGGTGGCTCAAAGCCTATTTTCCAACGTCGAGCAAAAGCTTAAGCCCATTTAGGAAAGTATCCGAGGCGAAGCAAACCGAGGCGAGGCGATTGTGAGTGGTTCGGAGAAAATAAAGCAGACAACAACAAAAGAGCGACAAAATACAGAGACAGGGGCGCGGACAAGCCCAAGTTTAATTTCTGGCTCAAAGTGGAAGGTCTTCCTACGTTTTATTGATTATATTTAGATTTGGCAAAAAAGCTGCCAACCGTGTGTATGCACAGAGGAAGGATGAGTCGGTCTGTGTGAGTTTCAAGGCTGTCAATTTCCGCGGGGCATGCAAAAGGAGCCAAGAAGGATGAGGTAGATTCTCGCTCAAAGTGTAATCTACTTGGCCCCTTGATCCTTGATCCTCTTGGTCACTCAACTCGCGCTCTCGGGCATGCCGAATGCGCCACTGATCATGTGTCGGCTGCTCCGTCCTCTGACTGTACGCTGAAGCTTGGTTCCTCGGATAAGCCCATCAACGAGAGGGGAGAAGAAGAGGACGAGGAGGACGAGGAGGACGAGGAGGACGAGGCTGAGCAGCAAAGAGGACAACTCTCTCCTCTTCATAGGTCGGTGGTAATGTCCACGTCCGCAGTTTGAATCGCTGCCCGTTCAACCTCCGCCCGTCACCTATTTACACTCTCCGGACCTGTGCAAATCCTTTCACTCTCACCACCACCTCCATCACTATCGCCGTCATCCCTCTTACAGACCTCTTCGCAGTCCTCACCTGCTAGGCGTACATCGTCTCTTAGTACACCATCATCGTATCCGTTCATATCAGCGCTTGATCGCTTCCACTCATCATGTTCGGGCGTAAGTAGATCCCCATTGCTTTTTTCACTCACTCACAAAGATCAAATTATTGACGCAACGTGGTGTTCCACTTTCTGCATCCACAGGTCTCAAGCACAAGATGTCTCGGGCTCGTTTGGACGACGACAGCAAAAAGTCGTCCTCGTCGCCTGCGCCCTCGCTGCCACCTTCTCCCACCAAGTCGGGCGCTTTCTCAGCTGCTGCCGCACAACCTCAGACTCCAACGGCTACAGTTCCCGCAGCTTCTTCGCCTTCCTCTTCCACCCAACCTCAAACTCCCGTCGCCTCTGCTCCGAGCACGGCGCCACCCAGCACCGCACCTACCACCCCTGCTTCCAGCACCACCCCTGCCAGCGAAATTCAGCGACACACCGACGCCAACGGTCAGGACTTTTCCACCAATGGCGCCGTCGTCCCTCGCATCAACCTCGGATACTTCACAAACTGGGGCATCTACGGTCGCAAGTACTCTCCTTTGGACGTTCCGTACTGCAACCTGACTCACATTCTCTACGCATTTGCCGACGTCAACCCGGACACGGGAGAGTGCTTCCTCACCGATCTCTGGGCTGACGAGCAGCTTCACTATACCGGTGACTCTTGGAACGACACGGGCAACAACCTCTATGGCAATTTCAAGCAATTTTTGCTCCTGAAAAAGAAGAATCGTGCGCTCAAGCTCATGCTTTCCATCGGTGGATGGACTTTTGGTCCTCACTTTGCACCGATGGCATCGGATCCCAAGAAACGAGCCAAGTTTGTCTCTACCGCCATTGCCATTCTCGAAAACGACGGCTTGGACGGTCTCGACATTGACTGGGAGTATCCTGCCGACAGCACCCAGGCGGCCAACTTTGTCCTGCTGCTCAAGGAACTTCGGGCCGGTCTCACCGCTCATCAGGCCAAGAAGAAGGAGACCAATCCTTACCTCATCTCGATCGCCGCTCCTTGCGGAGCTGATCACTACAAGATCCTTCAGGTAGCAAAGATGGATCCTTATTTGGACTTTTGGAATCTCATGGCCTATGATTTCTCGGGTGCCTGGTCCACTCTGACGGGACATCAGGCCAATTTGTGGAACATCAAAGGTGCTCCTCCTTCGGCCGACGATGCAGTCAACTTCTACATTGGTCAAGGTGTAGTCTCTCACAAACTCGTACTCGGAATCCCCCTTTACGGTCGTGGATTCGAAAATACCGATGGACCATCCAAACCTTTCAACGGAACAGGCCAAGGTACGTGGGAAGCGGGAAATTGGGACTACAAGTTCCTCCCGGTCAAAGGAGCAAAGGAGATGATCAACACCAAGATCGCAGCAAGCTGGAGCTACGATTCCTCCAAGAGGGAATTCATCAGTTACGATACTCCCCAGAACGTCTTGCTCAAGTGTCAGTATATCGTCAACAAGAAGTTGAGAGGCGCCATGTTTTGGGAATTGAGCGGTGACGCTACAAAGAGCCAGGGAGGTGCAGAGAGGAGCTTGGTTGCCCTCACCGCTAAAAACATGGGTACGTTGGATTCCACTTTGAACCATATCAGTTATCCATTTAGCAAGTGGGATAATGTCAGGAACGGTATGAAGTGAAATGCCGCGCTTTCTTGCAACTCGAGTCTTTGGCTTTTCGAAGTTCAGGCCTGGGTTTTTTTCCCGTCAAGTAGGTGAGTACTCGACACTTTAATGTTGCGATGTTCGTTTCTTGTTTGCTTTTCTTTCGTATGGACAATTCTCATTTTCGTGATCTTGTCTGATTACTGTGTGATTGCTTGTGCATGAGCTTGTCGAAATGGCGTGGTCTGCGAATGGAGGTATTCGGCGACGACCACTTGCACGCCTTGATCCTGACCACAAATCTCTGGCTCCTTTGAACTTTTCAAACGACGCTCGACGATCTCTCTCACGCCAACACTGTTACACACTGTCGACAAGCAAAGCACCCAGTTGTTGCTGAATCATTCTTTCGATTGCAGTCTTGCTTGTCTACGCAACTGAAGCCGCACCTAACGCAGTTGCAGCGAGTACCATTTCCAGACTTCCCCTCACCTGCATTAGATCCCTCTGCAGCTTTAATTCGTCCGTCACCTTTGCCCAGATTCTCCCAAACAAATCGTCGATCAACGGACTTTGACCGATAACGCTTGCGTACGTATCCACGATAACGTTCAGCGTATCACCGACCAAATCGACGTAATTCGGATTTGCTGCATGTCGCAAGAGGAATCGGAGAATCGGTTCCAATGTAACATCATCCCGATTCATTATCGCTCTTCGCAATCCATCCAAACTTCCGCGCGGACTACGGTGGATGAGTTCGAGAATCAAACCAAAAGTGACACTGGGTGAAACTCCTTTCCGCAAGACTGCATCCAGCGCATCACCGTATCGGAAGGCTTTGAGAAATCGATCGTAATCTTGCAATTTACGCTTACGGATACTGTCGACTCGAATATCATCAGTTGCACGTCGAGCATTGACCGTCCCAGGTTGATTCGAAGCTGCTGCTTTTCCCTGCATGAAGAACTCGTAGGCTCCAGCATTCATAGCAGCTCTCTCAGCTTCACGCCGTTCCAACTCGCTCGCTTTGACGTCTCGTTTGCGAACACAAAGCGTACCGTCCGCCATTCCGACAGCAATGTGCGATTCATCCGGCGAAACAGCCATCGACAAGATCGGCGAAGGATACCTCATAGTGTGAGTCACCTTGAAATCTTGCGCTGGGTCATAAACTTTGACGAGATGATCCAACCCACCCGTTAAGATCCGCATGCCTCCAACCGATTCGGAACCGTCGGCGGAGAAGTCGGCTCCCGAATTGACCGATAGCGCCAAAGAGGTAATGGTTTTTTGATGGTTCGAAATGCTAGCCATGCACCGTCCGCCCATCATGAGATCCCATACCTTCATCACCGTTCCACCAGCCGACAAGGCTACACCGCCACCACCCGTGGGATACACCAAAACATCCTCCACGGGAGCCCCATGGTTCATCGTCATAGCACATCCACCTTGCTCTCCCATCCTCGAATCCCAGAGTCTGACGGTACTGTCATAACTTCCCGAGAGCATCAAGGCCGGGTTATCGGGTGAGAACACGGCGGAACGTACGTAATCTTCGTGCCCTTCAAAAACGTGGACCGCTTTTTGCTCGGGAACATCCCATAGCCGAACCGTCCGGTCGTCAGCCGCCGACATGATCTCGGTTCCATTTGGGGAGAACCTGGTGACATGAACCGGATTCGAATGACCTCTCAACGTCCTCAGAATCGCCCTCGATGTAGTGTCGAATACTTGGATCAAACCGCTATCGTCACCAGCCACCATCAATCTTCCATCCGATCGGAAATTGGCGGATCGGGCAACATCCTTGAATCGAGAGATGGTCTTGGAAACTCTGGTATTCCGCATCGAGTAGATCTGGACTCGAGCTCCTGTCGTTACGGCGAACTTCTGACGTGCAGAGACCGAGGTTGGCTGCGTGGAAGTCGATCCAATGGTCGGGGCCGCACCTGCTGTGGAAGAAGGATCATCTTCGAGCGAGGTGTTTGAGTAGACTGAGACAGGTGGAACGAAGTGGATCGAGGTAATGGGAGCTAGCTCTTTGACAAAGACGGGAGCGCGAAATTTGCGCCAGTAGTGCGATTCTGGCGAGCGAGAGGAAGATGGTCGAGCAGATCGCTCCGCCACGGGTCGAAGGGATGCGTACTCCATAGTTGGGACGACTGCCTACCTACGTGGCAGAAGATGGCTTTGATGGAACGATGAGTACACGCTGGTCTTGACGACTGTGGTGAAGCCTCAGCCAGATAGTGTTTTCGAAGATGAAACGTAGGTTCTGGGACTGATCCTTGTTGAGGTGATGGAAGACAAGTGTGCCAACAGGAACAAGAAGAAGCAGAGCAAGCAGAGCGAAAATGTGGAGCACAGAGGCTCCAAAAAAATTTCCCGCCAACTCGAAGAAAAAGACCCTGCTCAGGTCACGTGCTGCCCAGATTCTTCACGGAAATGTAGATAATGAGACGTAACATGGTCAATGATAACAAAATTCATCGCGTGACGCGATGTGCGACTTGTGCTTGCATGCTACCCAACGATCCGTCAAAACAGCAAGCAACACCAGTGTCAGTAGCGTGGCAGTCGAAAAATGATGATCACGCCCCTAGGCACATGACGTATCCGTTCCAAGAGCAAGAATGTGACACGATGAACCAGCTAACTGAGGGGAAAGGAGTTCCTTTAGACTTTGCAAGAGCAGCTGGCCGAAAACACTACAATTGACGAAGCTGTAGCGCCACATATTTCGCATCCGAAGCAGAGCAGCAAAAGATGGGCAGGTACTGACGATGGGCAGAATGGAGTACTGGGGTCAGCTGGGGCGGAATGCGCCATCAAATCGCCGACGACAAGCATATCACAAGCCAAGCATCGGAAATGCAATCGAAGAGCCGACATCTGGTGAACCTCTTCAACTCTTCAGCTCAAGTGAATAGGATGACTCGTAAATCGGCTTGACGGGTCGATGATCTCATACATTTGATTGATCTTCTTTGACAGGACCCCAGGGCCAAGAACCGGACTTCTGCCTTGGCGTCCAGGTGCCAAGCCAAAGATCATCGGTCGGTCGCGCCGATGTGACCCTGAGGTCGGAGGACTGGATCGGGACTGTCGCTCTGGACCGGGTAATCACATTCCAGCACCTTGCGCTTTCTCCCACTGTCCTCAGGAACGGATCATACGGTATAGTGTGAGCGCAGCAGGAGAGGCAAGGGCGACGAAGAAAGCGGCAGACGGAGACATGGAGCCAAATCGACAACGGACAGAGACGTTTCATTTGTCGGCACCTCCTTGCTGAAATGTGGAAGCTGCCAGCAAAGCGCTGGTTTGTGGTTCGTGTGTTCCTCTCGCTTAGCAAGGAGATCGTCGCGCCGCTTTCCCAAGAAGTGAAAAAGTGAAACAAACGCGCCGCCACGAGAAATGCGTCACCCCATCGCGCTTTGTTGCGAGCAACACACTGTAACAAGAGTGGATCGCAGGTGTCCAAGGCTGCTCGGGCATAGAAGATGCAGCCAAGAGTCTGCTTGGGCCCTTTCTCCCCAAGCAATCGCCAAACGGATCGTCTTGCGCGACAACGTCTCATGACAGCGCGAGACGGAAAGAAGAAAAGAAAAGATCGGCAAAACAGATTGCATTCTTGAACCGTTCAAATGCCGTAGAGGAAGATGAGCGACTTGAAGATCGACGGTCCAAGCTGTTGAGCTGTCACCGCATACTGTAGGTCGACGGCTTCTCATGCACCACGGATGCAACCTCTTGCTGCTGATCCTTCGCGGTGATTCCGACTCGACGGATGATTCGCCTCTCGCCATCGGAAATTCGTTTAGCGCGGTCTGCGCTCTGCAGCATCTGGCAAAGACTCAGAGAGAGATGAGAGAAAGAAAAATAAAGACGCGGGAAATCTTGTCAGGAAGAGCCTTGCTGCCTGTCTTCGCTGTTGGTCAACGAACGACATTTTGCATTCTTTAAACTCAGACAAACAGATCCAAAGTGACAGGCAGAAGGATGGAGGCGCAATGCCACTAAAAAGCCGGCGTGCAGTGAGATGCTGTCCAACCGCAGGGCTGACCCCTCCTTTCTACTGTACTCTATTCCCGCTCGAACCCCTGCTTGATGCTTCCGCTTGGCCTTAATCCTTTCTCTCAAGTGCGTGCTGTCGGTCACGCTTGCTAGAGGTGCAAGTCGTAGTGGCATACAGTAGTTAGGATTGATATGGCCAGAGCTTCGAGAGCTACAGTCCAGTGAGGAATGGCGCCAAGAGACTTCTGAAATGAGCACAAGGCTTCGTGCAGCTCGCATGTAAAAGGCGCTTAGCCGATGTCGATCCAACAAAGATGTTGACCGCAAGATGCAACACTCGACTACACTACACGGATCTTGTGTAGAGTAAGTCAGCTCTCTGCTGTTCGCTCTGGAACGAACCCGCACCTCTCCCCGCATGCACTTCCGTCTGCGCCTTGTGCTACATTTCGCACAGAATGGATCGTCAACCTTACTGTCGCATGATTTCATCTTGTGCCCTCGTACCGTACCATGCCCAGCCTTACAGCCCAGCAAAGCCAAGCATGCCGCACAGTCAAGCCTGCCTCCCCCTCTGAGCCATCTGCCTCGTCGTCCGACGATGGCTGCCTTGGTCCTACATGTTGATTTTCGCTCTCCGCTCGCACAACGCCTGTCACGTTTGCACCCTGCTCCCCTCCGTCTAGCCCGCCCAGCGCCGCAGCAGAGCATCTCGGCCCCCTTTCTTTGGACCAAGCTCGCTCTGACTTCATCGTCATATCCTCATTCACACTTTAGCCCCTTTGCAATTCATCACGATCTCCACCATCTTGTTTTGACCCCTCTCCACTACCCCCCAGTTGCTTCATAAACGACCCTTTCCCCCCTCTGCCCTAGTTACCCTACCCTTCACAGAAAGATTCGCCTCGACTGTACAACAAACTCTGCAAGAAACACATTCATTCCCGACACAATCTTTCGACTCTCAGTATCACAGGCGTATCTCGATCCACAACTCTTGCAAGCATTTTCGTTCCTCCGTCCAAAGCCTACTTCCACTTTCAATACCAGCTGTGCTGCTTCCAGTACATTCACACAACCCAATCCAAGCGCTAAGCTGTAAACGTTGCAGCCAGCCAATCATCTTGATATCACAGTGTCAACTACAAAGCACACTGTGCGTCTTGCTCTCTCACAGTCGAAAAGAGCGGCAAATTCACTGCACAACGATTCGACAAAGCGGCGCTTGCTGCTGACACTTGACGATGACATCGCCGCTGAGGACGCTGTCTCTATTGACTTGGACGGCGCTAGTTTTGTTGCTCGTTCTTGCTACATCACCTGTCGCTGCACGTAAAAAGATGCTCATCTATACATATACCCAAGGTTTCCGACATTATTCGATCCCGACCGCGACGAAAGTGGTGCAACAACTCGCCGAGGATGCCCAGCCTCGCATCGACACGGTACACTCGGAGGACCCGAGCGACTTCGAGAGAAAAGGTTGGCTTTCACAATTTGACATGGTCATGTTCATCTCTGTGTCTGGCAAGGCGCTCTCAGACGATGGAGCAGATGCGTTGCGAGAGTACATTGAAGCAGGCGGAGGATATCTAGGCGTCCATGAGGCTTGCGATGCTTTGTATCAGCACCACTGGTACGGTCGTCTGGTAGGCGCCTACTTCAATTACCACCCTCAAATCACACACGCGACGCTCAACGTCATCAACCAGACGCATCCAGCCACGGCTCACCTCAAGGACACCTGGAGGGTGTATGATGAGATGTACAATTACAACTCGGATCCCTCCAAATGGGGCAAACAGTACTTGATCACCGCAGATCAGAGTTCCTACCATGATCCTGTCGAGACGACAGCGCAACGAGCGGCAGAACAGGGCAACCCGCATCCGATCGCATGGTGGAAGGAGGGCGACCAGCTCAGCTACAATCCACACAAAAAAGTGGGCGGAGGTACCGACCCGACCAAGCAGGAGATCCGTTCTGGAAAGGCAGGTACAGGTGGACCTGGTCGAAGCTTCTACACTGCCTTGGGTCACACCAACACCATGTGGCACGACGATGATTTCCAGCAGCACATTATGGGTGCAGTCAGCTGGCTGATGGATTCGCCGGTTTTGAAATCCTCGTCGGCCAATCCGCCTCAAGGTGCGGTAGGATCCGACTACGACGATGATGCTGCAGCCCAAGTCTCTGCCAACGTGACTGTGGGCATCGGTCCCAGCCGAGCGAGTTCGGGACCTGGCATCTCTTCGACGTTGGTAGGAGGTACGCCGGTACCGTTTTCGAAGTCGACGCTCCAGAAGAGTGGCGCATCTTCTACAATAGCACGACTTACATCGTCGGTGGCGGTGGCGCTTGCAGCATCGTCGCTGATCGTCTGTCTCACATGATGCTACGTGCATCTTGATACCATTTCTCAAAAATGACTGGATCCGATCCGTCGATCTTTCCATTTTCGTCTTCAGCATCAGCAAGCCGGTCTCTGCTCCTTTCTGCGTTTTTCCCATCATGTGCTTGCTCCGAATCGTGTCTCGAAACGCAGCTTTAGTCCGGCTGCGTCCATCCCGGACATGACCCTCGTGGCCTGACTCGATCTAAGCGAGTCAAGGGGCCGCGACGGAGAACAGCGACCTTGATGGCTCTTGCATTGCTTCTTGTCGTCCGTCCGAATCGCTGCTATAATTTATTACCAATCGTTCATAACGCCCCATCATCTAGCTTGCTAAAAAGATGAGCAGACTTTCTCAGCATTTCGAACTTGCGTTGGGACAGGGTACCTACATCGCAAATCGAGAGCCTCCTATCTCGACCCACCAATGACAACCCGAGGACCGGTGTGAGAGAGTCCGCGGTGATTGTTTCAGCCAACGAAGCTCGGTCTGCGATTTGACGAAGAAGTCATGTAAGCCAACGACGACGAATGAAACAGTACAAAGCGATGAAAAGGAGCCGATCTGAATTCGAACGGAAATTCGACTACAACGTCAACGGAAAATATCGTGCGATTCCTAAAGGAGACTTGATCGAAACTGGCAGAACAATGAGGCGGCTTCGCGAAGTTGGTCTCTGGATGACGACAAAGACACAAAGAAACAAGGTTGCTACCAACCGTGGGAAGCGTCGGTGAGAAATCTAAGCTCTGTTTCTGACCGAATTCGGAAACTCCGCAGTGAGAAGCAGCGCTCTTGAAGCCTTTGGCTCGGAAAAAGGTGCGCGTCGCTAGTTCAGGGTGCAGCATCATGCAACCCTACAGGCACCAAAAACTGGCCAAACCTGTCTCGCCGTGCCCTTTGTGTGCGTGTGAATGTGCTCGTGCGCGTCTTTTTTGATTCCAGCTGCTGCTGCGATGTGCGGCGCCTTCTTTTGCCCCTTTTCGCTGTTCCGGCCCCGGTCTGTCGACAAGTCAATCACATTTCAAGGTTCATACGTCGTCCATTCTTTGTCCTCAGAGACATCGTACAACACCATCCGACTCCGCCGCCTATTGTGGCGCAACGACTCTTCCTTTGTGATGCCCACTTACTACATAACGTCTCGACGCAACATCGCATCCCGAACATTGTTTCAACTCCGCATCTAGACACTCGTCATCGGCATTGCAGCCGCTCATCTACTCGTCCAATTCTCATATCAGGGTCTTGCATCTCTCTCTCCCACTCACGATCCTCGTTCAAATTAAGTCATCTTTGCAATCTTCGGGAGCGACCGATTCATCTGCTCAGCTTCATTACGGCGTCAACGTCGGCACCTCTTCGTGTCCCCACCTCGAAAGAGGGGCAAACAAATGGATCTCGGGAAATTTCTTCACCCTCTAGCCTATCCACTCTGATCAACTGCGCTCGCTTCTTCATGTTCTTGCCGGCACGCATCTGAGAGAAACTCATCCGTTTCATATATATCATTCCTTCTCCTCCCTTTACCCACCACGAGCTGTCCGCTTTGATCGCGCTCGATCTCCGGACAGCAGCTTCCCATCACGCATGAGCGCAGCAACACCAACCAGCCCGGGCTTCCCGCTCACCATGGGCACAGGCGCTATGGCAGCTCATTTTGCAGGTCCCTCTTCCAATTCAGGCAGTCCGCGCTCACGGCCAACGACTCCCCTCTCAGCTGGGTTCGTTCCGCCCGGCCCAACCTATGACGACCTCGCCAGGTGGGAAGATCCAGACGTCGCTTCTTGGCTCCATTCAGCGCGTCTCGGTCACTATGCCTCCACTTTTGCCGAGAATGACATTCGTGGCTCTGTCATCCTCGACGTCGATCAAGCAGCACTCAAAGAGATGGGTATCACCATGGTCAAGGATCGGGTCCGCATCTCTGCCGCCATCAAAGTGCTCAACAAGCGTTGCGCCGAGTCTAGCATCGCTCGTAGACCCAGCATCATCTCAATTCCTCCTCTTTCGCCCCTCAAATCGCATGCACTTTACGCCAACGAAGGCGAGATCGAGTACCTACAGCACGACCACAATGCCGATCTGTCTGCAGATGGCTCCAGTTCCAACTTCGGTCTCAACTCGATGGGCTTACGAAGAGGCCAGATGCGTCCGCCTCCGCTCACATTAAAGCAGTCCACCTCCCGAGGTATGCCAGGCTACGCATCGCCCGCCAGCTCCATCAACCAAAGTCAAGGCTTTGGCCTCAGTGCAGCTCGTGGTCTTACACCTGGAGCGGGTCGTGGCAGCGTGTGGAATACCGCCTCATCTTCCTCCGGTTCCTCAAAGCCGAGCACTGCCGACGGTTCTCTCCATCGCAAAGTCAACTCCATCGGAGGCGTAGCCGCTCCTGCCATTGTCGGCGCATCCTCGTCTCTCTCGTCATCGCGCCATCCATACGGCCACAGCGCTCACAGCAATCGACCCAGCACAGCAACTGGCGCCAGCAGCCTGCAACAACACCGCGGAAGTCTTACTTCCAGCAGCCCTACTGCCGCTTCGTTCGGCAGCGGTGTCAGTGTCAACGCGGGACGTCCCTCCACCGCGACTGGCGCACAATCGTACTCAACCAGCGTACCCGGTGGATCCTCGGGCAGAGATGGCTACTCTCCGCTCACGCCCATCTCCGAGGCCAACTCGCTTGGCAATACGCCCACCACTCCTTCGGCCATTCAGCAGCAGCAACAGCAGGCCGGCGGCTACTCGGTCGGCCGCGGCCCCTTTGCCTCTTCCCAGCGATACGCTGCCTCATCTGCATCCTCACAGCAGCAGCCCTCTTCCAGCGGCTCCCTCCGACACGTCGACAGTGGCGAAGGCTACAACCTCACCGCTGCTCAGCTTGCGGCCTATCAGAATCCAAACCCACCCACCCTAGAAGATCTCAAGCGTCGCACCATCAAGTTTATCAGCGAAGAGGACAACACTACACGTATCGTCAACGTCAGTGACTGTCGCGATGCATACGATGTCATGGCCCGTGTGCTCAAGAAGTTCCTGAAGCCCCCTAGCGGCAACAGCTACACACCCACCGCCGATCAAGGTCCCACCGGCGATGAACTGGGTGCAACCGAGACATGGGGCATCTTTGCTACCAGTGCCGATGGTCAAAATACCAAGGCGCTCTCCGACAACGAATTGCTTGCCATTTGTCATGCTCCACAGCCTCACGATCCTCTTCGAGAGCGCGGCCTTACGCTACGTAGAATCCCGAACCACCTACCGGGCGAAGATGCACGCAAGGTTCCCGTACGGTCGGGCAGGAACAAGCTCGAAGCATTCTTTGGCGAGCGTATGCCAGTCGCCCAGATGCAGCCTGCCGGTCCCGGCTCAGGTGTCAACGCGGATGACGAGGATGCCGGCAGCGTAACGATCAGCGGTAAGAAGATGAAGCGCGCCTCGACCGTTAGCATCATGTCGGGTCTCGGCGTCGGTCCTTTCAGTAACAGCGGTCACAGCCATGGCTCCAGTCATGCTCAACAAAGTCACGCCAGCAGTAAAGTTGAGGGTAGACATCCACCAAAAAAAGAGACCAAACACGTGTCGCAACCGCCCGTCACCAGCAAGCCGAGCAAGATCCGCAACTTCTTTGGCCAGCGCCCTCCATCAGAACTCATCAACACCAACTTGGCCGACTTCTTCCCCTCGACCGATTCCAAGGCACTTCAGCGTACTGCTAGACGTTCCATCTATGGTCGTGCTTCGGCAAGCACACGCGGCAAACGAAACAGCACGTGGAGCTTTGTCGCTGATCCGGATGCGCCTCCTTTGCCCCACAAAGAGTCGCTCGATGGCCACCAGATGCCGACGGAGCGATCCTCTGTCTCGATCCGGGACCATAGCACGCCACCCATCATCCAAATCGGCTACGATTCGCGTTCGGACGAGGACCACTCTAACAATGCGCATCGCATGTCTTCCACCGGACAGTCGGATCTTCATCACCCAATTACAGGCCCGCCGACGCTGCCGCCAGTGGTGAGCCGAGACTCGCTCGACGAGTGGTCGCGCGATCTCAAAGCGGTAGGTTCACCGGTGACCGAGGCTAAAGCCACCTTCCAGGCCAGCAGGCAAGGTTCTGGTAGCTCGTCGTACCAGTACCACACGGCGATGAAGCAGTCGCCTTCACATGGCAGTGGTTATACCGACCGACCATCCATGTCTCGTCGTGCTTCGGGCGAGAGCGCAAGAAGTCGGCGCAGTCTGGCATCTCAGGTTCGACACGGTCTCAGCGCCGCTCGTGAGCGCAACGCCGACACGGCGAGCTTGCTAACGGTCGACGAGATTACTCAAGAGGTGGAGAACAGGAGAGAGAGCATCTCGCTCGCTGGTGCTGGAGGCGGGTGGGTTGTAGATGAGGATGGAGTCCCCATTCCGATCCCTGGCTTTTCCTCGCCACATTCGCTATCGGGTGCTTCGTCGACCCGACCTTCGAGCGGCATCTCGTCGTCGTACGTCCATAGCGGCCACGACGGGCAAGAAGATGACGAAGGACAGAGCGACGAAGAAGCCAACCAATCTTCCGACCTTGAAGGGGCGCCGCGCACCAACAAAAAGGCACGCAGCATCTATTCAAAAGCTGGCTCGATCCGCACTGTGGCGAGCAAGCGCGCTTCATCAGTGCTGCAGGCTCCGGGCGATGAGTCCGACCGTCATCTCGGTGATCCGATGGCTGTTGCGCGGAGCACCACCTCTCACGCTAGCTCGGTTTCGGAGTTGCGTCGATCCATCACCGATCATGCTGACTCTAGCGGTGTCGAATCTGGCTCCGACTTTACCGACTCGGACATCGACTCGGACGGCTCTGAGACGGACGACGATGATCAGATCAACGATGTCGTCCAGCCATCGGCTAAGCCGGCACCTATCAAGTGGCACAAAGGAGCTCTCATCGGTGCTGGCTCTTTTGGTAACGTTTTCCTCGGCATGAACGCCAAGACGGGTCTGCTGATGGCCGTTAAGCAAGTCGAGCTGCCTTCCGGTGACTCGCATCTCGATCAGCGCAAAAAGGGCATGCTCGAAGCGCTTGAATCAGAGATCAAGCTACTCAAGACGCTGGAGCACGAGAACATTGTGCAGTACCTCGACTCGTTTGCGGACGGTTCACATCTCAACATTTTCCTGGAATATGTTCCCGGTGGATCCATCGTTGCTCTGCTGCGCAACTATGGTGCGTTTGAAGAGCCACTGGTGCGCAACTTTGTTCGTCAGATCTTGACCGGTCTGTCCTTCCTTCACAATCGAGGCATCATGCATCGCGATATCAAAGGAGCCAACATCTTGGTGGACAACAAAGGAGGTATCAAGATTTCCGATTTCGGTATCAGTAAGAAGGTGGAGTCGGATTTGGTGCTTGCCACCAACAAGGGCGCGACGGGGGCAGGAGGCGCGGCTGGAGCGGCTCGCCCGAGTCTACAGGGAAGCGTGTTCTGGATGGCTCCCGAGGTGGTCAAGCAGACGAGTTATACGATCAAAGCTGATATTTGGTCGTTGGGCTGCCTGGTGGTGGAGATGATATCGGGAACGCATCCTTGGGCCGAGTTGAACCAGATGCAGGCTCTTTTCCAGATTGGAATGGGTCGGAAGCCGAGTCTTCCGGATGAAATCAGTAATGAATGTCGGGACTTTTTGGAAAAGACGTTTGAGTTGGATTACAACAAACGACCTAGTGCAGACGAGCTGCTCAGTCATGCGTTTATGGGGACGGAAATGACTTTCCCGTCCAGCAGTGGTGACGCGACTAGTGGTGGTGCGAATGACGATGCGGCAGTAGTGGGCAATGGGGCAGATGGGCAAGGAGATGGCTCAACGATGTATACTGCTAATGACGGGGACACGAGTACGACGACTCGAGACGCGAGAGAGACCAAGGACGGCAAACGACCCACGCGATCCAAGTCGACGAGAAGATTGGAGCGCGAGAAGAGGCATAAAGAGGCAGCTGCGGCGGCTGCAGTTGCGGCTGCGGCCGCGAATGATTCAGGTGCGCCTCATACGCCTACCAATCACACGTCGACTGCTGGAATGGGGGATGCGGAATCGATCTCGCCCACGAATGCAAAGACACATGTCGCTTCAAGTGGTGGATTGCCAGAGAGCGTTTCGACATCGTCGGTCGCAACGGCTCGAGGTAGCGCACCTTCCCAAGTATCAACTTCTGAAGGCGGTATTGATTCTTGATGTTCTCGATCTTGCCATGGGGTTTTCATCAGAATCAACATTCGTAATCTCTCGCAAGCAGGGTAATGTGAAATTCAAGTGGTCTATTGAGCGGAAAGTGACATCGTGCGAGGAGTTTAGTATAGGGTGACGCGTCTTGAGCCGTGGCAGAAATGGCCTGATTGAGGCTTTGCGTCTCCGGGGTTGCTGACTGTCACTGTGTATTGGACGCACGGGTTTGGATCCCATAGAGCGTTGTTGACTGAAGCTAGGTCGACCTTGAAAGAGCTTGTTTCGAACCAGGCTGTTGCGGGAGGGGAGCCTATGAGCACTGCCAAGCCTATTTTTTGTTTTCCAAGACGCAAAAGTTTTCAGTTTTCCCTTCTTCAATCTGAAGATTTGGTGAAGGAGGTGAGGAACTTACTCTTTAGATCACTCGACATGTATCCGGTGAGAGAAGGGGAAGAACCGACAATGATGGGTCGAATATCTTGGCTTGTTTCCAAACAAATCACTCCATCCTTGGGAAGTGAGTTGGGTCCACATGCATCATCGTATCCACTTTGTTGCAGTACAAAAAAGTTGTTCGCCGAAGGTTGCGTCACTACATATCCCCATACGTCACCTGTCATCGTGATGGAGAAGAGACAGAGTTTGCCAAAGGTAGTGAACTTCATTCTTAGCAGTACGGTAGGAGCGGTGGAATTCGGAGTGAGAATGCAGGATCCGAATCGAGATGATTGACAACGTAAGCTTTTTATAGGATCCTGGAGAGTAGAGTGTCTGGCTAGCAACGAGTCGTAGGGTGGCAAACATCCCGGCCCGAACCCCTCGTCAATCGTGTGGGGAGAAAAACAAATCCCCACCCTCATCACACAGCCACAGACCTCATCACAATCCGAAACAATGGAACAATGAAATCAAAATCGCAAACAACGCCTTCATTAGCTCAACCATACTGACGTTGTCTAGACCCAGCCTTTGCACGAAGCTGCGAAATCATGTCTTCTGCTACGCCCAACGATTCTCTCGTCGTCGACCTTGCGCGACGCATAGGAGCGGACCGAGTCGAGTTTCCCGATTCAAACCCATCATTGCTAGCAGGTGGGTTCGAACCCGCGATTTGTGACGATGCAGAAAGTGGCCTCGTTTCATATTTGGACGATCGCTTGATCCGCCGTGCCACAGCTTCCTTCGAAGGCGATTCTGACCCGTATGTCGATCGAGCCCTATCAACCGGTGGGATGGTTGCATCGATCGATCCGCCCACAAGCTTGACTTCCACTCGACGCGGGATAGGCGAGGAAGAGTGTGCTGCCGACGGCGAAGAAGACCGATTGGCAGCTGAAGCCAGAGAACGCAGTCTCTGCGCCGAAATAGTTCCCGCCCCGAACCTAGCAGCAGCGCGAAACTGTCGGCTGGCCTTGACCTTTTCCCTCCACGCATGCCATCCGCGCTGCAACAGACGGCTCCTGGCGAGCTTTGTCGCTTGGTTCGACATACAAGCAGCAGGCAGATTGTGCCGCCATCGCCGTAGAGCATTTCGTTTGAGCGAGGTATTGCGCATGCGTATAGCAGGAAGCAAGAGCGTCTTGCATTTCCACATCTCGAGACCCCATCGCTGTGAGAGCTGTTGACGTCGTACCAGCATTTCGTACTCTTGCGTCGCGAGCGCACGCTCCTTGAGCTTGTCGCGCCAAGTGCTCCACGATACAGCCAGAGACTTTTGGCGCATCGAGTCGACCAGAGCTTCTTCCTTCTCCCGTCTCTGCTTTTGCTCGCGGGCATAGTTGAGCCAATGCAAGAAAGTCTGCCTTTTCTTATCTTCCTGCTTGACGTCAATGTAGCTGTTCATGAGAGCCAGCAGATCATCATGCCGCAAGCAAGCCTCGATCCAAGCATAGAATGCAGCCTTGAGCAAGCGCCTTTCCCGCTGCTCTTTGACTTCCAGTTCCCTGTTTCGAACCTCGATGATCTTGGCAACCCATTGATCAAGGTAAGCCCGAGCCACTCTCTTGTCGCTTTTGGCGAGAGACTGTCGCAACAGATTCGCTAAATGTTGCTGTTTGGCGGCCCTGGATCTCCAGATCTCGAATACTTGTTCAGACAAACGTCGATGGTGAGTTGCTTCCTTCACATCAGCGCGGCATTCACGCAGCTTGGATCGCCACTGATTCAAAGTCGATCGCAGTGTGAAGTATTGCGAGACAGCTTGCGATTTTTGGAGCAACAGACGATGGCGCAGCTGCTTGTTCCTCCACGCAATGAACATGTCCTTGGACAACGTCTTGTTCTTTCGTGTCCGTACTTCTTCCTCTCGATCTTGAATTCGTTTTGTCGTCTGCCTCCATTTATTGAGGCAAAATGCTTTGACGCGATCATTGCGATAGTTGACGACTGTAGACTCGCGTTGCTGCAAGCTGGTCATCAACGCGGTATATCGACGCCTCCATAAGTCAAAAGCTTTCTCCATTGTGTTTGATGCGTGCACTCGATCATACAGGGCGACGCGCGATCGCAGTCGCCATGCATGGAAGAAGTCTGCCGCTCTCTTCATCTCAAGATCGTCTTGCATCTCGTTCGCTCGATCCTGCATTGCTTGTATCTTTCGGCTGTATCGAAGCCAAGAAGCCATCGCGTTCCGCTTGAGCCTACGTGCACGCCATCGATGAGCCAGAGCGTCTTGTTTGCGTCGCACGATTCGCTGCTCGAGCGATCTTTTCCATCCGTCGAAGGCAGCGAGCTTCAGGCGACGCTCTTGAAATGCACGCGAAAGCCCGGCGAGTAGGGCGCGTTCTCGCCACGTGTGAAGTGTTTCCAGGATTAAGAGACGGTTGTGGTGTCGCTGGAATCGATGCAGCGCTTTTGCGTCATCTGCGCGGTCGGACCACCGCTCATAGGCCAGTGAGAGTATGCAATGGTTCTGCTTGACCTCGAAGATCCTTTCGCGAAGGTGAAGCTGTTTGCTGTGAGAGGAGCGCAATTGCCATAATGCAAATGCTCCACTTTGCAAATGGCGGCTTCGTATGTCGTCAGCGAGGCGGTGCTTGTAGTTGTGCTTCCACGACGAAAAGGTTTCCCTGAGTATCCTCGTCTTGACGGCCGTCGTTGTTGCGTAGTAAGCTGAGCGCATCGAGTCCTTCTTTGAATTCTCCTTCCGCTCCTTGGTGGCATTCGCGAGCCGCTTCCATCTTCGAAAGGCTGTCAGGGCGCATCGCACTTTATCGGTCTTTTCGCCGATTCTTCTGCCTTGAAGACCCTGTTGCGCTTCTAACCTCCATCGTTCCCATGCTTTTTGGATGAGAACACGAGAGCTTGCATCAGCCGCATTTCGATCTTGATCAAGCTGTTGACGAGTCAGAGTGATCCACCATGCCAGACACGTCTGCAGCAGTCGGCGCGCCCTCCACAGGTCAGCCATCGCCAGCTGTTCATCAAGACTTTCCTGCCCTTCCCTCCCCTGCACGGCAGATCGGGACCGTTGCAATGTCGCACGTGCTGATTGTGAGGATCGCACGAGCTCGTCAAAACGACGTCGAGCGTCCATGGGTAATTTAAACACGTTGCCAGAGGAAGGGTTGTCGCTACCTCGAATTGCTCGATCCGCCGAATTCTTCACAGGGCTAGAGAGGCGGTCTTCATCTTCGGAGTCTTCCAGGTCCATCATACGTTGGAGTCGAGACTGAATCGCGGATATGGTGTCGCGGGGCTGTGTTTGTTCCATTCGGGTTTGGGCGTCGTGGGTGAGTTCATTGTGCGATGATCGAGGTGGTGACCTTGGCTCGTAGGCTAGGCGAGATGTTGGTGGCGGACTGCTCGACCGGGGCAAGCCGAGGTCGTACTGAGGGAAGAACACGGAGCGACGTGTTTGTTTCTGACGTGGTGTCGAATTGTGCCTTGTACTTGTGAACGTGCTGTTGTTTCGTTTGTGATGTTGATGCCGTTCGTCCCAGCTTTGATCTGTATCAGAATCTCCGCCGTGCTGAGTTGAGCTCTCTGTCGCACTCTGACTTGTGATTTGCGTTGCAGCACTGAGATCCGTCTCATCGCCACTGTTCGGATCGAGGCCGAAAGCGAGACGCACCGAGTCCCAACGCTCTCTCCAGGTTCTTCCGCGCACCTTGATCAAGCTGAGCAAAATAGACCAGAGATGTGCGTCCCAGTCCATTTGAGCCGCATGATGCGAGCTGTTAGCTCTACTCTGGCGACGTTCCAGCTCATCGGGCAGATGTGCAGTGTAGGCTGACTTGAGCTGTGAAAAGTCAGCAGCATGCGAGGGTAGTGTAGATATGAGCTGGTCGAAGAAGGCTATGTCATCATCTCCTAGGTCCTTGAATGCTTGATTTATGGAGAAGCGAGACGAGGCGGATGGAGGCGTTGTTGAGGTTGACACGGTAGATCGCGACGAACTCGCTATCGAGGCTGCAGTACGAGAGGCCGACGAGACTGAAGCTTGCAGTGGTGACTGCGAGAGCGGCGATGGATAGTATGGACGATGCATTGAATCTCGCAAGCGAGCATCATGAAGACTCTGCCGCAGCTGTTCGACACCGGATTTGGCGCTGGCGTGAAGGTTGTGTATGCCTTGTAGACCATCTCGAGGTGGACGAAATCCGTTCATGATGATGTAGAGTGGGATCGATCAAGGACGACTTTGCCAAACGAGCATCTATCCAGATCATCTCAGTGGCTGTTCAAGACACATTTTTGGGGTGTTGAGGATGTCAAAGATTCCTAACGCAATCGTGCCAGAGCGCGGTAGGATGAGCCCCGCTCGAACGAAGGGAAGAGCCGAGTGGGTGGGATCAAGGTCGAAAGCCTATAGACGAGGTCCGAAGTATGCTGCAGTATGGCCAGTGTAAGTTTGCAGTGTGAGGTTCCGCTTCCGTGAGCTTGCCATTGCCATCCGGTGACGGCAGCAGCATTCAGTTGAGCATGTCGAAGAGGTCGCAGTCGAGGACGATGTCGAAAGCTTGTACGAATTGCTGCATCTTCTCACCGCACGCGAGAGCAACGAACCAACCAACACTCTGACTTTTTCTGGCTGCCGTGGCCGATCCAACGGAGCTCAAACGAACAGGGTCCATCTCTTGTGTCTAGCACAGAGGGAAGCTCGAAAGTCGCGTCGCGTGCCGATCTAAGCTGGGATTGCTCCACCCGATCGACTTTCAAAAAGTGACTTCGGAATTCGGCCATCTTCTCGCGACTCACTAATTTTTCTTCGAACTGATTTCAAACGAAGCAGATCTGAGAGGGTCAAAGGGCAAGAAAGAACGTGTCTGGTGAGGCCCACCTGCTCTGCAACGTGAAACTGGAAGAAAGTTCAACGGGAGCTGCAAAATTTCTGGATTTCTTAGCTGCAAAATTTCTCTTTACAGACAGCAACACAGAGGCAGAAGAGCCGGGCAGTGCAGTAGCAGAGCTGCAGCAATTTTTTCGTACAACTTTCCACGCTTGTGCACAGGTCCAAGCCTTCAACGAAAGGTGGTACGATTCCTCCCGCTCCTTCCGTTTTCGCTCTCACCACCCTGCGTACCAACAGCTCGACTTGTCTCTGTTGTAGAAGGTGCCACTTGTCTCGTCTCTTGTTTCGTTCTCCCCACCACCACTCTTGGTTCCGGTCCATCGACGCCTTTCATTCAAGGCCCTTGCTTCCAAGGCCCTTGCTTCCACAACGAGAACACTTACCACCAACTAGGGCACCAAGCACCTCGTCCTTCGTACAATTGATACCCCTTTGGAAGGACAAGCCTGCTTCGATCAACTTGCTCTTTCTAGATCGTTTCTCTCTCAAAAAGCGCCGACGGTCCCATTCTCACCATGTCAGGCGCAACACAGGCTCTCGAAGCCCTCTACAAGGCGCCTTCTGCCGAAGAGTGCTACATCGCAGCAGAGCAACTCGCCGAATGCATCAACAAGGATGGCCTTCGCGTCCTCCAAACTCAAGGCATCCTCGACAGCCTCGTAAAGGCTTCAAAAAACAAGAAGAGCGGGTACGAGCGCGAAGCCGCCGCAATCGGCCTCGATGCCATCTTTGTCAAGGTCGGCGGCAAGAACGCCCCAAATCCTCTCGGCGCCGAGCCATGGCTTCTGCATACCCTTCCCGCCATCCTCGAGCTCTACGCTGACAAGGGCGATGTCGTTCGTCAGGCTGCCGAAACCGCCGCTGGCTCTCTTCTCTCCTTGGTACCGCCCGAGGCTGCTCCTGAGTTTCTCGCTGTCCTTTACGAGGTGCTCGGCTCCGGTAGCGCCAAATGGCAGGCAAAGGTCGGAGCACTCAAGCTTCTCGGTCGCCTCAGCGGCTCCGCCAGCGAACAGATTGGCGACGAGCTCGTCGAGCTGATCCCATACCTTACAAAGGCCATGCACGAGACCAAGGCAGAGATCTCAAAGCAGGCCAGAAAAACCGCCATCAAGGTCTGCGAGTCTTGCCTCGACAACAAGGACATTCGACCCTTCATTCCCGATCTCGTCGGCTGCATGGCACAACCCGATGCTGTGCCTGAATGTATCAAAAAGCTCTCCGGAACCACCTTTGTCGCCGAGGTCACTGGCCCTGCTCTTGCCGTCATGGTTCCACTGCTCGCCCGTGCTCTCAATGAGCGAAGCCAAAACGTCCAGCGACAGGCCGTCGTTGTGGTAGACAACCTCTGCAAACTTGTCCGCGATCCTCACGAGGCCGCAAAGTTTTTGCCCGAGCTTACGCCCGGTGTCGAGCGTATCGAAAAGGGTGCCAGTTTCCCCGAGGTCCGTGAACACGCCAAGAGCGCCCTCGACACCCTCACTGCTGCCACTGCAGCTGTCGGCGAGAACGCAACCACCGAAGACCCCAAGAAGGTCTTCGACCAACAGCGTGGTGCTGCCCTCGACGCCCTCATTGCTGCTGTCCAGCCTCAGGTGCCTGAGGAGCACGCCAATCTCAAGAGCGATGCCTTCGCTCTCATCGGTCTCGAGTACCTTGCCAAGTCCATCGTGCGACTTGCCAACAAGCGCATCCTCCACGCCAGCGCCTGGGACGATGTCTATGTTCAGCCGTACCTGCGCCGTATCTGCAAGGATGCCGATGCTGCTCGAGCTGCCACCGCCGACCTCCGCAAGACTTATATCGAGCTTGACAAGGCACGCTTTGGCAATTCTGAAGAGGAAGATGACGACGAAGCCGGCGAATGTCTCTGCCGTACCGAGTTCTCGCTCGCCTACGGAGGTCTCCTCTTGCTCAATCACACCACCCTCAAGCTTTACCGTGGCCACCGCTACGGTATCGTTGCTGCCAACGGTAGCGGCAAGTCGACTTTGCTCAAAGCCATGCGGGATGGCAAGGTCGAAGGTTACCCTTCACAGGACGAGGTCCGTACTCTCATGGTCGAGCACAGCCTGCAGGGCGAGGACGGCTCGACGCCCATCATTGACTTTATCGCCAATGACAAGAAGCTGGTTGGCAAGTCGCGTGAGCAGGTGGCTGAGAAGTTGCGCGAAGTTGGTTTTGACGACGAAAAGCAAAAGAACCCCGTCTCTTCGCTCTCTGGTGGTTGGAAGATGAAGCTCGAGCTGGCTCGTGCCATGCTCTCGGACGCCGTCGTCTACCTGCTTGACGAACCTACCAACCATCTCGACGTGCAGTCCATTGCTTGGCTCGAGAACTTCCTCGTCACCAACAACCAGATCACTGTCGTCACCGTCTCGCATGACTCTGGTTTCCTCGACAATGTTTGCACCGACATCATCCACTACGAGAAGAAGAAGTTGCGCTACTACAAAGGTAATCTTTCCGACTTTGTCAAGACCAAACCAGAGGCAAAGGCCTACTACTCGTTGGCTGCCACCACCGTCAAGTTCTCCTTCCCTCCGCCCGGCTCGCTCATGGGTGTGCGCTCCAACACGCGTACCATCCTCAAGATGTCCAACTGCACTTTCACATATCCGGGTATGTCCAAGCCCTCACTCAACGACACTTCTTGTGCCATCAGTCTTTCCAGCCGAGTCGGTGTGCTTGGTCCCAATGGTGCTGGTAAGAGTACACTCATCAAAGTGCTCACTGGTGAGACTGTTCCTCAGCAGGGTAAGGTGGAGAAGCATCCCAACTTGCGTATTGCCATGATGGCGCAGCACGCCTTCCACCACTTGGAGCAGCATCTGGAAAAGTCGGCTGTCGAATACATTGCCTGGCGATACCAGGACGGTCACGACCGAGAAATGACCGAGAAGGCATCGCGTAAAATGACCGATGAGGAGAAGGCGCAGATGGAGACGCCCATCAAGTCGACCACGGGCGAGTCGCGCAAGGTCGAGTACATTGTCGGACGACAGAAGCTCAAGAAGTCGTATCAATACGAGATCAAGTGGGTCGGCTACGAGCACCGCAACAACTCGTGGATCCCACGCGAGCGTTTGCTCGAGCTCGGTTTCAGCAAGCTCGTGCAGCAGTTTGACGATTTCGAGGCTTCGCGAGAAGGTGCTGGTTCGCGCGAGATCAGCGTCAAGCTCATCCGACAGCACCTCGAGGCGGTGGGATTGCAGGGCGAGATTGCGCAACATCACGCCGTGGGAGGCTATTCGGGTGGTCAGAAGGTCAAGGTGGTGTTGGCAGCTGCCATGTGGAACAACCCGCAAGTGCTGGTGCTCGACGAGCCGACCAACTACTTGGACCGAGACGCGCTCGGTGGCCTGGCCACTGCCATCCGCGATTGGGCGGGTGCTGTGGTGATCATCTCGCACAACATGGAGTTTGTCGGTGCCCTGTGCCCCGAGATCTGGAATGTCGACCACGGACGTATCACATCGAGGACCAAGGCGCAGCTTGCCGAAGGCGCCTTCCTCGACGAGATGGAGAATGCCTCGACGCCTGGTGCCTCTGTGCCGGGAACACCGATGCCAGGCAGCACAGCCGCTTCGCGCCTCGCCTCCAAGGCCGGCACTCCCGCCTCGTCGGCAGCTCCGACGCCAGCTGGGTCCGGTGACGAGGGTGACCAAGACATGTCGAGATTCAAGGCCAAGAAGGGCAAGAAGAAGCTTACGCGTAATGAGAAGAAGGCGCAGGAGGAACGCCGTCGGCTGCGTCTCAGCCGCTGGCTCACTTACGGAGGTGAGCGTGAGCCCGATACGGACGACGAGTAAAGCGCGTATTAGTTTGCACATATACACACATATACATAGAGTATTCAGCAGCAATAGCATTGTTTCGTGATCATGATCAGAGAGCCAATCGAGAGTGTGTCGTTTCACGGTGTGATGCAGTCACGGAGCAATGTAGTGGTGTTGTGACGAGAGGAGGAACGAACCCGATCCGATCGAGATACCGCGACGTTTCTCGAGAGATTTGCGGCGATGATTTCGTGAAAGTTTTGCCGTCCTGCTTAGCAAAAGGTGTCGATGTGAAACCCTTTTTAGAAACTCTTTGATCGCGGTGGGGGTTGTCAACTGCAACAGAAGGGGGATGAAAAGGGTAAATTCGCCGACTGGTTCGATGAGCTTTTTTGCTTTGCAGTCCTCGACATCTTGCCGAAGCAATGCAATTTGCTGTTATCTCTTGAGATTTCCTGCTGGTAAGACCTTATCAGGCCAATCAGAGGGCGCCATTTCCAATCCCAACGGAAAATAAGAATCAATTATCGAAGTGAAGCTTTATTTTTCATTCGATTCTTTTTTTTTTATTTATTGAGCTTTTTTGGCCGTAGCTAGACGAGTTGGGCCCGGCCATTGGTTTTGGAACTTGCTTTCTAGGCACGATTGTCAGAGAAGGTTCAACTAGAGCCTGAAGAAGTGACACAAGCAGAGCTAGTCAAATATCGTCTGACGCCCGACAAGCCGTCCACCCGGATATCCCGGTCCATCGGCGTTTTTTCAGAAGCATCAAAGAAAACACAGGATCGGCAAATTCCAAGGTCGAGAAGCACTCTCGGTCAGGACCGGCTTCTCTCCCTCCTTGGGCCTGATAAAACGAAATGACGATGATGTCGTTCGCCGGTCAACTCGATGAGCTCGCTAAGCACTCGTGAACACATTGGCGAGACGATCAAGATGACAAAACAACAAAGCAGCGATGTCTTTCGTCTTTCAAAAGACAGGCGCGACCTTGCAGCCATTTTCTCTGAGGCGGCATGATCCCACCAAGGACCGAGTCTGAACCGGCTTGCGGAGCGAGCAAGCCACGATTATGCCGCAGGTCGTATGCAAGGATGAAAGCGGCGCTTCCACCGGATGACAAGTGTTTCAGTGATGCTTTTCCTGTGCAAGGGTCAAGAGATCTACTGTAATCGATTCAAGCCAATCATGCGTGAGACAGCGATCTGTCCATGAAGTCCTATTGGACGGTAATCCTTGGAAGGGCATGGGTCGAAGGGCATTGGTTGAGCCGAGGCAATTGAGAGCATCATTGGCGACCTCGTGGTTTTCCTACAGTGGCAACGCCTCGTGCGAGTTTGACCGGACCGGAAACGGAATTCGCAAATGTTGAGCTCATCCATGGTGTTCATCAAAGCTGTTTAGGTTGAGATTCGCTTGTTTGCCGCCATAGGTCGTCGCCTGCTGCCGCGTCCTTCGTACCTGCAGAGTTGCTCGCTTGACGACTCGGTAGAGAGGATTTCCCGTAACAGAGCTGATTCACGATCGTCTCCGTTTCAGTCAAGCCCTGGCAAAAGAAGGGGATGCTTTGAGACGATGGTGACAGTCACGATGAGCTTGATTGTGGCTTTTGCTTCGGCTAGATTCCGGCAATGCCTGTCACGCGAGAGAGGTCAGGACAAGAGGAACATTCGAAGCCGTCACCGTCAGCGGAGCAACGTTCGTGCTGAGCTTTGCATCACAGCTTGGACCTGCGTCACATCAAAAAGCAAGAAATGTCTGAATGGGAATTCTTGTCGTTCGAAAGGGCCAGTCCGTTGCATTTGAAACTTCTTCCCGCGACGGCGGTGCTCTGAACTGAGTTGCAATTGCCATCTGCAGCTCGAGTGACAGACAGACTGCCAAGTCAACAGCGGACTCGTGACAAAGGGCAAACACTCTTGTCGAATGCTTGGATACAGCCTGACCCCAGAAGGAAAATGGCGAGAAAAGACACAATGGGTTGCTTTCTTCGTCCGGTAACTCTGTGCACGCGAATGGCTCCGGTGGTTGAAAGCCTCAGGTAGCGAAAAGGATGCTGAAACGACAATGCCGGAGCGCACGTAGAGGCGAGCGTTTTTTTCCAACCCGTGAATTTGGTTGCGACTACTTGTCACGGCTGCAAAAGCCCTTCCGGAGCAGCCGATCGCATGCTGCTGCTTTTCCCCTTTGCTCTCCAACCTGTTCCTCGACAGGAGTATCAATAATGACTACGTTTTTCACTTACTACGAGCTCGGCACCCGCGGATCCCTCGAAAGGATCCCACACAGACGATGCGGCAAACAACACCGGGAAAATGACGTAGAAGCCCTCGCTCTGTTCGTCTCGCTTCGCTTCCTGTTCTGGTCGTTGATCCCGTTAATTTCGTTAGGACCGATCGGGCGACTCCGAGGTTCAGCTTTCTATAGCATACCAGCACATGTCAACTGTGGTTCCTTGGGTGTCACAATCCTGCCTGTTCTCACGAGCGACTCGGTTCGTGATTCGACGTCCGACATTCTCACGTTTGGACTCCTTCGATGAGCTCACCTTCCGGCATGGAAACTGGATCGATCAAAAGGCGGCCATTACCTCTGCTACGATCTGCCAGAGGTCGAATTCCAGTTTTCCCTCGAGTTGTGGCTCCTTGTTGGTCTCTGAGCGGACTTGGGGTGACGATCTCGGAGCAAACAGGAGCTCTGTCGCCAAGAACACTTCTGCGATGCCTCGTCCTGCGCTTGCTCGTTGATCGACGCGTTGTAAGGACTGCGTTCGAATGAGAAGAGGTAGCTCGCAGCGGCCAAAGACGCAAAAGATTGAGATGCGCGCCGATCAGCACCCTGCGCCGAACACAGACCATCAGACTCCCTTCGTCATCGACCACGTTCTCTGACGCTGTCCCCATCGGCTTCCCTCTCACCTCGTTGCTTGATCCGTCTTCGTCTTCTTCGGAGACTTTCTCGGGAATCCATAGCGTGGTCGTATAGATCAAAAAGTGAATAGGCCAGCAAGGTGGTTGTCAGGAATCGTTCCGTCAGAGACCAGCGTTTCTTGTCGGAAGATTGTCGCTCGAATTCTGTGCAAATGGCTTGGCCGGCTGCAGAGTCAGTGGCACTTCGGATGCCTGCCGCTTGATCAATGGCTCTTGCTGCTTCGCTTGTCGGCTCAACACCACGCTGCTTGCCTCCAAAAGAATTTCTCGATCTATTTTTTCAACAACTTCGTTGATTGAAATGTTTTTATACAGTATTGAAAGGAAATTCGGATCGAGGCTCGTTTTGTGGTAAAGAACCCTCATCCATCATTTCTCGGTTTCCTCGCCAACTCCCTTGTCTCTCGCAGCTGCTGTACCTGGGCGAAGCTTTCTTTTTGTTTTCTTTTTTTTTGGTTTTTTTTTTGGTGTTCGAGTTTTATTTTTCAAAGTGGTCGAAGTCAAGAATGGCTAAGCGCGGCAGCTGACTGCCTGTGTCGGGCTGTCCACGCCTCTCGACGATGCACATGCATCTTTTCTCGTTTCGCCATACAAGTGTGGTTTCGGAACCTTGATGCTTTGCCCCTCCTTCTCCGTGTCTCCTCTGTCGCTTGATCCCTCTTCTTTCGCACACCGCGTCCCCACCGTTGAATGCCTTTGCTGCTGCCCGTTGTTAGACGGTGAAAGCCTGTCAACCATTTCGCTCTGACTCTCTCTGCATGCCTGCCTTCCCACGCTGCATCTCGCATCTCTCATTCTTTCTTGCATCGACCGGTAACGCAGTCTCTTGCTCAGAGGGAGTGTCGGCTTCCGAACGTTGACGCCTGATCCTTGCGCATCCAAATTATCCAGGGCGTTAGGGAACTTTATTTTCTTTACATCCGAATTGCTTTCGTTTAGGCAGCGCTCGGTGGCATTCGGTCCTCGCCATCTCTCTCTTCCTCCTCCTCTCCCCCCATCCTCATCCGCACTTGCACCCGCACTTGCACCTGACTCGACTTTCGACGCTTCACTCCCGCCGTCGGTCATTACCTCGACTCCGTTTCATCCTGCTCTGCGGCAGCAGCCAAGCCTCCTTTTGTCGCCACCAACACTCGCCTCTCTCATATCCTCCGCCGGCAGAACTCTCGTTCACGGTCGCAAATCCTCCCGGGATCCTACTTCCAGCGCCCGTCCTTTGGGTCCGTCTGCACACCGGTTTGAGCCGATCTCCATCCACGTCGCAAAGGTAAGCCCATCCATGCCTGTCCCTTCTCTCCCTCTCTTGCAACGCTTCACACCCAACTTGCTCCAACATTGTCACCGCAGCGATTTTCGCGGCCCGAAGTCATCATCCTCACATCGACATCAACATCGCGACGACCTCTAGCCTAGCTAGTCAGCTTGACTTTGCCATCCTCGTCTTCACCACTGCAGCGTCACCTTGAAGATCTTCAGCTGTTCCAGCTGTGCCCTGCCGTCGCTGCCACTCCGGCATACCTCTGGATCGCTAGCTTAGGATCGCCACCGGACGCAGTTCCTCCGGATCGGATCTTCTTCCAACCTTCGCATCCACAACCTCATTGCTGCTGTGGTAGCTTTTGACGACGTATCCCGCGATCCCGACCTCGTACGCGGACTTGCCCACAAGCTGTTCTACCCCTGTGTGCAATCCCACTCCAGCAAGTGTGATCGAAGCCTGCTGAGCGACACTCTATACGCCGCCTTCCAATTCGACTTTCCTGACGATTGTTTCTTGCTCCGCGGTTTGCGCAATCGTTACTGATCCTTTGGCACCTGATCTCCTCTCCACCGTCCTTGTCTGCTTTCCTCGACCCACGCATCCATTTTGCACGCCTTCTCATCGATTTGTGTTCAACGACGAATTTTTGCTTGCATCTATGCTTCAAATTCCTTGCATTCTGCCAGGCACTCCACCCTTGTCCGGTGCCACAACGCCGCTTTCAGAGGAGTCGATCTCTTCGAAGAATCAGCACAAAGTCAACAACACATCAAGCGTCCCGCTTCCCGAAGCTGGAATAGAGATCATATCCGCTTTGGCCTCTGAGCACAAAGAAGGCATTCCCTTGACGCACAATCTCAGCGCACAATCGACCAAGATTGCGAGTCTGCGGAGCAACGCGCCTTTCTCCTATTACGACCCGGGTGAGAGCAAACCTCCGACTCCTCCCGGGGCTGAAGTCCAGCATTTGATCCTTGGGTGCGAAACCCGTACCGCCTCCGACAACGCCATGTCGCAAGGCCCGTCAGCGCCGCAAATGTCGCTGCTCTCGCAGGCCATGCAGCAACATCTCGCACGCCAGCAAATGGAGGGCATGGCTGGCGCAGAACAGTCCGTGACGCACAGCGCAGCTCATACACCCAATGGATCATCGCTTCCATCGCCAGCGTTTCCTGGTCCAGGCTCTCCCTTTCCTTTCGCTGGTGCACCTGGCCCCGACGCCGGTATGCGTCCTCCTCTTCCCCAGCAGAATAGTTTTGGGGCTGCTGCTGCACAAATGCAACCACCTCTCGGATCCTACGCGAGCCACGGCCATCATCGCCGTCCGAGTGGCTACACAACCAATCCACATTCGGCCGCCGCGAGCGCAGGTCCTTCGCGCTCCTCTTCACCCTCACGAGCCCATCCCATGAACAATTTGCCAGTCGACGCTCCGACCCATTCCGCCGGCATGCCGCACAATGCGCAAGGCCTCGGGCAGAGCCAACAGTCCGATTACAGCTCCACGTTTGGCACTCAGCGCATTGTCAACGGATTCGGCCTTCCTAACCACGGAAACGCTGCTCTCAGCATGGCAGCGCCAGCGCCCGGCTCGTGGACGAGTCAAGCCGGACTGACATTTGCGCCGACACCGCAGAACTCATACGCCCCTCAGCAAACTCCCATGATGCATCCCCTAGACTATCAGCCCACTGCTCCCGGGCGAATGCAGCAGCAGCAACCGCAGCCGGCACAACAGCCGTTGCTGCACCTATCCAAGCAACCGTCACAATTCAGCAGCTATCGCGGCCCACCTGACAATTTGCTCTCTCCCGACACGGCTGCTTCTGACTTTGCCGGCTTCTTTCCTGCTCCAAATAGTACGCCCTCGGCTGAGCCCGCTGCTGTAGGCACAGGCGCGTCGGCGCAGCCGCGAGGCAGCGCCAGTCGTCAGTCCGTAGCCAGCATCCACTCTAGGCAGAGCACTGCCTACACTGATGAGCTCAGCAGCATGGCGGCAGCGATACCTGGTAATCTCAACATGAGCCGTCGAGGATCGGCAGGTGCTGAGGACGATGCTGAAGATCAGAGCTTGGATCCTGACGAGATGTCGAAGAAAGATCCGCTTGCCACACAGGTCTGGAAGATGTACGCCAAGCAGCGATCGCAGCTTCCCAACGGCGCCCGCATGGAGAACCTCACATGGAGAATGATGGCCATGACGCTGCGCAAGAAGAAAGAGGAGGAGGCCGCAGAGGCCAAGCTGGCGCTAGACGCCCAGTCCAACGCCAGCAATCCAAGCAGAAGCCACGCATCCAGCGCTCGTCACTCGCCAACACTGTCAACAAAGTCGGGTCCCAACTCTCGAAGAAGCAGCGGATCGTTCCCAGGAGAGGCCTTTGCAGCCGGCTTCACAGCCATACAACCAGGAGCGGTCGGTTCTGCTGATCAACATACGCGTGCTGCCGGCAATGCCTCAAAGGGCAAGACACGGTTCGCCGAAGTTATTCAACAAGAAGAGGAGGAGCGTGGACGTCGAGGCCGCAGCCCAAGGACCCCAGAGAGCACCGCCCCACCTGCCGGGGCCGTAGACATCGTTGATTGGAGGATGAAGAGCAAGAGTCGTTCGCGTTCGCGTTCGGTCAGCGCGATGGACGTTGACTGGCGCGGAGTCAGTCGATCGCGTTCTCGTGCTCCCGTGCGCTTGGACACCATTGAGGACGAAGGCACGCCCGACGGCAACAACCTCTTCAGTCGCTCGGCGCCCAACGCCAACGCTGCGTCCGCTTTCAACTTTGCAGACCTTGCCGCCTTTGACGACAGCGACGCGTTTGGTGCCTTTGACAGCGCCCTGGAGACCGACGACTTTGCGGATCTGCTCAAGTCGAACGAAGGCCTGCAGATGCCCGGCGCTATGGGATCGGGCACGCCTGGCAGCTTTGACGTGGGCTCAGCGGGACCTGGAAGCTCGAAGAGGACCGCAAGCGCCCTACGGAAAGCTCAGATCCAGACCGCATTCCGCAAAGCAGCACACACTGACCTGTTTGGCGCAGATCTCGACGCCTGGTACGAAGCTGCCGAGGCCTCGTCGAAGTCAGCAGATGCGAAGAAATCGAGCCTCGACATGGCGTCCATTGGAGCCGCCAATAGCTTTGGGGCGCCCTTCTCGACGCTCGACAGCATTCCAGGTATCGGCGACTTTGTCGGCATCGCCGCCAATCAGCATCCTGAATACGGTTTCCTTCCTCGATTGGTGCGCAAGACAAGTTTCGACCATAAAGTGAGGGAGAGGAGCATGTCAAGAGGTCCACGTCGCGACCAACTTGCCGCCGAAGCCATGAACAACCGCAAGCGTCCCTTCCGGGACGACATGTCACCCGCAAGGCCCGCCATCCAGATGCCCATCACCATAGATCAACGGATCGCTGCTGGTCTCTCACGAAACATTGCTGCTCTCGGCGGGCGCGGTGCAGGTCCCTCGCAGCTAGCGAATATGCCCATGTCGACATTCGACTTTGCAGTGCCACCTCCCGGAGCTCTCAACCACCAGCAGATGCCCTTCGGCGCAGGCGGACCTCTTCCAGGACCGAACCAGCGTGGGCACCAAGGAGCGACTGACTTTGATAGCCTGCTTGAAACGCTGGCTTCTCAAGCCGGAACGCCGCTCGCAAGCCCGGCAAGCAATTTGATGACCGGCACCAGCGCTTCCCCACAAGGGGCGATGGGCAGTGGTTCGGGTGCGTCCCCAATTCAGAACGTTCCGGGAGCCGGAAGCGCAATTGTGGGTAGCTTGCCGCCAGGTGCACAAAACTCTTCGGATTTGGAAGCAATCATGAACATGTTCTACAACTCGGACGCTGGCCTTGGTGGTCCGCAGCCTTCGTTCACGCACATCAATCCGAACCAGGTATTTGGAGGTGGGCCGATGGAGGGCATGTCGGGCTCGCTTGGCAATTTGGCGGGATCCGGCGACGAGGGATCTTCCACCTGGACTTACAGTCCGAGCAGCAGCGCGCCTTCGAATGCAGCGACGCCACCTGGTCTGCAGCAGTCGCAGTATCAGTCATCCCCTCTGGCCAACGCCTACCGCCGCGAGCCTCAACTTGCTCCAGAGATGCCGGGATCTGGACCTTCGCGCTCCAACGCTTCTCCCAGCATGCAGGCGATTCAGAAAGCAGCAGCGCTGAGCGAAGCCTCCCGGAGAATGCCAGTCGGACCTGGCGGGGCGCCCGGCCATGCCAACGGCATGCATGCACGATCCGTATCCGGACCGGGCCCTTCGTCGGGCTCTAGCGTCAACCTCAAGGATCTTCCTTCGGCGAGCTCCATGGCCACCGCCGATCCTCCGACCGTCTGCTCCAATTGCCACACAACCAAGACGCCTCTTTGGCGACGTGATCCGGAAGGTCAGCCTCTCTGTAACGCTTGCGGCCTCTTCTTGAAGCTTCACGGCGTGGTTCGTCCGCTGTCGCTGAAGACGGATGTGATCAAAAAGAGGAACCGCGCGAGCGGAGCGCAGCGTGCGGATGCTAGAGGCCGCGGCTCCCTCGGTGGCAACGGCGGTGTAAATGCCAGTATTGCACCTGCCGGTGGACAAGGTGGTCCTGGTGGGTCTGGGATGAAGAACGGTTCCGGTGCAGGAACGCAAGGAGGCTCGAATGCGGCTGCTGCAGGTGGGCGAAGCAGGACGAACACCAACGGATCGATTGCAGGCATTCGTACTGGCAATGTCCCGATTGCCCCAGCTCCTAATCCGCCGGTTTCGTCGCCTGGAAGCACAGGGCTGTCGAACAGCAAGGTGGAGATGAAGCGTCAGCGGAAGTGAGGACGCCAAAGAGGCTTTTGCTTCCTCTAATCGCAACCACATTGTTTTTATGTGTTAGTTTAATCGCAATGGCTTCAGTATCATCAGAATGCTTTTCCGTCTCAGTTGTCTGTTGGGGGATGTGAAGCAGAAGAAGAAGAGAAAGTTGGGAGAGGTGCGGAAAGGCAGAGATGACGCTCAGGTGTGCGATTTGGTCGTTCAGATCCGAAGCACTCTGGCTTTGGTTGGAGTTTCCATTGCCGAGCCAGTCGTTGAGTGTGCAGAGGGGTTGTTTGGACGAAGACTTTGCTTACAGACTGTCGATTGGGGCGCATATTTCGGAATGGATTTCGACTATGGACAAGCGAAAAGCAACGACAAGATACAAACGTTCAAGCAGGTGGACGAAACAAATACGAGGCTTGCGAAAGATTCTCAAGCGGAGACGGCGGAAGGAGCGGCAGAAGAGTCGGCAGCACCGGTCTTGGACTTGTGCTTGTGGGCCGGCTTCTTGTGTTGCTTGGTCTGAGGCTGGGATTTGTGGGCCGCAGATTGCTTTTTGCCTTGCTTGCCCTTGTTGACTTCCTGGCTGTGGTTGGTCTTTTCCTTCTTGGCAGCAGAGTGCTTGTGAGCACTGGACTGCTTTTCGCCTTGCTTGCCCTTGTTCACCTCCTGGCCGTGGTTGGTCTTGGCAGCATGGGGGTTCTCGTGAGCGGCCGACTGCTTCTCGCCCTGCTTTCCCTTGTTGACCTCTTGTCCGTGGTTTGACTTTTCTTTTTTGGCGTGGGTGCTCTTATGAGTGCTCGACTGCTTCTTACCCTGTTTACCCTTGTTGACATCCTGACCATGGTTCGACTTTTCCTTCTCAGGCTCCATCTCGTCTTGCTGTTCCTGTCTCTTGCTCGGCTTGACAGCGTGAAGCACAGCAGGGCGAGGAATGTCAGACGTGAATTCAACGGCAAAGTTGGGATCGGTAGGATTGGCATCTTCGAGTTTGTTGACGAGAGAAACAAGTTGAGGAACTTTGCCCTCTTTGGCACCAGCAACAGCAGTCGTGTCAGCAGCAACATATGCCACCAATACTAGAGCAAGAGAGAGGAGCGAGAGGAACTTCATCTTTGAGTCGAATAGATTGCTGTAGAAGCTGTAAAAGAGAATGTGAAAAAAGAGTGTATGAAGGGACGGTGGAAGAGTGAGGGAAGAGGAGGATCTTGAGTAGTTGGGAGAGACAGTAGTGCTGATGGAGAAAAGAGAGAAACTTGATATACGGTTACACGAGATTGGAGCTACAGATATATATACATGAGTACAGAGGCGGTTGCGTGCTATGACGAGGACGATGGCTTTGCAACAAGGAGTGGAATGACAGCAGAGTGAGCGACCTGTCAGTGCGCTCACATAGAGGCTTGACAGCAGCCTAGTGGAAAAAGCAAAGAGAGTCAAAGTCGAGTTGCGGCTTGTCTCGCCCGGTCAAACCCCGCCTCGGGTGTTGTAGCATCAACAAGGTGACAGCATTTGCCTTTACTCTTCCTTTCTTGTTTTGATGTTGGCTTTTCATGCAAAGTTGATCAGTGAGGCGCAGGCCGACGGTTCGGCTAAAAGCGTGCAGGGGGGAGGATGAATACAGTACTGTTGTTATTAATACTATAATATTTCAAATTGCAGCACAGGGTTGACAGCTGGTTTGCCTTGAGGTTTGCGCTGTGCTGTCAACATGCAACGCGTCGATCTCCGCCCGCCCTGGCAAAAAGCAACGGTTCCTGTAGGTGGCTGGCGGATGTTTATGCTGATGCTTCTGCTGATCTAATGCATGCATCCTTGTCTATTCAGAGAGCGAGATACCGAGACAAAGAGAGACGGAGAGAGACAGCAGCAAAGGTGGAGCAATGCGTTTTCTACAATGCCTGCCGGTGTTTGTTGTGATCCTTGCAACGGCACGCTCTCTTTGCCACCAACCAGGGTGTCAAGAGCAGCGAACCGTGTCGCAGCAATGCAACGCAGAGCAATGCTTACGCCGCACCATCTAGCTGTCTGCGTAGAGTATGACATGTTCAATCAAGGACTTTTGGGATAATCTCAAAGAGCGTCGGATTCTCGCAAGACAAAGCAAATGTGCTACACTGTACTCTGTTGTCCTGTGTCGGCGAGCGCGACGGAACTAGGTCCGGCAACAGCGGCACAGCCGAATGGTACACTAGTGGCTGTGAACCGCTGTGTCCATTTTCAAAATGATTGCTCAATTTAGCAAGCGCCAATAACCCAAGGCTGAGCGGAGTCTCGAAGTTTGCTATGCAAACAACAAGTGTTGGTCTCAAATCCACAGACGCGTTTCCCCGAGCAAGGCGAATGACAACGCCATCTTTGGTCTTGGAAGGACTTCTGTTCCTGGCAGTCTGAATCGCTTGGATAGACTGCAACATCCGTTGTTGCCAAGACCATCTCATCCCACCTTCAATGTTACTCTCAACAAAGACGTAGAACCTGACTAGAAACGAAATGCGTTTGACTGCAAGAAAAGGTCCTTTCAAGCGATCTCCGCACGGGAGCTAAGATCGAGAGACGTACTTCGACCCATACTGACTTGCTCAGCTATTCCTCCCGGTGGTCTGAGCAGACAACCTCTGTACACATCTGCAAGTGTAGGCATGCAGCCCGGTCATAGCGGCAAATCGAGTGATGCTCATCTTGAGGCTCGGATTCTGGCTCCGCGAACCTTTTCTGTTGCGCGCAATTTCGATAAATGTCGAGTTGTACATGTCTTACACGTGTCAACAAGAATAATACCCGAAATGCATGGACCAGCTTACACTGAACGAATTTCGCGGTCTATGTCAGATTTCGGTCGGCCCGCTTACTCCACACTTTTGCTTCGCCGTGCTGTGCTGTGCTGTGCTATGCTGGAAAGGGCTGCGAAAGGGTCGGCCAGCACGCTTTGGCCTTGAAAGGGCAACAGATGGCAGCGGACCCTAATTGCACTTCCCTTTCTTCTCATCTACCTGTCTTGACCTTTTCGATCCCTTTCATCCGCCGAGCTACTCATCCTTCCACTGTTCACCTCCTTTTTGAAGCAGCCGACGCCAGCCATCGTCCTTGGTTGCTCCACGTTGCCAGCAGTCACACCTTCTTCCTCACACTGTCCGCCGGAGTTGCTTCATAATCGCCCATCATGGCCGACTCGGGCAAGGATGCCAAATTCTTCCAACGAGGCAAGGTCGACGAGCTCCGAGTAGAACTCAATGCCGACAAGAAAGACAAAGGCTGGGTTCGCAAAAAGGCCGTTCTCAAGAAGATCATCGCCAACGCTACCATGGGCAACGACATGTCGGCTCTCTTTACCGACGTCGTCCAGTGCATGAACATTCAAGTTCTCGAGATAAAAAAGATGGTCTATCTCTACCTGATCAACTATGCGCGCTCCAAACCCGACCTCGTACCTAACGCAGTGCCCGGATTCCTCTCGGACTGCAACGATCGCAATCCACTCATCCGGGCTCTGGCCATCAGAACCATGTCCTACATTCACGTACCTACCGTCCTCGCCGCTTTGATCGATCCCTTGCGCCATTCGTTGAAGGATGCGGATCCGTACGTACGCAAGACCGCGGCCATCTGTGTGGCAAAGCTCTACATGCACGATAAACGATTGATCGAAAAGCACTCTTTCATCGGAATGCTTCGAGATCTTCTAGCAGACGCCAATCCTACCGTCGTTGCCAACGCCGTAGCTGCTCTCGTCGAAATATCCGAACGGTCCGACAACATTCAACTCAAACTCAACCTCACCATTGCCTCGAAGCTCGTCTCTGCCCTCGCCGAATGTTCGGAATGGGGTCAGACATATATTTTGGAGGCCTTGATGTTTTTCGTCCCTACCGACTTTGCCGATGCCGAGATCTTGGCCGAACGCATCGCCGTACGATTGCAACATGCCAATTCAGCCGTCGTCTTGACTTCCACCAAGGTCATCCTTTATCTGATGAACTACATTGCAAGTGCCGATTTCAAAGAGTCGCTTTGTCGAAAGCTTTCGCCTCCCCTCGTCACTCTGCTTTCCTCGGGACCCGAGGTTCAGTATGTCGCATTGCGCAACATCTTGTTGGTGATTCAGAGGAGACCTTTGGTGTTGCAGAATGAAGTCAAGGTGTTTTTCTGCAAGTACAATGATCCGATCTATGTCAAGATGGCCAAACTCGAGATTATCTATCGATTGGCAAACGAGAGGAATGTCGAGCAGGTTTTGGCGGAATTGAAGGAGTATGCGAGTGAGGTGGATGTGGATTTCGCTAGGAAGGCGGTGAGGAGCATTGGAAGGTTGGCGATCAAGATCGAGTCATCGGCGGATCGATGTATTCAGGCTTTGCTGGGGTTGATACAGACAAAGGTGAACTATGTTGTTCAGGAGGCGATTGTGGTGATCAAGGATATCTTCCGCAAGTATCCGAATCGGTATGAATCCGTGATTGGAACTTTGTGTGAGAACTTGGATAGTTTGGATGAAAGTGAAGCGAAAGCAGCCATGATATGGATCATAGGGCAGTATGCTGATCGGATTGAAAATTCGGATGAATTGTTGGAGGATTTCCTCTTTACCTTTTTGGAAGAACCGGTGGAAGTTCAGCTGGCTCTACTAACTGCTACGGTAAAGTTGTTCCTGAAACGTCCTACGGCAGGAGCGGAGTTGGTGCCGAAAGTGCTGAAATGGGCTACTGAGGAAGTGGAGAATCCGGATCTGAGAGATCGAGGTTTCATGTACTGGAGATTGTTGTCCACCGATCCCGAAGCAGCTAGAGAGGTCGTGTTGGGCGGAAAACCGGCGATCAGTACAGAGACGGATCGAATGGATCGTCAGTTACTGGACCAATTGTTGCTTCACGCCGCAAGTTTGGCTAGCATCTTTCATCGTCAACCTCAAACGTTTATCCGCAACAGCAAAGCAAGATACATCCCCGACTCGCCCGCTTTGGACGAAAGCGCCCGAAGATACGCCAGCGCCCACCTGTACAGCAAACCCCTGACCAGAGGACCCGTCCTCAACTCCTCCAGCGCAGTGCAAAAGACAGGAAAGGATCCCATGCACGAACAATTGCCAAGCTACCAACAGGAGAAAACACCAGATACTCCGTCCATCGCTGCCAAGCCAGACAAGTCATCAGCGCAGCTTGCCCAAGACGACGACGATCAAGACGATGCAGAAGGATCGAATGGCGCTGATAACGGCCAATATGCAGCCATGGCCGACGATGGAGAAGAGGCAGATCCATATGCTATGTTGGCAGACGATTTCGGGACTTCTTCCAACGGCAGGTATCAGGCCGATCAACCCACGCCCAAACCGTCCTTTTTGGATTGACAGATCACAGGTTCACCAAACCCGGCACAGTGCAATGTCATTGATGTTCACACATTCTCTCTTGCGCGAAAGAGGCATCGTACATTCGTGATCGTCGAGAGCGTGATCTTCCATTGTTCATCATTCGGCCTCTGTAAAGCGGCACCAGCTTCACGCAGAATGCGTTCCCGTCGTCGTCGGCAAGATGCCGCCAGACGATCCACTGTTCTTGAGATTGCTCCACATGCTCCACCTCCTACCGCCACCGCTTCCCTGTCCCCCAGCGCCTTCGCCTTCCTCTTCGTCTTCATCGCCATCCCCGCTTCTCAACAGAGAATACGTTGCACCCGATGCGTATCTTTCCCTCCAATTACCAGCTCTCCCGCCAGCGGTCACGGTATCCACTAAAAAGGGGACTACTTGACAGTGACCTGGGCTGATCTCACCCGGCAGATCGTATAAAGTGGTATAATCAATATTGAGATCTTGGCCTTTGGACCAAAAATCCTTGCAGTTGGATAGCAGTCCCTGGTCGAAAGGGTTGCCAGCAGCACTGGCTCGCTTCAGGCCTTCACCTGCCTTTCCGCGTGTGTACAGATCCAGTCCGACGATCGACAAGAGCCAGCTGCCCGAAGACGAACAGATCCGCTTGACCATGCCCAGCTTGGAATGTGACCCATGTGCATGACGATGAGAGCTGGGCGATGGGTCCGCACCGGGCTCATCTGCACCTACATTCACATCAATCTGACCATTGTCGCCGCCAAACTGTTTCTGGATTCCCTGCAGCCTGTCACTTGCACCTGCTGATCCTGGCTGATTGCGTGCCGAGTGCTGAGCGATAAAATTGGTCTGCCCGGTATAACTTTGTCCGCCTTTCCCGCCCATGAACCCGAACCTTCCTAGATTCGATACTTCCAACGTCGTCATTTGTCGCGTGATCTGCCATCCTTGCGCCACCAGTAAGATGATTGTCCATGTCAACTGTAAGGCCGCCCATAGTGCCACTCCCAGCAAGAAGGGGTCAAAAGTGGTCGCAGTGCATAGGAACGCAAACGGCAGGTGGCATGTCTCGTAGCTCGAGTCGGGCAATGGATCGTAGGGCGGGGCATTGACTGAGTAGTATACGATAGTGAGGTAGAGGAATTGGAGGATCCCGATGACAAGGGCCCCGACAAAAAGCAAGAACTGACGATGATTTTCAGTGCCGATACAATTGGCGACCCAGGGGCAGTGGTGGTCGTGACGTGCGACGCAGCGCTTGCAGAGTTTGCAGTGCTTGGAGCGCATGGGCTTGCGGGCCATGCACGAGACACAGTACGTCTGACCGTTCAGACGACCTTGCTGAGCCAGTTGCGTCACGATCTCGCGTCGATGCAAAGCCGACGGGGCTAGAGGCGCATACCCAGGCGAGATGGAGGCGGCGCGGAAGAGGTTCCACGAGCAAACGATGAGCGAGAGGGCGAAAAAGAGATTGTTGGAAGCATAGCCGGGCGTACGTGAGGCCAGTTTGTGCATCCACTCCCATCCGACCCACGCTATTGATGCGGATACGATGGCGAGGAAGTAGTTGGAGCGCTGCAGAAAGTCGTGCTCCTGTGGATCCAAGATGACGCGGGTGACAATGTGATGCATACCAAAGAATTCCGCTGCCGCAAAGGGTGCTGCTGTGTACCAAGGCAAGGATGCAAAAGTGGCAAAGATGAACCCCAGCGCCGCAAAGGGGATCACCATGATCGCCAACTTTGCAGTTCGATCTGTGCTCGCGCCAAACGTGCGCTGCTTGCGACGTCCATCCTCCTCATAGCCGACGTCGGCCAATGCCTTACGATAGGCGCCAATCGACTTGAGCTCCACGGCCATATCGCGAGGAGTCTTGCCTGAGTCCTCCTTTGCGAGAAGATCTGCTTTTGCATCGGCCAAAAGACGTATGCAGAGTCGATTGCCCTTGACAACCGCCCAGTGCATCGCGGTGAGCCCCGCGCTGTCTCGTTTGTGCACATCGGCACCGTGCTTGAGCAGGATATCCACGGAAATGGCATCACCCTGATAAGCAGCCCACATGAGAGCCGTGTGACCTTGCGAGTCGGTCGAATCGAGCCCCTCTTGCGAGCTGAGGGATGGCTGCTGCAGCATAAATACGAGCGGCATGACGGCGCTCGAATGCACTGTCAGATGAAGGGCGTTGAATCCCTGCGAGTCGGTGATCGTCGGATCTGCACCTCGAGAGCACAGCAGTTCGAGAACATAGACGTGCCCATTGCGCGCTGCCCATTGCAGCGGGCTGGCTGTGAGATCGCCTCCAAGTGCATCCACCTCGGCGCCATGGTCCAGCAAGTAGCGGCAGGTAGCGAGCTGTGCATTGATGGCCGCCCAGTGTAATGGTGTGATGTTATCATCGTCTCTGTCGTGAACAGTGGCACGTCCGGAATCGACAAGCCGCATGATGGCGGGAAGATCACCGCGCTGGGAGGCTGCATGGATGGTCAGTGGCATTTGATCCTGTCCGGGAGTATTGGCGCGGCTAGGACCGCGACTGCCCCCGAACCCATTGCTTCCGCTAGTGTGTGTATCCAAGGAGCTCTGACCGTTGAGGGGCATCGTCTTTGATGAAAGGAGAGGGTCAGATTGGGCGTCGGTTGTTGAAGAGGCAACGGCTTGCGTTGCCGAAGAGGCGAATGGTGTTCCAGGCGCAGCCATCCTGGCTTGACCGGCGGGTGGTTGCGACTACAACGATTCTTGGAGTGGGATCGGACGGCGGGGTTGGTTGCGATTAGCTTCTCTGCAACATGATCTCCCGATGCCTAGCTGCAGTCGTGACCTTGCTGCTTGCTGTATCGATTGATGGAGATAGAGAGCTGTCGCACTGTGTTGTTGAGAGGTGAATGGTGTGATGGCAAAGAGGGGTCCGTCTCCCGTACTAGGTGTCTTCACGTCCTTTGCTGCTACTCGTGATTCTTCCTCTGAGCTCCACACCAACACCCACACGCGAAACAAAAAAGTCCGAGTTGAACTCTGTGACTTGAACATGCAACGCACACCGTGACCACCGAGGGTCTTGAGCTTTCTTCGGGCTAAGCTTTCCGGCCAAAGCGATTCGCGATTCGCGATCGGCCAAGCCATCGGGAGACCCTTTCCCTCGGAGACTCAAATTTGCCTCCACCCTGCCTTCGGCTACTGGCTGCGCATCCCTCATTTTTTAGTGTCAAAAAAAGAGTCACAAGCCGCTGACGACCGGGAAGAAGCAGCAGCTGCCAAAGAAAGGTAAAAGTCGAAAGCCCGGGTCTTCCGATACGTTTTTGCAGATCAGTCGGGCTGAGCCGACCTGATAGCTTGTAGCGTGTAGCTTGACATCGATCATCACATTGATTGCACAACGGATTCGCCAACATCGCTCGCTGCCATCATGCTTCGGTCAGCGATTCGGATGATCAAACTGCCAGCCGCGCCGGTCGCGAATCGGTCGCGTATCACGGGCTTAGCATTGACCAGCGCAGCTCAGCGTCGGCTGATCTCGAGCACACAATCCAGAAAACGCAACAATGACTCGCCCGACGGGTCAAGAAAGGATTCGACGGCATCAACATCAGGCTCGGCTTTTGCTCGCCCAACGACTGTATCGGGCGTCGGCCGTGCAGCTTCTTCCTCGTCCAATGCATCGACGCCCCCATCAACGCCATCTACGTCCAAGCCGGTGCAAATTTCCTACAACCCGCCTAACAAAGGAGCTGCGGGTGGAGGCTCCATCACCCTCAATCTTCCACCCCAACTCGTTCAGGCAATGTCACGTAAAAAGAACGTGGCTCCCACCAAGACTTCGTCCGCGCGCGCAAAGGCGCAAGCTTCCAAAGCATTAAGACAGACGCTGCCGGAGCCAACGACGGGCGAAGTTTATGCCTGGGCAACTGCCCATTCATATTCTTTCTCGGAGCTCATCCGGTCGGCAAGACTTCCTGCCAATTACCAGATTTTTGAGGACAATGAAGTGATTCACGTGCCTCAGTGGCCAATACCGTCTGCATCGGCACCGGCATCATCTCCCCCTGCAACAGCACCGTCCGGGGCACCTATGAGTAGAGGTGAAGTGTTCATCTTTCGTTCCGGATCGTATGTCACGTGGGGAATGGATGAGGAACAGAGTCAAAGGTTCCTGAGGAATGTCATTCAGGGACGCGATCTCAAGTATCAGGTAGAGATGGGAAGGTATTCACAAATCGGAGATGAAGCGATGGATTACCTCTACGCTCCTTCTCAGCTAACCAGGGTTCAAGGTGATATTATCGTCATCGGTCAACCGCCGAAGCCACTTGATGCTGAGGCAGAAGCTGCCACCGAGGAGACTAGCTCAAACCCTCTGCTCGAGGAAGGCATCGACGGTGAAGCCTCCACAGGGGCCACGAGCTCGTTATCTTCCACCACAGACCCCACTTTCAGCTCGACCTCGACGTCATCGAATCCATATACATCCTTCGGAACGGAGTGGACGCCCACGTTGGCGCGACTAGCTTTCTCTCAAGGTCTCGCGCGATCAGCCCGCCTGTCCGTCCAAGAGTCCGCCCTCTCTCGCTTCCTTACCACCGTCTCCGCCATCCCTGCACAGCTCGAAACCGCAGGCTCGGTACCCCTCTCCCGAACCGCCACCATCAAACACACCGGAACTCTTCTCCGTCTTCGTCAAACAGCCAACCTCGATAGGGACAACTTCTACGACGAGCCCGAGGTCTACTGGGAAAACGGTAAGATGGAAGACCACTACCGTTCCATCTGCCACAATCTTGATATCGGACAGCGATTCGAAACCTTGAACGAGAAATTGGATCACTGCGAGAACCTCTTGGGCGTCGTGCGAGCGCTTTTGACAGAAAAAAGCACCCATCGCATGGAATTGATCATTATCGGCCTGATCGCTTTTGAAGCCGGGCTGGCTTTGTTGGGCCACGGTTGGGTCCCGACCCCAGAGAATGTTAGGTGGTTGTGGGCTGGTGTTCAAGAGTACTTCGGTTGGGCGCACGAGGCCGCCGACGCAGGGATAGGAGAGGTCATGAATGACGCAGCTGTTGAGCAAGGCAAGACCACAGCACAGCCTCACCTTGTTTGATACCATCGCACACACAGAACCCGCTCCGTTTCACATGTAGACATAACGATTTTAATAATTCCCGAGCATACGATGTCACCACTTTCAACACCACCACTGTTTCTACAGCGCAGGCAAGACGTCGACGACGTGAGACGAAGAGACAAACGCCAACCTCTCTGCGCCGTTCTTTGCTGGCGCTGAAGCCTCCTCGACCACCAGCAAGAATGCATACTGAGCCGGTGATAAGAACATGACGTTCCACTGAGCTTGCAGTTCTTTTCCTCTTCCCTGCACTGCTTCTCGCCGTGCGGCTGTCCATGTACCGTCGGAGATGATCACGTTCTCCAACAGTGTTGCATCCTGACCTGTGGGAGCTGTGGGTACGAGTCGGATGATTGGATTGACGGGTCTTGGTAGTCGGTTTGTGACGGTCGCGGTGATGTGGGTGAATGACTCTGCTCGAATCGAAGCGTCCGTGTTTGTATTGAAAGAAAGATGCACTTTGACCGGATCCTTTTGAAGATGTGATAGGGAGTCTGCATCCAGGACCAGGCCTCCACCCGACATGATCCCTCGCAGCGGCACGCTACCACACCGAACAAGATCTTGAGGTTGATCACCGCCTACACCATCCAAGTAGACGAAATTTCGTTGAATGGCAGGGAGACTGGTCCATCTTCCACCGAGTCGGCCAAACAAAGCCTGACGATACCAGAAATTTTGGCGGACCTGTCGATCTTCGCGTTGATCCAATTTGATTTTGCTTACGATGAACTGTCGAGTCGTGCTTTCCTTCCAAATCGATGGAACGGGTGGGAACATTCCATCTCGTTCATCTTGCACGTCTGTGCTGGTAGGAGAGATGAAGGGTTTTCCGGTGCTCGGATCCAATTCGAGCCTGGGTTGAGGCAAGCTGATTCGAGTGCTGCTACCGGCACGTAAAACGAGGTAAAGATGGAGTGGTACAACCCCACCGGTATTGAGCGCAAAGCGAAGCAATACGTCTTCTCGGTATACGTTGCTAATATCCAAGGAGAGGAGGCTATATTCCGAGTCGTCTTCTGCATGCGACTCGGTCTCTAAAAGGTCGACATACTCGTTGGCTGCCAGTCCTTCCTCGACTGCATTTGTTGCTCCCTCCGCACCATCTACTAGGTTTTTCAGTGTGAGCGGTATTGCATCAGCAGAGGAAAGGCACTCTTTCGTCAAGCGAGCCGCTTCCCCCGCTTTCAGCGGCGCTACATTCAGCCCATCACAAACAACGATGGGATGAACGGTGAGCCTCATCTCGACCTCCAGTCTCCTGATCCAAAACTTCGCTTGCCCACTGTCCCAGTCAACGTGACCATATTCAACGCTCACTGCTGCCCTTGTGCATCCAATCTTGCCCTTCACCTTGATCAGGATCGTCGTGCTTGCTCCAGGCTCGATCTTTACCGCCACCGTTCCTGTATCTGCAACGCGAGACAGGACAGGCTGATGAACCAGGTCCCATTCGATCTCGTACACATCTTGCGGCATCAATTCTCCTTCCGTCAACGCATGCTTACTCTCTTCACTTACGTTATCGCTGAAGAGGATATTGACAAAATTGACATCCATCGCAGATGAAAGGTTCTGCAGTTCCAAATGAATTTCTCTCGACTCGCCTTCAAACAGTTCCAATCCGCCCAAAGGAACGAGGTCATTGCAGTAAGCGGCAAGACTCGGTTGCGCTGCAACAACAGTCACTTCCAGCCACTTGGCAGTTGCTGACTTGGCCTCGGACGTCGGACCTGTCTTCTGTTTGATCACAGAACTACGTGCATCCAAGCCGGATACTTTGAGTCGAGTGACACGATCGTCTTGCTCAGCAGCCTGTTTGCGTCGCTGCCTGGAATTGTCATCGTCAAAGATGGGTAGGAAGAAAGTTCGCTCCTCCGTACACCCTCCAGCAAGGATGAGAGTGACTCCTTTGATCGTTATCTTGCCCGATTCTTTGGGCGTAACGGAAAGTCGTACAGTTTGGAACGAAAAAGGAGCAATAGAGATCCTTTCGACTTCCTCGGCGACAAGGTTTGCCCCTTCGCCAACGAGCTTTGCGGTGTCGATGTGAAGTTCGACACCAAAAGGGTTCTGCAATGTCGCCATGACGTAAATAGGTTCATTCTGCACAGCAATTGCCTTGGCCTTTCCCGTCAATGTACCTCCTGGATTCCAGAAGAAAGGATTGTTGAGACCTGCCACGCCCTGATCTACACCGGTCGCAGCGTTCAGATCCGTCGAGAACTGTCTAGCATCACGCTCATGAGGCAGACGCTCTGGCGACAGCGGTAAGAGCTCAAGGCTGCACAGTGGCTCAGCTGGACCCCAATATTTAAGAGCTAGGTCTTGCGCGCCCGCCCAACGGGCTGCCTGGACCGCACGTTGAGTACCGATCATGAGCTCCTTTTGTTCTTGCCCATCGAGCAAGGCGTGGAAATCGCGTAGTAGGATCGCACCGAAGAACGCCATTCCAACATAATCTGAGAGCAGCTCGGCGATCGAGATTGTTTCTTTGAGAAGAGAGATCTGCTGTTCTTTCCAGCCGAAAGGCGCCTCGTTGGCGATCTCGAGTGGCGTCATCAGCGGAACGTCGCCGTTGACTGCCGGAGCAGAAGCGTTGGTACGCGTCGACGGGTTCCATTCCTCAGACCCTCCCAGAGTCGGCGAAGCGTAAGCGCTACGCAACCCTTCCGATGCTTTTGAGAGAATGTGGTACGAAGGAATGTTGCGCAGAGGATCCACCTCAACGTGAATGCCATACGTTTCGCAGATCTGCAATGCCAAAACCAAGACTGCCTCCGGTCCGCGTCCCAGCGAGTCGTACGTAGTCTGAGCGACAATATTGCCCAAAAGTTCGTCGGTCTGCTTTCCGAAATGCTGGTGCTGCAGGATCGGAAGCGAAGAGGTGGTAGGTGGCAGGGCGTTGATTCGCTTAGCTTTCACCAGCAAGCTAACGATGGTCGACTGAAGGTGTCGCAAAAGGTGAGCTTCTCTCCGTGAGAATCCAATGCATCCAAAGATGGATGTGAGTGTGCTGAGTAGTGTGATCTGGTCCGTTGCCTTGAGGGCTACGATCGAATGGGAAAGCGCTGAAGATGCCGCCGCGGCAATGTCGTGTCTTGCGATCCCAGAGGCAGCAGTCAAGCCGAGATACATCGCATTGGTCGGCTTTTCTTCTGCCAACGATGGAGGAACACCGCCGTATACTAGCTGGTCGAAGCATTCGCCGTTCCAGCCTGCAGATGCCCAGACTGCAAGCAAGAAGCGTGCATACTGAGTGCAGGCGCTAGCATGGATCAACGGATGCGTGTAATCCCTGGGCGAGTCGTTGGTGACTGACCTCACCGGTTCCAACAATACGCTCGGCGGCGCTAGGCACTTTGAATAGATGACGACCGCAATCGTGTATGCTTCTGCGATCTCTCCCCAGCTCTGCTTGGCGTAGGGTCGCGCGATGCCATCTTTATCCTTCTCTTTCTCCTTTGCAGAAGCGGCTGACCAGGGCAAGTCGAAACAGGGCGCCTTTTCGAGCACTGCACCGCCCATTCGAGACACCAGCACTCGCGCTACCGAAAAGCCTTCGAGTGCGCTTGCAAACCAGACAGCATCTTGACCACCCGCTATCGCTCTTTCCTTTCCGAGCGCAGTCAAGGCGCTAGAATAGCCCTCGAGCGCATCCCACAGATTTCCAGAAAGGAGGTGAAGGTCGGCTTTCACTTTGGCGTATCGACCCGTGCCTGTCGGCCCGGTCCCTGCTGCACTGGTGACACGCTTCGCATTCTTTTTGTTTGCGTTGGCTGCCAGAATCTTACTCCGTGTGGTGTTCTCAGATGTTGGGGATGAACTTCCGGAGGTTGGAGAGCTCAAATTGAATGGATGAGAGCCTCCACCGACCGCACTCGAAGGTCTGGATGACGTTGGTGTAGATGTTCCAGTGCCGATGTCGCCGCCGGGGCTGCTGCCGAAGGCAGTGAAGAGGCTCGAAGCTCGGCTAGCGGCTCCAGTCGCCGCGGAGCTGGTCTTGGTGAGCCAGGACGCCGTCGAAGCTGTCGAGGCAGACGAAGACGAAGATGGCCGGTTCGGCTTGATGCCATCGAGCGTTTCTCTTGGTGTCTCCAATGGTGTGCCTTCCAGCCCTGTCACTATATGATCCAGTCCGTCCAGTATGTTGGCAACGAGTTCTGCGAGCAGCGTCTTGAGGTAGAAACGCACGTCTTTGCCATCTTTGCGCACCGCAGGGAAGATGATGAGCCCACCATCTCTATGTGCTGAGAATCCAGACGCATCAGGCGACACGATCTGTCCCTGCGAGGTCGAATTGGGAGCCACGCCGCCTCCGCTTTTCTCTCGAGATTCTGCAGCGGATCTTTGGCCCTGACTGATCCTGGCAGCAACGATATCTTTCATCGAGCTCAGATCCATCGTCTCGGGTCGTTTAGCACCGCAATCGAATCCAAATACCCGGTGAACCAGTGCTCCAGTATGCAGCTCTCTCAATGCCGCTGGGCTCGCCTCCAGTTCGTGCTTATTGGTCGCATGATTTGAGAATGTTGCGAGACCGAGTACGCCGAGCACCTGCCTGTGCATGTTAAAAGGAGCTAAGAAGGAGTGATCTGGATCATAGCTGGTCACGAAGGAGAGATGAATCTCGCCTGTTTGCAATATCGGCGATGACGGTGACGATGACGATGAAGCTGTTGAAGAGGAGGAGGAGGAGGTCGTCGCGACTGCCCTCCGCCTGGCACTGCAACTAGATGGCAAGTCTGCGAGTCGAATCGTTTCGAAGGTTCGTACATAGTCGCACCATTTTGCAAAGTCTGCCTCGGAGATTCCACCGACCGGGGCGAGGAGAATGCGAAGCTTTGCGTGATCGATGAAGCTTCTACCGCCGATTGGTGACGGTGTTGGTGCTGCCTGATAGCCGCCTGTGCTGCCGCCCGGAAGCGAGCGGGGCCGTTCGGTCATGATTGTCGACAGAAGCGGTCAGCAAAGGCCGCCTTGAGTCTTTCTCCCGATCCTCGCACGCAGACTGAGCGCTTCAGCAAGCAGCAAGGATGAGAGAGAGACAGTCTTTCCCGATTGTGCGATATTGACGACGATGATATGGAAGTTCAGAGGAAGTTTGTAAAGTACGAGGTGCGAGGTTGTGTGGAGTCGAGCTTCTTTGGAGCTTTGCATGCAACCCTTCAATTGAACCGTGCAGTCGATGTTTTCGCGAATGTTGCATCGTCATTTCACAAATTGTCAACGCAAAATTGACCTACTTTGGCAGCTCCTATGCGCCCTCGCTTTTTGTGACCCATTTCACGTCTTCCATTTTGGCTCAAAGTTTCTAGAGCCTTCAACCTGGATAAAAAGTGCCGAGTAGTCGTGTCACCGAGCGTTGCCAATTAGCTACAAGCGGTACGGTAGCCATCTAACCACGTGCTCCGAACCTGACTTAGGGAAGATGCCGGTGTTCACCTCTGAAGAATCCGACATGCTGCGATGTGGCAGTGTGAGTCTTGTCCAGCTATGATGCTGTAGCAGCTTCTACATCCATTTCCAGCGGAAACGCGGCCGTCTGGGAGGTTGGATTTGAAAGCGGCATCCTCGAAGCATATTTCATACGACGATCATTTCATCCTGAACGAACATTGCCGTATGACGAAGCCGCCAATTAGCCTTCAGACAGACGGTCTGCCAGAAGCTCGCGTTGCGAGATCAGCACTCATCTCTCGAAGACGTGGGAAAGCAAGAAGCTGGATATACTGTGGACGATGAAATTTGAACTGCAACCTCCTCTGACGCCGCTGTTCCACTGCTTGTCTCGTAACTGGAATCAGCAAGCCTCACATCACACTCGCAACTAACACCGTCTCAATGCACGACACACTAGAACGAAACTTGAGACAAGAGACAAATGTCCAGGTCTTGGCAGACATTTCAATGGAACTTTTTCGTCGTAAACAACGTCGTAAACAAGTTTCGTCTAATGTTCCAGCCTTGTCAACGTAGGATCACCTCTTCACCGCCCGCTTTTTTGCCCTCCTCTCGACCTAAATTGAATTGTCCAACATCTGATAGCTCAACTTGCGGTTCTTCACAAAGAAGTCACATACATCCCTATGAGGAACTCCACCTTTCCTAACCCCCTTGCTTGCCGACAAATACTGCGTTTTTTCTCTCTCGCACTCCAAGAGCGGACCATTGTATGCTTGCCACTCGTTACTCTGCTGAACCTTCCGAGTATAAGTATAACTTCGTCCTCTCGCTTTCAGATAGCTTTCCGTCGGGTTGGGACTTCCGTCTCTAACGAAAGCGGCAAAGGCATCGGTTGTGTAGCTTACGAAGTCCAAATACTCTCTACTGACCTCGAGACCTTCGAAATTCAACGAGCCGAAAACAGTCTTGATATCATCGCCGTGACATACTTCAACACCTGATCCTTCGACAGCGCATTTGGGCGGTTCACCTACAGAATCGGGATAACCGGATTCGGTTTCGTAGAGATACACTCGGGGAAATTGTCCAGTCTGTTGAGCTGTGTTGATGATCCTTTGAGTGGGACAGGTGAAGAAATTGTACGTAAAAGCATCGCTTAAGGTTTCCCTGACGCTGTCGTTCCGCTGTGGATCGAGTTCGAAATATCCGGAATTGTCGATCGTCGGAATGAACGATTCGGGATAGAGGGAAGTGAAGGATTTATCCAGAACTGCTTGGTTGTTCGGTAGAGTCTGGTTGAGAAGGGAGTCGATGAACAAAGTACCTTCTCCAGAAGTCGTACCGAGTAGCAAAGGTACTTTGTTCGGAATCGTTCCGTTACCAGCAAGGTAGAAGAATTGATCCTCCAACAATCCATCAGGGGTAGGCAAAAATGGTTCCAAAGAAGCGCTGAATAGACTCGAACCCGCCACTTTCGTCAGCGCCACCGCGATCGCCCCAGTTGCGTTCGTGAATGCTTCACCCTGAACGAATTTCAAGGGATCTTGCACCTTCTGTAAACATTCCACCATTGCGCCGCCACTGGTAGGACATCCCAAACTAGTAGCTACTGCAGGAGCGACAAGCTTACTTTGAGCCGATCGGTTCACCCAAGGCACCCAAGGATTGGATAGCATGAAAGCCGCTCTAAACAGTCCTTTCGACTCTTTGCTCGCGACCAAGGCAGAGACACTCTGTGCACCGGCTGATTGACCTCCAATCGTGATTCGGTCTGGATCACCTCCAAACGCCGAAATGTGTTCCTTGACCCATTTCAAAGCTAGGATTTGATCGCTCAATCCTGCATTACCCGGCAAATCCTTTCCAGATGCCAACCATCCCAAGGCGCCCAGTCGATAATTGATCGTAACCACAACGACATCGGATCGACTAGCAAAGTTTCCACCGTCATAGGAATGCAAAGCGTTGCGACCACTGGTAAACGAACCACCGTAAATCGCGACCAGAACGGGCTTGAGATCGGCGGTGCCAACAGCAGGAGTGTAAATGTTGAGGTTCAGGCAGTCTTCGCCAACAGGCATAGGACCCAGGGGTGTGGTTGTCTGGACACAGGCATTGCGGTAGGTGGTGGCATCGAGAATTTTGTTGCCTGAATAAGGGGTAGCGTGCATGAACCGTTTCGAGCCTACCGGTGCGTCTCCAAAGGGAATACCGAGAAAGCGGAAGGATCGACGATCGCGATAACCGGTCAGCGTATAGTCGCCTGTTCGGACCGAGATCTTTTTGTCGGCTCCAATCGAAGTCGAGTCAGGATTGGCGTAGGGATCGGCACGCGGAACCACCGTTGCTTCGGCAGTGTGGGTACACATCACGCCCAACTTCTCGCCTTCGGAATGAGGTCGAATGGAGCCCCGACTAGCTTTGTAAGCTACAACATTACCTTGACCGTTCTCGGTCCAAAAGGTGTCCCACCACCCAACTGTGCCGGCATAACGGAGGTAGTTGAATTGGTCAACCAGGTCTGATCCGAGTCCGTCCTGTACCGATTGATCTAGAGGAAAGAGCGTTTCGCCAATCTGCTGGCAGATTTGAGCAGCACTGTCGGAGGTGACTGAGTTGGGCAGTAGAAGCGCACCGGTAGAAGCATTAGTAGTGAGATCGTTTTGGTAGAGAATATGGATGGGTCCGACATCGGCTTGCCTGACAACAGCACTGCTGTTGGCTGGAGCATCGTCGCGCTCGGAGAAGAAAGGTGCCGCGCCGACGAATTGATTGGCAAGCAAAAGGACGCTGAGAATGCCGCCAAAGGCAGTAGAAGGGATCCTCATTGTGGTTGTTGCGCGAGTACGACCGGAAATCCGTAGTGACAAGAGACCGAAGAGATGATAAGGAAGATCGTTCTTATGTACCGGCAGATTTCGGAAAGCCAGTTTTGGCAAGAGGCGTATATTTCAACGGATGCTCAAGGCAGAGACCTGAATTCTATGAACAGGGCAAGCGATTCAAGCCACTGACCGACAAGAGCGGTTCCGACCAAGGCCAAGGTTGCAGGTGGGGGGGCGGTGGGATGGCGGAATAAGGCTTCGAAGCGTCGGCGCGGGAGTTCTGGCCTCGTTGGCAATGAAACGAGAGCAGGAAAGTGGGAGGAGAGGCACGAGCTGCAGGAGCTGCAGTGGGTTGATGACGGGCAGGCTTTTATATGGAGAAGGACCCTGCGCAGATCATTATGAGCTACTGTCTGGGAGGAGAAAAGGGCATGCAAGTGGGTCAAGCTAGCGTGGTTGGATCTGCCATCGGCATTCAAGCTGAGCTCAAAAAATGCATAGCCATGTGATTTTCTCTACGGATGAAGATAGTCCGCATTCGCACCCCGCTGTTCCCCCTTGACTGTCACCGTCGACAGAGTGTGACAGAGCAGTCGATTGCTTCCTGAGCGGGGAAGAGAGATGGAGAGCGAGAGAGGAAGACGCGTTTCGAATGCTCGCTTAGGTACAAGGGAAAGCCGATGATGAGAAGCGCCGCAAGAAACTGTGCGGGGTAAATGGCGACTCTTTCTCTCGAAACGCAGGCTCCGCGGGCCAAATTGACGGTGGGAGTCTGCAGTTCGCTCTAGATACCAAAGACAGGGGCTTCGGAAGAGGAACAAGGTTGCAACCGTCCGACGTCGAGTTCGTCGAGTCGAATAAGCGGAACGGCCGACAGGCTTGAATTTCTGAGTTACAAATCAATCTTTACGACGGTCGCTCTTTCTCTCGTACCACAAGCACACGCGAAACGGTAAAGGTCGCCTACGAGCGACGAGAAGCATATGGCAAGGAGGTCGTGTGAGGGCTTCGCGATCATTGTCAGCCTCGAAATAGGTTTAAGTTTGAGGAGCACATGGCAAGAAATTGCCGTCCTTCTTCCTATAAATGAGCTGTTCCCCGGTCTCTCGCTTCCACCGGTACCGGTATGGATGGTTCCATCACAACTACAATCTCGAAGAGAGTCGAGGAAAAGCAGTAAGCTCTTGTGTCACCGGAGACACCTCCAGCGCTCTTTCGATGATCTTGATCATCCGAAACGCACAGGTACAGGATTCTTGCCGCAAGCCAATCAGAGTTGGTTTGCCGAAACGGCGGAGTCAGCGAGGATAGTCTTTGCGTGACAGCTCACATGGCATGGAGAATCAACAGAAGATTCTGATGGAATCGTGAGTAAGTGAGCCAAAGGTGTCTGCAAGGGGGACGTGATGGTCATGAGGCGAATGCATATGGATCGTTGCCGCCCGGTGTTGCAGGTCTGCATCGAACCCCCGCACTTTTGTTCCTAGCCAACTCTGTCAAAATCTTGGTGGCCACGGAATCAAATTCCGAATTCCGTAACGTAACATCCTTTAGGGTTTTCGATGTGTACTCGTACAACACATACGGATTCGATTCGACGTCAATCTCACTTTCAACCTCTCGTCAAAAGGGCTGCAATGACGTTGTGGACCATTTTGATCAGGCATCGGCATATCGAAACGTGAAGAAATCTACGTTGAAGGGTATAAGAGACAAAGAAGAACCTGGTTCCTGATTTAGCCCATTGCTTCAGCCGATCTTCTTGAGCAACTAGGTGAAAGAAATGCTCGAGAGACCGCCCGTACCGCCAGGTACACGCACGCGTCGAGTGGGGCGGAAACCGTTGTTCATCACGGCATCGTTTCGCACACCCTCGTAGACGCCTGGCTTGTCCGAGTTGGCATCGTCGTAAAAATGCGATTCTTGCTGTGCCTTGACATTGCCGCTGGCAACACGTCGTGCAGGCGCAGCGCCCAGAGGTTCAAAGCCATCGTCAACATGTGCAGGTGCTGGTGCAGCAGCGCGACGGGCGGGGACAGCTGCGATTTCTTCCTGATCCGCATCGTTGCCAAACAGTGCAGTCACTTGGGCAGATCCACCACCAGGAAGCTGTCGCACTTTACGGCTGGGACGGAAGACCTCGCCCGAGCTGGTATAGACGACATTCTTGTCGTGCGACTCTTCGGCGTTGGGTTCAGACTTCGGCTGGTGCGAGTGCGTTGCGTGAGAGGGTGCAGAAGCCGCCGAAACGGGAGCAGCAGCTGGGGCAGCCGATGGTCCAGCCTCGTCCGAGACGGTCAGCTTGCCAATGCTTGCGTACTTGGGCAGCTTGGACAGCTCGGTAAAGTTGGGTCCGACATGGACATTGTGCTGCTTGAGGAAGCTGACAAAGTCCTCTTTCGTGAAGACGATGTGGTGCTTTTGGGGCAGACAACCTGGCGGAGATAAGAACAGAGACAGAGTCAGCATCGATATTTCGTCAAGCCGGTGATGCCGAGCGCATGCACTTACCGAGGTGATAGGCCCAGTCCTTGGGGTTCGAGTTCTCGCGGTCAAAGTTGGGGTTGGGTGTAAATGAGGTCATCTTTGGAGCGGTATAGGAGGCAATGTCTCGATGATGGATTCAGGACAAGTAGAACGTGGTCAAGAGCAGACAAGCGAAATCACGCCAGTGAGACGGTGTAGGGCAGCAACTTTCCGGCCTCAGCTGGCTTTGACTGTGGGAAGTGTTGTTCTTTCTTTCCTCTGCGAACGGCAGACGTCTGCGTTGTTTTCGCCTGAAAAAGAAAGCTTTGCGTGTGTGTGTTTGTTGTGTTGTATGTGTTGCGCTGCGCTGGGATGCGCGTCAGGCGCGTGTGGCTCTCGAGGTAAAATATTTCCCTATTGTTGATTCTTCGCTGCCAACATTTAAATATTTCAGTTTTACCATCATCCTTCATTTCCCTGACTCCTTTCCACCAACGTGCCAGCCGCTGTAGTGGTTCAGGCATATGATGACCAAAACGCACAGTAAAGGCAAATTGTCAGCGCAAGTAGCATCTGACGTAGACTTCTTCCTTCCGACACAAAAGAGGTTTTGAGTGGACGTCTTTATAGCCGCGAGGAATAGACTGTCCTGGAAGACTTGATTCTGACGGATCACCCGAGAGAATTTGATGGAACACACAACGAACAGACAATGTCGAAATGCGATCTCTCCGTCCCATACAATTCGGAAAAAGTATGAAAGCAACCCTCGGTGGACACTCAACCATCTCTGATGTAGGAGCTTGAGTGATGGACTGAACATCGCCCCTTCGCCAGCATCACAATCTCTGGCTCTGTATTCAATCGAGGCTCGACGAAATTCACTTGCACGGCGTAGTCATGCATCTGCCTGCAGTCGCGGCAAGGCAAGAACGAGTGACACAATGAAGCTCATTCAGTCTAGTGTATAACATGAAAGAGGCGTGTGCGTCGATGCATGCTGGCCAAGTGGAGATCCGCGCTTGGGACTTCCGACTCGACTCTTTTGCTCTCGTGTTTGTCGATTTGCTTGCCGCCAACCCACGACCAACTGCATATAATCAGCCTGCATCGCTGCTCTTTCTCCCATTCATATTCGGAAACGCACTGATCCACGGTAAATGACAACAGTTGCAGCGAGCTACGTCGTCGGACCCACCTTGTTGCAGGCCACATCTCTTCTGTGCTTCGCTCGAAGGGGAAAAAAGGAGAAGGGCGTTCAAGTGCATTCATTCGGACAGCATCATTTGCTCGTCCGCTTTGGCACTACCGTCGGTGTCGAGGCACAGGCTTTCGACCAAATCTCAAACTCGAACTTCAAACCTAACTTAAACTCAATCTTTGGCTTGGCTCACGAATGTCCGGTCTGCAGCGCACATCGTCCCCAACTTTAGTGTTCATCCTCCCTATAAGAATCTCGTCGCTCGTCGTCTTGTGAACCATCACTCCAACTTTGTCCCACACTTAATCAGTCTCCCTCAAGAGCTCTTTTCCCTCCTCTTGATCGCTCCATTGCTTCCCGCTCTCGGTATCATCGCCCCTCGTGCTTCAGACGCGACTTCAATTCTCTCTGCGCTCCTCCGCTCAGCAACCGCTCATCAACTGCCCTCCTTTGAATCAGGCTAAGACCTGTACAGCGGCTGAGTCGCCAATTTGAAGCCGTCATTTCATCAGTCGGCTCGCTACTGCCGCAACATCTTCATTTCGCTCCCGCTTCGGACGCACTTCTGTGCAGTTCCGCTCACTCTGCCGCCGCCTATTTGCCAAGCCGACGCTGTCCGATCGACCACAAACCTGGTCAAGTAGTTGGTGTGCACACGACGCTTCTCTTTCGTCCGCCATGCTTCAACATCTTCCGAACTCGATCCATAAGGATCCCTTTCACTATTCTTCAAGCAGTCCCGAAAAGCTGGCAACGCGTTCGTGCGTCGCTACACGTCCCAACCCTTACACCGTCAAATCGCAAAACACCCAGTACTACACCTCTCTGCGAAGCACCGCTCATTCTTTTCCTCTTGATCCTCGCCTCACCACTACGGTCGCATCAGCCAAGTCGCCTTCCAGCTCACAACACGCCATCGACAGTTTTTACAGCTCTTTACAGGCTGCCAGCTCTTCACCACGATGCGCGAGCAAGCCACCACCTCCTCTGCCTGCTAGGGCCAATACGACGCTCACAATGGTTAAGCCCAAATCTCGTCCCGTCAAGGCCTTGGCGTTGAACGCAGAGATGACCACAGCTAAGCGCATCGCTGGCACCAAATTCGCTACCGCACCTGTAGATAAGAGGCGCAGAGATGTAGCTGAAGCTGCTAAACAGCACAGCAAGGGTATCAGTCACCTCCACAGCAAGCCGATGCAGACTCGAGTTCACATGCATTCGCGTTCGCGCTCGTGCTCTCGCTCTCCCCCGCTTTCCAGCCCACCTTGCTCTCCCTTTCAGTCTCGAAAGACCGTCGACAAAAGGTCCAAACCGGAGATTCCCAAAATCACTATCCGCGCACCGACTCCCGAGCCCGTGCCGACGTCAAGTCCATCGTTCCCAGCCGATGGCAGCATCCAGAGCTGTCTTGAAAATGCCAATGTACCACTGTACATGAACAGCCTCCTCACAGACCTCGCTGCCGACATGTCTAAGATCGAAGACGGTATCGATGGCATTCTTAGCAAATATTTTGACGCTCGAGAACCTGCTCCCTCCATCTGCACCGAGCTGCTTCGCTATCTTGCCATGTCTGTCTGCCGGCTTTACTGTTGCGTGGAGCAACCAGACTCTCGGCTCGGGAAGCTCACGCTTCGTGCCATCAGCAGCCACCTCTTCAAGCATACGGTGACCGGCTTCATTCACCTTCTCGATGATCCTTTGGCACCTTATGCTGCCGCAGGTAATCTTGCGCACGTCTCTTTGAAGGTCTCCCAAGACTTCGACAAGGCGACAGACTGGTGCTCTCAGATCCTCAATGGTCCTAGTCATGCTCAAAAAAGCCTCAAACACGGCGAGCTCTTCACCAATGTCCTCCATGCCGAGCTCGACAAGATCCTAGATCGAGGCCTTGCTTTGACCAACATGCACAACAAGCTCCATCTTCCCGGGCATGAATTGTCCCTCTCGCATTATCTAGACACAGAGAGCCGCCCTGGCAGCAATGTATGGCAGGCTCGCCAAGAAGCTCGCCGACGATGGGCTCAGGAAGGGGACGATAGCGATCGATTCGTTGGCATCGACGTGGTTCGACTCATCGGTCAGTTGGTTTTGTACCAAGTCGCCGAGGTTCGGACGCTTGGCAAGTGGTTGGATCGATTCCTCGTTCACACCGTCTATCTAGATATTCCATCTGTGTGGGAGATCGAGTGTGCTTGCGCACTCTTGTTGAGTGTTGGTGCCATGCTCGATCGACGTGTGGAGATGACGAATAGTTCCTCACAGCTCCAGGCTGACATAAGTACAGCAGTAGCGAGCGCAACCAGCCGCAAGAGCTCTGAAGCACACGACGAAGAGTCCGAAATTCTCCACAGGGCCATGGAAAGAGTCGATCATCTGATTGCCGACCAACACATCAGCAAAACTGCTCGCGACTGGCTCGTCCACTTGCGTCGGCTGCGAGAGCGAGGCTGGTCCCGCGACGACGAAGCTATCACCCTGGATGATGATTCCAGCAACAGCACCAGCGGCAGCTGAGTTGTCTCGTTTCCACGCCCTATTCAGCCTAAGAGCATCAGAGGAAGAGGTGCGAAAAGGCGCGTCGTCTCCGAATAATTTTTTTCCCTTGCAAACGTGACCGAAAAGCAGATGTAACAATGCAAGACGTTGAACCCCGATCTGCCTGATTTGAACGGAACCGAAAAGCATGACAAAAAAGTTGAGAAGCTTCTGAACAAAGAGCGCAATTTGATTCTTCCACGCTGTCCAAGCTCCGCCAAACTCTCCTGATCGACTCCCAGCCTTTCTATCACCATCATCTTCACACATCCTTGTCGCACAGAGAACTCGCCTTGTACGAAATGTCACTCCTGCGCAACACAGCGTTGCGCCCACTGCGCATCGCTAATGCCTCAACACCTGCTCTTCGATCTTCTCGAGCAGGTCCCTCCACTTCCGTCAACCCGACCGACGTTCACCTACTTTGCCGTAGCTTTGCCTCAACCTCGCTCCGTGACGCTGCTGACAACAAACCTTCGCGGCCGCCAACAAAACCGGTCTCGTCTGCAGCATCCACATACACGGCTATTCTCGACTCGTTGCAAGACTCTTACGAGAAATCGACACGCGGGTCTGGCTCCCGTTTTTCACGTCCGTCTGACGGTCGACGCGGCTATGTCGAGGACCTGGAATCCGATTGGTCCCAACGAGCTGTCTATGGTGAACCGAGCTGGCCAGCAACTCCGTTTAGTGGTCGAAGCATCCGTGTCACGCCCCAGGCTGATCCTGCTCGAGCCTACGGACAGCTCAGCGTCCTGCTGAGGAGGAACAACGTCAGGCAGGAATTGCGACTTCAGCAACGGTACGAGAAACCTAACGAGGAAAGAAGGAGGAAGAAGAGCGAAAGGCATAGGAGAAGGTTCGCCGACATGGTCAGGAGAAAGGTGCAGTTGGTCATGGCAATCAAGGCGAGAGGTGCATAAGGGCCGACTCTTCCTGGCTTCTCTGCAAAGTCGATCGCATGTTGCAAACAGGCTGGATGATTCCGTCATCCGGAACTCCTCGCACACGTGCGATGGAGAGGGGGATTTGGGCACCATATGCGCGCCAAGCACTGCAAGTGACAACGGATCTTGGTCAATACCTCCCCCACGTAACCCACGAGCAAGATCTCGAAGTCATATTTCGACAAATCTCTTCCCCATTCTCGCACTCGCCGCTCGCGTCAAGCCTCATTCTTCTGCCATACTGCATTTTTCGACATCCGACGTCTGTACTTGTACCATGCTCTAGCCCACCCTTTCTCCCCTTTAAACAATGCAATCACGACAAACATGTTTGCATCTCATCACCGTTGCTTCGTTTCCCCTCGTCACCGCTCCAGAATAATCGCTTCTTTCGGAGCTTTTCTTCTGCTCTGGTACGGAAGGGTGCGAATCGCTCGTCTGTGTCATAGGTCGTGTTGTACTGCGGAGACTTGAGCGTGTCAAAGATTGGAAACAGGCATTCTCCTTAACAACGGCGGCTGTCGGTTGCCAAGCGTTTGCGTGTCGGAAGGGTGGTTGAGGTGGGTCGCTTCTGGTTTTTTATATGCTGTGGTATGATGCAAGGTCACGACTTCATATCAGCGATGCGGAAAGTCTGCAGATGCGATTCGCCTTTGCTTGAGCTTATGCATGGCAAGATAACAAGTGATAGTCCGGCGAACAGATTCCGATTGGGCAAGTTCAGAGTGAATCAGAACGACCACCGTCTCGGAAACGAGGTCTCACTGCGTGAAGAGGCAATCAACGACAACGATTGCGTTGAAACCGACCCATGGATACGTTGAAGCAGAGCGGAGAGGCTTCCGACGAGTTTATAAGTAGAGCAGCTGGACGTGCCATTTCGCGACCCATCGCAGCCTCAAGGAAGTTGTGGAGAGCCTCGAGAGCCCAACGCGGACCATGTCATCACAACCTCTTCACAGTGTATCGCTTGTCGATTCGCATATCACCGCCATTGTCGCAGGGGTCGTCATCGGGGGTAAGTACGCCCAGCATCTTGTCCCCTCCTTGACCGTTCAGCCTCTTCGTTCCATTGCACTAACCACTTTGATCGTTCTCTTGCTGCAGAGATCCTCTCATTCATATCGTTCGACATACGCCTGATCAAGTCGCTTATCCGCCAACGACGATTTCGACCACTTCCTATCTCGTACCTCACCTGTCGCTACACCATGTGTATAGGCATTACCATCCTATCCTATCTAACCATCCCGCCATCTTTGCCGAAGCCACAGAACGATATTGCCTTGCATTACTTTCGATCGATAGCGCTTCCTTTGCTGTTCACCTCTACATCCGCGGTTCTTGGGTACCGAGCCGTGATCCTACATTTCACTCGACCTTGGCTCATCTCTGCCGTCATCCACGTTTTGCTTTTCCTCGAGCTATTTGGTGGCATCACCGTCATGGTACTTGCAGTGTCCGATCCCAAGATCTCGTCCGAGAAATTCATTCCTGCTTCCCTCTCTCCCATTTGGATCATTGCGCCTCTACTCATCGCCATGATGATCGACTCGATCTTCACCCTCATCGTCGTGATACCGATACTTCGGCAATCAAGTCGAGGAAAAGTCTTGCAAATGCTCTTATCCGACGCGATCTTCTTCGGAATCTTCAGCATGGTCGTCAAAGTCATAGCTATCATTGCAACGATTTTGACGGGGAAAAACGAGAATGTCTATCTTCCGGTCAGATTGGAGGCAGCAGCAAGCACGATCTTTGCCTGCCGAATCTTTCGTAGTCAAGAGACCTGGCTGAAGAATTGGGAGGAGAAAATGGCCCATCCGAGTCTACAAGATGTGGAATTGGGCATATTGAGTGGAGCCAAGGAGAAATCAGAGGCAGGGGTGGAAAAGGTATGTGTAGACATGAACGAGGGAGGAAACGAAAAGCAGTTGGCAGAGGTGGATGAATCGAAAGATCGGCGTGGTGGTGTGAGCACGAATGTCGAGCTGCAAAGGGAAAAGTCAAGCGGGGGAGATGAAGCGAGATGTGAGACGGCTGTCATCCTGGATCACTATACTACGGTATCGGCTTCCGAGGACGATTTGCGCCAGGTAGCACATCATGCTTCAAGTTGAGAGAGAGGCTCGCTGAACAGAGCTGTCAATTAGATACCATGTCAAATCATCACGAAAACGGACAATCGTCAGAATGCATACCATCAGAGTCAATTAGTCTAGCAGAGAGTGCATCGGGGAGACGGAGACCTGGCGATGTGCAACGACGCAATGTCATGTTCGAGGCCGGGGCGCCGATTCAGTGGGCATCGATAGGAAAACGATGGCTGTTGCAGACGCTCATAGCCTTCCTTGATGATGTCCCTTGAAGTATCACAAGACTCGTACACGACTTGTGTCTCAGCGAATCAGGAGATGCACATATCACGCAGGTCAATGGCATGCTTCGCTCGCGTGGCAAAGTATATGGCATCACGCCTCACAGGCTTGAAAGAAGCAACTCGCTCACTTGACAACTTTGGCCAACCCTGATGCCCTGATACGGCCCTTCGGGTTACGAGACAAAGCTGTCTCTCAATCACCGACCGGTGCACAGAGCTGAAGATCTGGGCGTTTCGGTCAACTTTTCAACGCCAGCCCAACTGACGAAAGACGACGACAGAAAGGCATGCCAGTACGTTTGAATTTCTCGGGTCGCAAAAGGGGAAAATCGCGCAGGGATATGCGAATCTCGGCATCTCGGCATGACCACGTTCTTTCTTTCAATTCCAGCCCCTACTACTCTTGACTCGGTGTGTATTGTACACTGCACTCTGCTTCCGCTGCTTGTTCCTCTGTCTGGCTCGTTCTGAACCGACGGCTCGGGCTGGGGCATAGGCCGCCGGCATACAAAGAGCTACAGTAACTTACGTGGCAGAAAATTTGGGCTGAGATTGAACTAGCGTGCTTCCCTATCGGGGGATCCACACCCTAAACCCTGACGCCTGCGATCTCTCTGTGCTGTGTTTCTCTGAATATTTGATCGAGGACCGTTCCTGGATAAAACAAAGAGGCGGGTTCTTCTTCAATGCTTTCATGCACAGAGAAATGTGCTCTCTTTCATCTTTCCAGCCTGACGCCACGGACGAGCGAGGAAACGTGGCGATCCGCATGACAGTCATCTGATGTTCCTCGCAACGATCCTTGATGTTGCTTTTTGACAAGCTTGTCGTCTGGACTCGAAAAGCACATCTGCGACGCCATCAGCGAACGAAGGCATTGCAGTGACCGCTGCTCCTCCCATCCCGATCTCTCTGTGTGTGTATCTTGAACCTCTTGACAGATGATTCTCTGAGCCAACAATGCGGGGGAGGCGACGCTTTCAAACACAGTCGTGATGCGGAGAGTCGATCGTCGGAAATGCGAGGTCGGGAGAGCGCTCCTGCCGCTCTGGAGACAGCCGCAGCCTTGCAGCTGTAGCAACAGGCATGCAGAAGAACCAGAATCAAAAACGCAGGCAAGCTTCGGATTTCAAGTCCGAAATTCCGATTTCCTTTCAACGCAGCTCGTGGCTCTCTCGTGGCTCTCTCTTGCTTTTCGGACCGTATTTCGATGGAAACGGAATGACACACCGAGAAGCAAGCAAGTCCCACCAAATGAGTTGGTCGGAGCAGACAACAATGAGCGAGATGCACGTCGGACAGCTGCAAGCTAATGACAGTCAAATGGATGTCAGATGCGACGGTCGTAGCTCGGTCAAAAGAAAGGAGGACAAGGCGAGACGGAAGACTGACGTCGCTTGATTGCTCAGGTCTTGCAAATCTGCTGCCTGGCCGAAACACAGAGTTGCAGTCGTAGCAAATACCGTTGTTTGCTTGCTCGAGCTAAGCACCTGGTCATCGGCATCGAAAGCCATCGGTTCGTTCCGATGCCAGTCTCGACAAGTACAAGCACCACAAGTCTTGGTAATGGAAGAGCACTGTCTTTAGGAACCAGGGTTTCCTTTTGGCGGCCTTGCATTTCGAGCAATTTTCACAATCCTGTTCTTGGGTTTAAAGGAAAAGTTCCAGGTTGGACGGCGAGCGAGCTTGGGGTAAATCGCCTTGCAGCTCTGGCCCTCCCTCTCTAGCTCGAAAAATCTTGGTGCCTGATCAGCCAGAGACTAGCTGTCGTTCCGAGCTGCGACGCCGCAGGTTGGATGCGCGGCTCCAACTTTTCCGGTTCCTTGGAGCCCCTTGTGTCTATCTTTTCTGGACTTGGTCGTCGGTGATCCACGCCTACGCCTGTTCACAGTGCCAACACAAACTTAACCGAGTCGCACCGACTTGCAGCATTCCTCCTCCCTTTTCCTCTCTTGATCACGACGCCGACGACGATACGATCACCGTGATTATCTCATCTCGACGACGTGATTCACCGCTGTGTGCCTCCTTCTTGTTCTGATCATACCACGTTTCCCATCCTCCTCTTTGGCTCTCACCGTTCACTCGCTCATTCCTCGAGCTTGCGTCGCGTCAACACCTCGAATAACTTCGCAGCTATCTAACGCCAGAGCACCGCTTAAGCGAGTCAACGGTCCTACAACACCGCGCGGGCGATTTACTCATCGCTGCTCAGACGACCTCGTTTTTGCTCATCTCATCTCGTCCCATATCGCAATCTACATCCTCACGCGGGCCGACACCCTTTCTCCTGATACAGCACCCGTCACCGAACGTCATTCTTCGGCGACCACAAAACTTCATTTGATTGCAATTCGCCGACAGCTGTTATCGCACAAAGCAGCGCATCTCCAAGCCCAGTCGTATTCGTGTTCGACAATTTACGGCTCGTCTCCACCTCTGCCGGAATCACAAGCACCAACCGAATGGTACAACCCACTTCATCCTGCAAAGCTGACAAAGGAGTCTAGGTCAAGATTCGCTTGATCATTCGTTCCAGGGCTGCAATCCCTCCTGAACTGTTAGGGAGGGAATGGACGGACCATTGATACCTTAATCTCCTCATCGAGGTATCCGCTCTCGTGACCTGACATCACACGCACGAACCTCAAACCGATCCCTGGTGTCGTAATCGGCCTTGACGCTCACAGCACTAGCAGTCTGACCAACATCCCTTTTTTGCGCCGGAGCAGCGATCCCGTCTACCGTCCCATGTCTTATTCGAGGTCCGGCTACCATCATTACTGCAAAGACCACGCTCATCATGACAGACAATCTTCCTTCCCTTCCTTCCGCAGACATAGGGGCTCAGACGCCATCGAGCTCTACTGGCACGCCCAACAGTCGCGGTACGAAACGCAAGGATTCCGACATGGAACCTTTGAACCTCAAAAACGAATACAGCCCAGGTCACTCCGCTCTCGTCACTCACGAGAGCCCGGGCAACTACACCAGCGATGCTGCAAACAACAAAGATCCGACAGGTACCGGCAGGACCACTCCAGGCTCAGCCGAGAAACCATCCGGCAAGCGTATCAAGACCGCACGTGCCTGCGACTCTTGCCGACGCAAAAAGATCCGTTGCGATGTCATCGACGATGGCGGTCCACCCGTCGGCTCGCTCAACAATGGCAACGGAGGCCTTGTCTGCGCACATTGCAGACAGTACGGATTCGAATGTACCTTCTTTCTGCCCATCACAGAGACTAGATTCAAGAAAAAGTATCAGAGGGAAGCCGAAGAAGCGGCTGCAGCCGCAGCTGCCGTCGCAGCTTCTTCTGGCGCCAATGGTGTTGTGTCAAGTCAGCATACCATGCCCGCTGGTGGCTATGCTCTAGGTCTTCCCGCCTATCCAGGCATAGTGCCCACCCAGCCGTACATGGGCGCCCTTCATAATCCAGCCGGCTTTCACGCTATGCAAGCTGGTCTTGCTCATCAAGGTTGGGGTGTCCGTGGCATGCCGCAGCAAGTACAGAGTGCCTTGCAGGCCCGTGCAGCAGCTCAGCAGCAACAGCTCGGAAGCCAGCGTCAGCTATCGCAATCCAGTCTCCCTGCAACACATCAACAACGCCGGAGCCCATCACGTACTCCGCCAACAGATACCCGTGTGCTCGGTCCAACCTCGATCGCCTATCTCGTCCATTCCACTGCTTTCATCCCGGGCGCTGCCATCGAAGCACACGACATCAAGCACAACCAGACCTTCGAAGTCGGTGCCAGTGGTGACGGTATCATCCGCTTCCATCGCGCCAAGTTGCGGCCGACTAATGGCGACGTTACCAACGCTTCCGACGCCGCCACCGATCTAGACGAGGAGGAACCGACGCGTATTCCCGAATCTATCAAAGGCCGCCTCGCTGGCGATGTGGCCGAAAAGCTGGTCAACACCTACTTTGAGAAGATCGCAACACTTTTTCCCGTCGTCACCAAGTCCGAATTTCTGCACTTGTCGCCAACACCGCCGTTGCTGCTCTACGCCATTTGCGGTGTATCTGCGCTCAGCCGTGAAGTGCCGAGGGAAGTGCGTGGCGCTGTTCAGATGACCATCAACGCTCTTTTCAGAGAGAACGACTTCTTGTCCTCTTCCAATTCTGTCACTGTTCGGGCGCTGCTCATCATGGCCTTGCATGCCGACTTGCACGGTTCTGCCGCGCTTCAGGCTGGCACGCGCTGCTGGAATCGAACCGGCGCTGCCATTCGCATGGCACAGGATCTAGGCTTGCATCGCGATGCCAGCGGCAAAGACGACTTTTCGCACGACGCCTTTTTCCTGGAGCAGAAGCGGCGGATCTGGGGCTGCTGCGTCACTGCTGATCGATTGCAGAGTATCTCATTGGGTCATCCGATGATGATCGACCTGACCGACTGCGACGTGCGCCTGCCGTCCCCCTACGAGATCCTTAGATCAGCTAACGATCTGCCCTCGGACCCGTCGACAGATCGTCCCTTCGCCTACAATACCGAGATGCTCAAGCTCACCATCCTCTTCGGCCGCGTCATGAAGACCATCTACAGCCCAACGGGTCTCATGAACGCCACCGACGAAGAGATTCTCAGCTTGCTCCGCGACATCGATGCCTGGAAAGCGGCTCTTCCCGATGAGCTCGTCTTCAAAGGTGCCGACTCCCGCGCGCCAGCTGGCATCTTGCATGTCGGATTTGCGTGTCTGATGATGCTCTTCTTCCGCGTTTTCATGCGCATCTCGTACATTTGTCCGACGCATCTCAAGTTCAGTCTCACCATCGAGAGAATGAGCTCGCTCATCCAGTATTCGAGCGAGGCGATCGCATGGGTCGAGAAGAATGATTTCTATCTCGATACAATGCAGATTGTCTCGTACTGCCTCGTCTCGTGCGCTACCGTCCAGTATCACGCCTTCGTGCGTCGTGGAGATCAGAACGCTCTGGCTCAGCTCAAGAAGGTCAACGATGTCATGGGCCGTTTCCGTCGCGAAAATCACGAGCCAGATGATGTCGGCATGCGTGGCAAGGCAGCCAGTGTCATCTCGCTCCTGTGCGACAGTGCGGTGGGCGTGTACGCAAACACACCTTCCAGTGGCTCGCTCAATCCGACAGCTGGTGTCACGAACCGCAAGTCGAAGGAAAATGTTCGAGGCATTGTCTTCAAGCCAGATGCATCACGACCTGGCGGTGGTGTCTACGTGGCAGCGGACCAGAGACTGATGCTTCAAGATTTGCCAAAAGGCACGATCATCATGTCAGAGGCGCAAGATGGCAGCCGCGTCCCTGCATTGGTACGAACAGGCAACGAGCAGAACGGTGGTTGGCAGACGTACGAGCAGTACCGAGCTGCACTGGGGCTGTCCACTGGTACGGAAGGCAATGACAACTTTGCAGCTGCCTTGGCGAACGGGGGATTTGCCATGCTTAACAGCGTCGGTACGTCGACGAGTGTATCCAATCAGCAAGACGTCGGAGTCCCTGCATCTGCTGTTGGTGCATCGTCAACGACAGGCACCATTCCGGCGCTAGCGACGTCGACCCCAGCAACGGGAGGCGCCGACACCATCGATGTGTCTTCAGCAGACAACAGCCTCAATCTAACTCACCTCGGTGGAGAAGTATATCAGGATGCCCAAGGTCAGCCCGTTACCCGCTCCGGAACGCGTCTACTCACAATGGTCCCCGTCGGACCCGATGCAATCAACTCCGGCAACGCCTTCCTGAACTCCAACATGTTTTTCAGCACCAGCGATACCAGCAATAGCGAGGGTGTCTCATCAAGCAACACCGGTGGCTATTTCAACGCCATGGTCAATTCGGGCCTCGGCAGCAATTCCGGAACCCAGTTATCGGTTGCCAAGAATGCTATCTCACCCGCTAGTCCCAACTTCAACTTCAACCCTCACCTCAACAACGCCTATTGGGCGCCTGCAGAATTCGTGTTCGACCCTTCCTCGTCCGTCAACAACGACGCAATGGCAACCTCGCAAGCTGCTACCACTGCATCCAACGCCAATGCTAGCTTGTTTGGAAGTCGTGCAGACGTCAGTTTGCTGGACGGAATTCCGGGTGCCCCCTTGGATTTTGCCAATTGGGACGCGTATTTCCATAAGACGAATCAAGGCTCCAACGACGGTACAGGACAAGCGCAAAATCAAGGAGCGGTAGACGCAACAGGTGTGGCTGGAGATGGCACTGGCTTTGCGAACACAACTTTTGGTATCGAGGCCCAGATGATGGATGCAGGTCGGTTTTAGACTATAGACTCGAGCGTGACCCAAACTTTCACTTGCATCTTGCTTGAACGCAATCGATTCTTCTCAACAACATCGCCTCGTCGTGTACACTTTTCCTGCCACGTGAAGATGACTCGACATGGCTTCCCGTGAGATCCTGCTGATGAGGGTGATGAATTGTACGTAAATTGTCATTGTGAAGCCATGGATAGGTCGTCGATATCCACAAAATGGTTCATGAGAGCTGACATTGTCCATCTGCGCTCTCTTCCTGATAATCACCTCCCGGTCACCTTCAGGATTCTTACCATCGCTCGTCAGGCACTCTCCATCCCGATGTCTTTGAGTCGAATGTTGGTCCTTTAAAGAACATTCTTAATATCCCTGACTACCCGTTTTGTCCCCTTGACCAGCTGTTCTACTCGATGAAAGTTTCCGGACTTGCCTTTGGCATAGGCTGCTTTGGCATGGCAGACACATGCGCATTCGACATCTTCTCCCTTCTCTCCTGCTTCGCCCACAGCAAAGCATTTACACGTACACTCTTCAGCTACGCTGGTGAGGATATCTGGAGCGGAACAGCAGTGAACCAGACTATTCCTTCGACCGTCGTGATGGACCGGATTGCCGCAAGGATGATCGGGGATACGCTGCATGGCAGATATGCTAGGATCAGAGGAAAATGGCTGTCCGTTGGCAGTGAGTTGGATTGGAAGTGTTGAGGATCGTCTTATATGGTTCGTGACGGGTGGAGGTGATGGTGTGGAGGAATTGTTTCCAGTAGCAAAGTCTGACGCGGAATTGACGAGGTCAGACGCAGCACTGGAGGCAGAAGCAACGACCACGTCGCGCGCAGAAGCTGCTTTGCTGAAAAGAGCAGCGGAAAGATTGCCTAGAGCAGTGCTTTCTCCCGCCGTGCCTTCAGTTGCCGTCGTGTCGGACGACTTGCTGAGCGTTTCTGTATCGGCCTCTTCAGTAGCTGGTGTGGTGAGAGCTGATAAAGCAGCACCACCTAGCCCGACAACAGCACTGCCAAGGAAGCTGATAGCGGAGATACCGACGTTGAGCAAGATCGACGATGATTCTTCCTCCGTCTTCTCTGCTGATGCTGCTGGCGGTGGCGGTGGTGGTGGAAGTGGCGTTTCTTTTCCCTTGGCTGGTACTGACTTGATCGACATGCTTTCTGCTAATCCAAGATTCGGTCGGAGTAAAGCTTCCTTCACTGAAAATGGCACTGTTGGACCTGACGTCTTCGTCGTGGAAGTCGGGTGACCGGCTTTGGGATCCTTTTGAACAGGCGTAGGAGGTCCGAAAAGCATTGTTGAAGTGGAACTCGCCAGTTCGGTGAGCAGAATCATCGTTGCTGATCTCGCCCTTCCGGCAGCGTAGCTTCACTATCGATCGCTCATATGAGCTTGATGGGTGATCCCAGGAGAGAAGGTTCCAAACTGCCCAGCAGGGAGGACAATGGATGCTTTGGAGCCAATAAAATTAAATAGTTTAGTGTTGATGTGTTGGTGTGGGGTCGTCATGCCGAAAACCCCTAAATTTCGCCTCGGTTGGGTGGGTTTGACAGCTGCATGGTGACGATGGCACGCGACTTGTTGTCCAACAGAGACAAAATCCGATTGAATGTGAGATTTCCCTTTTTAGCCTGGCAAAAAGTGATCATTCGCGTCTCGGGCTCGAGTTGTGGAGGGAAAAAGCAGCTCAGCGCCTGGGCATCACAGACTCCGAAGATGCAGGCGGACAGACGGAGCAACTCAGCTTTCCAGGCGAGAGGGCTTGTACCACAGAAATCCCAACTTTGACCACCCTTGAAGCTCACCGGCCATCTCGATGTCAGTTCCATAACTCTCGTCTTAGAAGTGCTTCGAACACGGCCATACACCTCCAACCACAATGGAAACGACAATGTCGATCTCGAAAGAATGGACGGCCTGATCGCTGCCTCGAACACAAGCAAAGATCGTAACGCGACGGCACGCTGGTAGCTACCCTCCTTCTCTGTTCCTGGTCGCAGCTCGCCAGAACACAGTCATCATTATGCCTCTCCTACGGACAGTGGTCGCAAACCTTCCGCTCCGGCTGGCAGAGTCCATGCTGGCAACAAAGCAGCCAGAACGAGAGAGTCCCGAGGGAAGCGGTTCGGGACGATCTCTCCCCCTCCCACTATTGGTGGTCTCCACCCTTTCAGCCATCTTTGCTTCGTTCTTCTCCGTTTATCTCATCTGGAAGCAGCTCAAAAATTATCGCAAGCCGACCTTGCAGCGTTATGTGGTGCGGCTCTTGTTGATGGTCCCCATCTACTCCATCGCGTCTGTCATCTCGCTCTACTCGCTTCAACTTGCCGATATCATCGACCTCTTTCGCGATCTGTACGAAGCCTTCGTCATCTACTGCTTCTTCAATCTTCTCATCGAGTACCTTGGCGGTGAACGCAGCCTTATTGTGCTGTTACACGGTCGCCGGCCGCAGGAGCATCTGTTCCCCGCCAACCTTTTCCTCCACGACATGGACGCATCGGATCCGTACACCTTCCTGGCGCTCAAGCGCGGTGTGCTGCAGTATGTTCAGGTGAAGCCCGTCTTGGCAGTAGCGACACTCGTCTTGAAGGCGGCAGGCAAATACGAAGAGGGCAAAATCTCCCCTAGCAACGGCTACACTTGGGTTTCATTCACCTACAATGTCTCTGTCTTTCTCTCTCTCTACTGCCTAGGCATGTTCTGGAAGTGTCTCAACGACGATCTCAAACCTTTCCGCGTGACTTCCAAGTTCCTCTGCATCAAAGGCATCATCTTCTTCTCCTTCTGGCAAGGACTTGGAATCTCGATCCTCGTAGCTGCCGGTCTGGTCAAGAAAGTGGGCCCCGTCTACGATCCCGAATACATTTCGATGGCCGTTCAAGATTTCATGATCTGCCTCGAGATGCCGATCTTTGCGCTCGGACATGCCTGGGCTTTCTCGCACACCGACTACATTGATCCGTTCGCCCATTATGCTGCTCGCTTGCCGGTCTACTATGCTCTGCGAGACTGCATCGGCATGTACGACGTCTTTTCGGATAGCCTTACCACCGTTCGTGGAACCGGTTACGTCTATCAGACTTTCGAGCCGAGCGAAGGGGTCATTCATCAGCCCCTGGCTCGAGAACGAAGATCGAAAGCTGGATTGCGATATACGCAGGGAGGTAAAGGCAAGTATTGGCTTCCACAGAGAGGTACAGGGGACATCCGCGATGCTACCCGAGGTGCACGCCATCAAGGTCCACTCAAGAAGTTGCGGCGTTACATCAATGACAAACGAATGCAGCTCGAGGGACATGCACCGCTCACATCGCGAGAGGCAGACGAGATCGTTCACCAAGATCCGGACTTGCAGCAAGAAGAAGGTTCCTCTGAACGAAGCCCTCTGCTCCGTCATCCCAAACACGCTGCGCGCAGTGCGGTACGACATGCAGGTGAAGGTCTCGATTTCTTTGCGGAGAGAAGATTGGATTCGGATGAGGAAGCGGAAGATCTCAAGTTTGATGATCCGGACGAAGACGAGGAGGATGCATACCAAAAATCTCGTACGCTGCATTTTGGCGATTACGCCTACCCGAACATTGACATTCACAGGGAGGAGGCGAGAAATTCCAGGTGGCAGCAGGATGATGAGATTGTGCATAGGAGGAAGAGGAAAGGTACAATTTCGAAGAAGGAGGAGGCCAAGGATGGGAAGCAAAAGAAGCGGACTGAGTGTGGGCGTGATGAATCTCCTGTTCAGAAGGGAGTGCAGACGGACGACGGTATCGAGGGCAACGGGAAAGGCAAAGCCAAGTCGGGTGAAGTGGATGCCAAGGCGTCCAGCAAACCGGGTAAGAGTAGCAACAAACAGAACGGCTCGACACACGCTGAAGAGCAACGCAAATCCAAGTCTCCCTGGCTGGCGTGGGATCGAGAAGCCGATGACTCTCCAAAGAAAGATCTAGCGGATTCTCAAGCCACTGATACCTCACAAAAGTCTGCGCCCGACTCTAGCGCAGATCAAGGGGAACAGTCAAAAGATCCGGATCCGTACGGAGCAGTTGACCTTGTCATCGAAGACTACAAAGCGGAAGAGCGCGAACGCTTGCTGGAACGAAGACGTGGCGATCCAGCGCTTCGTGCAGGTAAAGGAACTCGAATCTTCCGCAAGCAATACACACCGACGGGATCTGGAGCTTCTACACCCACGACCGAGCGCAAGCCTCCCTCTGCTCCGACAGTCGAACGCGATGGCTCACCAAACACTCCACTCAACCCGCCCAGTTCGACAGCTGCCGCCGTCACGGTAAGACCGACCGACGAGCAGAAGGAAAACAAGGTCATGGTCGAACTGCAAGATTCCACCCGGCATGGGAACGTCAATACATCGGCGGATGACAGAGGAGATGTGTTGGTGAGCAGGGGGATCGAGGTGGAGGAGAACGAGGCCTTTTTGAACGGAAGGGTGTTGTCGCCTGAACCAAGTCACAAGGTGGACGAGGATGATGAGTCGAATCCGTGGTCGTGAGAGATCTCAAGCCGACTCTGAAGCAATCTACATTCAATGGAGATCAAGGCCGGTCTGGAAATGGCAAGTGTGTGCAATGAGAAGATGGCGCGAGACAAAGACAATCTCTGTTTTGGGTGATGGTGCTGGATGTGTATGGTACAACGGAGGTGAGCAGGCATGCATGTGGGTGTGATGCAGGGGTGTGAGAGCGAGATCTCTCAAGATGAGAAGGTAACTTGGATCCGAGCTTGTGGCCGGTGGCGAAGTGAAGCTTGTCGGGTGAAGCGGCATTGCACGTTGCTCAGAAATGTCCTTGAACGTGATGGCAGGGACAGTCTTGGCGCCCTGCTGTGTCAGCCGGATTGCTGATGTACTTGAAACAGCCTGAGAAGCTGGTCTCCAGGCCAAAAGAGGCCCGCATGTCATGCTTGAAGAGCATGCCAAACCAAGCCCTGCCCGAACCGGTTTCCAATCTTTCTCGGCTAGTGCAGCCCGCTTAGAGATCGTCGAGATCGTCGTCGTCATCGCTCTCGTCCTCGTCATCGCTTCCTTCCTGGAATTCGATTTCGCCACCTTCCTCCTCGCCAAAGGTATCGGTCTCGTTGATCTTGGCGCTTTCGGGCAACTCTCCCTGCTGCTTCAATGCACGCGCTTCGTCGGCGTTGTATTTTTGAATGACATCGGCTTTTCCATCCTGGAAATCACGTAAAGAGATGAGGATGATGTCGCCTTGGTTGATCCAGACTTTCTTGCGAAGCTTTCCACGGATGTGTGCAAGTCGCTTTTCACCGTCGAAACACTGGGCTTCCAATCGACCGTTGCCCAACATCTTCAACACCTGTGCGTATTCTATTGGAGTTCAAGGTAGGAAGCGAAAAACGTCAGTGGATGTCTCTGGGAGGCGAAGTGTGAAGAAATGAAAAGGGGAGTGTGCTTACCTTGACCTTCATCCTTGAGAACCAATTCGCGTTTATCACCAACATCGTTCTTTCCACGACGACGGTTCTTGCCTCCCTTTCCCTTGTTCTTGGGCATGATTGCAGTAGTTGTACTGTGTTACCTGTGTCAGTGTGGAATCCGGAGATCGGACGATGGTGGAGTTGAAACAAGGCGACGATGTGGTGATCATCGGATCTTGACGCAGAGAGCCACGATCGTGCGGCATTGCTCAAGCCAAAAGTAAAAGAACCTCTCGCATCATGCAACGCAGAATCACTGGATCACTGAATGAAAGGGTACATCCAAATATGTATTTCAAAGACTCCTTTGGTTTACAAATTTTTCAAAGTCTTAGGAAGAAGAAGGTTACTTTGCGTCACAATTGGCTTTTGCGAATATCTGTTCGAGTGTCGGATCGACAGAAGAAGGAAGAATTGAGCCTTTGAAAAGAGGCCCAGACAAAGTCATCGAACTGAGCCTTGAATTGCGTCGAGTCAAGCAGCTTCGACATCAGGACTGTCACTTGCTCAAAAGGGGTGAAAAATGGTGAGGTGTCAGATCGTCGCAATCTATATGAGTTTTCCAAAGGCAAATCGCAAGCTGAGGTGTGCGACAAGAAGAAAAAAGGTGAGCTGGCCACACACCAGAAGCACCCAGAGCTGAGACCGACACTTGCAAGACTCGCAGAGCTGTGCAAAACCATGCCAGACACACAGCACAGGCCAATTCGTGATTCCAACACAAGCAGAGCAGATGAAAGCCACTCGTTCTTTCTCTAGCTTCTGGATTCAACACTTTGCACTCCATCTCGCCCTCGATTCCGTTCCCTCGCCTTGCCATCAACGATCGAGAGGTCGACCAAACTCGACCATCGCCAGCAGCATTAGAAGCTTGTTCTCGTCCTCGACGCCGCCAACTGCTGAGCAGGCACTTTCAAAAGTATCGACGTACAGGCTTACCGTCGGCAGCAGCATCTCCAACATGTATCAACCACAAGGAGACTATCCATCACGCTCACCCCCGCCGCTTCAGCATCCCATTCCGACACATCCACCTTTCAGAGTCCCCGATCCGCCCATTTCTCCGAATCCGGTCCCGCAAGCATCGGTAACAGATCCTCACGTTTCCACCGCTAATCGTCGAGGGGGACCTGCTGCCAACCTGCAGGCTTCTGCAGGAGGTGGCTATCAACGATTCGCATCCCCACCCATCCAGTCGCCCCCTTCGCAATCCTACGCTGCTTCTGCTCCGTATGGTCAACCCGGAGCGGGCCCCACTCAGAGTTACTTTTCCGGTGCTGGCTCCGCGTCAGGGCAACAGGGATGGGGAGGACTCGGAAGCTTTGCCGGTCCAGGCGGTGCGCCGATCATGAATGATGCTACTGCGCAGATGGGTGTCCAGTTCGGACAACACATGGCAGCCGTCGGCGGCGAGTATGTTCAAAAGAACTTCAACGCCTTGCTTCCCATGCCCGTTCTCAAGCACTATTTCAATGTGTCCAACTCATACGTCCTACACAAGCTCAGAATCGTACTCTTCCCATGGCGACACAAGCCCTGGTCTCGAGCACACCGCCACTCTGCTGCTGGCGGAGGAGTCGGTTCGGCTTACGCGGAAACACCATCGGGTGTCAAGACGGCTTCTTCCGGTGCTGAAGGGTTCTTACCTCCGAGGGACGATGTCAATTCTCCCGACCTGTACATCCCAACGATGGCTTTTGTGACGTACATCATCCTCACATCGGTCATCTTGGGCCTCGAGTCTAGGTTCCATCCTGAAGTCCTCGGGTTGCGCGCCTCACGAGCCCTTGCGATCATCCTGGTCGAATTGGCAGCGATCAAATTTGGAACGTACCTACTCAACATCCAAGGCGATCACACCATGATGGATCTACTCGCTTATTCCGGATACAAGTTTGTCGGTACCTTGATCACGTTGTTGGTAGGCTTGTTGAAGGTCAGAGGGCTGGTATATTGGAGTGTCTTCTTGTACTGTTTTGCGGCCAATGCGTTTTTCTTGTTGAGGAGTCTCAGGTATGTTGTTTTGCCAGATCCAAGTTCACCGAGTAGTCAGACGATTACACATGCGCAGAGGTCGAGGAGGATTCAATTCCTGTTTTGTATTGCCGTGGTACAGATCGTGTTTGGGTGGGCTTTGATCATTGGCATTTTCAAAGAACCGGTGACTAAGAAGCTTGTTTAGGCTGCAGTAGGGAGGGACGATGGAGTTGGATTCTAGTGCAATCGAATCGACTTGTTGAAGAAGACGTGTCTGTGCAGTCTGACGTGTGTTGAACAGTGAGCGTGGGAGAGAGGGTGTGGATCGGCAAACCCGGCCAGCAAGTGTCTTTTGAGGCAGCAGCTTCAGAAATCTCAAGCGTTGACATTCGCTCGTCTGGAATGCTCCCACTCGCAGCCATCCAGAATCACAATCCGTACAAACAATCTTGGGAAGCGTCACGCACTGTCATTGTTTCGTTGAAGCAATCGAACAATTGAACGCGATCATATCAAGGTGTGTAGCAAGGAAGGAAAAAGGACGTGAGAGCAATGGAATCAGTGACCCTTCTTGACCGAGACGGTGTCCCATGCGGCACGTTCGGACTCCTCGTTGGCGACTTCCTGGACGTAAGGGGTGAGGTATCGCTTGTCCTGTTTGTCAGTTCGAATATGTGGAAGGAGGAGAGCGAATCAGTATTCAATTGATCAACAGTTGACCGGTATTGTAGCTTCCCACAGCCCTTGATCTGCTTTCGCTGAATCTTTCCAACGCATCGGCTCTGTCACAAAGACCTTTGTATCCCTTTGTGACGTTTCCCTTCCCAGCCATGCGAGCGACACTTACCTCCTTAGCACCGAGCCACTGCTCCTTGGGCAGCTCACGGTGAAGCACCGAAAGCTGAGCAGCCTGACGCAGACGGAAAGCGCGGTCGTACGCCTCCTTCTCAGGAAGACGAGAGATGGCCTTCTGAACACGCTCCGACTCCTCGATCAAAAGGTCATCGTATTTGAGACCCATCTGTCGGTGTCCAGTTGCATTGGCGTAGGCGTTAGCGACCGGCTTCAATACGCGCATGAGCGCCGGAGACGACTGCACGTATTTGGCAAGGCTGAGACCAGAGAGTGCCTGTTGACAATGTAAGGCGGGTCAAGAGGTAGTGCAGGGTCGCATAAGACCAAAGTGTGATTTGGTGTCAAACGCAATGCGGTAAGATGCGTCAATTGTAGAGACGATAGGTGTGTGTGCATGTTGCGAGTCGAGTGCAGAGATGTGGAGTGGTTGGATACGTCGGAAGAGAAAGCGAAAGAAAAGATTGGTCAGTAAACCGCAAGATGCCTGTCGCTACTAAATGATCAGCAAAGCGGCTGGTATGCAATTTGAGCCGCCATATCGCTGCTGTTGATGCGTGTCGATACATACGAGAACCATCTTTACGGATTATGTATAGTTTTGCAGGGTCGGAAGAGGATGGTGGTGAACGTTGATCACGACGACAACGACAGGCGCAAAATGCGATGGCGGAGTGGCCAAGCTTGTCTCTGACTCTTCTCAAACTGATTCTGTTCGCACGAATTAGTGCCAGGCCGATCCGCCATCTGCTCACCGCGAGATTATTAACACCAATCGCAGCCTCGAGACAGCGATTTTCAATTGGCAACAAACGGTCCGATTTGTTGCGCGCCAGACTTGATTCTCGGAATCTCGCGGAGGCTGATTTTTGCAAGCTTGTAAGATGTGAGATTGTAGAGGGGGGTCACTGACATAAGGCTGACGGATCTTTGTGAAGACGGCTCCACATGCCACAAGAAGTCACCGAGAAAGAAGCTCTTGACATGTCAGCCAGGCCCACAGGCTCTTGCAGCATTGAACAGTAGAATCAGAGGCGATGCTTGGCTGACCTTGCTTCGTCGATCCCACCACTTACCTCGTCATCATCAAAATAGTCGGCCATGCTGCTCACAAGAACAGCAGCACGGCTGCAGTATCCGTCGCGAGCCGCAACATTGGCATCGAGGACGCTTTCCACCACAACAACAACGCTCGCAGCAAGCACAAACAGGAAGCGCATCGCTGTGCTTGGCGGTGGCATCTCAGGTCTTACCTCTGCTTTTCGTCTTGCACAACAACTGCCCAAAGATCGATACGATATCGTCCTTCTCGAGCATCAGCAGCGCCTCGGTGGTTGGATCCAGTCAGAACGCATCACTCTTCCATCAACCGAGGCAGACGGTCATATTGTCACCGCGCTCACCGAACAGGGTCCACGCAGCATCCGACCAGCTGGCTATTCTGGCTTGATGATGCTCGAACTAGTCAGATCGCTCGGATTGCTCGATAGAATGCTCAAGGTGCCCAAAACAGCGCCATCGGCACAGAACCGATACCTGTACTACCCGGACCGACTCGCAAAGCTTCCAAGCAGCTTCCCTTCTCTTCTCTCTGCACTCTTCAAATTGCCGTTCCTGCGCGCGATCATCCCCGGTGTGCTTCGAGAGCCTCGTGTACCTTCGCGTTTCCAACGACCACCATCTGAATCCCAGTCAGAAAAGCAGCGTTTGCAACAACGAGAATGGATCGAAGATGAAAGCGTCGATTCATTCGTCTCGAGACGTTTCGGGAAAGGTCTAGCCGAGAATCTTGTCTCGGCAGTGATCCATGGTATCTATGCAGGCGACACAAGAAGGCTCAGTGTACGAGCTGTTTTGCCTTTCTTGTGGGAATCGGAACGAGTGCATGGAAGCGTGCTACGTAGCATGCTTTCCACCAAGAGAAACAAGCGTCATCGAGCCCTGCCACAGTCCGAAGCGGCAGTCAAAGCGGCCAAAGAGGACCGTCTCAAGGAGATTGAGAAGGAGCTAGGCAAAGACGTCGTCGACAGCTTCAAGTCAATAAGCGTATACAGCTTTCCCGAGGGAGTACAAGAGATCGTGCAGGCATTGGAAACGCAGCTAGCAGCACATGAAAACGTACACATCAAGAAAGGTGACGCTGTGCAGTCTATCATCGTCGACAGTCGAGCAAAAGCTTTGCTGCGGACGCAGAGTGGAGAAACAATCGAGGCAGATCGCATCATCTCCAGTATCCCCTCGTCTCGACTTGCAGATATCCTTCCGTCCGATGCAGAATTACCACATCTCAACTACAACCCGTCGGCAAATGTGGGAGTCGTCAACCTCGTCATCTCGCCAAACGTTGTCGCATCTTCTAGCAAGTCCTTGGTCCCCGTGAAAGGCTTCGGCTATCTCATTCCACGCACGACACCCGGAAATGAAGACGGTATTCTCGGTGTTGTCTTTGACAGCGACGCCATTCCGGAGCAGGATTCCGCAGATGCCGCCTCCCGGCCGATTAAGCTGACTGTCATGATGGGAGGCTCACATTGGTCGGCGCTTGAAAAGCTTCCGAGCAAAGAGGACATGGAAGCACGCGCTGTCAAGGCTGTCTCTCAGCATCTCGAGATCGACCGGGCATTGCTAGAAGACCCCTCGAAAGTGACGATCAAGGCGACGATGCAGGAAAAGTGCATTCCATGGTACCTTGTCGGCCACCCGGTCAGGATGTCGCAGCTTCACAACGCTTTGAAAAAAGACGAGCTGCTCGGCAGCACGTTGACTTTGGTTGGTGCTAGCTATACGGGCGTCAGTTTGAACGACTGCGTTGCGTACGCAACTGAAGCGGTCGAACAGATTGTAGACGCTGAGCTTCATGGTGGAGGCAAGGCAGTGACAGGGCTCGCTTCGTTCGCCATTCCTCCTGCTGTACCATCTCGAACAGAGACGAGTATTGCTGCCAAGGCGAGGAAGGGCGACACACGTCCCAGCGCCAATCCTCAAGGCTTGATGGGTCCAGCGACGACCGCGCCTACTCAATTTGCTGCGGGCATCCACACTCGAGCATTTTCCACCACGTGCAGACCCGCCAGTACATCCTCCTCGTCATCTTCATCTCCACTATCCACACCCCTCAGCACTGACGACAAGAAGCCACAGAAGAATCTCAATGAGATCCTGCTCGACAGCATTCGAGCCTCTGGCCCCATGCCCGTCTCAACATACATGCGAACGTGCCTCCTCGATCCGATGCAAGGGTACTACTCCTCGGCCAACTCTCCCGCCACTTCACGCGAGGTTCTCGGAAGCAGAGGAGATTTCATCACTTCTCCTGAGATCTCGCAAGTTTTCGGTGAGCTCGTCGCCATCTTCTACCTTGCGCGATGGCAATCTATTGGTGCTCCTTCCGCAACCAGGATTGTGGAGCTTGGTCCGGGTAAAGGTACCTTGCTCGCCGACATGCTCCGGACCTTCGCTACATTCAAACCTTTCATGGCGAGTCTCAAACGGATCCATCTGGTCGAGACGAGTGACGGCTTGATGGAACTTCAACTGCAAGCTATCAAAGAAGCTCTGGCTGTAGCTGGGAAGAGAGTTGTTAGTGCAGAAGAGGAAGTCGGATCGGATGGTGTGGTGGTCGAATGGTTCCCTGGTGTGGATATGGTTCCTATCGTTCCGGAAGAGTTTACAATCTTGACTGCGCACGAGTTCTTCGATGCTCTACCCACGCACATCTTTGAAAAGGGGGTCGACGGAAAGTTCAGGGAAGTGCTGGTGGGAATCAAACCTAAGTCTACCGTCACAGTCCTGAAACCTGGACAAGATTTGAATCAACCCGCAAAGGAAGAGTTGGGATTCGTTCTCAGTCCGACACCTACCCCTTGGGCGCAGATGTTGGTCCAGAACAATCCGAGATTCCAACACCTGCAAGCGGGACAACGAGTCGAAGTTAGTCCGGAAGCTTGGGCAGTTGCTCGTCGAGTAGGCGAGATCATTGCTGGACGATCGGCATCACCTCCCTCCGCCCTGAAGAAAGCTGCTGCAACCAAAGCGGAGGGGGGTTCGGCTGAAGCTGCCGCAGAAGCATCGATTGAAGCTGATCGGATCGAAGCAGAACGGAAGCTCGAATCTCAGCGATTGACTCATCCGACGAAAGGCGGGATTGGCTTGGTGATCGATTACGGAGACGATAAAGCGTACGGTTCGTCGTTTAGAGCTTTCAAGAACCACGCGCTGGTACCGGTGTTTGATTCTCCAGGTGAAGTGGACTTGACCGTCAACGTCGATTTCCTCCACCTGAAATCAGCCATCCAGACAACAGATGCGAGATATCTAGGCCCGATAGATCAAGCCGACTTCCTGGTCGGAATGGGCCTCCAAATGCGCACGGAGAGGTTGGTCAAAGGAAGAAGTGAGCAAGACGAAAAGAGGATCAAGGATGCTGCGAATAGACTGATCGACGAAACAGGCATGGGTATCCAGTACAAGGCCTTGGCAGTGAGCGGGATACCTTGGGAAGAAGGCGAGGCGACCAAGCAGAGCGACGGAAGAGACAAAGTCGGTGACCCCGATATCTACCCTTTCGAGTTCCAACAATGATGCCTCCTCAGTTCAGCCCCGTCACTCTACACAAGCACCGAGAGTTTGCACAGTCAACGACTCAATCACATCACAGACACTCCGACATGCAGTCCTGGTTCAGCTGTGTGCAATTGCCCATTTCATTTCTGCGCCGACCCTCACCTCGATGCATCTTGCATGGTGATTGCTGATGCTTACGAAGAAAAGTCGAAGTTGACCAACCCGAAATGACTCGCACTTGTCCTCCTACTTCTGCTGCCGAAACCGTGTGGCGTGTTGGCGCCCGAGAGGTGTCCGCTGGCAATCGGAGTCATGCTCATCGAGTTGGCCAACGCTGCACTGGCTGCAGCGCTATTGAGAGGTACCCCGCCATTTCCATTACCGATCGCTCCACCACCAAAGTCGAAAGCCCCACCTCCGCCCATGCCAAACTTGGTGGCGTGCTGCTGATCCGTTACAGCAGCATCACCTCCCTCGGATGCGAGGTGAGAGTGGCCGTTAGCAATGGAACCGTCGACGGCAGCCGCACCGAAAAGGTCGTGCATCGATGTTTGTGTGAAGCCAGGGGGCAAGAGCGAGCCCCAGAATTCGTCCATGCCTGAAGAAGCGGCAAAGATCTGGGAGGGCCAGTTGACGTTGGTTCCATCGGCGCCAGTGACCGTGGCAGCAGAGATCTCGCCATGGTGCGTTGGATCGAGCGTAGCTGCGATGCCGCCGTCAACTCCGTTTTCACCGCCGACCATCCCTTCTGCTGGCACATCGGCGCCTTCGGCCAAAGCTTTAGCGGCGCCTTCGACGTTCCCATCCTGATCCATCGCATCCGGCGTGACAGCTCTCGAAGCCACCCTGCTTCCCGTAGCGCTCCTCGAAGCCGTGGTGTGTTCCTTCCTCGCTTGAAGCAACGCCTTGAGGAACGAGGCATACAGATACGGAGTGTGCGTCTCGTTCACCGCCGCCTGCTCCAGCATATCCACGGCACTCTGGACGAGCTCCAGGATCGAATTCTCATCCACGTAGCCGGCAAAGGCAGGTCGAATAAGCTTGAGAAGGAAGACGCATGCATAGGCGAGCGTCAACACGTGTGGATCGGGTGCGTATCGCATGTTTCGGCGACAGGGCCCGACGTGCTGCGCAACAATGGTCTTGGCGGCTTCCAGACATTTGGCAAAGTACTGGGCACGATCCAAGCTGCCACCGATCGGATGGTCCACCGCCTGTTGCAGACCGAACGAGTTGAGCACCAGGACAGCGAAGCTGAACCGGATGATAACAGAGTGAACGTGATGAATCATGATGCGCGTGTTCAGATCGAGGTTCTCTGCGTCCTCATCATCGTCTTCGTACTCGTATCGGGCGGCAGCGTCGGCATTTCCATTGGGGTTTGCTTCCTTGTTGATATCTATCGCGCCCGTCTTGCTGGCTGCTGCGCCTTTGCCCTTGCCCTTGCCGTCCTTTGAAGCGGCTTTTTCGGCTGCAAGCGCTAGTTTGCGCCCCCTCTTCTCAATGTATTCTTTTGCTTCATCCGGCATGGTGAACAATCCTCGCCAGCGCCACTCCTCGCGCCACTCTTCCAGCTGTTCGTTGAAGACGGGAAGCACGAGTGAGTAGTCGATCTCGGTGTTGAGTCCCGAAACCGAAGTGGTGGACGAGTAGAGGAAGTCGAGCTGCCTCGAACTGATGCGAGAGAGGTCAACAATAGCGCTGACTGCCGTATCCCAAGGGCGACTAAATCGGCTGCCCCAGTTGCGGCAATTGCGAACGATCCAGTCTTCACGAATCGTATAGGGCTTGCCCATCTGGATGCTGAGGCCACGATCGAGGGCAAAGCAGACGTACCAGGTGCGCTCTCGATTGAGGATCTCGCGTTCGCGATCGAGCACGGCAGGGTCGTCGGGGTGAGGGCTGTGGTTGAATGTGGCGACGCTTTTGCGATGCAAGTTGAGATCGGTAGCCATGCGAAGGGCAATGCCGCTGTACATCCACGTCTTGTCCTCCTCGAAGCGTTCGGCGGGCTGGGCATACAGGGCCATGAGTAGAAAGCCTTGGACGATCTCGATGCTCTTGAAGCCGCGATTGACGACGTCGAATGCCACTTTGCGGGTCAGCGCGAGACATTTAGCATGCAGGTCGGGCCTGCGTTCGTAGAACTTGGCAGCAACAGTGCAGACGCATGTAAACAGGAAGGGCGAGCGACTGCAGATGAAGGTCGGAGTGTGCCATTCGGCGTCGAGAAGGCACACGTGCTGCGTGCACCTTCGGAAGAAAATGCTGAAGAGGTCAAGAACTTCTTCGGAAGTGACGATGCCAAGCGTCAGCAGCTCGGGAGGCATCTCTCGCTCGATGATGATTCGGCGCAGCGGCAAGATGGTCATTGGGCCGGGACGGAAGTAATTTTGAGAGGCGACACCCAGCGGGATTTTGCTTTTGGTGTCTTCGCCTGCTCCTGCTTGACCGGCGGGCGAATCGTCGGTGCCGCCTTCCGACTTGACCGGCTTGTCGGGCGTCGAGCCGTCCTTGTCACGACTACTGTTGCTTGCACCGCTACGGGCAAGCTTGCGTGCTCGATGCGTGTTGTGCAGACTTGCCTCGGCCAAAAGACCGAGCGGATTGAGCGTGTTGTCCGGTAACGAGTGAAGACGAGGCGAGCCTCGCGAGTTGCGACTGCGGGGTGCGTCGAAGCCCGAAACGCCGGATCGCCCTTGCTGGCGATGATGGTGCGGCAATGGCTCGAGGAAGCGGGTGCCGTGGACATTGGCAGGAGAATTGTGGCTGCCATCGGTGGAGGAAGCACTTCGCTGGGCTACAGCGTTGGGATTGATGGTGCTGACCGGGCTGGCACTGGCGGGCGAAGCACCCGAGTGCGTACCATGGGAAAGATACGGGTCGGAAACGCGATTCCACGGCGAACCGCTAGAGAAAGAGTTTGAGTGGGTGAGGCGTGGATCCGAACGATGGGATTCCTTGGACGAGCGCTCGGGATGAGGCGGCAGAGTCGGTGAAGGGCTGCGCGTCACCATTCCACCGTGCTGCGCCGCGAGGCCAGGATCACGAATGCTGCGCAGAACGGTAGCCAGCGTCTGTTCCATCTTGCGCAAGCTCTGCTGCATGGCTTCGGCTTTTTGGTTCTTGCCGCCCTTTTTGCCGCGATTGCTCTCCTCAAAGATGCACTCGTGGTTGCCGTTGCGACATCGATTGCAAGGTGGACCCTTTTCGGCGCCGACACAGCGCATCTTTAGACGGCGGCAGTTGGTGCAAGCGCGAGCACCACGGGTAGGCTTCTGCTTCTTACCAGCTGGGCCATCCTTGGCATCTTTGCCATTGACAGCCTTGTCACCTCCTGACTTGTCCTTGGCCGCCTTTTTCGACTTGGCCGACTTGGGCGAGGCCTCGCGTTTGCGCTTGTTGCCGGACTGCTTGGCTTTGCTAGTGTTGCCAGCGTCGCTGCCTTCGGCGTCTTCGCCGACTTCGTCATCCTCATCCTCTTCGTCGTCGTCATCGTCATCGTCCGAGTCGTCGCTGTTGTCGTCGTCATCATCGTCATCGTCTTCGTCGCCTTCGGTGTCCCGGCTTTGACTCCTTTTGGAGGCGGATGGAGCAGCACTACTGCCATGAAGGGCAGCAGGGTTGGAAGCTCCCCAGGATGCGCCCGGCGGTTGACTGGCACGGTAGGGAGAATAGGACGAAGCCGGATATGCGAGCGAGGCGAGAGCATGGCCGTAGTGAGTCAGAGGAGAGTGATGACCGGGCGTGTGAGAGCCTCCAGCGTGACTGGCAAGCGACGGATGCTGGAGATGCGCGGCAGACGAGGTGGGCAAGCTGTGCTCGACGGAGCCTTGCCGCGAGTGGGAAAACTTGGGTGGTGTGTTCATGGTTCTCAACCTCGAGATTTAGCAGGAGCAAGATGGGCGACCACTGAAGCCGGTGTTTCGGCGGGTGAGGAAGAAGAACCAAGCACGTATAGGATAGGATGGATGAGAAGGACCGGAGGTCGCAGCTGCGAGAAGACCGCCTATTAAGAAGAAGCCTGAACCGGATCAGAAATTTTGCAGAGGTCAAGGAATCGGACGGCAGGTCGGAGCAGGAAGGGCGGTATCCGGATCCGAATGTAATTAATGAAGCGCAGCGCAGACGGACGGTTGTAGGTGTTCCCTTTGAGTCGCGCGTTCAAGACGTGTGTTGCTTGCAAGCGTTGAGCACGGATCGGCGTGGCTGGGCTGTGACGGTACTGAATGGATGGAAGTGACGTGATGTCAGAGGATGAAGCGTGGTCCCACACGCTGACTATGCTCTGCTTAGCAGAGAGGTCGTGCCAAGAACAAAGTTGAGGAGCGAGCAACGCAACCCACGCCGGATGCAAAGGTATCACGACTCGGTGGATCGACGAAGCCACAAGGCTAGATGAGACGAGACGAGATGAAGTCGCAACAAAGCTTAACCGTGAGCCTCGTGAGGATGTGTGTGGGCCGAGCCGCAGCCGCTGTTGGGAGAGCTGAGGAAAGAAGGATGGTAAGCGTCAATACACAGAGAGAGGCAAAGAGGAGCAAAGCGTTCCCGAAGCTACAGTACATCAGCAAACAGCACAGACGACACGCCTCACTCAGAAGCCCCTGGTCTCTTGCTCTTCTTGACGACCGGCTTTTCCGCGTAAGAAAAGCAACGACCGACAGGCGAAAACTTGGCCGACCAACCGGAGGAAAACCTACCTCTCTCTGCCTCTCGGCCTTTCCGACTCGCTCGCGTTGCGGCTGTTTCCTTCGCCTAAGAAAGCCTCTTTTGACTTTGGTTGCTGCGCCAAAGGAAAAAGGCGAAAAAAGAGAAATACACTATTCTAACAACGCGGCCTGCCTCGAGAGATGTGCTGCTCCGTGGATGCCGGTCACTCCATTTTGTCGACCCTGTATTTTCCGTAGGATTTTTTGGGGCTTTTTTTCATTCATCTTTTTATTTTGGCTCGGGATCTCTGTGGTGATACAGCCCAACAGAGCCATCGCAACGTCCAAGAAGAAAGCTCAGACACACCCTGAATTGCTGCTTGCGGATTGACGATGTTGACAGGTCTAAGTAGCCTCCGACGTTCCGACTCGGATTGTTGCCCCGGCTCACGTCTTCGAGTCTCGCCTGCTACTTGCAAATTGATTTCCTCTTACTTTGCCTGTTGAGTCATCGATCGCTGTGAGCGAAGCTAGTTTACTTTCGGCTGTGGATAGAGCGTCTGTCTGCTTTGCAACGAGCCGAGTCGAACCGGCTCGAAAGAAACCGCGAATCCGGCACGAACATCGTCTAGGGCATCATCACATCTTCTTGGCTTCCTCTTTGGCTCGGAGTGCGTTCCGACAGAAGCGTCCGTGAGGGTCTGTCTTCAATCGCCATGTGGGCCCCGCGCCTTCCGAAGCTCTCGCTATTCTTTCTTCTGCCGATCGAAATCGCTTTGGAAGAGGCATGCGCCTGAACCCAGAATGTTGGCGGCTGTTGCGCAACGCGAAATCCACTTTTTTTTCGAAGAGCTGCGCACGTTCTGTCCCTCTCAGCCGGATCGTTTGACAGGTATGACGAGGTCACATGTCGATTGGCCGTTGATGAGCTTCACGACGGTCTATTCAAGATGCCAATTGTCCCCGATTTACGCCGGTGGTACCCCGATGAGCGCATCAACACTCTGCAGAACCGCGATTCTTCTACATTCAGGGTCCAATTTCGGGATGCATTCTTTGATTGACACTTAATGTCATCCTCGGTCTTTCACTCTGACGTCAAAGCTCTGACTGCACACGAACGATGTCGGTAGTGAGCGATCAAGCGCGAGTGGCATACGTGTTATCCGGTGAGCTCATCAAGTACGCGGACTTGCTACCTTCCAACAAAGGGCGCTCGTCTTTGGTCCATTCGCTTGCCTACCATTTGGATCTGCTCGATCTCGGTGCGCTCGACGGGGACGATCCAGGTGTCGGCACATCAGCGTCCACATCGACATCCAAGAGGAGTCAGCTTCTCTGCGCGCTAGGAGCTGATACATCAGACAATTCAACTCCGGGCTCCGAGAGGAGAAGAGCGACAGTTTGTCTTCCTATTGCGGCCACGCATCAACAGCTGACAAGCTATCACGCAGAATCCTTTGTCAAGCAGCTCAGCAGGGGAGCCAACGCTGGCGATCTCGAGCATGCTGCCAACAAACGCCTCAGAACGACCGACTTTAGGGACTCGACTAGCGGGCCGTCCGATAGCGAGTCGGAAGCCTCCGAGACCTCTTCCCATGCTTCAGGGAGCGCAGAGGAATTGAGTCTTCGACCTTCTTCTTCCGTCTCTGGCCACAAGCGAAAGCGAGCATATAAGCGGCCTCAATCAAACAAGAATCAATTTGGACTTCAAGACGACTGTCCTGCGTTTGACGGTCTTCAGCAGCACGTCTCTCTCGTCGCTGGCGCAGCAATCACAGCAGCCGAGTTGCTCGCGACAGGTCAAGCCGATATCGCCATAGCGTGGGATGGAGGACGGCATCATGCCAAGAAAGGCTCAGCTTCTGGATTCTGTTACGTCAACGATGCTGTGCTGGCCATCTTGTCGCTTCGTAAGCCTCGGAAGGTGACCGTCACTACCGCCGTACCTCGTGCGCAAGCGGATGGACAAGAGGAAGGACATCTAGAAACGATCCGCAAAACGACCATCAAACGTGTCGATCGAGTGCTCTACCTCGATCTCGACTTGCATTGGGGCGATGGTGTGGAAGAGGCCTTTCATTCGAGTGCCAATGTATTGACGCTCAGTATTCACCACTACGCACCGGGATTCTTCCCATGCTACACTGCGTCTTCAAATCCAGACAAGTTCAGCCCGCCCGGCTCCCTCAAGAGTGACACGGGTGCAGCAAGCAAGACGCTCAACATTCCGCTCGGAATCGGCACATCCGACGTTAGTCTGGATAGAGTGATGACCAGCATGGTCCAACCCCTTGTGGATGCATGGGATCCCGAAATGGTTGTGGTGCAGTGTGGAGTGGATGGATTGGCAGGTGATCCTATGGCTGTATGGAATCTGTCAGCTGCTGCCTACGTTGATGCGATACAGCGGGTGTTGAGCTGGAAGAAACCCACTCTCCTGTTGGGCGGAGGCGGGTACAATAGTGAAAATGCTGCTCGCTGTTGGAGCCTTCTTACCGCAGTTTGCTTGGGTCGATTTCAAGACAAGAATGCCTCCAAGGGGAAACGCAGCCCGGTCGAGCGATCACATGATCAACCGCTACCGTTGACAGATCAAGGGCAGGACTCTTTCAAAGCAGGAGCATCGACAGCTATCGACACAATAGGCTATGATACGTCGATCCCGGATCACACATTTTGGCCCAATTATGCGCCAACGTATACGCTAGACGTTCCAGCAGGCGAGATGATCGATCAGAACGACGAGGCGCATTTTGAAGCCATCTCAAAGACTTTCATCGAGCACACGAGGAAGGCATCCTCGCCTCCATGACTTCGATTTTATGTCACGAAAGCCTTTCAGCCTAAACTTGAGCGCGGATCGACGAAGTCAAGATTCGCGATGATACGACAGAGACAATGATAAGACTAGAGTACATGCAAAAGACATCGAAAGAACAAGGTGACAGGCACGAGACGGGGAATCAAGCTGAATTTGACCTTAGCGGGACCATTGCTTGCCGCCCTTGTTGGCCATTGCATTTGCACCTGATTTGCGGAAGTGGTCCTTGCTTCCACCGTTCTGGTGATTCCTGCGGTAGTACGCCCTCCTGTCACTCTGCTGTCTCTTCGGGTTGATCTCGTCGTCTCCACCTTCACCTTCTCGATCGACATCCACCTCTTTCCTCTTGCCTCCACTGCTGCTGCTTGACGCTGATCCCTTGAGTCCTGTACCGATGGTGATGTTGACTTTGGGCGGTACAGCGAATCCGTACGCTTTCGCTACTTTAGCCAGATCGAGTTTGTGAATATCAAAGATGCGCTTGAGCGAGTACGAGCCGTATGCTTGCAAGTACGATCGATATCCATCGCGAGCCGACTGATGTAAGTAGTAGTTCTTGCTGATCAGCTTCTCCAGCTGTCCTTGGACGTTGGCCACCTTGTCCGATGGGAAAGTGTACTCGTTCAGCGGCACTTTGGCGACCTTGAGGAAGCGCAAGAAGCCCAGTTCGGTGGGCAGCAGGAAGAGCAACGATTTGCCACTGTTGCCTGCACGCGCGGTACGACCTACACGGTGGATGTAATCACGCGGATCATCAGGTGGGTCAAACTGGATGATCCAGTCAACGCTGGGAATATCGAGACCTCGTGCAGCTACATCTGTGCAGAGGAGCGTTCCAGCGGGAGCATTGCAGTATTCGAAAAAGGTATTGGTACGTTTTTGCTGCTTTTGCTTGCCGTGCAGGTCAAGCACGGGAACGTCGATGAAATTGAGTAGGTCCGAGTGATACTTGACGGAATTGCATGAGCTCATAAAGACAATGATCTTCTTGCCGGCGTTCTTTTTGAGGAAGGTGAACAGAAGTAGGAAACGTCGGTCGGATTCACAAACGACGTAGCCCTGCTCGAGACGTGATACGGTGCTGGCGGCAAGATCAGCGTGCACATTGATGTAAAGAGGCCCTGGTCGAAGGGAAATGCGTGCCAGGTCCTGCACTTTGGTGGTCTGCGTTGCCGAAAAGAGCATGCTTTGTCGATTGTCGTTGGGCAAGATCTTGACAATCTGTCGCATCTCGTCTTCGAAACCGATCTCGAGGATTCGGTCAGCTTCGTCGATGCAGAGCGCTTTGAGATTGGAAAAGACGAAACCCTTGGTGTTCTGCAAGTGATCAAGCAGACGGCCGGGCGTAGCGACGATGAGGTTGACACCCTTCTGCAACTTGTCTGCCTCTGCACGTCGATTGGCGCCACCCATGATGATGCCGAAGGTCTGATGATGGTGGGCCATGAGTTCCTTTGCTACACCGAAGATCTGCAGCGCGAGTTCACGAGTTGGAGAAATGATGATCGCTCCAGTTCCGTTTCTTGGTTTGAACTTGAGTCTATGGAGCATCTCGATGGCGGGGATGAGGAAGGAGAGTGTTTTTCCGGAACCGGTCTGGGCAGCTCCGAGGACGTCTTTTCCAGCCATGAGCGGGGGGATGCAGCGTGCCTGAACCTCGGTCATTGTCTTGAAACCCATGGCGTCGATGGCTTTGCGTGTTGGTTCCGAGAGGTCGAGAGCGGAAAAGGGCTGCCTTTCGGCCGCTGGCGTGCTGGAAGATGACGACGAGGATGCCTTGACTTTAGATGCGGCTGAAGACTCGGCGGCGGCGACATCAGCGGCAAGCTGCGAGGCGAGCTCGGCCTCAGCGTCCAGGTCGTCGTTCTTGTGTGGTGCCATAGCTGTGAACGCCGCGAATACGTGGATATGATTTCAACAGTGCCTTGTTCCAGGGTTGCACCTCTGATTTGAGGCGACGGTGTCACTATATGGTTGATAGGACGGAGGGTGAGGACGATGGCCAAGTCGAGAGGGTCAGAGAGTCTGAAGGGAGAGAGTGGAGAAGAAGCATCAAATTTGGCTTGTCCCTCCTCGACCCCTTCCAAAATTTGCCAAAATTTGCAGCCTCAGCGCCTGAAAAAAGAAAATTTGGACGAGTCGAAAAAATCAGGGGAGGCACTTCAGCAGTGCCAGTGGCAATTCGGAGGAACTCCGAGTTCCGAATGTTGAGAATGTAAGAAAAAAGGCTTTCTTGGCAGTCGCTTTCTGCAGAAACAGGGTTTGCTGTGGGTATTTATTTTTCTTCGGGCCCATTTCTTCTCAACATCTTGTCGTATCACGTTTTCAGCCGGCCAAGTCGCTCTGCCACCATCAGTACCGCTCGATCCTGCTTCGCCATCGCATCGCAACGCTCACAAGGTCGACGAAAAGACGATAATAAGCAAAGATGCCGTCCAGGGTGGCCAAGACAGCTGCTGCGTCTGTCAATGGCAAGGCGGCAACGACTTCGGCAGCAGCAGCAGCATCTTCTCCATCGAAGGATGTCGAGCCAACTTCCAAGAGAAGACGTCAACAAAATGTCAGCAAAGACTTGGGAGCACAAGCTTCATCCTCTGCATCAGCAACGCCTCGCAAGATCGTTTCGCGCAACCGCCTCTTTGCGCCATTCCGTGCTCTAGGTCTGATTAGCAATGACGTTCCCTTTGCACTTCAAACCCGGTTTGGTGGCAAGGATGCAACCACACCGGACGTCAATGTGATTACCTGTCTTGGAGACAGCTGGGCAATGTGGGATGCAGAGAGGATGACGTTGCTGTTCGTGTCCACCTCGCTGCCAGCACCCATTTCGTCTCTCGTCATTTCTCTGAGCCCGGATGCCGTGCTCGCAGCTGCAGGCTCCAAGGTGTATCGTTTCAAACGTGGAAAAGTGGACGCCGTATACGACACCGTCGATCGCCTGATGGAGCGATTCAATAAGCCGAACGGACATCAACATGATCAAGATGATGAAAGCTCGGGGTCGATCCCAGACTCAAGCTCGGATGCCGACAGCGACAGCGACAACGACACAGATGCACCGGCGATGGCTGCCCAGGATCGAGACGGCGAAGGGACTCAGCTATCTTCACTGATCGTCTTTGGAGACACGATTGTGGCATTGTCTTCGGACGGACGCAGCGTCTTCATCTGGTCGATCGCAAGTACGGAACTCATCCGTCGCATCGATCTCCCCGACGACTTTGTGGCCAGCTCGCTTCTCCATCCTGCCACTTACCTTAACAAAATCTTGATCGGATCTACCGACGGTCATTTGGCTCTCTGGAATATCCGAACTGGCTCTCTTGTTCACACATACGACAGAGAAAGCCTCCGCACTTCTGCCGCCGGTTCGAACTCGACCGCGCCCTCCGCTGCTATCGTCAACCTCACTCAATCTCCAGCTGTGGACGTGGTTGCGATCGGTTATGCCGACGGTCACGTTCTTCTGCACGACATCCGCCTCGACGAGAGCCTTTTTGCAGTCCATGCCTCGGGCGGTCTTTCGTCTGGCTCGGTCTCCTTCCGATCGGACGGAAAGCAGCATTCGGTTGCCATTGCCACCAACTCGGGCAACATCAGCATCTTTGATCTCGAACCGGCTGCCGGCTCCGGTCCGAGCACGGCAAACAACGGCCCTAGGCTGACTTACTCCATCCAGGACGCTCACGACGGTCCCGTTGGAAGCATCGAGTTTGTTCCCGGCCAACCACTGCTCATCTCGTCGGGTGGAGACAACAGCTGCAAGCAGTGGTTCTTCGAGTCTGCTTCCATGCCGCCACGTCTCCTCAAGAGTCGATCAGGTCATCATCAACCACCCCACCTAATCCGCTACTATGGCGAAGACGGCAAAGAGATTCTTTCGGCTGGTCGCGATCGCTCCGTACGCAGTATCTCGGTTGTCCGCGACTCGCGTTCCCATGAGTTAAGCCAGGGTGAGCTCCAGAAGAGGAGCAACCAGCTGTCCGTCTCGGTATCTTCGCTCAAGCTTCCTGCTGCCAGCTCGTTGTCCTTCAGTTTAACCCGCAGTCGCGATTGGGATGACGTCCTCACTACGCATCAAGGCCGTCAATTCGCCAACACTTGGACGGTGAGGGACAAGAGGATGGGCAAGAAGCCGCTCTCAGCGTCAGCTGATCGTAAGATCATCGCTGAGGCCAGGACGGCTTGCGTCAGCGCGTGTGGCAACTTTGGGTTCATCGGCAACTCCGAGGGTCTGGTCGAAGCGTACAACATGCAGTCGTATGCGCACAGAAGAACATTCGATACTCGGCCCCTCGACCCTATGGGGCCGACCAAAGCCAAAGAGTTCCCGGCTGGATCAAGAAAGGCAAAGGCAGCTCTCAGTGCTCGTGCAAAGGGCTCGGCCGTTACAGGCGTTGCTACGGATGCGCTCAACCGCTTCGTGATCGTCAGCACGATGGACGGCAAGCTTTCGTGGTACGACTTCACTTCGACCGAGCTATTGCACCGGATCACCATCTCAACGTCAGGAATCTCGACCGTTCAGCTCCATCGGGATTCCAACTTGCTGCTTGTTGTTTCCGACGACCTCGTGTTGAGGCTTGTGGATATCGAGACGCGCCGAGTGGTGCGTGAATTTGTGGGCTTCCGCGGTCGTATCCTCGACGCCTGCTTCAGCAACGATGCACGATGGATCATGGCCACCTCGATGGACGCTGTCATTCGAACCTTCGACATTCCCTCATCCCGTCTCATCGATGCATTCAAAGTGGCCAGCATTGCGACGTCCCTGTCATTCTCACCTACAGGTGATTTCCTGGCGACTGCCCACGTCGACAGTGTGGGCATCTATTTGTGGGCAAACAAGGCGCAATTCTCTCCTGTTGCCATGCAGGGCTTGGACGAGCTGGCGGAAGTGGTGGACGAAGAGGAAGACGCATCTATGGTTGCGTTGCCAACGGTGCAGGGCGACATTGAAGATGAGGCTCTTGCCGAATACTCTGAAGCCATGCTTCAAGTGGGAGAGCCTGAACTGCAGCGAGTTTACACTTCGCCGCCGCAATTGGTCGACTCGTCTCGCGAAGAAGGTGGCCTGGTGACGCTCTCCACTATGCCTCGTGCTCGTTGGATGACCTTGATCAACCTCGACACGATCAAGCTGCGCAACAAGCCAAAGGCAGCACCTCAGAAACCGGAGGCAAAGCGAGCACCCTTCTTCCTTCCCCAAACTGTTTCTGGTGTCGATTTCAGATTCGACCCCGACGCACCTACCGGAGTGGAGGCTGAGGGCGCTGACAAACCGGAAAAGTCCAACATCTTTTCCTCGGGTGGGATCAGCTTCAAGACCGAATTTCAGGAGCGTCTGGAAGCGGCTGCCGAGAAGGACGATGTTTCGGGCTTCTTCCTGTACCTAGAAACGCTCTCGACACCGCAGTTGGATGTTGAGATCCGATCGCTCACCTCGAACGACGGTCTAGTCGCTTTCTTGACCATGTTGCTGAAACGACTCAAGCAGCACCGCGACTTTGAAGCGGTGCAGGCACTCTTGGCTACCTTGCTCAAGGTACACACGGACTTGATCTTGCAAACGTTCAACCCGGAGATCAACAGTGATGGCCAGGGCGGTGGAGACGAAGGCGACGAGGATATGCTTGACGGTGACGACTTTGACACGGTTGACCAGGAGGAGGTGAAAAGGTTGAAGGTTGCAATTCGAAAGTTGATTCGCGCCCAGGTGGCCGAGAGCAACCGACTCAACGGTCTGCTAGATCACTGCCTCGGCACCCTTGCTTTCCTGCGAGGTCTGCCGATGGCCTAAGTAAGACAATCTAGCATCGGCAATTCAATCATAGCAAACACTTTTCGAATTTATACTGCTCTGAAATGGCAATTGCCGTGTTACGAAGTGAGCAATGATCGAAGAAAGCTTCGTTATGTGGACGAGAAACAAGCTAAAAGTACAAGATGATGAATCCGGATGAATCGTAAGCGCCACAAGAGATTGCAATCAAGCAGTCGCCTGTGAGACTGATGTCTCTTGCGCAGCTGTCTCCTCGGCATTCAATGCTCGTGTGAGCGCTGCTCGTTTTGCCAAGTAACCTCTGTTCCTGGGAGAAGAATACCAGACCAGATCCTTCTTGTTGATGGGATCGGCGGCTCGAGGCAGAATCTTTCCTGCGAATTTGTGCGGCTTGACCAAGGCTCTCAAGCTCAGCGGTGTGTAGTATCTGCATTCTACGCTACCTCCAGCAGCCTCGATCGCTTGAATGGCGGATTGACTCGCTCTCGACACAATGAGGTTGACGGGGGTTTCCAGATGAGGAGCGCCTTCACCGAGAATTTTGACGCCATCCTTGAGCGAGTGGATGCAGCGTGTCTCGTAGAGCTCTTTAGCAGTGATGGGGCGAGATGGGTCAAGCAGGCCACGATTGATCCAGTGTTGAATCTTGTCCAGGTTGACAGCTACAAATGTTTGACCATGGACATTGTTGAAGCCTCGTTTGGGGTATCGGCGGGTCAGGGGGGTCTGACCACCTTCGAATCCGGGCACAGGCTTGCCATTGCCAGCCCGAGCTTTTTGACCCTTGTGACCTCGAGTACTGGTTCCGCCCCGACCGGACGATGGGCCTCTACCGAGACGTTTACGCTGTACGACGAGAACAGAAGATCAAGATAATTAGAGAGGTGTCCGTTAGAACCGATTGATTTCCTTTGGAGGCGACGGGGCTCGGACCTTCTTCCACTTACGTTCTTGGTAGGCTGACCAGGCTGAAGGTTGCCGAGTCGAATTGCTGCAGGGGACGAAGCAGGCGTTGCGTATGTCCGTGCTGCCACGCGGAAGGAGGAGGATGCGACCGGAACGACGAGTCGAGAGGGCTGTCGCAACGCCGTTCGAGCACTTTGTGAGCCAGAGGCGAAGCTCAGTCTCGCGAGGGAGCGAGTAAGAGATGCTGCTGACATGATCAATGCGCTATCTGACGTGGAAAGACGGATGCCGTGGTGTGGTCGACGAGATCGATAATGGTGAAGAGGAGGAGGAGATGATGTCGACGCAGAAGCAGTGTCGGTCGAGTTCTTCTCGAGTGTCCAACTTTTTTCTTCTTGGCCGTCACCGCGAGGTGGGGCAGCATCGCTTCGATCGGGGCATCATTGCATGTGTGATCGTGCGATTGCTGAGCCGACAGGCTTTTTAGCCGTAATGAAAATGCAGGCAGCTTTGCTGTGGTTCACATTCAAAGGCAAAATTGTGAATGAATTGTTGATTGGTTCTGCAGGCCAAAAAGTAAACAAATAGAATCCCGCTCCGCGGGCCATACAGCCTTTCAGAACGCTTCTTCTCGGTTTCCTTTCTATTTATCAATATGTATATTTCCTCCACTTCGTGATTTGACTGTGGTCTTGAACGGTGTCTTCTCATGCAGCTCACTGATTTTCCCATTTTTCTCTCTCTGTCCTTTCTTTGGCTATGCTCGCTCGCTGGCTTTTTGGTTCGGCCACATCTCCGCTTGGTTGGCTCAGTTGAAACACGCGCAGTGACGGAGCGAGTGGGTCGGGTCTAGAAGAAAGCCGCAGATCTCGTGTCGTATATATTCGCCGCATCTCTTGGCGGGCATCTGCAGCTACACGCCAAAAAATTCCATTCCTTCCAAACCGAAAGGAAAATACAACACACCCGGCAACGCACCATCCACCTATATTTCTGTTTCGCTCTGCAGCTCTGTGCACGTCAGGCAGGCTGGCAAGCAATCGAAAGCCTTCCGACATCGCCAGTTCCGAAGCTACGGCTCATCCGACATCGCCGCATAGTCACTCAAGTAACAGCGCGCTACTCTGGCCTGGCACACTCGGAGCCAGCTCATTAGCTGTGCACTTGACGCGTCGATTGCGGTCCACCCGGTCTTCCTGGCGCGTTCGAGTGTTTTGAGGACGACGTTCGGAGCAGCACGATCACTTCAGCATGGCCGCCACAAGGCTAGATCGTCTGGTTTCGCTTCTCGACACTGGATCGACGCCAGCCATTCGAGCTACCGCCGCCAAGCAGCTTGGCCAGATCGCAGCGGTTCGGATCCGAGGACAGAGCACCGCACAGCAAGCTGCTGCCCAACATGCACGCCCACATAAGGTCGAGGCCTTGAAGCAGTCCAACGACATCGGCTCTGGCACTTCCACACCGACCATCGATCCTGAGGCAGACGGGTTGATCAAACCAGAAGACGCCTCCTCCTCTACCTCCAAAAAGCAGGGCGCCAAGTTCGGCACTTCGGAACAGATCAACAAGCAGCATCACTTTACCGGACCCTCCGTCGACGATCAGCTCGGCATCTACCGAGGCACAGACGGCGATTGGGACGAAATCACCACTTATCTTGCCAGAGTCGTTCCTTTTCTCCGTTCCAAGAGCTGGGATACTCGTGTTGCTGCTGCTCTTGCTATCGAGAGTATCTGTCACGCTGCCGGCATTTGGGATCCTGATATTCAGCCCTCTAAGCCAGGCGAGAGTTCCAAATCGGTTCTCACAGAGCAAGACGAAGATAGCAAAGATGAGAAGCCAGACGTCTCGGAGCTACTTGCTACCGAATCGCTGCTCACCTTCGATGCCTTCTCGCTCCCCACCGTCCTGGCTACGGGCACCAAGCTCCTTTCGTCGGCAGGCAAGGAGTTCGAACAGGCTTCGCTTGCTGCTGGGGCCGATCGCTTAGCCCAGGCCAAGAAGGACGTCGTCAGCAAGCTTGGTCTTGGCTTCGGTCTCGATGAGATGGACATCGGCATGGATGTAGAGGCCGAACTCAAAACAGGCGAGGCGACCTCCACTTCTTCCGTCCCACGCTCATCACAAGGCAGCGTCGATTGGAGGACCGCCGCCGGAGGTGCGTCCAAGTCCATGTTGCCAGCACCACGCTTCGCCGCAGCGGGCTCAAGTTTACCACCACCTCGATCTGCAAACAACGGCACCGTTCCTTCGCCCTCGCCGATCAATACTGCGGCTGTCTCAAACGTACCCGTCCCTACGCCATCGCCAGCACCAGCAGCCTCCGGTTCTGACCCCCCCGCAGATGAGATCGACATGAGCAAGCTCAGCGCCAGAGAGCGCAATGCACTCAAGAGGAAACGCAAGCTCGAGGGCAAGAGCGGCCCGTCTGAAACAAAGACCAGAGTCCTTGATTCCAGCGACATGGCATCTCCCAATGCTGCTGATACGCTTCGCGTAAAGACTCCCTCTGGCGGTTTCTTGCAGAGCCCCATGACTCCTGCCAATGCTCAACCAGCTAGCGACTATCTCACCGCCGGCCCGCCACCGGCACCCAAACATCCTTCAGGCGGTCCAGGAGCGTTGCCGGCTGTCACTGGCAGCGTTTCCACTCCGACACCCATCGGTGAAGTTCCCGGGTCACCTGCAGCAGCTCCGTCTCCAGCTGCAGGAGGGGCCAGCAATCCTGCGTACACCTCCCTTGCCAATCCTTTCCAAGTGCGCGCCGGCGAGTGGCCTTTCCGGTTGATCACCGACACACTCAGCGTCGACCTCTTCAGCCCTACTTGGGAAACTCGTCATGGCGCTGCTCTCGGCCTCAGAGAGCTTCTCAAGACCCAAGGCTCAGGTGGCGGCAAGGTGCAGCTCGCATCGCAGCAGGACAATGTCAAGATGCACAAGGCGTGGTGCGATGACATGTCGATCAAGCTCCTTTGCGTCTTTGCCCTGGACCGCCTCGGCGACTTTGTCTTTGATCAAGTCGTCGCACCCGTTCGCGAGACTGCCAGCCAGACGCTTGCATGTCTGCTGCCTCACATGCCCCAGTCCTCCATCCTCTCCGTACATAACGTCCTCTTGCAAATGATTCGCCAGGATCACGCCGCTGAAGGTGCTGCCGACAATTTTAGCGCCGGATTTGCAGCCAAGCGAGGCAAGAAAGGATATGTCTGGGAGGTGCGCCATGCCGGTCTGCTCGGTCTCAAATACGAGGTGGTCGTCAAAAAGGATTTGCTCATGACAGCAGCTGTTGTCGAGAGTGAATCGGTTGCCGTCAAGAAGGAAGAATCGGACGAACAGTCTCTTTCCTCAGAGACTCAAGTCATTGACACGGCGAAGATGCTGCGTGATGTGGTTGAGGTGGCCATTCTAGGTCTCAAAGACGATGACGATGATGTACGCGCGGTAGCTGCTTCTGCTCTGGTGCCCATCGTCGACGTCATCCTTCAGAGACTTCCGGGCGAGGTCGGCAGGCTCCTCGACCAGCTGTGGGATTGCCTCGGCGATCTCAAAGACGATCTCGCTAGCAGTATCGGTGGCGTAATGGACCTCTTGGCTAAGCTTGTCGAGCATTTTTCCGACATTGTCGTTCACCTTCGGGCAGAAGCGCAGGAACAGCGTGCGCTTCCGCTACTCATCCCGCGTCTCTTTCCCTTCTTCCGTCACACCATCACCAGCGTGCGTCTGTCCGTGCTCAACGCGCTTCGCGTTTTCCTGACCGTCCCCTCGCTGCCAAAAGACTGGATCGACGAGCGCGTCTTGCGGCTCCTCTTCCAGAACCTCGTTGTCGAAGAAAAATTGCCGATCCGTCGTGCCAGTGTGGACGCATGGGGTCATGCCCTCGCCCACGTAGCCGGCGACGCTGCCAATGTGCAAGCCCTTTTGGGACCATACATCACCAACTTCTTCCGCATCATCATGACTCCCCTTGGTTCGCCCATCGATTTCACGCTTTTCTACAGTGCATCGTTCGGCAGCAGCAGTCACGCCGATGTGAACCGTCACAACGTCGACAAGAGCATATTGGCTCAGGACTTGTCGCTCATCGGCGTCGATGCCGTCATTCGCGGTCGTCTGAGCGCTGCTGAAGCTCTAGGCGGTGCACTTGCCCGCTTCCCTCGCCCCGATGATGAGGCTACCTTTGGTGGTGTCCTTCGCGAGTATCTCGATTCGACTTCGGCTCTACAAAAATGCCTGGCAGCAGCCATCGTCCAGGAATGGGCCCAAGCTTGCAACAGCCTCGGCACTGATCTCAAAGATACCAGCGCCATCGTCACAGACATTGCTGCGCGCCTCATCGGCGTTCTCGAGACTCCCGCTCCGCCGACCTATGCCGAGATGACGGTACTGCTACAGCGCCTACAAGCCGAGTGTCAGGGTCTCTACAATTCGTTCCAACGCGATGCCAAGGTGCCAAAAGCGAAAGTTCCGACACTTCCAACCACCGTCGATCCGCTCGGCATGTTGGTGGACGCATTCACCGTTGACACTGCCAAAGGCGTCGCTTCCAATGGATTTGATTCGCTTCTAGCCCAGGCTGGTTCGAAGGCCAAAAAGGCAGCTCTGCCGTTGCTCGAAGACCGCCGTCGCAAGCTCATCGCAGCCATCGGCTTCTACCAAGCGAATAAGGAGAAGCAGGACACGCAGGTCTTCGCATCGATTGCAGGAGCCATTATTTCGTTGAAGATGCTTCCGGTCAAACTCAACCCTGTCATTCGCAGCATCATGAACAGCGTCAAATTCGAAGAGAACATCGATCTTCAGACCCGATCGGCACGCTCAGTCGCCAAGCTGGTCGAATACTGCGTCTCACCAGCCGCCAAGTCCAATCCGAGCGACAAGATTGTCAAGAACCTATGCGCATTTGTGTGCCAGGACACAACACGCGTAGCCATCTTCACCGCCAACAAGAATGAGCGAGAAGGAATTCTTAGCATGAACGAACCTGCCGTCGTTCCAAGGGGACCCGGTAGGACGAGCGCAAAAGATGAACCGGTCGAGTCGGAGGAGGTCCTTCAGGGCAAGCTGATCCGCCGTGGTGCCGCTGCTGCGCTAGCTCAGCTCGCGGAGTTATTCGGCGAGAAGCTCTTCGATGTTGTACCAATGCTGTGGCAGTGCATGAGCCACTCGTTGCTGAGCACATTCGCTACAACGGCATCCGACGCCGACGCGCTTGTCGCAAAGCAGGATGAACTTGGTCAGGGCATTCTCGACGCTTGCGCTGTGCTTGATGTCAACCTGCCCAACCTCAAAGGCACGCTTTGCGATAAGGTGGTCGAGCTGCTTCCCGCACTTACTCTCGCCATCCAAAGTGAATTTGCAGTGATTCGTTCTGCGGCTGCAAAGTGTTTTGCCGTCGTTGCCAGCTGCCTGACCGAGGTAGCACTCAAGCATGTTGTCGAGCAGGTGGTGCCACTGGTCGGAGATGCAGCCTCGATCACCAATCGTCAAGGTGCTGTCGAATTGATCTATCATACAGTGCAGCAGCTCGACCTCAAGATCCTGCCGTACGTCATCTTCCTCATCGTACCTGTTCTGGGCCGTATGAGTGACAATGACGAAAAGGTGCGTTTGGTAGCGACCAATACGTTCGCCTCGCTCGTCAAGATGGTACCGCTCGAAGCAGGACTGCCTGATCCGCCTGGCTTTTCTTCCGAGCTTCTCGCGCGACGTGAAACGGAACGCAAATTCCTCATGCAATTACTCGACGGCTCGAAAGTGGAACCGTACCAGATCCCAGTCAAGATTAATGCCAAGTTGCGAAAGTACCAACAAGACGGCGTCAATTGGATGGCTTTCCTTGCCAAGTACCAGCTGCACGGCATTCTTTGTGACGACATGGGTCTTGGCAAGACACTTCAGTCGATCTGCATTCTTTCGTCCAAGCACTTTGAGCGCGCGGAGCGATACAGGCTCACTCAGGCGGCCGATGCGAAGCCGCTGCCGAGTTTGATTATCTGCCCGCCAACATTGACAGGACATTGGTGCCACGAGATTAAGCAGTATGCGAACAACCTTCGGCCACTTCTCTATTCGGGTCTTCCTGCCGAGCGTGCGCGTCTGCAAGGCGAGATCCACCGCTACGATGCGGTGGTCATGTCCTATGACGTGGTGCGCAACGACATTGCTGCTCTCTCACAAATTTCTTGGAACTACTGCATTCTCGACGAGGGCCACGTCATCCGTTCGGCCAAGACAAAGACGACGAAAGCGGTCAAGATGATTCGAGCCAATCATCGATTGCTGTTGTCCGGCACGCCGATTCAGAACAACGTTCTCGAGCTGTGGTCGCTCTTTGATTTCTTGATGCCTGGCTTCCTGGGTACTGAGCGAAGCTTCCACGAGCGTTTTGGCAAACCCATCATCGCTTCGCGCGATGGTAAGCTCAGCGCCAAGGAGCAGGAAGCGGCCGCATTGGCTTTGGAAGCCCTGCACAAGCAAGTGCTTCCTTTCCTTCTGCGCAGGTTGAAAGAGGACGTCTTGGACGATCTGCCGCCCAAAATCATTCAAGACATCGAATGCGATCTTGGCGACATCCAAAAACAGCTCTACGACGATTTCAGCAAAGAGCAGAGCGAAGAGGAAGCTGAAGCTTTTGCCGGATCCGCCGCCAGCTCGGGAGGTAAAGAGCCCAATGCGGAGAAGCAGCACGTCTTCAAAGCGTTGCAGTACATGCGGAAGCTCGTCAACCACCCTTCGCTCGTTTTGACGGATGAGAATCCCAAGCACGTGGCGATCAAGCAGAAGCTCAGTAAGAGTGGCGGTTCGTTGAACGACATTTCGCACTCGCCAAAGTTGCAAGCTTTGCGACAGTTGTTGCTGGACTGTGGTATTGGTGGAAGTGGTGCTGTGGGAGGGGTTGGTGGTGGTGGAGGATCTGACTTGACAAACGATGTGGGTGGAGGTGAGAGTGCTGTCTCTCAACACCGTGTTTTGATCTTCTGTCAGCTCAAGCAGATGATTGACATCATTCAGCGGGACCTGTTTGCTGCTCTCATGCCTTCTGTCTCATACATGAGACTCGACGGCTCTGTCAGCGCGGAAAAGCGACACTCGATCGTACAGACTTTCAATGCGGATCCCTCGATCGATGTGCTACTTCTTACCACTCAAGTCGGCGGTCTAGGCCTCACCCTCACGGGTGCCGATACGGTCATCTTTGTCGAACACGACTGGAATCCCATGAAAGATCTGCAGGCTATGGATCGAGCTCATCGTTTGGGCCAGAAGAAGGTGGTCAACGTCTACCGATTGATCACACGCAATACGCTGGAAGCCAAGATCATGGGTCTGCAAAGGTTCAAGTTGAACGTAGCGAATAGTGTGGTCAATCAGCAGAATTCGGGGATGGATAGTATGGAGACGGAGCAGATTTTGGATCTCTTCCATGCTCAAGGTGGAGGTGGTGGTCAAGGAAACGGTGCAGAGGAGAGAGGAGCAGTGGATGGGGCAAAGAAGAAAGGATTTGGCAAGTTGACTCAGAAGCAAATCTTGGAGGGCGCACATCGGGGACCGGAGAACGAAGAGCAGGAGTATAGCGAGATGAGCGGCTGGAGGCCAGATCAATGATGTTCGTTGATTGTCAACACGGATCGGTGCAATATCTGCGAGGTTTTGTTGATGGTTTTGTCTCGTTAGACACTGTCTGTGTTGCGATCTGGGTCGAGCGGTTTGAGCCGAGTCTTGGCCAAACGACGCAGATGGTTTCCGCACTCTGCTTTGCTTTCTTGCGTTTTACTTTTTCTCGGGATGGATGGGGGACGACTTGTTGTCCTGCACTCACGGCAATGTTGCACTTGCTCTTGCAGGGTGACTTTGACTTTGTCTTGACAGCTTCTGTGCAGAAAAAGAGCCTGGCTGATGTTTGAGTTGAGACTAGATTTGTGCGAGAAGAGGCTTGGCAAGCCAAGTGGGCATCTTTCTGGCGTCGCAAGATGCGAAGCAGGGGTGATCACCGACCTTTTGCGCACCGACTGCACGATCTGACGGTAGCTACCTCTGCGTACGTGTACGTTTCGAGGTCCTTCTCGGTAGTCCTGCCGTGGGTTCGGATGCTGCTTCAACGGTGGACAAGGATGGTTGGGGTGTCTGCTTACGTTTTCCTTGCTTCTTCTCTGCTGGATGGTCGAGTGCTTGCTCCACCACTTGCTGCTGCGCTTCCTCGGCTCCCTGCGCATCTTGGACCTGATCTTGAGCCGTACCACCTCTGCTCTCGCTCCACACCATACTCCACGCTACCATCTCGAGTTCCCTTCCTCCAACGATCGATCCATCCTCCTGCTCTTCCAACTTGGTGAGGACGTTCCAGGCTTTCTTGTAGAACTTCTTGTAGAAATTCATCGTATAATAAATCTTTACATTTTCGCCCATGACAGCCATGACCAGTTCGTCGCTCTGAAACACCGCGTCGGGCCACCAAACGGCTAGGATCGCACTGGCCGTTGCTGGACCTACGCCCTTCAACTGCATCAAGATGTTCATGAGCATCTCGATCAGGATGAGAGCGTCTTCCTCTTGACTTTGAGCAGCGATTCTTGGGTTGGAGAGGAGGAATTTGGCGGCTCGATGCAACGTCTCTTGACATTGTTCATCGCTGTTGGATTCAATCAGGGAGAGAAGCGTCGGTCGGTGTTTCTCGCGCTTCAACTTCCATCGAACCAAGCGAGTCAGAGTCTCTTTGTTGTGGATCGATCGTCGCAGCTCGGAAATCCTTCGAGGCGGTGCAAGCGATTGATACCACGAATCAAGCGATTCTAGTGATTCTCCATCCCCCGAGCGAAACGTCGACGAAGATCGATCGGCAATGGCAGAAGCATAACCGGCCATGTACCGATCGATTTCTTCGCACGTCAATTCTTGAATACGCTTCATCTCCACTCAACCCCACAAAAGCCGCTTCGACACCATCAGCCAGGCCGTACAAAGACGGTAGAATGGTGGTCGAGAAGAAAACCTTGACGTCCGTGCGCAAGCGCACGCAAGCGACGCAAATTTCCTGTGGGAAATTTCACAGTCAAACCCCCCGCAACTCTTTCTCACCAACCACCAACGGATCCCACTCCAGCAAACCCCCTCAAGCGAGAAAAAAAAGAACCTACTATGAACAAAAGAATGAAAACAAACCCCAGCCAAGTTGTTGCTTTTCACCACCACCACCCACCACCATCAACGCATTGACGCAGAAAGAAAGAGAAGCCAAAAGCCAAAAAGAAAAAAACAAACGAGTGTGTATGTGTGATGTATCGCCAACCAACTCGAAAAATGCAGCATCGAAATTCCAGCTCCCTCCTTCTCCCTCCTCTCACATACCCAAATCAGGCAACAAATACGCCCTAGCATCCTTCTTTTCAATCACCAAACCGTGAGCGTAATGCACGGCGCGAGTGATCAAGCTCCTCCTCGTAGCCCCACTGCCGTTGCTCTGACCGCAATTGCCTGGTCTCGTGCAGATGACGGCGACGACGATAGCAGCAATGACAATGATGAGGATGATGATGATCCAGAAGCAGATCCATCGCTTCTTACGTGCCTTTCTCGCCGAGTCTACCGCCTTGTTGGTATGCTGCAGACCCTGGTTCATGTCGGTCTCGACCTGTGCACCCTGCTCCTGAATGACGTTGAGAGCATCGTCTTGCTCATCGACGAGGATCGACATTTCGTTGAAAAGCTGGGCGAGCTCGGTAATGGTTCGTTCGATCCTCTTGATGTCCTCGTGTCGCTCCTGCACCTCTCTCAGCGCACCCTTTGCCTCGCCGTGTCGATTCGAGTTGAGCAAGGCCTGTGAGAAGATCTGGCCGTTCTGATCGTCATCGAGCGCCGCCTTGATCTCCTGCTGCGAAGCGTCGGGCTTGACAATGCGGAACTGACGCTCAGCACGAGCGCGGTACTTTTGCCGGTAGCTCTGCTCCACCTGCTGGTATCGCTGGATGGTCTCCTTGAACCGGTTCTTGACCGCGCCGATCTGGGTGTTGCGTACATTCTTGTCACCACCGGCTGGGACGCGCTTGTTCTGGGACTCGAGCAGCTTGATCCGGTTCTTGACGCCGTTGGTGAGCGAAGAAGTCTCCTGCTGAATGCTGGCAAGTTGCTGTTCTGCGTACTGTGCGGAAGCCTCGTCCATGTTGTTGAGCGAGCGAGAGTGCAGATCGGAAATCTTGTTGACGTTCTCATCGATCATGCGGATGGTATCTTGGATCTCAGAGATGTCGGAAAAGAACGAATTCATATCCCCGGCGGGCTTTTCGGTGGCTACACTTTGCATCTCATAGGCGTTAGGGGCAGCACCTCCGGCAGCAGCATAGCCAGCCGTCTGTGCCTGTGGCATTTGTCCGTAGCCGGTGGGTTGAGGAGCACCATATCCAGCCTGAGGTTGGGCACCGTATCCGGCCTGAGGTTGAGAATCGTACGATGCCTGGTTGTAAGCGTATCCTGCCTGCTGCTGCGGCTGCTGGGGAGCCCCGTACGGCTGCTGTGGTTGACCGTATCCGCCCTGGGCACCAGCCTGCTGCTGTGTGGGGTACGAGTGGTCGCCGTAGCCATTATTGCCTCCTCCATAGCCTCCATATCCGCCAGCTTGCTGGGCCTGATGTGCAGAAAGGATGGGAAAGGGATTCAAGGTCAGTCCATCACGAATATGGCCATCCACGGGTAGCACGACTCGGTCTACTCACCCTCATGGCCGCAAGACGATCACGAGCCATCGTTGCTATGATATACGATGCTTTCTAGGTGGATGATAGACGTTGGTGGTTGAGGGAAAGGAATCCTAGAAACGCGATCTTTTACCGAACAAAGACAGGACGTGGGCCGGCGAGATCCGCTGCCTCCGATCGACGATAGAGTCGGCTCAGACTGACGATGAAGAAGAGGCGGTTGATTAGGGATAGGACGACGGATGGATGGAGAGGGAGGCGAGGCAGGAAGTAAAGCGAAACGGTCGAGCTGACGATCAAAGTGATGTTCGAAGCGGAATGGAAGACAGACGGCCAGGATGGAGCCGAGACAAGTTGACGTTTGTGGCTGCTCTGCTGTGCTAGCTGTCTCGAATACAGACAAGTGGGCTGCGACGGTGAGCCACGTTCGGGAGGGGCGAGCTTGAATTATTGAGACCGAGGCAGAAAGAGAGAGAGAGACCAGCCTAAGTGACAAGAGCAGAACTTGTCAGGGCGAATTCTCTGGAATGCTGCACGCACGCAACCTCACAAATGGGAAGCGCAACGCACAGCCCGACGCAGACGCGAAATTTCAAATAACTCACAGTACAGCAAGACTACTAAATACAACACAGGCTGTGCTGTACTCTGCTCTGACTATACAGGTACGTTACCCCTGCATCCTGAGGCCGATCATTTAGCCTTACGCTTTTCGGTTGCTTGTGCCAGTAAAAGGCACGGAGGCAACTTGCCGAGCAGCGTCAAACTTGCTTGTTCAGTAGCAGCTCTGCTCTTTTTCGCCTGCACTGCCGCGTACATCTGATCCCTTTTCTCGTCGGGCTATATCCATGTGACCAGTGAATACCTCTTCAATCTTGGATATGGTCAAGGCAGTGTGGTGTGACGATCGACTTGAGCGGTATCGCAAATTCGTATAAACCACCAGTGTCATTGTTTTCGAGAGCGTTGGCGGCGAGACTATGATGCAGTGCAGATCTCTCCAGGGCGCACGCGGCTTGGACAAGTTTCACTCTGCAGCCTGGTTGCATACCAACCCACAACACCCCTCTAGAAAGCCGCTCCAAATCGCAAATCAACCAAGTTGACCGCATTCAACCCTCGAGCGAACCAGGCAAGGCTCAGGAGAGCTTAGTCGATCGCATGATGGTCTCCGAGTAAGCTGGACTTTGACCTTTGGATCGGGTCGCTCAGTCTCGCGATCGACGATGCATCCGGTCAAAGACACTCGCAGCTTCGGTCTGCTCATATCTGGTCCACCATCGATCGCATGTAAACGCTCTGCGCTCTGAGCCAAGACACCCTGCACGCAGCTGAGAATCAGAAAACAATCGGCTTCTATGACACGACACGCTTGGGGTGCAAAAAAGTACAAGAGTTGCTTCGCTACTTCTTCATCCTCTGTCGTTCAGCACGCTGCGCCTTGCGCAGCTTCTTGTACTTGTGCTTTCTGATCTTCTTTCTCCTCTTTCTCCTCACGCTATCCATCATGATGTTGTGTGCCTCGAGCAGAGGACTCACTTTGACACGTTTGCCTCGAACATTCTCCAGCTCGGCATCCAACTTCGTCGTATCGACCACCGCTTCAGCCCGCGATGGATCATTGAGCGCTACCGCGTCCATCTGTGCCACCAGTTTGTCCCACTTGAGCGCCAGTGGCAGCGTAGACTGCACAAGAGCGTGCGACAACATCAAATTCGGATCGTCATCGGTGAAAAACACGCTGTTGGCAACATGCGGCGCTTCCGATTGTTCCGATGCTTCGGCACTTTCCTCGGCGCGAGGAGCAGGAGGTGCCTCATAGGCGCGTCCCTTCTCGGCGAGATAGGTGGCAACGCCACGAGACCATCTGGCCGAAGGACCGTGCGGCTCACCGAGAATGATCAAGTCGGCTTCGGCACCTAGCTTGCGTGCCGTTTCCGGGTCTTCGCCACGCTCAAGGGCGTTCTGAACCGCCTCCTCCTCCTCGTCCCTCATGCGGTCCTCTTCTTCCAATTTTGCAGATTCAACAGCCACCCGATCCGATTCCGGGTGAAAGCTGGAAACGAGCCAGCGTGTCGCTGCGTCGTCATCGTTGGCGGTCAGTTGTGGTTCGGCTTCCGTTCCGGCCAAACCATCGACCAATTCGTTGAATCGCTCGGGGGCAATCGTCCGCATCCTGCGCCTCCACTGCTGCTGAGTCTCGGCTGCAAAGCTGCCGAAAGTAGCCAACGAGCCGTCCGAAGTGAAAATGGCCGTCAAAGACCCGCCAGAAGGCGAACCGGACGAACCAAAGCCGCCGGCACGCTTGGGTCGGGGTGGCAGCATCTCGTGCTGCAGCAGGGGACGATCATTCGAGAAGAAGCTCTCCCATGCCACATTTGCGATAGAGGATGGTGGCGGGTTGGCAGGCGCTGTTCCTGCTTCGTCTAGACGTGCAGGGTTGACCTTGACCTTGACCAAGGGAGATGCCGAGGCGGACTTGATGCTCTGCTCGGAGGAAGCAGCGTTGGGCGCCGAAGATGATGAGGATGCAGCCGAATTGTTGTTGCTCGAGGAGGAAGAGTTGCTGCTGCTGTTGGGAGCAGATGAGTTGCCAGACGACTTGGACGACGAAGAGGAGAGCACCGACGAGGAAACGCGACGAGACGCTGAGCGAGTCGATCGCGGACCACAGCTGGAAATGAATCCTCTTGCTGACGGGCAGATGTTCGTTGCAGATGGACTAGCTATCGCAGCGACAGCATTCTTGTGTGAGCTGGTCTGCCTGAGCAGAGCTCGAGCGTGGATCGAACGACCGCGCATCTTGACCCAGCGTCTGCCTCACTGCGCACCAACCGATCCCTTGATGCTTGTGTTCGCAGAGCTCTTGGTGTGATGGCCAAGCCGTGAGAATGCTAGTCGAGAAACAGTGTATGTCCGAGACTGATATCGGAAAGACTTCGGTTGGTGTTGGTGGTGATCGTGATGATAATGGATACACGGAGAAAAGCGAGGGTGCAGATGAAAATCACAGCTGAGCAGCAATCGCCTTCGAGTTTTGGCCGCAGCGATAACAGAAAGCCGACTTGAGCCTTATTTTTTTTCGCGCACCATGAGAATGTTAGAGCGGAAGCTCAGAAGCAGAACAAGAACGGGGGAAAAAAAATCTCGTTCCAATGCAACATCGCTGATTTGCGCTTTTGCTCCGTGAGTGAAGCTTCGATCACCTTCGAGCTCGAATCTTTTTTCTCTGCGCATCATAACTCATGCTCGGGAGTATCGTCATTATCCCATTCGATCTCACTTGTTTCAATGTCAGGCGGCCATGATGTCAGGAGAAGCAAGGACACTTCAACGTTGGCCGTGAACTGAATCTAGTCCTCAGACGGTCGTGTAGCAGTAAGAAAAGTTTGCTTTTGAGATAGTTCAGAGACTAAAAATACACGCGTAAAGACTTCTGCAGCCAACATTGAGCGCAGGGGCGCACGCTTTCGAATCGAAGAATAGGTGGCCAGCAATCAGCGACTCCCATCCTAGCCCGCGGTGACGGCAGCCTGACGCCCAATGATAGGCGCGCCGGAGCCCAAACCGTCGACATCGCCGTACTCGTCCGACTCGTTCATGAACTGCTCGGCGTGCTCTTTGAGGTACTGCACGCTGCGCTTTTCGTCGACAAAGAGGTTGTACACCCTGCGCACGTCGGCCACCTCGACTGCATCGGCTTTTCTGCGCCTAGCTGCCAGGTTGGCTGTGGTGATGAGGTTGATGGCGTAGCGCAGCGAAGTTTCGGAAGCCATGCGGGTCAACACCTCGAGCGCTTCTGGTTTCAGCGAGACTTCTTCTTCGGCAGCGCGGATTGTCAGGATCTGCTTGAGGTCTTCCAGCTCGTACGGTTTGGTGCTGATGATGAGGACGCGGTCGAGGAGGTCGATGGGGATGCCATGCGGTGAGCGGAAACGTGTGCCACGAATACGGCAGATGCCGCGGTTGGAGGCCATGATGACGAGCGGTGCCAGCTCCGACTCGAGAGCCCTGTTAAGGAAGGAGAAACATTCGATGTCGAGCATGTGCACTTCATCGATGAACAAAACTCCGGGTACGATCTCGGCCTTGCCCTCTTCCCTCCACTCGCCGACCTTGGTGTTGATCTGTTCGCGCAGTTCTGGCTTGATCTCTCCCGTGTCACCAGAAAAGAGTGCCAAGAACCCTTGTGTTCGCGAGTTGATCACATCGATCTCATGCAAAGAGACGGTGTGCACCACATCCTTCCTGCGTTGAAGCTCGCCTTCGGGACACTGGACGAATTTGGTATCGCTGCCCATGGCGTCGTAGTCACGAGCGCGGGTGAAACTGCGTCCGAGCTTGGTGATGCGGCCACTGGCCTTGTCGATGGCAATGACGTCGCCTGCCGTGATCTTTTCCTTTTGCAACGAATCGATCATCTTGTTCCCCAACTCATAGATGGTCTCCATGTCGGTGGTCTTGATGGTGAGCTTGCCCGTCTTGGTAGCACCGGTCAAGGATCGGTCGATCTGGATCTCGACAACTTCGCCCTCGACCACCTCAGCCTCTTCACGGATGCGCACACCGATGGATCGTCGAAAAGCCTGCATGAGAGCTTCGGTCTTGCTCATCTCGAGAGAGAAGACTTCGGATGCCGAGAGCATGGTGAAAGGAACATCGGAGCCAAGGGTTTGTGCCATACCCATCGCGATGGCGGTCTTTCCCGTACTGGGAGGACCAGCCATGAGAATGGCTCTACCAGCAATGCGACCGTCTTGGACCATTTTGACGATTAGACCGGCGGCTTTGCGGGCAGCACGCTGTCCCACCATGCCCTGTGACGAAGGGCGGGGTTCGAGCTGATCATCGAGACCTAGACCCTTGACGTGCGAATGAGCGCCGATGCGCTCCAGTGTTTGGATCGTATGTTCAGAAGTGGTGGAGATCTGCGCCATCCTTGCGAATGCTGTCGAGTAGCAACGTCGATTCGGTTGGTGAGTGGATGGTGGTGAAGAGGCGAGCCAAGCTGCGATTCACGATTGCTTGCAAAATCCGCCTTTTCTCTCGATAATCGGAAATCGGTTGAATTCTTCTTTCTCAAACTCATCCAGTCTCAGTTACACGGCAGCAGAATGAGTATGGTGAAATATTAACAATTATTGTAATAGCACAGAATCCATGCGAGCACCAAGCTCGGACCAACACATGACCCAAAGTGCACCCTTCTGGAATCTTTGTTCCTTCCCTTCCCGGCTGCCCTCAACGGCCCTTCTCTCTCAATTGCCTGGATGCCGGCTTTTTGCTCATGACGGTCTCCGCGCCCTCACAGGCTGCCTCAAAGGGTGCAGCTAAGATGGCTGTGACAACCAGCCCTGGCAACGAGACAGGTAGCACGGCACAGCTGCCACCATCCCAGCTCGCCGACATTTCCAAGCTGACAAGTCGTACAGCGGTTGTACAAGCGCTCTCCGACCTTTCGAGCTATTCTGCATCGCTTGACGACGAGCTCGTTTCGCTATTCGAAGAGTCCGAACCCGTCGTTGCCGATGCCAGAAGATCCATGTCCGGACTAGCTCCTCAAGTTCAACTGATCCGAGAAGAAGCCGACGTTCTCGATCGGCGTCTCCAGAGCTCCGCATCGGTTGCGAAGCGCATCTCGGAGCGCGTTCGACTTCTCGATGAGGAACGCAAACGCATCGCTCTCGCAACCGAATGGGCTGTTCGAGTTGCCGAACTCAAATCGTCTCTCTCCCTACTCGCCTCTGCCGTCGAGCATCGAGATTGGGACATGGCCACCATGCATTGTCGTCGAGCTCTCGCGATCGATCCCATGATTCGTTCGTCTCACTTTGCAGCAGCTGTCGTACCCACAACCGACCTTCCGGAACCACCAGAAACGACCCTGCTCGAGCTACGCAAGACCATGCTCAAGGCTTTCACCGACGCTTTCATTCGATCGACGCAGAACAAAGATGAGAAAGAGGCGTCGCGCTTCTTCAAGCTGTTCCCCCAGGTAGGCTGGAAGAAGGAAGGTCTGGAAGTGTACAGCAGTTTCGCTCGATCCATGGTGCGCGAAAAAGGTCGCGGCATCTCGGACTCGCTCGGATCAGGTAAAGCGCAGCATCCGACGCATTTCGCTCTGTTGCTCACCTCGCTCTTTGAACATCTGGCCATGCTGATCGACATGCATCAGCCTGTAGTCGATCGACATTATGGTCTCGGTAACTTCAGTCACGGGGTCATGCCAGGATTGCAAGAAGAGTGCGATCGGTTGGGTCATAGGATCATGGATTCGTGGCGTGAAGATCGGAACGTGCGAAGGAGGCTGGACGAGGTGCAAGCCTACCGTTTCACCGGCGCTGTTGTCGCCAGCAGAACACAACCATCCACATTCAAGGCGTCATTCGGTGTTCCAGGTAGAAGTGCAAGTCCTGCAGCCGGATCGACAGCCAACAGCTCTTTGGACGAGCCCGCAGGTCCCGACGGACGGGAAGTGGATCGAATCTTGACCGAGCTAGCCGCCATGTCTTCTAGGTGGAATCTGTATCGACGTTTCTTGCAAAGTCGATTGACGCTGGATCAAGATCAGGAAGAGGGAGGTCGAAGCAGCCGACAAAAGACACTGGACGATGAACGCGCAGCACAAGCGGATGAACCGCTCAAGGACTTCCGCCGAACCTCTGTCGATCGACGAAGCTCGATCGCTTCCAGTGTTCCCAACGACGTGCAACTGGACAACGACGATGCTTCAACGCTCACATCGATCGATCACGCAGCCACCTCCAAGCTGGGTCAAGAAGTGCTCGAGACGATGAAAACCACCTACATCCCTATGGAAACGTGGTACCTTCGCAACTCGCTCGAAAAAGCCTTTCGCATCGATCAACCCGATACCACGTCTCAACCTTACACGTCCTCCATCCTCGACGATGCCTTTTACGTCATTCGTACCGTCCTCGCTCGTATCCTCTCCACCTCGTCGCTGACCACGCTCGACGAGATGGTTCGAGCCGTCAAGAGCGCGGTTGAACAAGATTACATCGAAGTCATCGTGCGCAAGATGGAGACGCTTTGGCGAAGCATCTCTTCCTCCATGACTGTGGATGGGCCCAGAAAGGATGCGGCGAGTCGGGAGATGCGGACGGTGTTCATCACTTATCTCAACGTCTTGGATGTTAGTTGTAGCTACATGACGCGCGTTCTTGGGGAAGTGGGGCATGAAGCTTCTTTGACGCGAATGTACGATGGATCTGAAATGGATCAAGTTTTGGCGGCGGTGACTGGATTGTCCCAACTCGTCCATCGGATGAGGTCGGCATTACGGACCGAGAGCGAGCATCTGTTCAGTCAACTTACCGCGCCTCGACTTCGCGGATTGTTGCTCGAAACGTACAAGGATACCTCGTACGTTCTCGACGATGAAGCGTATTCGCTGGCTGAATCGCGCGATCTCGTGCGTCGAAGGTTCACCAAATCCTGGGGATTCCTTTTCCACCCCTTTCGAAGCGCGTTTACGGAGGACAATTTCAACACGTACATAGCTATGTCGTTGGATAGCTTGTTGAAACCTTGGGAGAATCTCATCATGGGAATGAGGTTCACCGAATTGGGCGCTTTGAAGTTCGACAAGGATCTGCGAGCCATGATCGGATTTCTAGAGTCGCAAACTTCGGCATCGGTAAGGGATCGATTCGCAAGGTTGCAACAGATCAGTTATGTTTTGAACTTGGATGGCGAGGAGGATGAAGGCGATCCGTATCAGAATGCCGTCAACTCGGGCATTTCTTGGCGATTGAGTATGGCCGAAGTTCGAAGTGTAAGGGCTTTGAGGCTGGCGTAATGGTAAACAGGGATGATGGCTTTGGCAAACGAGTGATTTGCGATCTGTGCAAATTGATCACATCGTGTGCGTGGTGTGCAAAGGACAAGCGTACGTCGATGGAAAAAGCCCTCATGACAATCAAAGGCAAAGCAAACATCACCCTTCAATGAGATGGACAAGTCGAGCATTACAAGTACAGTGATACACATCGAGAGACGCAGCAAAGGAAAATACAAACAACAGAAGCTACTAACAGCCACGAACAAGGGCGAGATGGTCCTACAGGTAACAATGATCAACCCCACTCAATCATCGCCGAATCTAGGCCTGAAACCTCTCCAACTGCAACGAATTGGTCAAGGTGCTGATATACAACCTGACCGCCGTCTCAATGGCGTCCTTCTGCCTGATCATTTTCTTCTGGTATCCTTCGTAGGCCTCTTCCAACTCGGCCATTTTCGCCTCGATCTTTTCCGACTCGACATTCTTGGCATCCGCCAGCTGATTCTTCCTGTTCCTCTCCTGTTTCGCCTGTTCAAACTCGGCTTGCAGATTGTCCATCTTCTTTGTATGCTTCTCGGTGATGTCCATCAGAGTCTTTCGATTGCGATTCTGCTTGTCTTCCAAGCGCTTCATTTCGTACTGTGTCATCTCGAGTGAATGCTTCAAGGATGCCAACTGGTTATTGATCCCCTGCGACAAAGCCTGCAAATCGGCCTGATTCTGCACTTCCTCCTTGCCCTTGACAATCTCGAGATTGACTTCGTGCATGGCATTCATGCACCCTTCCAGATCGTTGCTGAGCGTCTCGAGCGTCTCCAAATTCCTCTTGAACTCTTCCACCTTTTTCAGCGTCTCTTGGAGCGAAACGGTGTCCTTGTCGAGCTGTTCACCGAGTTCTCGTACGCTGTTCTTCATCTTGCTCGGACTGGATACGACGCGCGCTTCCAAGTAGGTGATCTTCTCATAGATCTGGAACTTTTCTTGGGCCAACTCGGCGTGTTTGACGGCCAAGGTATCTTTGCGCTTTTTGAGATCCTCGAGTTCTTCCATGGTTTCCTTTTGCTGATTCCTCGCCGCCAAAAGGTCGTCGGTGATTTCGGCATTGATTCGCTGCAATTCCTTGACCTTAGGTTCGTCGAGTTCGCGTTCAGCTTTGAAGCGTGCCAGCTCGCTACGTTGACGGTCGATGTCGTCTTCGATCTCGTTTCGCTTGTTTTCAAGATCTTCGGAACCAGTGACCAATTCTTCGAATTCCACAATGCGGTCGGAGCGGAATCGGTAGAAGTTGACCAAGGCCGACATTTGCCGACGGAATCGTTTCGGATTGGGGCGTGTGAGATCCTGCAAGGTGAAATCGTACAGGGTGGCTGCATTCATCATGTCCTTGACTTCTCGGAAGAACATGAGCATCTGCAGACCGTCTTCGTAGAGCTCTCGATACTCGGCAGAGGCGAGTGCTTCGTGACGTCTTCCATCCATCATCTCTGTCGTGGTACCGGAAAGGCATTCGAGGAAGGCGACAAAGACTCGATGCGCAACGTGTCCCTGTGGCTTCTGCAGATCTTCGGGAGAGATGGAGAGACCCATTTCGGAAAGAACACCGAGGAGTTCGTCGATCTTGACCACGGGAAAGGAAGAGTAGTTTCCATCGCGATTGCCTTTGACGGCGTCAGGCGGGACGCGCGCCGAGGACATGGGATATGCTGGGTTGGCGGTCGACGCCATGGCGGGCAATGCGTTGTGTGCGCAGATGACGAAGTTTCAGTAGGGATCGTTGGTGGGAAGGAAATGGTAATGGTGATGATAATGATGGTGGAGTTGATCATGGAGGTGCTGTACGACAGCGAATCTTGATCGTGTTGCTCCTGTGCAGATTGGTCGAGGTGTTGTTCTCTCGCTCCTTTTGGCTCTTTCTGCTGAGCCTCTGTGCGTGCAAGCAAAGTTGGGTTGCACAGCGCGCCCATCCCCGATTTTCGAGTGTTGCTCTTTCCACCAAACAGCAAAAGGACGCGTTTCGCGGTGTGGAGCATTCATTTTTATCCTTTCAAGTGTTGAATTTCTGTAGCTGAGCCGCAGGAGAGTTTACCGGAAATAGTCGAAAGCCCGACACGCTTTCTTGCACGTGACCCGAATTCACTCCACATTTCCACCTAACCGAGCCTTCTTGCTTGCCCCTCTACCTTTCCAGCAGAAGGAGCAGGCCATTCTTCGCTGTCGCTGCCCTGTCTCCTTGCTAGCAACATGGGATCGACAATGTGTGTATCAATGATCGAGCTGAAAGGCTAGCTGTCTCAGCAATGCCTCGGAGGGGCGCAAGGGCAGGGCGAAGATCGTCAACACTCGATGAGCACGACACCGATGCCACCGGAGACCACCGCGACCACACGGATAGTGATGCAGCATCCACCGACGCCGACTTGATCGATGCACCGAGGAGCTATGATGGTGCCATCAACCTTCCTGCCCATCAAACAAAGCATCTAGCTGAGCTCGTCTATACTTTCGCTTCCATCGACACGTCCTTTCGCATCGCGCAACGCAATGATACCAACAGCACAGGATCATCGCTCTGGCTGTCATCACAGGTGCTCTCTTCCTACCTACTTCACAACTACTCCAAATCAGCCATGGATGAGAGACACGCGGGCACACTACGCAGAAGAGTGCTCGAACTGGGATCCGGTACAGGCCTTCTATCGCTGCTCATGGTAAGGTTGGGTTGGCAAGTGGTTGCAACCGATATACCGCCAGTGCTGGAGTCGGTACTCAAGCCCAATATCGAGGCCGGCATGTACCAGCTGTTCAATGCAGGCAAAGCAGAGATGCATCAAGTCGACGTTTGCGAGCTCGATTGGACTGCACCTCCTGAACAGTGGTACTGGCATCCGCATCTCGCTCATCCAACTACGTCCCAACAATCGACGTCGGATCACGCCGTTCCAACTTCGCCGAATCATCGATTCGATCTGATCATGACAGCCGACACGATCTACGAACCAACGCTTGTGCGTCCTCTCCTCTCCACTCTCTCACACCTCTACCACCGCCAAGCAAGTCCCCCGCCAACGCTGCTGCTTGCCCTCGAACGAAGAGATCCCTCCCACATCACTGAAGCTCTTCGCCTCGCAAGCCAAGAGTATGCACTACCATTCCAACACGTTCCCGCCAAACGCGTCCGCAAGATCTTTGATACGCTCGGCGACGGCGCGACGTGGTCTAGAGACGATTGGGACGGCGTAGAAATCTGGAAACTTTAGCAACATCAAGGACCCTTCTTTGTGCGAATTACTAGTGTACAGGACAATCGATCGGTATCATTGATAAAGGGCAATATCAAGCCTGGAGCATCTCCTGGAACTCTCCACTTTCAATGCTTTCCTTGAGAATGTCAAGACCACCGATGAGTTCGCCATTGACGATGATCTGTGGGAATGTAGGCCACTCGTTGAGCTTCTTGAGACCCTGTCGTACGTTTTCATCCTTGAGAATGTCATAGTGACCGAATTCGACCTTCTCCTGTCGCAACAGGTTGACCGTCTTTTGGCTGAAACCGCATCGAGGTGTGTCTGGGTCGCCCTTCATGAAGAGCATCACCTTGCTCTGTTCCATGAGCTGTTTGCATCGTGCAAAGATCTCCTCTTCCGTCTCGGGTACCACATCCTCCTCGTCTTCTTCGTCGCCATAAGCTGCTGCGCCGTTGCGTGTCGAGCCTGAGGTATCGTAGACATCCGAGGCGGCGCGAGGAGCAGCCGAGGTCTTGGAAACGCTGCCGGTGCCGTTGGATCGAGCGGGAGCCACATGCGTTGCGACAGCTGCCGAGAGTGCAGAAGCGTTGGCACCACTGATGCGAGAGAGTAGCGTGTGTCCGCGAAGCAAAACAAACGAAGGCACCGCTTCGATATCGAAAGACTCGGATACGTCTGGAAGGGATTCAGCCTCGATCTCGAGGCAAAGCACCTGCGGGTACTTGACAGCAATCTCGCGAACCACCTCGTTCATCTGCTTGCATGGTTCGGCCCAGGGAGCGTGAAAGTTGAGCAGAGAGACACGCGTCAGATCCTTCTGCATGATCTCGGTGAAGTGCTCGGGCGACGTCACCTCGACGAGGTTGCTGGGTCCTGCTTCGGCGGACATGTTGGCGAGCGTGTGGACTGGATGCGGATAGTTAGCGATTGGACTCGATGTTCGTGCCAGTGTTCTGCCCTTGATTGACCGTACGGACGATCGAATGCGGCAGCAGTAAGCAAAAGGAGGTGACTGTCTGATGGGGATACAAGATGGAGGGAGGAGGATGAGGAAGAAGATGGCAAGATCAAAGCGTCAAGTGCGCCACTGACTGCGATAATTAGTCTATCAGCTGGCCTGACCGCCTGACCGCCTGCTTGATTTCTGGTGACTCTTTGGAAAATCTGATAAATTCCAGACCAAAGATTTGTAGGTCTTCAGCAGCCGAACCACGGCCAATCAAACAATCTTGGATCGGTCAAAAGAATGGCGTCTTTCAAGTCGCCTCTCGTCGGTTCAAGCTGAGCCCTTTAAATCCGTGAACACGCTCTGCGCAGAGACGAATCGGGGTCCCCAGAATGTCAGCATCGGGCGATGTTGCCTTTCTGGAGCGCAAAAGAAGCCGTGGAAAGCGGCGATGCGGGGTTCGTGCTCCTCTTCACAGCGTCTTTCTCTGTGTTGGTCTCTCGTTACACTGGCATTCGGCTTTCATCTTCGATCCCTAACCTCATTTGTTGCAAACGCATCATCCAGATGGTCTCTAATGAAGCATTCGGAGGCGCTATGAAGTAAAGTCATTTCATTTCGATCCTCTCGGCGGACGTCCAGGCACTTCTCGCCACGTCCAGGCAGCCAACCGGCCAAATCCAGTCTACGCTAATTCACGGCAGCATGATACGGTAGTCGAGTTGCAAATCTAGATCTCTGGCGAACACCATCAGACTTGGCTGCTCGGTGCTGCAGAGAGGTTCGCACAAGCATATGTCATGACCTCGCGGGCGGAGGACGCATCTGCGACCGCAGCTCAGGCCGGACCAAGCAAGAAGCATACAAAAACAGCGTCCAGATCTCTGTCCCTACGCGGCGCTCTACCGTCCCAGTTCCGGCCAAAGACGGCGCCAACCGCGCCAGATCCAGGTGAAGATGCCTCGGTCACCATGCTAGCGCCTCCCCTTCCCACTACTCCCCGGTTGCGCAGATCTTCGGCCCCAGAAGAGGGCTCACAGACACCCGAATGGCTTGTCAATGACTTCAGCACACCAGCCGAATCCGACGCCGAATTTGTTCGCAGGACGTATGCTCACTTTGCCCTAGCCGGTGTGCCGGACGATGGCTTTTCCGATGGCAAGGAATACACCAGAGAAAAGAGCGGATTGTCCGCATGGGAGGAGGCTGCTCTCTCTAGGCCTGGTCGCGCCACAGTCGCTCAACTTTCACCTAGGGCTTCCACTTTGCCCGAAGAGCAGCGAGCTGCGTTCGCACATGGTGTCGCTGGACATGCGCAGCAACCAATACCGCTGACCACCAGCCGAAGCACAAGGAGCGGCGTGTCGTTGGCTTCATCTCGCGCCCTTGCCCAAGATGAAAGCGCCGATACTTCTAGGCCGACCTTGCCTCCATCTACGAGTGCAGAGACGAACGCATCGACGAGCACCTTCCTCTCCACCGACGAACGCAGGCGTCGGCAGGAGCTCGCGGAGAAGAAGCGCCAAGAACTGTTGGCCAATGTCGATCGGTATGGCTTTTTCTCAGACAGTCCCAGCAACGCACATCACAAGGCAACTCTGCTTTCGTCAAGCCTCTTCGCCGCTCCTTTTCCCAGGAAGGGATCCAAAGGAATCGCATCACCAGGAGCGCCTATGCCGGCCAACTTGTCAGGTGCCAGCACACCCTCGCATGCTAGCGACAATCACCAAACAAAAGCTCCAGACATCGTACAGCAGGCTCGTGCTGCAGCCGACAAGACGCATCGGCAGCGCGAACAACAGCGTACAGCAAAGTGGGCTCGCATGCTGGCCGTAAAAGGTCGGGACCAGGGTCACAACGCGGTGCAGTTTGACTTTGCCGATGGCATCGACCGCAAATTGCGGCGCAGAGTCTACAAGGGTATTCCAGACCGCTGGCGTTTGGCAGCCTGGTCCGCATTGCTTCAACACTGCCAACAGACCGCAGAAGGACGGCAATCGTATTCGCTCGCCAAAGCCCATTTGCACGAAGCTGCTGCGATATCTGATCCATGCATCAAGGCCGAAAGTGCCGCTTTCGAGCGTTTGAAAGCTCAGCCGAGCTCGCACGACGTTCAGATCGACCTTGACGTTCCACGCACCATTTCTGGTCACATTCAATTCCACACTCGATACGGCCAGGGCCAACGGGCTCTCTTCCATGTGCTACACGCCATGTCGATGTTGTGCGATCAGTGTGGATACTGCCAGGGGATGGGTCCTATCGCTGCTACGCTGCTGTGCTACTTTAGTCCAGAACAAGCGTACGCTGCCATGGTGATGATGCACAACTATCTCAACCTGCACGCCACCTTCGCGCCTGGCTTTCCAGGGCTGGTCGAGAACCTCTATGTACAGGAAAAGCTGCTGCGCAAATACATGCCTGAGCTCGCCGCGATCTTGGAAGAGCAGATGGTGGTGGCGAGCTCGTATGCGACCAAGTGGTTCATCACGCTTTTTTCCAATTCGATCCCCTTCGAAACGCAGCTGCGCGTATGGGATGCATGGCTGCTCGACGGTCAGGATGTGATCAGTCTGGTGGCGCTCGGAATTATTTGGGCGCATAGGAAGGTGATCTTGGCGGCGAATGCCGACTTTGAAACGATTCTCAGTGCGCTCAGCAGTTTTTTCGTGCCAGAGGACGATGATGCGTTGCTTTTCTGGGTCAAGGATGCCTTGTCGCGCAAAGACATTCGTAGCAGTATAGGCAAGGCTAGAGAAGAGTATAGGCGCAAAGCGACAAATGGCGAGGCGGCCGCATTGATGTTGTAGGCTCGAGCCACGATTTGGCTGACAAGTCGCTGCTTGGGTCATTTTAGATTTCCCACACTCTCGTTCGCATCTTTAGAAGGTCGTGCAATTTCTGATTCGATTCTATGCTACCTGGTTCTCGTGCCGGTTCGACCTTGGCTGCGATCTCTGAATGAGTACTCTGACTCGTAAGCGAGGGGGTCATGGCGCTTGACAGCATAGCTCAAGTCATCGTGCTTTGACAGCTTGGACCTTTCGGTGTGGAGGGTCGCCGAAAGCCGGTGTATTCCCAACGCGTTGTGCTGCTGCTTTTTTCTTTCTTTTGTCCTTGCGACATTACTACGAATTGACACATCGAAGGCGAGCGATATCCGGAACTCACAGACCTCTTTCGGTGACAATATCGTGGAGGTGGACGGTGAGTGTTACGACTTGTCTCTGAACGGTGGTTCGGTCCGGAAACGACTTCTTTCGAGGCTTCTTCCGTGGACGAGGTTTGCTCTTACCAACGTGGTTCGACTCAATCTCGCTCCTGGATTTCAATCTAGATTCCGATGTCCGCATTCGGGCTCACCATGCTCCACCACGCTCGACTAGACGATGCGGACTCTACATGAAACAAACAGCTCGTTGACAAATTGCAGATCGTAGCGCCAGCAACGACACTTAGTTGCCGTCATGAAGGATTGGAGACGCTCGCCCGAGCCACCGGGGATGATGGGCGTCAAAGAAGCCTCCTATGCAGTCTCTGGCAACTGGGGTCAGCCAGAAGAACTCTTACAAAGCGATTTCGATCCTGCCTCGCCACTTCCACATACCACCCCCACGATCTTGCTCGCCGATTCCAGCAGCCGCAACTCTCGCCTCGTACGACCCTCAACACATCGATCGAATGGAGTCAGCAGTCTTTATTCTATGTGTCTTCGCGTCATCCTACGCAACATCTCTTCCGTACAGGACCTCGGTGTCTTACCTTACCACCATGCCAAACCGATTCTGGAGGAATGTAGGATCGATCAACTCATCTCGCTGGAAGAAGCATCTCCTCATCTGTTGGAGCATTCGGAAGAAATCTGGAAACGCAATTGTCTACGAGACTTTCTCGAGTTGCGGAAAAAGTACACTCCCAACGATCAAGACGTTGTCACAGCAAAAGAACCAAAGAGTTGGCGCCGACTGTACTTCCGCACAAAGGGCGAGACCGAACAAGCCAAAGTCGACGCTGCGAAACGGATCAAGGATAAGTACGAACAGCATCGTGCGGAGAAGGAAGCGAAAAAGCTGGTCGTCAGAGATCGACCAATGATGGCAAAGACGGCAAGGGCAGGTGGAAGAAAGTTTGGCTCGGCGATGGCTGGTGGATCGGGTGGAGTCAGCAAAGGTCAGAGTTTGTTGAACAAGGCTAGATCGGGAAGTGCCGCACAAGCCAAGTTGACAGCACCACGGAATGGAAGATCACCTTTCAAGACGCAGGGAAGGAGCAAAGCGGTGGGGGTGGAGATCGCACCAGAGGCGGCCGGCGTGGAGGCTAGGCAGATGGTGAGGCCCATGGTGGCTCCAAGGAGAGTTTTGGACGGTGCGAGTCAAGGCTTGGCCAAGATAAAGGAGTTCTCGAGACGAATCCCTGGTAGCGAGTCGAATTCGGATGGACGCAGCGCAGTAGGTAGAGGATCAAAAGGAACGTCAGCGTCGGGAACCGAGTCGCGCAAGGTGGCTGCAGTGGCTAGCAGCGCACAACGACCTCATAACGATGTGACGACAGGTACGAGGCACTCGTCTGATGTCATATCAGAGCCACCAATCGCACGTTTCAGACCACACGAAGTGGCAGCGGTACCACCTTTACGAGCCAGCGAACGATCCAACCCTGCCGCATCTTTGCCGGCTGAAAGCTCGAATCGTCGACCACCGCCGTCTCCACCGCCCGACATGGCCCGCACTGAACGACGCAGGATTGACTTTTTCGGCTCCGCCAAGCCATCGACTCCAGCTGCGGCTAGTAGCAGCAGCAGCAGTCCACGTGCGTCTTCCAGTACCCCTGCTATAGAGGTCAGGGGCATGAAACGCGCTCACAGCAGCAATCCCAGCCACGGTGATGCAGGAACCATGACAGCAGCGAGTGGTTCGAGACCGGTCACTTCGCCACTGATCAGCTCGCCTAGCGCCGGAACGTCTTTCTTCCCTAGCAGGACAGGAAAGAGCAACGCTGGCAGTGTCAAAGTGATATCAGCCAAGCGTGCGCGTAGAAGCGAGCCGATCAAAGAGGTCGTCTCTTCACCCCGCACCAGCGCGCCCCCCGCATCACCGTCAGCCATGTCATCCTCGAACAACAGGTGTAGTGCTACAAGTGGCAATGCGGCGCAAGCCAGATCATCGCCGGTTCAACATAACAGCAGCGTCGACAGGCTCGGTGGGAACGGCATCAGCAGGTCACCTGTCAAAGATGCGAATGTTGCGCGAGCTTCACCTGCCGCTCTCTCGTCGATCTTTGTACGGTCTTTGTCGCATCGGAACGGTGTTGGATCGAGCAGACGGTGAATAAAAAAATTGATACGTCGTCGAAGCGGTCTAGGCAGATTGCAAGAAGATCTGCTTCGTCAAAGAAGACTTTTCACTGGAGAGGCAAGGATTGTTTCTCTGGCGACCGCAATGGACAGCAATAGGGTAAGCTCTGTGGGTGCACGCGTGTACGGCGTAGGGTGAGGATTCTTGGCGAAAAGTCTTGGATTTTCGAGGCTGCCCGTGGCTGTGCTCGTTTGTTTGAGAACTGGCTCATTGGTCACCAACACATAGTCTCCCCACGCTTAATACGTTTCTTTGTCGATAACTCTGGACCATCACTGCCGCAGAACGAGGTGAAAGAGGTGAACGAGGTGATGTATGTCAACCAAGCGATACCGGTCAGGTCGAAGGCAGCCTCCAGGAGGAATCCGCGCTATATTTGAAAATCGAAGAGTAAAAAGGCAATGGTGGAGGAGAGATGTGTTCTGACGTCAAAACTTTGTAGTCTTGTCAACAAAGTCAATGCAATGCACTTGTATTTGGAATTTTCAAAGTCGGGTGACGCACGACATCTCTCTATTTTTTTTGTTCTCAGCGATGCCGGCGAAATCCACCGCTTCGCAAAGCCGGTTACACGGATGGTCGGATCAGTCCAGCCTATTCTACACAGTAACACCAATGTTCGACAGGCTTGGGGATTGAATGGAAGCTGTGAATAGTCTCAGTCAGAGATAGTGATGAATAGAAGAGGAAGAGGAGGATGGCGGTGGTGGTTGAGGCTTTCAACGCACACACATGGCGTGTGGAGGTCTGATGCACAAGAAGGGGGATAACAAAAAAAGACGGCAGCGGTTTGGCCACAAGACGGTGCGATCCGAAATGTGGGTTCGTCGCTTCTTGACTTGTATCAAATGGCATCGTGGGGCGATCCAGGCTTTCCTATCCGACACCATCATCACCTCGCTTCTCTCCCTACGCTATCAAACCCTGAAGGCATCATTAACTCGCACTCACGATCAATCATCGAAGTGGACCCTCGACATTTCTTCGGCGAACAAGACTCAAGACTTGCCGTACCGATTCTCCCCACGCACTCAGACATCCGCCTTTCACCGCCAGCTTCTGATCTCGAAAGCGCCTCAAGATGGTAAGCAAGCTCTTTTCCTATTCTTCGATCCATTGCGACTCTTCTGACCATCTTCTTCGTCCCTTATCGTCGCACTGTGCAGGACTTCTGCTTTTTCCTACCAGTCATCTTTGGCTGTCCAACAAAGGTCAAACAAGAGGGCGACGGTTCCGCGCGCGTCTGTCCGCGTTGTCAAAACGCCCAAGTGGTGCAAGCAAAGGCGCGAACCTGGTTCGAACTTTGTTGGATCCCGTTGATCCCGATGAAGAGCAAACACATCTACTTTTGCAACATCTGCCAGTGGCAAGCAGCCCAGGACGGCGGATTTCAACCTCAGGTGGCCGGAGGCGGATTCGGAGGCCATCAGGGTTACCCGCAACAGCAGCCTCAACAGTATGGGTATGGCCCTCCTCAGCAGCAGGGCTACGGTTATCCACCGCCAAAGCATTAGGGGATGCAAGAGTTGTAGCAGCGTTGTAGATAGCGGTTTGTCGAACTTTTTGGTCTGTGATGCTTCGTTTGGCGTTGTCATGTGGTGTGGTATTGGCGCGAGGTTGTGTGATTGCTCATGAGAAGTGATGCACCACTCGATTACTTGGCTCGGGCGCCTACACATTCGCATGCACCACATCATCGTTGAGCTTAACCTGCCGTGTTCCCATCTACCTGAACTTAGCTTACAAACGCATTCGTCTCCAGCATCTCGCTGATCTTATCCTCACTCACCCCATCCAGTCTAGTCAGCAAGTAATCCACCTCTACCTCCTTTGTCAATGGAATCACAAACGTCTTGTAGATCTTGACGACCGTATCCACCTCGATCTTGCGGGCCTTTTCTCGTTCTTCCGGATTGGCACCGGCACGATCCATGTCCTGGCCATACACTTTGGCCTTTTCGGCCAATCGGACTAGCAGAGCCGCTTCCACGGCCGGTTTCGTGATGAGTGCAGCGAGCGCGTCTCGGTTCGGGCTGAGGATGTGTGGGATAAATGCGGCCGGTTCAGCGCGGAATTTGGACTCGCTGACAAACATTCCTGTACGGTCGAAGGAGTGAGTGGAAAGTTGGGAGTGAGATTCAAGTCAAGTGGGAGAGAAGGGGAAGGATCGGAGGGGACGTACCGAAATGAATCCTTCGACTGAGAGCAGAGAGGACTTCAATGTCTCGAATAGCTGAGGAGCCGTAGTGCCCATCATCAGCGTGCTGAGCAACCGAAAGAAAACCCAAGATGCCGAAAGAGTCAGCCAGCATTGATAACGAGATGATAGAGCGAATCGCTGCTGCAGGATACTCACCTCTCCCAGCGTCTTTGTGATATCCGGCACAATGGACTCGACGTAAAACTTCAGGATCTGATCATTGACATTGACCGAATGCTTCCACAACAAGTCCGGATAGGTGACCGGTTCCAATATCGGCTTCGGCAACAACTCTGGCTTGGTAAACGGATACTCGTCCGGAGCCTCGAACCTTCGCACCTTGGCATGGACCGATTCAGTCTCCTTCAAAAACCAAGCCAGCCAGGAACTGTTCCACCCTTCGCGCTCTTTGAGCTGGGGGAATCCACCAGGCAGATAGCATTTGGCATTGCGCGCAAATTGCGCTCGTTCGATCAGTTGGAAACAGATGGTTTCTTCCAGTCGTATCAAGACGGATCGGATGTTGGAGAGAGAGAGGATCTCTTCGGTAGTGGCAGAGTGGATGTCGAGCGTGTGCATGTTGCTGTGACTGCTCATTTGTGGGATAAGATATGGATTGACGAGGAGAAGGGAGAGATGGACAGTCGAAAAGCTGGTTTATATAACTGAAGCCGCTGATGAATCCAAAGAAGCTCCTGAAGCAGGTCGAGGTGTGTGGAAGACCGCGTGAGAGAAACAGATTGTCAGAGGCGTAGACGCAAAGCCACAGTGACTATCGGACAAGTGTGATGGGCTGAGTTGGGTCGGGTTGGGATGGGATGGGATTGAGGCGTGGTCTACTGTAAACGCACACCGAAAGGCTTTCGGAAGATCCAAAGTCTAATCACGATCTCAAGCTCAAAAACGACGCGCCGTGTCCACTGTCTTTTTAAGCGTTCTCTCAAGCCATTTTTCACACACAGCTTTCCACAAGTGCCTCTCACCCTTGTCGGGAAAAGACCGAAGACACACTTGCCAAGCACTGCACTCACACACAACCCAAGGGTCCAAGCTAGACATGACAGTCACCACAAGCGCCACCTCAACCCACGATCGAGTCAGATAGCGCATCGCCATCTAGACCGACAGGTGCATATCGGCGACCAAACCCTTCCGGCACAGTGACACGCCAGCCCACTGAATCCACATGAAGCCCGCGTGTTCATTGTTCGATGAGATCGACAGTCGTGACCTTTTGCTCACAGAAATGAAACCGAGCTCCTCTGACCCAGGCACCACGCCGATTTCCCGAGATGAGCTCGACGGGCATGGACGGATTCAGCGCAACCATGTCGGCATCGACGGACCGAGAGAAGAGAAAAGCAGTGGGACTTTTGTAATGGGAGATGCATGCGTAAAAGGGCGAGGATGATGTACACAATTGCGATGCTTGGTTGGCTTTATACAGATCCTGAATGACATGACGACGCTCGACAAAGACTTCATCTTGCATCTTGGTTGCGAGCCGCGATTGGCGCGCACCACATGCTTTGGCGCTGCAATTCACACCTCGGGTCCTTGAAAATGTTTCCAGGCGTTGTGCATATGCTCATACTTGGTGAAGTCGGTCACGCTTGGATGAGCTAGCTGCAAGAGATACCTGCGTAGAGCCCGAAACTCGGTATCAAAGTTTGGCGAGTCCTTGTACGGCTTGATCTTGAGGCCGTTCCGCGGGTTCATCGCAAAGTTGCGGCTGAGATCGTCAATGTGGATGGTATTGTGGCGTCCGTAAACTTCAGGCCATCTTCGCCAGATGAATTCGAGCGCCTTGACTTCGTGCGTGCCTGCATGCGAGTGGAGTTTGAACATGGGCGTACGGTCTATCACAAACGAAATGTTGTAGTCCGGGTTGCCCAGCATGTTGAGCTCCACCAGCTTGATCTCGAGCCAACGCCACGAGGTCTGTGACCATACACAAATATCGTAGTGCGGGTAGACGTCCTTGAGCATCTCATGCAATCCAGGTCGGGCCGCCAACGAAGCGGGTGAGTTGGGATCCAAGAGTCGCTTGGTGTCGGCGATACAGTAGTCGAGATCCAAGACCAATAGCCTCTTACCAGGGCGAGGCGGGTTAATGATGGGGAAATCGGAGAAGCGTTGGATCGTCTTCTCTAGCCTAGCGAGGTTTTTAGGATCTTTATGTGGCAGGACTTTGGTCTTTTGTGCTTTTGCCTGGTCGTCCAGAGCTGTGTAGTCCAGGTCTTGCACGCCCTCTCCCTGGTCATTGGAGGCGACGTTGGCGATGACCTGATCCTTGAAACGGCCTGCTTCTGGAGTGCCAAGGAGGGTAAACTGTACCGTAATCGTGCATGCTTGATCAGCAGCGGTAGCCGTATCGGTTGTCGTGAATTCCGCTCGAGACGGAGCGACACGGGCTCGCAAGGCAGCAGGAGCATAAGGGATGGTGCCGAGCTGCGTTTCGTCGGTGGGCTGCTTGCCTTTGACCATTCCGAGCAACTTCTGACTCTCGGGAGGCACATCTGTCATGGAGAAGAGAATGGCTCTCAGGTCGGCTACCGTTTCGTCCTCTGCGAGCCTGGCCGACAAGAAAGTGCCCTGATACTTGATAGAGAAGCCTACCATGGGCACAAGAGCCGCATTTGTATCGAGCGTGCTGTCTGATAGATCAGATGGAGGTGTCAGGCGCGAAGGTCCGGCTTCTGACGACGGAGCGCTCGACAGAGACGAGGCATCGCTGGAGCTTGAAAGCGTCTCCGCTGCGGTATCTTGAGAGGAGTGTGACATGTCGAAGCGTTCTTCGGCGGAGAAAGCTTGGTCAGAGAACGAGCGAGCACCAGTGTAGCATGATCGAGACGACGAAATGGCTGAGTATCTTCCTGCCGCGGTAAGGGTTTGTGGAGGATCGCAAGCGCTTTGACAGCCACCACTCCATGCACGACGATTCGCAGCAGCTTCAAGAACAACACTTACAGCAGCCTCTCACGCGACTCCGGTTGAAAATTCGAGAATGTCGAGTTTAGCAATCTCACAAATCACAAAAAATCCTCGCACTGACAGGTCAGTTTCACCAACTGAGGGTTGGCTGTGTGTGTTGATCTGCGTGTCTGCCAAAGTGGCAGGTCAAGTGGTCAACGACGCTGTCAAGGCCGTTGCGAAGCGGGACGCGCACAGCCAAGCTCTCAAACCAACACACACATAACACACACACAAAAACACAAAAAGAGCAGCTTCCGCGAGACTCTGTTACTTTTGACTTTGAACCCAGTCAGAGCCTCGGAGTGCAGCTGAGCCTGAAAGGCAACTTTCGACTGCCTTTTGTTTCTCGGCGCCAACACTCGATTTGACCTTCACCTTCAACACTTGATAGCCTTCTCCTACTCGCAACCGTCGTCACCGTCTTTTCTCGGCCAGTCCGCTACTGTCGCTACATTCGGCAGCTCTCACAGGCAAGGCCGACACGCTGGGCTCAGGCAACTTGTAAGATCCACCGAGCGCGGTTCATCTCGTCAGCTCGCCAGTTGACAGCGTTCGAGCACCTGCGCATACGCACCCACGCAAGCATCGCAACCTCATCATGTCCAATAACATCAAGGTAGTCTGTCGCTTTCGTCCTCCCAATGCCATCGAGCAACGGGAGGGAAGCGACATCGTCGTCGATTTCAGCGACGATGGCGCCCTCGTCAAGATGACACGCGGCGTATCCACTTCAGGCCCCGAGGCAGGCGGCTTCGTCTTCGATAAGGTCTTCCCCATGGGCACAAGGCAGCGCGATGTCTTCGAGTTCGGCCTCAAAGAAACCGTCGACGACGTCCTCAACGGGTACAACGGCACCATCTTTGCCTATGGTCAGACCGGTTCCGGTAAGACTTTCACCATGATGGGTTCCGACATTGACGACGACAATCTCAGAGGTATCATTCCTCGTATCACCGAACAGATCTTTGAAAACATCATGGCCAGCCCGCCTCACCTCGAATACCTCGTCAAGGTCTCCTACATGGAGATCTACATGGAAAAGATCCGCGATCTCCTCGCGCCGCAGAACGACAACCTCCAGGTGCACGAGGAGAAGAACAAGGGCGTCTACGTCAAAGGTCTCTCCGACTTCTACGTCGGCGGTCAGGCCGACGTCTACGAGATCATGCGTCAAGGCGGTTCCGCACGGGCCGTCTCTTCCACCAATATGAACGCCGAATCCTCACGTTCCCACTCCATCTTCCTCATCACCATCCAGCAGCGAAACACCGAGACTGGTAGCGCTAAAACGGGCAATCTGTACCTCGTCGATCTCGCCGGTTCCGAAAAGGTCGGCAAGACCGGTGCTAGTGGACAAACGCTCGAAGAAGCCAAAAAGATCAACAAAAGCTTGTCCGCGCTCGGCATGGTCATCAATGCACTCACAGATGGCAAGTCATCGCACATTCCTTACCGCGACTCGAAACTCACTCGTATCTTGCAGGAATCGCTCGGAGGCAACTCACGCACCACGCTCATCGTCAACGCCTCGCCATGCGTCTACAACGCCGACGAGACGCTCTCTACCTTGCGGTTCGGTGTGAGAGCCAAGAGCATCAAGAACAAGGCACGTGTCAATGCCGAGCTTTCTCCAGCTGAGCTCAAGGCGCTGCTCAAGAAGGCCAAGGCCGACAATGAGCGGTACCAGCAGTACATCGCCAATCTCGAGTCAGAGCTCAAGACTTGGCGTGCCGGCGGCAAGGTGCCCGAGGCGGAATGGGCCGATGCCAGCAAGGTCGTCGTCGGCCAAGGTGCACCCATCGCCTCTGCACCTACATTGGCTGCCACTCCCAGTCAGTCCCGCCCGCTCACACCGGCTGTCGAAAATCTGCGCGAGCTTGCCTCCCGTCCCGAGACACCGTCTGCTGTCTCGATTGACAAAGACGAACGTGACGAGTTCCTACGCAGGGAGAACGAGCTCAGCGATCAGATCGCCGAGAAGGAGGTGGCGCTCAAGACGGCAGAGAGTGCACTCCGCGAGGCTACCCAGGAACTCTCCTTCTACCGCGAGCAAGAGGCGACGCTGTCCAAGGACAACAAGAGCATGACCTCCGAGATCAACGAGATCAAGCTGCAACTCGAGCGAGTCACCTATGAGCACAAGGACGCCACCATCACGCTTGACATTCTCAAGGAGCAGAACAAGGACCTTTCTGCAGAGCTGGAAGAGCTGCGCAAGTCGCTTGCCGACACCGCCAAGACCGTCAAGGACCCTTCGCAGGAGGGCAAGGAGCGCAAGAAGGCCGAACGTATGGCACAGATGATGGCCGACTTCAACCAGGGCGTCGTCTCTGAGCAGGAAGAGCAGATCCGCGAGACGCTCAGCAAGCTCGAGACCGCGGGAAGTGCCGGTTCGGGCACCCTTTCTGCCGACGATCTTTCGACGCTACGTGAGCAGTTGCTCGAATCGCAGAGCCTGTTGCGAGAGCAGGGCGAGCGCGTACGCCAGGCGCACGAGGAGAATGAGCTGCTGCATCAGAGACGTCAGGAGCTCGAGACGCGCTTTGCGACGCTCGAAGCCGAGTACGAAGAGCTGCTGGACAAGTCGATCAAGGCGGAGGAGGCCAACCATGTCAACGTCGACGTCACCATTGAGGATCTCAAGACGAAGCTGGAGTCGCAGTACGCGTCTAAGCGAGACGCGCAGGCGAGCGAGATCAACGATCTGAAGCGCCAGATGGAGTTCAAGGCGAAAGAACTTGCGGTGCTTGCATCGAACAACGAGAACCTTAAGAGCACCAACGAGGAGCTCAAGCGCGCTTTTGCCGTCACCACTGCCGGCGTCGAAGGTGGACGCAACTTGGCCGAGTCGGCACGAGAACTGGAACGCGTTCGCAAGACGATGGCAGCGCAGCTCTCCGAGTTCGATACGATGAAGAAGTCGTTGATGCGCGACTTGCAGAATCGATGCGAAAAGGTGGTCGAGCTCGAAATCTCGCTCGACGAGTCGCGCGAGCAATACAACAATGTGGTGCGCAACAGCAACTCGAAGGCGCAGCAGAAGAAGATGGCGTTCCTGGAACGCAACCTGGAGCAACTAACCAACGTGCAAAAGCAATTGGTGGAGCAGAATAGCAGTCTCAAAAAGGAGGTCTCGATCGCAGAGAGGAAGTTGCTGGCGAGAAACGAACGGATTCAAGCGTTGGAACAACACCTCATGGACAGCCAGGAGAAGCTCATGCTGCAGAACCGTAAATTCGAGGAGCAGCTGCAGACCGTCAAGGAGCGCCTCCATCACGCCAACCAGATGCGCGGACCCGCTGCCGGAAACGCTGCGACAGGGCCGCTGGGCGGCTTTGGGCGCATCGCCAAACCCTTGCGGGGAGGAGGACCAACAGCAGGGCCTCAGCCGGGCTCTGTCGCAGCACGGCAGGCTGTCTTTGGTGGCGGAGCCGGAGGTGCGGGTTCAGCGCTCGGTGACAACTCGCCCAAGGCAAGGTCAAGTTGGTTCTTCTCGTCCAAGTAAAGCGATGCCGGACTTGACCGTGACAGATCCGCATAGAAATATTATCCTACATACCCGCTCGATGCTTTTCTACTCGTACTTTGTGTCTCTTTGCATGTGCGCTTCCTTTGCTCAAGATCATGATGTGGCAAGTAAGCCGGATTCCGAGGCACTAGCCGTCAGATGCTGTAATTGATATTATTGATGACGGAAATTTGCGCAACAATTTGGGTTGCAAAATTGAGAAACAAAAGACGGCTACGAAGAAAAAAGCGGAACAAATTCGGCAATTTGCGGAGTGGAGGAAGAAAGCTTGCCTCATTGATCGGGATCTAGCTGATCTCTGACTCCACCATCAGACCATTCCACACTGGTGCATTTGCAGCATGCTACTTCGACAAGCGCTTCGAAACAACTATGCGCTACGAACACAGTTGCCGCGTTCGCTAGAGACGACCAGCCTGCGAACGGGCACCACGCCAGGTAAGTAATTGTTCTCGTCTGTGCTCCAGGATTCCGATCCGACAAACTCACCGCCCATGCATATTCTCGTGCACATCCGACACAGCAACTCAGCCGACATGGCCAAGATTTTCATCCAGCGAAGCATCGACGGGCAGCTCTGAGGATCCGGAAGCGCTGTTGCTGGCCAAAGTGAAGTCGGGCATCAAAGAAGCAATGAAAGCAAAGGATTCGCTCACCTCGACAGTACTGCGCTCCATCGTATCCGAACTGCAATACTCGTCCAAGCAGAAGGGAAACCAAGTCTCGAAGGTATCGAAATTGATCACAAAGGCAATCAAAAGAAGACAAGAGACCGCAAAGCAGTTCCGCACCGCCAAACCTCCTAGAGAAGACCTCGCAGAACAAGAGGAAAAGGAGGCCGCTGTTCTGGCAAAGTTCTTGCCAGAAGCCAATTGAATGCAGCCGAAATCAAATGTATGTGATGTCAATGTCAAAAGCAGAGCAACAGAGCGGGTGTGTGCAATCATGAGTGTTGGATTCAGAGGTCGAGAACCATCGATGAAGAGGCTGGATGAACGACAGTCCGAAAAAAGATGTTTGTTAAGCCAGCAGAGTCTCGACACCCCAGCGGGAAAAAAAGGATGCTGAGCAATCTTTTGTGGAGCAAAGCTTGAACGCTGCGGACGAGCCAATCGAGTTTGGCTGATTTGCCATACAAGCGCGTTGGAAACAGCAAGACGTCACAAAGCAGCTCCACCATTAAGAACAATTTCGACCACACTCTCTTCACCCTCGATCATCGCACATCCAATACAGCCGAAAGTAGCTGTTCGCCATCATGTCACGACATCGCGCCGTTCGTAATCTTGACCTCGACGAGGAGTTGGCAGAAGATGACTACTTGGATGACGATCCTTACGACAACCTTTCGCAGGAAGATCACGATGCCATGACCGAAGCATACGCCCAGACGCTCGACGTTGTTGGACCCGCCAGCTCCAACGGCTTCACAGAACGTGAAATCAAGGACATTCTTTGGGACGCCTACTTCGACGTCGACTCGGCAGTCACACAGCTCGTCGAAGAAAGGAGCAGACGAGAAGCAAAGGCAGAAAAAGATCGTCAGAAACAAGGTGAGTTACCCGATTCCATCAAGCCTGGCTCGACGCGGCCCTTTTCCACTCTCAATGATTTGCTCGAACCCATTCTGCAGGTGACCCGATGATCGCGGATGCTGGGCAGGGCCGGGCACGGGACCATAGATGCGGACAACGGACTCGGAAATCAACGGACAACATTCTGAAATCATCCGTACCGAACGTCTTTCTCGCACCGTCACAGATAGCGGCACGATGCGGCTCATCGACGGCGATGACAAGGATGATGAACCGACGATAGAGGCCTTCAAGCAGCTTTCCTTGCAGCGAGATCGCCGTGCCGAGATCCGCGCTGGCAGAGGCATGCCGCGAAGCAAGGCTCAAGGTCTTCGTGGACTTGCCACCGGTGGTCGAGCTGGCTTGGCCAAACGCAATCTCGCAGGTCTTGCCCCGGACTTTGTTCGCCAATCGTCGATAGCATCGTCATCGTCTCCATCTTCCTCGAAACCCGTGTCTAAGCTCTCGGCCTTGGCAGCTAGATCGAGCGCAAAACGTCCAGCGGACAATGTCCCCCTGAATGCTGCCGATCGACCTCGACCCGCTTCACCAGCGCCCGCATCCTCACCTGCAGATCCTTTCTCGGATGCTGTATCTGCGTCCGGCTCTTCTTCTACCGGTCCGGCTGCGCGCACGAGCAAGCTTGCTGCTCTAGCTGCTGCCCGAAGCGGGGCTAGTGGAGCCACAGCAAAGCCAGCCTTCCCAGTAGAGCCGAGCAGCAATACAGCAGTTGGTTCAGCAGATGTCTCCGCCAAGCCTCTGACGAAGCTTCAGCAGCGTATGCTCGCGAACAAGCAACAACGTCAAGCCGCGACACCAGAGGCCAGGGAAGCAGCAGCTGTACAGGCAGCCGAGGAAGAGGCTCGTTCCCGTCCGCAGACATGTTTTGGCTCCGATTTGCCCATCTCTTCCCTGTTCCCTATTGGTCCAGATTCCATGCCGTCGACGAGCTCCTCGTCGGGCGTGACCCCTGTCAGCGCCATAGCTGGATCATCTAAGGATGCCACAGATCGGCTCGTCGCCCCGCTGTCGCTTCTCAAGCGAGTTCCCGGAGGATCGCCTTTTGCTCTCTACGTGCCAGGCTCGGATCAGGGGTCCAACGCCGAGACTGAGGCGGTCAAGAAGGCCTTCGAGGGTCCAAGTCCGGACGATGTGGTGTTGCAGGCACGAGAAGGGACGAGACTCGGTGCCAAATGAGATTTCCAGATCCGCGTCGCAGCACTGCACGGGCTGCCTCGGGGTACCATTTCTGACACATCTTTTTGATTCGCGATGATGTTCTGATCTCACAGCGGCGAAGAAAGCAGCAGCAGCAGCAAATACATCAGCTAGCCCATCTGGTGCGTCCACACCGTTGCATCGCAAAGCGGCCGTGGGCCAAGCTGCCAAAGCGGCTGTTGGGAAGCAAAGCGGAACGACCGTCAGCCAGCTCCGCAATGAGATCGAATCGCTCGAAATCCACGGTGGCAGCAGCAGGGCCGCTTCATCTGCAGGTTCAGCGGCACCAAGTGCCGTTTCAACACCCATGGGCATTGCTCACGAACGCATTATCGACGAATATCGAAAACGCGAACGAGAAGGCAAAGCTGAGCTCAGTTTGGTTGTAGTAGGTGAGTGCAACTCAATACGAAGAGCCTGTTAGACGAAGAGCTGACCATCATCCGCTGATTCACTCGCGCAGGCCACGTCGATGCGGGCAAGTCGACTCTGATGGGTCGCATGCTCTTGGAGCTTGGATCGCTATCGCAACGGGAATACTCGAGCAACGAGCGCGCGTCGCAAAAGATCGGCAAAGGGAGCTTTGCATATGCATGGGCACTCGACTCTTCCGAAGAGGAGCGCGAACGCGGTGTCACGATCGACATTGCACAGGACAGCTTTTCAACGCAGCATCGCATCTTTACGCTGCTTGATGCGCCTGGTCATCGTGACTTTATTCCGAATATGATCTCTGGTGCAGCACAGGCCGACTCTGCGCTTCTAGTGATCGACTCGATCCAAGGTGCTTTCGAGGCTGGCTTCGGTCCCAACGGTCAGACACGCGAGCATGCCTTGTTGGTACGCAGTCTGGGTGTTCAGCAGCTCATCGTGGTGGTCAACAAACTCGATGCGGTCGATTACAGTCAAGAGCGATACAACGAGATCGTGGGCAAAGTCCGACCTTTCTTGACTTCGTGCGGCTTTGATGCATCCAAGTTGAGATTCGTGCCCTGCGGTGGATCCGTCGGCGAGAATCTGGCTGTTCGAGAGGAAGGCGGACCGCTTTCAGCTTGGTATGATGGACCAACGCTCGTCGAGATCCTGGACTCGCTCGAGCCACCTGCCCGTCAGCTTGATTCGCCGCTTCGAATGCCAGTGACCAACGTCTTTAAAGGGCAGACGGCCATTGCCTCTGGCGTCGCTGTCTCGGGTCGGGTGGTATCTGGTATTGTTCAGATTGGTGAACGCGTTCGACCTGTTCCCGGTGATGAATCGGGCATCGTGCGAGCGATCGAAGTGGACACCGAATCAGTGCCTTGGGCGGTCGCCGGAGCCAATGCGACGGTGTATCTGTCTGGCATTGATCAGATTCAGATCTCGGTCGGTGCTGTTCTCTGCTCTCCTTCGGCACCCATTGCGCTTTGCGACTCTTTTCTAGCTCAGATCCTGGTCTTTGAACCCACGTATCCGCTTGTTGCTGGAACCAGCGTTGAGTTGTTCCATCACAGCGCCAACATTGCCGCGACTTTGACGGAACTCGTCTCGATTCTCGACAAGACGACGGGCAGTGTGACAAAGACGAGACCGAGGGTGCTGACCAAAGGATGTACGGCCATGGTGAGGCTTTCGGTGAAAGCGGGTGGACAGGCGGGGCAGAGCAGTGGGATTCCGTTGGAGGATGCAAAGACCAACAAGGAGATGGCGAGGGTGTTGATGCGGATGAACGGCGAGACTGTGGCTGCGGGCATTGTGATTGATGCTCAGCGAGGGTGAGGGGAGTGACGATCGCACAGATGAAGGGAAAGATTTGGAGCATGTATGAACTGGTTGTTGATATTTCTGAGGATGTGCTTGAAATTTGTCACGGTGTGGGAGGCATCACCATTCTAAAGCCTTTTCGACCATTCCAGCGTCGATCTCCTCTTGCTCCTGTTTGACCGTGAACAAGCCTGGCTCTGTCTGTTCGACCTTGTTTGGGCCCATCAGATCGCTTACTTGCATCAGATCCGTTGGATTGGGAGCACCGGGATCGACTTCGACTTTGACTTTTGGATGGGCAGTTTTGACCCAATTATGCTCTTGGGTGTAGAGTTGGTCGTCTGTATCTAGCAGTTCGACTTTGACTCTTTTCTCTATGCTTTTCAGATCGACTTTTCGGGCGCTTGGACAGAGGTTCTGTTTGGCTAGATGGCAGAGATCGCATCTGGGACCTACTGGTACGCAGATGACTTGGCCGAAGCCTACGAGCAATCGGTTGATCTTGCCGTGCAGATGTTGGGGTAACCAGGATTGCAAGTTCAATCGCGTTTCTTCCGGAGTTTTGGTAGAGTGCCAACCGAATCGATTGGTGAGACGATGGACGTGGGTGTCGACGCCAATTCCGATTTGAATGCCCATACTACTGAGGGCTAGGAACGCCATTTTCGGACCTACGCCCGGTAGACTGAGTAGTTCATCAATCGTCTTTGGAACATCTCCACCGAAATCATCGTGGAGGATCCTGGCAGCTGATTTCAAATAGCCCGTTTTGCGCCTCCAGAATCCCACCTTGTTGATACAGCTCGAAATGATCTCATCATCCGCCTCCAACAGACTCTGCAGACACAATCCATTGGGCAGATTCCTCTGCAAATTATACACCGCTTCGGCCGTAACCGGATCTTTCGTCTGGCTGGACAACATCAGAGAAACCAACGTAGCAAGTCGTTCTCTTTTAGCCGCATCTTCGATGGATTCGGCGGCTCGAAACGAATCAGCACGTCGATCCGATCGTCCGTTTTCCTCACATCCCATCGTATCGACCGGCGCAACGATCTTGGCACGTTGTTCCGAGAGGAGTGCGTAGACCTGCTCCCAATTGGCTGGAGCGGGATGAGCTTCGTGCGGGAGAAGGTTGACTTTCCACGGTTTCTTGGTCGCTTTGCGCGGAGAAACGTCAAAGGGAGAGGCAGGTGGCTTTTTGGGTGATGAAGAGGCAGATCGAGTGCGTCGTTGAGGAGTTGCTTTGGAAGGCGAGCCTTGGTCATCGTTGTTTCGGGAAAGCTTCTTGCGAGGTGTAGTAGAGGTGGATTTGCGTTTGGTGCGGCTAGATGATTCGGCAGTGAACACATCGCTGTCGTGATCGGATGAATCTGCGTCCTCGTCGTGGGAGAAATCTGAACCAGTAGCAGAATCGCTTTGTTCCGAAGCAGACTGAGATACCGCTCGAGATCTTTTCCTTGCCGTGCCGTTGGCGCTGGACTTTGCCACGGAGGTGGAAGGGGCAGGAGCAGGAGGAGCACGACGCCGCAAGGAATATGAACGACAGGCTTCCGATGCCGAAATCGAGGCAGCTAGCTCTGCATCCGAATCCACACCTTGAGCTTCATTGCTATGGGTAATATCACCGTTGATGGCAGTGAAAGTAGCGTTGCTACTTGCAGTTGCGATGGTAGTACCGATAGGAGTGGGAGCGAAGAGTTTCCTACGAGAAGAGGATCGCACCACCAAGCCATTACTAGTCGACATGGTGAAGCTTGCTGTTACAACAGCGCGCAATGCCGAGCGAGAAAGATATGAGACAAGAATCGTGTCTGAAGAGCGGCCGTGTCTGATTTTGGCGACGAGAGCCAAATAGCGAGAGAGGATCAAAGAGAGTATGAGGTAGGTGGAAGGAGAAGAGTTGGGTGCGGGGAAAGCCGATTTCGCCACCAACTGGACTATTTCTTCTTGAAAAAGGGTTCAATGCACGCTCCCTCTCGGTCTTCAAGCCGGCTAAAAAAAAGGCTTCCTTTCTCTGTCAGCAGTGAAATCGGCTTGCGAAATTGGTCAGGCAGACAAGCGCTCGTCATATCGCCCGCTCCATCAGTCAAGCGTCCCTTTGCTGTCCCAAACGACGACGACGGGAATCAAAAGACAATCCATTGCATGATCAAGTACCTACACAGCCAACTCTATTTTTGGCCAATACGTTTCAAATACGCCTCCCAGCCGGCCTTCTTGTACCTCTCTCCCTGCTCGCTCACCGTGACAAAGGCACTCTTCTTATCTGCTTTGCCTTGATCTGTCATCAGCGCACCGTAGATGCCTCGTCCTACGATGATGACGTCGCATCCACTTTCACGGATGACCTGATCGGGCGTACGATACTGCTGACCCAAACCATCGCCCTTGACGTCCAAGCCGACACCGGGAGTCAAGATGAGCAGATCGCGTTCTGTATTAGGACCGTCCTTCTCATCGACTCTGGACATGGCGATGAAGCCACAGACAAAGCCGGTCGTGTCCTTCTTTGCTTCGTCCACACATGCTTGCGTATAAGACCCCTTGGTCAGAGCTCCCGCCGAGCTCATCTCTGCCAACAACAACAGCCCGCGTCCCAAAGGCTCTCCTACCTTGGCCAATCCCGAAATAACGCTCGGTCCGGGCACAAGGTGTGCATTCGTAATGTGAGACCACGAAGCAATCTTGTGTACGCCCTTGGAATACTGCAAGCTGGCGGTATTGCCGATATCGGCAAACTTTCGATCTTCAAAGATCAAGAAATCGTGCTTCTCGCTCAGCTTGGTCAGCTGTTGCACCAGATCCATATCGAAATCTTCGACAATGTCGATGTGGGTCTTGACCAGGCAAACGTTGGGACCGACGGCATCGCAGACGTCGAGCAGCTCTTGCTTGTTGGTCACGTCGACCGAGACGCAGAGGTTGGTTTGCTTGCGTTCGATGCATTCCAGCAGTGCTTTTGCGGCCGGGTTGGGTTGTTTGGCTGCACGCGAGGCGTACGTTTGGAGAGTGATGCTCGACATGGTTGCAAGAATGTTGAGGGCCGATGTTCGATGGATCGACAAAGAGAAGCAAGAGGCTACGCTTGACATCAAAGCGGTCAAGTAGCGCTGAGATTCGCCTCGAAACGCGGACCGAGAAAAAAATTCCTATCGCACGAAAGATGCCATTAGCTGCGAGAGAGCTCACGTGAATCGAAAAGCGCAAGAAAATGGATCGGAAAGCCGCACAGCTCGAGAAGAAAAAGCAAAGACGATGATCAAGCATCCCTTCCTCTCCCTCTCTGGCAACGCTCAACCTCATCAGCTTCCTCATCATCACTGTCGACACCCTACCATCTTTGCTTGCACTGGACATTCCCGTCCTTGCAATCGAATCTCATCAGTCATGGCAGCCAACAGCGCCGCTACGGCGCCCACGCAGTTCTCCAAGCTTCTCCGTCAAGCGCGCATTTCCAGCTTCGATCCTGCTGTACCGCAAGTCTACACCGCACCTCCCGCCTACGCTGCTCGGGGAGAATGGGGCATGAAACGTCCTCTTCCTTCATCGTCTGCCTCTATCTTTGGCTCGTCCTCCGGCTCAGCTGCGTATCCCGGTGCGCTTCGCTACGTCGAAGTATCCCAGCTCGATACCGCTGAGGGTCAGACGACGTGGAAAGAGCGCGAAAAGGAGACGCTCTTCGTCAAGCGTTGGGCGGAAGCAGACACAAAGCTGCATGTAGCTAGACCGGAGTCAGGCGGTCACACCTATACCGATCCAGGGGCATACGGTCCTCGACCTTCCACCACGTTTCTCAAATCCACCGAACGATATTTTCCCTCTGACATTCCCGGCCCGATTGAACTGACTCCGGAAGAAGAAGCGAGGGAGGACAGCAAGGAACGCGAGGCTAGGCTGTACAACAACCGCTGGAGGAGCATCATGAAACATCACGCTGCACGGGGCGCTGCCGATCCGGCCTACAAGGGATTGGATTTCATGGGTGAACAGTCCACTTCGAGAGCTTTCGGATTCGACGCCGATAAATTCACCACGCGTGCCAGGATGATGACCAACTACAATGCGCTCTCGGACAAGGACTTTGACAAGTTTGTCGAAAAGATCCGAAACGAACGGGGCACCTGGAAGAAGTTTTTCAGCAACAAGGACAAGGCTCGATTGCTGGGATTGATTCGGAAGCGACAGGAAAAAGAGTATGCTGCCGCCGTCCGAGCTCAAGAGGATGCCGAGAGGAGAGGAGCTACCAAGGAACCTCTTCCCGAGATCAATCCGGAAGCCGAACTGGACAAGATGTCGCTGGGAGAGATCGACATGCTCGAACAATCCCGCGATGTCGACGCTACACGCGACGCCTTCCGAATGCTCGAAGACAAAACGCTACGAGAATCCTCCAAGCATCCATCCTCCACCTTGCCCGGTCTATCGCAACCCAACACGATCCATCCACATGCCGGATTGCAGTATTCCCAACCGGATCCGATCTACGCTAGCATGTTGGCCGAACCTGTTCAGGGAAGAGTCGTGCACGAGGTTTCGTCTCGAAGCGATCGCGATTTGCGCAAGTATGCCAAGATCGCCGACGGACGCTCGGTGCTCGTCGGAGGACATGTGAGTTACCTCCATGCACCGCTGCGTAGTCAGGCGCCTCCGACGATCGATTGGAGTCGACAAGAACCGAAACAGGGGACGGCTCTGTTCCGCATCGTCGATGCCTATCGAACTTCCAGCTTGACTTTGGCTAGTGGAATGCACAAAGACATGCTCGCGCCTAGGAATGATCTCGGCTATATCCGGTCGAATTTGGAGCTGGTAAAGACAGATGCACAGGGTCATCCGGTGAATCGAATCGCACCCATTGGAAGTGCGCAGTATATCGGACAGACGGTCCAGGATCCCCATCGGCCCGTGCGCCGTGCGTTGGGGGCCGCCGAGGGGGCAGCGGGTGGAAAGCGGTCGGCTCTGCTCAACGCGTTGAGCTCGGCAGGTAGGAAAAACGAAAGCCAGAAACAACGTCGATTGGGTCGTCAACCTTCTCCTAGTCAGCAGCAACAGGCTAAACAGGACCAGCCTGGTCGAGCAGCGACAAACGATTCAACAAAGACCATGTTTGACAACCTCGAATCCTTGGTCAATGCTTCTCAAAAGCGTAGCAATTGAAGTGCAACTTTCGATCATGTAACTCAGGTCGAGATTGTAGCATGAATCTCAATCCATTTGTCACAATGTTTCTTTGCTTGACACCGACAATCTTGCATCCAAACGTCAATCTCAGAGTCACAAGCCACATTCTTTCGACAGCGTGACACAATCACAATCGCAGAGCATTCGATTGAGAGCTGCTTCGGACGAAGCGAGGCCATTTGGCATTTTGTGAGTGCGTAGAGCGCGTAACAAATGACGAGGGCAAAGATGCAACGAATGAAACGAAAGTCAGAGTCAGGCAGAAGTCTGCGTCTGCTTTTTTTGGGGCTGGAGTGACGGAAAAAAAAAAGAATATAAAGGCCAAGACGATCGAAAACAAAAACCTTGTCGATCACAAGCAGTAATATGTACAAGCCAAAGAAGAGAAGGCCATCACGATCGGAGGAGAAAGGCCGCAGACAAATCAACCTGACGTTGCCAGAGGTCCAAACATACCACCGTGCTGAAAGAGCGATCGCGACCCGTTCAACAGCGCCGAAGGCATAAGCGGACCCGACATGTTACCGCTCTGACTCTTACCAGACTCGCTCAGAGGACTAAAGTCCTTGAACGATTGTCCGCCAACCGTGACAAAGTCAGAGCTGGAGCGAAGCAGCGTCGCCGACGGATTCTCCGTGGCCAAGCTGGCACGCGAGGCGTGACCCGGCCTGTGCGATGCAGTAAGCGTCCCATCCAGGCACGGTAGGGCGCCCACAGCGGGAGCCGAGTGACAAAGCTGTTGGTCAAGGTCGTCAGCCAATGCAAGCGAGCCGGCGCGATGATGCGACTTTGCCCACATGTTCATGGGCGACGCTGGCTTTGCGATCACTTGACCATCCAATTGCAAAGCTGGAATAGCATCGAAATGACTCAAAGCTTCGTCAAGGACGAGCAGCAGGCGCTTGGACGAGTCTTGATCTCGGTGCATTCCGCGACTCGAACGCTTCTCTTCCCACGACTGAAGGCGATTGAGGAATCCAATCCAGGTCTCGTCCGGCACGTTGACCTCGTAGTTGCACTTTTTCAAGAACCACGCCTCGGTCTGGTTGAGTTCGGCGAGTGGAATGCCAGTGACCTCGTTCCAAGTCTTGTTGAGGAACGTGTTGTCATCGAGATGCTTGTTGGCAATCATCATGCCAAGGGTAAACAGCTTGAAGGGCGCAGCCGAGGTGGGTTGCGCAAACAATTCGAGTACAACAGGATCAATGAATCCATCGGAAAGTCGAGCCATGACGAGCAGCCTGAGCGCGTTGAGGATGCCGAGCAGGAAAGCAGGAGGTGAGAGCAGAGTCTGTGCAAGCACCTGATGCACAAACCGTCGGAAGGCCGGACTGGGTTCGTTGGCATACGAAGTGACGATGCTCGTTACCGAGTCGCGACCACCGGCTCGGCCTTGGCTGTGACCGTTGCCAACCTTGGCGGTGGCAACCGGAAGCGTCTCGCTCAGAGAAACAAAGAGGTGATCGTTGTTGCTCCATCGCCAGTCGGGCGAGACGAGGCGCAGGACTGCGAGCACGTTGTCTCGGATCCTGCCGGACCACTTGGACGAGCCAAGCGCGGGTGAGGTCTTGGACGAGTTGCGTCGCGGACGGATCGCCGAGTCGGATCGCGAACCGTCGAGCGACATGCCGAGGTCGGCGCGAAGAGGGCTGCGCGCCGTCTCCACAGAGTGTGCCGAGATCGTCGAGCTTAGAGCAGGGCTGCCTTGCCTCAGCGAGGCGGGGGTGCCAGGTTCGGAGCTGCTCGCTGTGCTTGCAGCAGAGCTGTGAGCGGTGGTAGCCTCCGAGTGACCGGAACCCTGACGCGAGCGTATGGCAGGCGAGGCGTCTCGGGCCAAAGCGGAGCGGGCACGCTCAGCGCCTACAGCCATACGGTGCAGGTCGTGGTGCGAGGAAGCAGCGTCGCTGCCGAACGAGAATGAGTGTGCCTGCGGTCGCAGCTGTGGCAAGCGGTCGGGTCCGAAGGGCGAGCGGAAAGCATCCCAATCGCCGGAAGAGGCCGAAGGGGCAGCCGATCGATCGAGCAGAGTCGAAGACCAGGGCGAGATGTCGGGCGTATTGAGAGAAGGCGTGGAGGATGAAGAGGGCATCGAGGCAGCGGCAGGGGACATAGCGTCATCAAAGTCCTCGTCCATGGCCTCGTCGGCTGTCTCGTGGGCTTCGCTGAGCAGGTCGGGGTCAAAGAGAGCAGCACAGGCATTCCAGATGAGCTGAGCGCCGATGGCAGCGATGGGCGAGGCAGACTTTTCGAGGGAGCCAGGAGAGCAAGGCGCAGGAGCCGCAGCCTGGTCTTGGGCACCTTCAGCGGAAGGGCGAGCCTGCTCATCCGCGACATTGGAAGAAACGCCGCTGTGCGCTTCGTGGCGGACGTCGGACTGCGCCTGCCAATGCGTTGCGTCTGAATTGTTGCGAGCCTCGCTGGGCCGGTGTCCCCAATCATCGGGGTGATCGGGGTGGTTCGAATGCGTCTGGGCAACGCTCTGAACTCGATCGTCCCTTGGACGCTCTGCGTATTCGTGCGAGCGATTCTGTGATTGCTGTTCGGCAAAGTCGTGATGCGAGCGGTTATAAGCAGCGGCGTCGCGATACTGGGCGGGTCCATGATGATCTGCCATATAAGAGCGCCGAGCGTAGTTCGAAGAGTGATCCCACGCGTTGAACTGAGATGAGTTGACGTTGTTGCTTGATGCTGCCCAGGCGCCCTGACTATGAAGCGAGGCGTCGATCGAACGGCGATGCGGAGCATGAACAGGTTGGCCTGGATACGTTGGCTCACGCTGAGGCAGAAAGGCGGCCGAGCCGCGATGAGTCGGAGCGGCGGCGGCCTGATGCCAGGCGGTCCAGTCGCGTTGTGAGTCACTAGCATGCTCTGCGCGGTGGGACCAGCCGTCCTGATACCTCATCTGTCGGTCATCGCGCCGGGGGTGAGCGGTAGTAGGAGCAGCATGGTAGGCGTGAGCGTGAGAAGACTGGTGGTAGTTGGGTTGAGGAAGTTGGTGGTGAGGGTAAGCGTGAGATGACTGCTGTTGATGGGAGTAGGAAACCGGACCGGGGCCATAGGTGGGCTGAAATGCGGAATGGGCATTCTGTCTTTCATGAGCCTTGGCAAGATGATGTTGGACCAAGAGCTGATGCTCGAGTTGCTGATGGGTGCGCGGCTGAGGATGGGGTTGGGGAGGCCCCAGAGTCTGGGTATACCAGGGAGTGTGGCCATGCATCTGGGCGTAAGCGGCAGGAGCATAGTCCATCACATGTTGCCGACCCGCTCGCGCGGCGGCAGCCGAGAGCCTGGGAGCCTGGGGAGCTTGCCAAACATGATGGTCCATGCCGTTGACCAGGGAAGCAGGAGCGCCATCGGCGTAGGATTGACGATGGTACATGTGAGCGTGCGCAGCAGGATCGACGTAGGCATAATTTGTAGCGCCAGCGGTGGCGACGGCGAGATGAGGTTGTTGATCATGGTGGGGGTATGTGTTGAGAGCAAGACCGGTTTCGGGGTGGTGAAAGGCAGCCACATTAGGCTGTGACTCGGGATAGAAAGACATGGCTGAAGGGAGCAGCAAGTGCGCACACTACGGTCAGAAAGACCGAGGCGGACGCTTTTGGTAAGCAAGGCCGATCACGGGCAGGAACTGCGAGCGTCGGTCTGCTTGTGAGGTCGATCGAAGAAAGCGGTTACGCTTTCCGAAAGGCAAGAAAGTTTTGAGACGGGGAGAAGCGAGGAGGAGAGATGCAGAGCGTCTAGGGGAACCAAGCCGGGAAACGGAAACGTTTGCAGGACGGAGAGAGAAGGACGTCAGACGGGCGAAGATGAGAGAGCAGCACAATTAAGGCGTCCCTGAGCCCAAGGTGATTTGATTGAGGATCACCTGGATGAGAGAATTGCAGCCATAGAGTCGTCGAGGTGGTCAGAGGAATCGAGACTGATGTTATGCCAGGCAAATCGAGATCAAGTCCAGAGGAAGCAGCTGCTCGATTGCACTATCTGAACGAAGATCGAGACGTGTCGAAAGAGGTGCCGAATGTCGAGCTTGTCGGAGGCGATAGGGACGTGAGGTTCGTGACGATGCCGAGATGGTCGGACGAGCGAGGAGATTGACTACGATAGCTAGAGACGATCGTCGACAGCTTCTCGAGCGCGAAACACCTTACAGCGAGGTGACCAAAAAGCCGAGCTGTGTACGAGCACCGCTTCAAGGCGAAGAGCGAGCGTAAGGCGACCGAAGGGCCAGAGGAGCGAGCAAAAAGGTCAAACGACGGTGCGCTGCTCAACTGGAGGATCGGCCGGAATTCCGCTTTGGTCTTCTTCTTGGTCGTTCTTCTTCTGTTGCTTCTTCTTCTCTATGCGCGCTCAAATGATACAGTTACCAAGGTCAAACAACCTGGACGACTGCAACGAGAATGAGCGGGGCAAAAGAGAGCGGATGAGCCTGCTCGGAGAGAGGGAAACGTCCCACGAAGAACAGGGACTCAACACTGGAAGATGAACCGAGCGAAGAGAGGATGATGAATGAGAGAGGAGAAAGGGGGGGAGGATGGTGACGGGAAGGTAAGGGAAGGAAAGGCGAAGAGACGGGGAACTCAGTCGCTACCACGACGAGCAGCACCACCATCAACCAGGCGAGAGTCCGGCTATCGCATGTACAGTTGAGAGCAACGTGCAATTTCACCCAACCGCCGCGGAGGCGGTCAACAGTCATAATTTGGCCACGACAGAGAGCGACTTGCTTTCTAACAGAGCCTTGGTTCTGCTTCTTGTACGCTGCAATTTCGGCAGCGAGCGAGTCAGAGAGAGAGGGAGAGGGAATCATCAGTCAGCTGCTGCTCTCAAGTCTTTCTCTCGCTCAGGCTGTTTCTCGCTGAGCCCAAAATTTTTGTTCATTTGCTTGCTGGTCGCAACGACTTAGAGCGAAATTCTGAAATACAAATGATGCAAGACGACAGGCAAGCAGCTACAGTATCCCGTTCGTCCTAGAGGCAGCAGAGCGAACGCGTCGGTGTAGTGGAGAGCTTTCTTTTCTCCCCTTTTGAATGTTCATCAGAACAACGCTCCGGCTTGGCCGACAATTCAAATATTATACGATCTTGATTTGGTTGTATTGGTCTACGATTGAAAGTTCGAACTTGTTAATCTGAAATGTTGTATTATTAATAATATATCGACTCGCCAACCGAAAAGCCGTAGTGAGCGCAGTCGAATTTTCAGATCAACCACATTTACTCTCAAGTATCGGTCCTGGCAGTGCAAAGTTTCGCGACAATGTGCCCCCATATCGGCAGCGAACCGATGACATTGGAGGATGTTCATAGTCTTGCGGCGCGAATGTAGCGCTTGTGAATGAGTGTGAACATTTACAACCCAAGCATTCCGGGCTCAACCAGAGACAGAGGGTCTCAGTTGAATCGGGTGATGCCGCTGCAGCCGGGGGGCGAAGGAGAGAGAGTCAGGGGCACGAGAGGATCGTAGCTTCTCTCGCATTCGGACTCAGAAAGCAGAGGTCGGACCTCCTCAGAAGCGTGGGTTGCGCTCTGCGAATTCACAGTCGGCTGAAAAACTTTCACCGGAAGCGAGGCAGTCCGGAGGATGTGCGCGCATCGAGTAACAGCGCACGGCAGTCGAAGAAAGCTTGGCCACCGGCGCGCTTGGCTTGCCGTATGGACGATGGCGACCGCCGTCGGTTCCAGTGCTGATCAAGCTCAGCGCACATGGTCGAGTCTTGTCCGGAAAAGGAAAGCAACTCGTCATGGTATCATGATGATGGTCATCCATGAAGGGCAATGTGTTGAGATTTCAGGCACCAAGTCACACCATGGTACAGCGGTAGAAAGACAGTCAACTGCTGCAGGGTTCAGTCAAGAGTTGCGCCGAGATGTGTGCTGACAACGTAACAGCCTTGACGAAAAAAAAAGAAAAGCCACAAGATATCACAGCATTGATAATATTAATAACTTGGCGGCATCTTGGCAGTGCCTGGATGAGCCAAAATGGCTGACGGGCTTCGGACTTGCGGAGAGCCGGGGACTTCTCTGTAAGCTCGTGTGAGTTGCAAACAGTTATCCTCCATAGATGCTTGAAGGCTGTGTCTGCTCGTCAAGGTCTCAACGTTGATCAGCCACATGATCTGCGGCAGATGGAAACTGTACAATGACCAAGTCGAACCACTTTTACGCCCTTGAGCCTTTCAACAGGGTCTCTCAGGCGCATGAAGTCACTCTATTTGTCAAAGAAAAGAAAAAAGAAAACGAAATGAGGCGGTTTGGCAGAGGATGTCGGCCTGGATCGGTAGGCAAATTAGGAAAAAACAAAAATTTCAGGGGGCGCAGATCGTCTCGTTCACCCTGCAGCAGCGGGCAGCAGCAGCAGATCTTGGTTCGCCAAGCCTTTCACTTTGCTCGCTCGCTCATTCACCCTGTCGTTCAGCCAGTCTGCAAAAGAGAGCGATTTGGGTTTTAGCTCGGACGCCTTCCCCCGCCTTTTTTCCTTTTCTGTACGCCCGGTGCCCTTCCGATATTTGACGTTCGACATCTTGCGGTTCATCCATCCTCCATCCTCCAACCTCCATCCTCCAACCTCCATCCTCCATCCTCCATCCCCCAACCACCATCCGACCTTGTCTTTGTTGTTCGATTGATCGACTGCAGCTTCTTTGCATCTTTGATACTGTCATTCTTGCTTTGATACTCACATCAAAAAGTGGCATCATGGCCGTACAACCCACCCTCATGCCACGTGCCGAGGCGCTGTGGGAACGACAAGGAGACGATCCCTTTAGCAGCTTCCTTTCCAGTGTCTTTGGCAATCCCGATAACACAGACTCGGTCGTTTCAAGACCGTCTACCACATCTACCTCCTCGTCCAGATCGTCCACCACCACCTCCAGACGCATTCCCCCTACAACTCGTAAGTAGCATCACCCAATACCTTTGCCATTAGCCTGGCACAGACGTTTAGATCTGATACCAACCATCGGGTTCTTTTCATCCCTTTTGCCTCTCGTTCTCATTCAAATTTACTGACCTTGCAGCTACGTCCACATCGAACCGACTCCCTGACCCCATAGCATCGACGCCTACTACCACTTCTACTTCCTCTACGTTCTCTTCCACCACTTCGAGTACGCCCACCACCACATCAACTAGCTCCACCTCCTCGTCTTCGTCCATCATCACCACCTCTTCCCCCACTACCGTCGTCAGCACCTCCAACCTCGTGTCCGGCACCAGCACCTCTCAGGTGGTTGTCACTACCGTCGTCACGCCCGTTGTCACCACCACCGCATCGGCCAACAGATCCAATGCCAACCGCGCCAGCACCAACGGAGGTCTCATTGGAGGTGTAGTCGGCGGTGTTGTCGGCGGCCTCCTCCTCCTCGCTCTCTTGATCGCTCTCTGCTGCATGGCAAGCAGGCGAAAGTCGCGCACCGGCCACGCCTACTTCCTCTGCTTTGGCGAGCGTCCTTCCCGCAACAGTGTCGATGAATTCGGCCATAGTGGTGGTGCTTGGCCCACTTTCGATCCTCAGAATGAACATGCCTCCTCCGGCTATTCTGCTGGTGCCGGTGCCGCCGGTGCCGCTGCAGGCGCAGGTGCCGTCGCCGGTGCTGCTGCTGGCTCTCGCAGTCGCCGAAACCGTCGTGACCACACAAACGCCACTCTCCCTGCCGAATTTGCCAACGAAGATGATCCAGAGAGGTACGGCTATAGCGGCTACTCGGCCTCCAACAACGCACACGGCGGCTACGGTAACGCCTACCAGAACCACGATGCCTACACCAACTACTCTTCCGGTGGCTACCCGGACATGCAGGAACGTCCTTCTCGCAACGGCGCTAGCGCCCTTGCTGCCGGTGCTGCCGCTGGTGGAGCCGCTGGCTACCTCTACAACAATGCTAGTCCCAGTCACAACCGACGTTCTTCCAACGGACATCAATCCTACGGTCACTCGCAGCAGGACAGCTACAACACTGCCAACATGTCTCCTTCCAATGAGAGCGCACCTGCCCCCTGGACTCTTCCCATGATGGGCTGGCAAGACACACACGGTCCTTACTCGGTTGCTGGCGTCGGTCAGAACCTCGGCGCAGCTCCGCCGCAAGCTCAGTTTATGGTCTCGCCCTCGGAAGCGAATGCCGCTGCCGCTGCCGCTGCTGCTGCTCATGCGCCTCGCAATGCTCCTCCTCAGACTCGCTCATCCGGTCCCGACTACAGCCACTTTGACCCTCCCGAGGTGCGTGATGCCCGTGCTCGCGAAGCTGCTGCTACAGCTCTGGGTCGCGGAAGTTTCTCCACCTCGCAGAGCCACAACCCCACCTCGCCACGCAGGCAGAGCCGACGCCTCTCGTCCAACCACGGCAGTCCCGTCAGTCCCAACATGGGCCTTGTTGGTGGCATGTCTCCACCTGCCTACGTGGACGCGCAAGATGCCTTGGAAGAGGTCGATGATCAGCCGCGTCGACTGCATTTGACCAACGCCGAACCTGACGTGAGCGATGAAAGCTCGCGAGGCGGTGCTACTCGTCGGCCCGCTCACAATCACAAGGACGCTCCTCCCTCGTCCACTTACCGATCGCATTAGATACGGTTTTTCTTGCTGCCTCAGCATGGACTTTCTTGCCTCGTGAAACTAAAGAGATCGGATTCTTGTTTCCTCTGTCGCCTTTACTTTCGACTTTCTCTACACAAGGTCACTGAGCCTTGATATCTCATTTTTCGCTCTGCCTCGAGACAAGACCGACGCATATACACGTCTGGTAACTCTAGAAGGCTCTTTCTGTTTCCTGCGTTGAACTTCTCTGCCCGGTGGGAGAGGAATGTAATCTTAGTTTTGTCGAATGTCCAATCGCGAATGTGCCTAGATTACCTGACGATGGCTATAGCGAGAAGATGGGAGAAAGAGAGTGATTCGATTTGAATGCCAGTGCAACTCTATTCAGGCATCACCTTTCCTCTGACCAAACCAGGTACATCGGCGATGCCCAAAAGATGAACGGAAACTGCGATGACCAAACCCAACAGAACAAATCCAGCCGCAAAGCCAGCCACCATGACACCCATCAAAGCGAGAATAGCTAGGAAAATACTGCCTCGAACAGCCTCCCAACTCAACCAACCTTTTTCTCTGCCCTCCAAAAACGCCGACACGCGTTCGGCTACCACACCGCTTCCAGCGACAACGACGGGCACGCCCGTTCCTGGTTGAGTGGAAGCACCTACGAAGAAGAGATTGGAGAATTTGGCGTGCTGAATCGAAGGTCGGAACCAAAGTACCTGTGGAATGGTGTGACTGAGACCGAGAATGGAGCCTCGGAATAGGTTGAATTTGTCTTGCCAGTCGAAGGGGTCGTTGACGATTTCATGGGTGATGAGCGATTCGAAATCAGGTCGATTCAATCGTTTGCAAAGCGTCGAGATGACTTGACTTCGAGCTCGTGATACGGTCTTGGCAAATTGTTCGCGAGACCGTGCTCCTTTGGTAGGATCAGCACACGGTTTTTCAGGAATGGAAATGGGTCCACAAGGTACCAGGATGACAAGCGTATCTTTGCCAGATGGCGCAGCTGTAGGGTCGAGTCGAGATGGAACGTTGACATAGAAGGATGGTTCCGAAGGCGTATCTCCATCGCGGAAGATTTCATCAAACGATTCTTGATAAGCGTCAGCAAGGAAGATGTTGTGTCCTCCTAGTTCTTCCACTACAGAAGAAAGTGACCAGTAGAACGAGATGGAGGAACAGGTCTGATCTTTGCCTTTGAGTCGAGTGGCGTAGGAGGATGGAGGAAGGAGGTTGTTGTAGGTCCATACCAGATCGGCATTGCTGACGACTACGTCAGCTTCCATGATTTCACCCGACTCCAACTCAACGCCCTTGGTCGTCCCTTTGCGTTCATCGACAACAATGCGTTTGACCGTAGTATCGTAGTGGAACTCGACACCAAACTTGTCCCTAGCGATCTTCTCCATTGCTTCCACCACCTTGAAAAATCCACCGATGGGATACCAGATCCCCTTTGCATACTCTGCATACTGCAACAACGAATAAGTCGCTGGGGCATCGAAAGGACTCATGCCCATATACATGGCTGAAAACGTCAAAGCCCTTCTAACATGTCGACTCTTGAAGTACTTTGTCGTCCTATCATACAGCGTCGTGTAGATCCTCAAGCCTTTCGTCTTCCACAGCATCGGAAACAGTTCCGGTCGGAAAAAGGCCCACCAAGTACTCCAGTCTTTTGTCAAGACATGTGTGATGGATTCCTCGTAGTTCTCTCCGGCCTCTTTGAGGAAGGTGAGGAAGTTGGTGAGGGGATCTTGCTTGTTGCCAGCGCGTTTTTCGAAAAAGTTGAGTGTTTCGCCCATTTGACTCAAGTTGGAGGAAAGCATCATTTTCTCGCCATCGGCAAAATGGATTCTGTAGGCTGGATTGCATTGATGGAGACGGATGTGGGAACGGATATCTTCGCCGAGATCCTTGAAGCAGGCTTCGAAGATCTCAGGCATGAGGTAGAGGGAAGGTCCTTGATCCCATCGATGCCCATCGTGGTGGATGAGGGAGCATCGTCCACCCCCAAAAGAATTCTTTTCAAGCACAGTGACTGAGTAGCCTCTTCGACCGAGTCGGGCAGCGAGAGCGGTGCCTCCAGCTCCAGCACCAATGATGACGACTTTCTTGCCGCTTCGTTTGGTAGGGGCCGAAGGAGTGGAGCTCAAACGTGAAAGCGAGGGCTTTGTGCCGTTCGGCGCGGTTGGGATACTGGCCATCTTGTCTACAGAGGGGCAGAGTCTATCGTTGCTCGGAGTAAAGATGGTGGTCAAGCAGCACGGGAGGATGACAGACACAATCCGACTAGGAACAGGTATGTGCTGGGGATTGTTCGCTCGGATTCGAGGCAACGAAGAATCGGAATGTGCATCTTGTATGGAGAGGTGAACCCTGAAAAGGATAGAATAATCTGTGAAATCGCGCGTCAGCAATAATGTGGGAAGTGTGAATCGACCAACGACGAGGAACCCTTTCCTCGCCTGCTGTATCCCGGATCGCGCCTGTCGGAATCACGGAAACATCATGCACGATGGTCATCATCACTTCCATCCTCAGCATCACAAGGGTCAGAAATGTTTTTCGACAAGTGTCAGATTCTGTCTCGCCCGTCTTCCGGAAATCTTTTTTCTCTGCTTTTTCGGTTCTGAAGATTTCATCAGGGTTCATACAACTTTCTTCTAACTTTGCTGAAAAGGGCATTGTACATCACCATCCAACAACGAATTCCTCAAGTTTGGGCACCTTTGACAGAAGCATCAGGTCTCGCAAAAGCACAGCGATCTTTCTCACCAAAGCCTACCGAGGCGGAATCCGCCAAAAGTGCTCTTGAAGTTCGATTTGCATGTCGGGGTTGTGCACAGCTCGAGCGATCTTTCAAGGACATCCAGTCAAGTCGCTCTTCACAAGATCACTACCATCTGCTTCATACGATACAAGAAAACTTCACATTATGGCGCCGACACCAATTCTACTCGCGCCGGAGCGTGCACGTGCCTCTGGTATCACTCTCGCCGACCACGAGTCAGCATTCCGCGAGAACTCGGCTACGATTGTCATGCCATCTGCAGAAGCAGCTTTCCTAAACCCTGTTCAGGAGTTCAATCGTGATCTTTCGACGCTCGCCATTCGCACCTGGAGCGAGAGACTTGACGCCGAAAAAAAGGCCCGTTTCATGCGAGCTGCAGAGAGGAGAGCTGCATCAGCCGCGAACAGCAAAGGCAAAGGAAAGCGAAAAAGCAATCACACCGCAAATGGATCTGAGGGCAACCAAGATGCTGCAGAACAGCCAGACGGAAAGAAAGCACGCATCGGCACAAATGGAAGCGGCCTCGCATCATCCATAGCGGCTGAAGTAACTCAAGGCGGTGAGACGCAAGAAGCTTCCAGCAGTGCCCTTACAACTTCTGCCGAGCACGAGTATCGCAGCTACCAATTCACACTACTCGAGGCTCTCAGTGCCACAGGCCTGCGAAGCATTCGATACGCAAAGGAGATCCCACTCTTGCGGTGGGTCTTGGCAAATGACCTTTCGCCGACGGCGGTCGAGATGATGAAGCGAAACGTTGCACTCAACTTCCCTCCCGATCGTCCTATCGATGAATGGATTGTTTCCGAGGTCAACGACGAGTCAGCTGGCAGCGGATCGACAGACGGTGTAAGTGACGAGGAGATGGATGAAGACACTCTTGCCGAAAGGGAGAATGAAGCCCGAGCCAAAGCTGCTTCAATGACAACAGCAGCGGCAGAGCCGACAAAAGCACCAGCGTCAGAGCAATCCGAGGCCGCCACTTCACCACAGACTTCATCGGCAGCCATTCATCCCGAATGCAAGGTCAAGCTCAACGCCGGTGACGCCATTACGCTCATGTATACTCACAGAGAACCTCAAAAGCGATTCGACGTGGTCGACCTCGATCCTTACGGCTCTGCTGCGCCTTTCCTTGATGGAGGCGTTCAATCCGTTGCCGATGGTGGACTCCTCTGCGTCACATGCACCGACTTGGCTGTCCTCGCAGGTCACAACTACCCCGAAAAATGCTTTTCTCAATATGGCGGTGTCTCCGTCAAAGCCGAGTTCTCACACGAAGTTGCGCTGCGGCTCGTTCTCCACACCATTGCCACATCGGCCGCTCGATATGGTCGATACATCCAACCCATGTTGAGTCTCTCGATCGACTTCTACCTACGCACCTTTGTTCGTGTTTGGACGGGTCCCGTCGAAGTCAAGAACGTCGCCTCCAAGACAGGCACCGTCTACATTTGCACGCATTGCCAGGACTTCCACGTGCAACGATTCGGTCGAGCGACGCAGACCACCAACACGGGCAAGACGGGCCAAACCAACATCAACTATCGCTACAACTCTGCTCAGGGTCCGCCCGTGGGAGAACGATGCAACGAGTGCGGTAACAAGATGCATCTCGGAGGACCCATGTGGTTGGGCGACTTGCACGATGCCGATTTTTGCAATTCAATCCTCTCCAACCTGGACGCGAATCCGTCTGCTTTCCATACCAGCCCGCGTATCCGTGGAATGGTCAGTCTGGCCGCACAAGAACTTTCTGGCGACAAGAGCTTGTTTTACTTTACTCCGCCCAAGGCGTCCGGCTTGTTCCACTGCGTATCTCCACCTCTCGACAGGATGGTCTCGGCTCTCATCTCTGCCGGTTACAAAGTCAGCCGATCTCACGCAGCAGCCGGATCGCTCAAGACTGATGCGACTCGTGCACAAGTGTTTGACGTTCTACGCTATTGGGTCAAGACTCAACATCCGGTCAAGATGGAAAACATGAAACCGAATGATCCCGCTCGCATCCTGTTAGCAAAAGAGCCGCAGAGGGAGTACGATTTCGACAGTGTCAAGTCAAAGGAGGTATTGGCTGCATTGGGAGCGAGCGAGAAGCTGGTCAGGTATCAGAATAATCCGCTGCCTAATTGGGGTCCAGGAACGGCGGCTAAGGGTCATAAGGGAAAGAAGAAGAGGAACCTGCGTCCGGATGATCTCAAGGCTTCGGAAACGCCGGTTTGATGTCCAGCCACAGCAGGAATGACCAGTTGATCTTGCATTCGCCGACCAACGGTGTGTGTGTGTGTGTGTGCGTGCATGTGTGATTCTCAGAACCAACTCACCCTGAAACCTCTGTCGACATCAAACAATCTGCGAAGAGAGGATCTTGGATTTGGAGGAAGGTGATGTTTAACATGTCGCACGAGAAAGCGTCTGGAATTCGAAACGTGGCAGCTCGACTTTTCTGATAGGATTGTTGCTTCAGTAATCTGAACCGCAGGCTCGCTTCTGTCTTGTCAACTCTTGGCAATTCGCGTCAGCACACGGTCACAACCTTACCCGAAAAGCTCACAGCTGCCGTTGGGTTCCTCCGTTTTTCATGCCTGCTGCTCCACTTTCTGACCCTTGCCTGCCTGCATCGATCACGGCTAACGCCAAGGCGCTCGGCCCACGTCGATGGAAACGCTCCACCGGACTGGTCTGCGCCGGTTGTGCCTTATGTCTGCCTGAACGCATCGGTGCAGAGTTGTCGGAACTACGAGTGGGGAAGTTGACCCGGTTGAGGGCAAATGGGAATGGAGCACGTCGTATCTCGGTAGCGCTGATTGGCTTGTCACGCTATCGAGACTGTCAAAATGGATCGGAAACCCTTCAAATGCAATTGCATCTGTATTCGTATAGTAGGCGAGTCCAGTACAGGCCGTGTGCACTAGAGAGACTCGGTGGTTGCAATCAGCCTTGACAGGGACATCCGTACCTTGAGATCCGGACCGTGTGGCCACCGACGGTGTCGTTCTCAATCGGATTGCAACATTTGAGTAACACAGAATGTTCCTGACGCGCTCCTCTGATCAGGCACCAACTCAGATTTCAATGACGGACCCCGTTGTCGGACAGACAAAACGAAACAATAAGCGCGGCCTGTCTGAATGCAAAAGAAGAGGAGGTTCTTTGCCAAGCTCTGACTCAACGAGGCTTTCCTCAGACTTGGCACAGCCAGCGCACACTGCATCCCCCCCACAACTGATCTTTGCCGGTTCCTACAGTAGCTAAACTCATCCCGCTTCCTTCGGCTTCCTTCGGCCACCATCGCCACATCTGGTTCTCAACGCGGGACGCTTCGAAGTGGAAGTCAGGCCGGATGTCGAGAAAAGTTGAGACGAGGCTCGCACGAGGGCCGAAAAAGCTACAGAGTCGATGGAAAGGCGAGCTGCGAGCGGATCAGAACAGCCCGAGCAGCAAGGGCGATCCGAAGGCACGTTTTGGCCCTTGCTCAAAAACGCTGGCTTTGGTGGCTCGGATAACCAGGGCAGGGTCAAAGACTAAAGCCTCGCTGCTGGCGCGAACTATCCGAGGCACGAGGGCGGTAAAAGCGGCAGGGTCAGGGGAAGCGGCGGTGAGCAAAGTCCAGTTTGCAACGTTAGTTCTTGTCTTGGCACGGGTCGAACCGAGCCAGAAATGCCCACTTGGGCACCTGGGCAGTGTAGCGCCGATCCCGACGACACGACTGGCCGAGCGAGCTCGTGCTCATCGCAGCCACAAGTGGGCAGCTGTTTCGAATTTCCGAGACCAATTTCGAAAAAAGGCCTTTGTATTGAGCCTGTAGCAACCGCCCGTAATCAACGCATGAAACCGAATTGAATTGTATTGGTCCGTGGCTTGGCATTCAGGCCGACGGTTCAGCATGCATGTCTTGGCATTCTGACGGACCATCCGATGCTCTTCCTCTGGTCAGGTGGCGCATTCACCAGACTTTGTCCGCTTGACCGGTGGATAAAGATTGCGCGGTGCCTGTCTGAGATGCAAGCAGACCGCCGCTCCGCTTTCTCTCTCCTGTTCTGCCTTGCTGAGCTTCAAATTCATCCTCACGACTGGGCTTGGCATTGGGACAACACAAGAAAATTGTAAGTTGCGGTGCCGTGCCAACGTCCTGTATCTTGTCCCTCCCCACGCCTCGTTGGCGGGCGTCTTTCCATCTGGGAACGGTATCAGCGAATCACATATACCATCGCAGAACAGAGAGATGAAGGGCTTGGGGAATGGTACAAGCGACGTCTAGCGGAAAGAAGGGGCAGAGGGAAAGAGGGGGCATTCCGAGTAAGTTGACACAACCAAGCACATCAGCCAACCGCGGGCTTGGCGGCGTCTTAGCTTGCTTGGCTTGGCTTGGCTTGGCTTCGCTTGGCTGTCTTACAGTTGCCAAGTCCCGTTGCTTCTCTTCTCGATACGGCGAAAGGCTTGGCATCGTCTCCTGTCCTCCTTCCGTCTGTTCGGTCCCAATTCCACTCTTTCATGCCCGCCTGCGCTGCTTTGCTCACAGGCTGACTCGCACAATGAGATACTACGTTAGCTCTCCATGCATTCAGTCGCTGATTCTGACTCCGAGTTGCTATCTCCTTCGAACCTGCTCATCCGCTGGTTCGCTTTGTCCCACGCTCCGCCGTCGCTTCCACGCCTTTCCCCCCTTCGATCTCTCCTCTCCTCTTTGTCGTCCCCCTCGCTCGTCCCGAGTCTTGGCAGTCTAACCTCGTGGTTGGCTCCGTTCTCAGTTTCACTGTATATACCAGCTGTTCGGTAGACCAGACATAGATCGTCCCGCTTCCTTTTCCTTTCCCCTTTGCTCACCACCATCATCTCATTACTACCTCGCCCCTCCGTCGCCATTTCCAGGACTTTCCATTCGTCTCTTTCCTGAGCGATCATCGATCTCCACCACGGCTTTATCGTTTCACTTCGGCAGCCTCTCACATGCTTCCTTCAGGATCTACCGACATGTCTAGACCACACTCTACCTATCATTCGGCACCTTGGGCGTCCAATGCCGAGCACCACCAACAGCAGCAGCACAAGGCACCCTCTCACCACCAGCAGCCTCACCTTGCACACTCGGCATACTCTGCCTCCGCCGGTCCTTCGACCTACCGCGCCCTTTCCAGTGGTCACGCAGCACCAGCACCTTCGGCTCAGCACTCACACCACTCAGATCCTTGGGCAGCACATCGAGCCACCTCGGCAGCGGGGCCTTCCAACTCGCCACTGCCACCCACGTTTGCCTCGCCGGCACCTGCGTCGAACCACACTTCTTCCGAGCAACCCATCATTCGCACCACCCACGTCACCGCCGACGGTACCACCATCTACGCTGCCACTGGCCGCAAGCGAAAGCGTCTGCAAAAGGCTTGTGTCGCCTGCCACAAAGCTAAGCGTCGCTGCGATGGAGGTCTGCCATGCTCCAACTGCGACTTCAGCGGCCGCACTTGCTGCTACTCTGATGCCAATGGCAAGATGGTATTGCCGACCGCTCGCGTAGCCAACGAAGCTGGCCAATCACCGGCAGCATCGAGCCATCCCGGCGCAACTCTCCACCCGTCTGAGGGTTTGACCCCCAACTATGGTGCCGTGGCTGCGGCGTCCAGTCCCAGCGGCAGCGACATTTCGGGCCGCGCGCGCGGCAACACCATGAGCTCCAAGTCCAGTCCTATGTCGTTGCCACGTTTCGAAGGTCTCCCCACCATTGACGACGTGGCTCCGGAGCGTAGAAGGGATCTGATTAGTATCTTCTTCTCTCAGATCCACCCCTTCAGCTGCGTTATGGACGAGATTTCGTTCCTTCGCGACCTGTCCACCTCCGAGGTGCCCGCTCACTTGCTCATGGCTATGTTTGCTCTTGCTGCTCGCTTCGAGCAGGGCATCAGCGAGGCCGAGCGCGAGCGACGCTTTGCTCAGGGCGAGTCTTTTGCCCGCTCGGCACGTCGCATGCTCCAGGATGAAGACCAAGATGGCCTTACCCTCCTCGACCGCCCCGACGTCGACGTGGCCCTCGCCCTTTGCTTCCTTGCCGCCCACGAGCTCGGCATGGGCCGTCTGCAGCGTGCACTCTCGTACTCGAGCAATGCCGTGCGCGTCGTCGCCACGCTCAAGCTCGCCGAAGGTCAGCTGCCACCTCCACGCAAGAACAATTACGGACGCGATTCGTTTGCTTCGTCGTCGTGGCCCCGTCGCGCCACTTGCGAGCGCCTCGTTCTCCTCGCATGGACTCTCGACATGACTATCGCCGCTCTGGCCGCCCAGACCTCGAGCGTCCGCCGATCGGACGTGCTCGCTGCTGGTCGCAAGTTTGGCACTTCGGGCGACGAGACTCGTGACGACGTCACAAAATCGTTCGCTCGTCTAGCCGAGATCGCCACCGTCTTCGGCCTGGTCACCGACGCCAATGAGCACTACAGCAAGGCGGAAGAGGCTCTTCAGTCGTGGGCCGCAGCGCTCATCGTTGAGCACAAGTTCGACGACTACAACATGAAGCAGGCCAGCCGTCTGCTCGAGGAGCCTGAGGCGAGCGCCGCTTCTCATCGTGCCTGGTTCTGGGCTCAGATGCACCTCGTGGCCGAATGCTCCGTCTTCATCATGGAGGCTCGCCGTTCGGGTGGTCCGCAGGCTGACCGCGGCCAGCAGAAGGCTGCGCTCGACAACATCAACCTGATCTTGTCGGTTCTCAGCATCACGGGCCGTCGCAACCTATTTGCCTTTCCCGCGTTGCTTATCAGCACGCAGTACAGCCGTCCTGGTCCCGACACTTCGCGCTGGTGGACGACTGCTCGTCAGTGCTGGAATTTGACCGAGCACCAGATTGCCGACGCCGCTCGGTTTTTTGTCAGACCCAGTAACGACGCTCCGTCTCCACGGCCAAGGGACATGTCATCCGATTCCGGCGAGTCGTTGAAGCTTCCTAGGCTCTCGAGCTCGTCGTTGGGTAGCAATTCGGGGCGATCCGGCGCTCTGCCCTCGATTGGTAGGCTGCCGCTCCCTTCGCTGCGCCTTTCGCCTCCGCTTTATCCCAAGGAGAACCGATCTCCTCGCAGCTCGTTTGGTTCCAAGAGCGACAATGGCGCTGCCGACAATGATGGCATGAGCAGCGGCAGCAGCCCGGACTCTTCCTCGTTCTCGCCTCGCTCGGCTCCTCAGGAGGTCGGCAGTGAGGACTACATGCCTGTCGTTGCCACCCGAGGCTCGCGATCGCCCCCTTTGTCTTCGCATGCTTTTGCCAAAGACCCTCGCAATTCGTGGTCGCCCATCACCTCGTTGCGCGGAGAGAAGCGAACTCTTTCTGCCATCTCTAGCTAACCGCAAATCGCCTCTGATGCACTGTTACCTGCCCTGCTTGGTGCTTTTGATAATGTTTTGTTTACATGAACTTGATCTCGTTTGTGTCGTGTCTGTCTGAAAACATTGAATGAATTACAGGCCTCCATTGAGCCCAGCAGCGCAGTCGGTCCGGACAGCGTTAATGACGTATGTCGCTGTAGAAAGACAGTGTGCAATCGGCCACCACTTGATACCGTAGGATGAGAGTTGACCCTCTTGACGTCTGCCCTGAGATGAGATTCTTTCGGCGGGGTGACGCTGAAGCAAGGGAACAGCGCGTTGATTAGCCCGTCTGCTGTATGTATGTTTCGAGATGTGTTTTCCGACGGACCTGAACTTGCTTTTTTTCCGCTATCGGCTGAATTTGCCGAAATTTGCACGTAATCCAATGTGACTTAACGGAAAGTGTTTTGACTCGATGCGAAAGCTGTGTACAGTACATCCATGAAACCGAGCTAAATCGCACACAGCCTCTTCGGCTCCTTTTGTCGGAAGCATGAATTCGATCGCAGCCTGATCATCTGCATACGAGCCAAGCGTGGATTGGAGCTCACATGATGTTCCGATGTGGTGTGAAGTAGGGCGATGGAAGCACACACACGTCGAAAAAGAAAGACTTCTTGCCAAAGTCACAGAGCGTCCGGCTGACGAGCGGCTTCTTGGCTGTTCAAGGTCGGGTAAATTTGCCTATCACGTTTTCGAGGCATGTCGATCTGTATAAAATACGACTGTCTTTGCACGTCCATCTTCTCGTGCCATCTGCCTCCTAACCAACATCACCAATTGGATCAACGCTTGCCTCGCCGACACCGGAACGCGTATCGAGACTCGTCCAGACGCTTCACAGAGACTGAGATCATCATGGAAGAGTCATTCAGCTTCCTCTGCGGTGGATGCTGTGCCGTAATCGCAACACAGATCCAATACGTATTTTGCGGAACTCGTGAGTAAATCAGCGTCGAACCAACTGGGAAACGATGCCTATGCTGATCAAACTGCTCATTTGCTCAAATGTGGATTCGATGGTTGAACAGGCCAGTACGGAAGCGATGCAACATGCTGCGACAACTGCTGCCGATTCAATTGTGGCTGGAAGAACGATGCCCCTCTTCCCGTAGAGGACTATCCTATTGCAAACAGTGAAGCTCAGGATCGAACACAGACAGTGGATGGTCCAGGCTCGAAAGACTCGGATGCTCCAGCACCGGCATATGAAGCCACTCCACAAATGTCAGCTGCTCCGCCGGCAGAGGCACCGTCAGCACCAGCGGTCGGAACGGCGGCTTTGGGAGAGTCCAAGACTTCAACAGCCTGAAGTCGGAAGTCGATGATGCCGAACTCTCAAAAGAGATGACAATCAACTTGGAGGGCTCGAAAACGCTTGTTCTCTCTTCATTTCGTGTATATACGGTTGGTTTCCGCACTCATACCCGTCATGTAACTCAATGACTATCGTTTCGCGCCGCTCATTGTTGGATCACACGATTCCAGTCTGAACCACAACCTGTCTGTTGAGAATCTGCCTGCATTACGAGGTCTGCTCGAGACCGCTCCTAACCCACGTACTTCGTATGACTTCCACTGACCACCACTTTATCGTCTTCGCCTGTCGCCCTTCCATCGGGTTTTCTACTTGCGATTTCGACGTCGATAAATGCCAGATTCCTTCCTATCTTATTGCTCTTGCCTTTGATAATCAGCAAATCACCCAGCTTGGCCGCACCAACGTAGGTTGCGTGGATGTCGACGGATACGCCTCGGTTCTTGAATCGATCTGGTGAGGTAGAGGCGATGACGATGCCGCCGATCCAGTCGATGATGGTGGCAGAGGTGGATCCGTGAAGGATGTTTTTGCTGTTCATCAGGGTCGATGAGACCGGAACATGGGCTTCAATGTGGCCAGGCGAGACCGTCTTGATCTCCAGCTGCCGCGCAAGGTGCAGACGTCGTGAAGAGTGTCAGTATCAATGCCGTTTCAGCAAGAGGGATCGAGAGTACTTACATCCGACAAGAGATACTTGTAGATCGGATTGTTATCCAGTACCTGCCGTTGCAGCTCGTTGATCATCTCGAGCGTAACCACGCCATCCGTCGACGGAGGAGTGGCGGTGTCTGACATCTTTACCGGTGTTCTGAAGAGCCGGGATCGTGATGACTGGGGTGTGATGCTGAACGAAAGTGATGTTTTTCCATCAAAGGCATACATACGACACTTCTACAACCTCGTTATCCGCTTCTAACCGGCCTCGCCCCACATTGAAACGCTCTCCCCAAAAAAGTCACACTGCATGGCGTGGGGGAAAATGTAACACAGAGCAAAATTCGGACAAGCTTCTCATTCGGATGTCGGACAGGGCCTCCACCCTTGACAGACGAGAAGAAAGTCGACTTGCTATGGACCCTGCTGTCCTCTTTCCCAATGGGACACTCAAGAGGCATACATACTTGCTCTCTGGGCAGGGAAAGCTCGAGCTCATGTTCTCTCCCGCTTCTGGTCCGTTCTCACAGCAACAGCACCGACAAGCAACACCTTTTCAGCGCCTCAAGCCGATATGCGTGGAGCTGCTTTCGCTCGCAGGACGTCAATCCACCGTCACAACGCAATCGCAGCCAGTGACCGCGTGTCTACGTAGGCTCAAGAACACGCTACGGACGCTTCTCATCGAAAACAATCAACCCTTGATTGATGCCGTGGACACACTTGCCTCAACCTCAAAGCTAGTCTCTTCCGAGACGGACTATGTTCTCAAGCCTTCCTTGATCAACTATGTGTTTTATCCGATATCCGAGCTCATCAATGCAGCGCCAAAAGGAATCACGAGCTTGCCCGACTCGGTCGTAGAAGAGGTACTGCATGTACTAGCGCTGCTGTGTAGCCAATGGTGGACAAGCTGGGCTTCAGATTCGGCGGATAGCAAGCAGAGGCAGATCTGGTGCGATCTGGTGATCCTCTCAAGCTCGGTGCTCGGGTCTCCGGCAAGCAAAGATTCCGCCAACGCAAGTGGAAGGGCAGACTTCAGCGACGAAGTCAAGCTCGCAGCACTGACAGTGCTTGGCGAACTGCTATGTCCTCGCTTTTTATCGTCCCAATCTGCGAATAGCATTGGATGCAGTGCCGGCAAAGCAAAGGCAGACGAATGGGAATGGGATGGTGTTTCGGATCTTCCGACATTCGATGACCATGGCGCAGCGGCAAATTCGGGAGATCAAGCAGGTGCGAGCCAGCCGAAGGAAGAAGCCGACTTGGTCTGCCCGACACAAGCTCTCCTCTCCTACGCTGCTACCGAAAGAATAGCCAAGGGCGCCATCAGCTTTGTCTTGTCCTCCTGCTTTGCTATCGCAGAGTCGTCTCAGGAGACCACAAAAGCAAGGACGGCTGCCATTGCTGTAGCTCGACATGCATTGCTACTCTGGATCGGAGGAGCGTGCTCATTGCCATCGTCTGCCAGCGAAGACAGAATCACAATCTCGCCTTTGCACTACATCGAAGTATCTCCAACACCTAATATCGGCGACAGCTCTACAAGTAGTTCAGCGCAGAAAGCGGTCGCTCAACGCCTACGACCGCTTCTACCCGGAATCACGTCTTCGCTCACGCGACTCGCTACGAGCCGTATCAAGACAAAGCAGGATGGATTGAAGGCAAAACCAACTCCGGGCTCGGTAGCTGCAGGCGCAATTGATTTCCTCGGTGACCTTTTCGCTGCCACGCTGTCGAACGAGGTCCTTTCGGATACTATTGCCTGTCGTGTGACACTATTTCAGCTCGATCCGAGCACGCCAAGCCCTGACATAGCGGCCCGAGTGACTACTTTGGAAGATTTTGCGAACGTTCAGCTTGATGATGAACGAGGTCCAGAATCGGTCAAAGTCGACTCTTCAAGTACGGGAAAGGCCAAAATGGAAGATACACCGGAGAGGGACGGTCCAACGGATTCAAAAGCAAATGATGACGGGCACTGGGCGTTGTCGACATTAGCTCAAGTACATTTAGCGCTCAAGACGTTCTCTCCGCTAACAGCTCCGTGGCTTTCCGCGGCTTCCCTCGGATCTTCTATAGATTCGCAAATTCAGCTTGCCATCCTGCGTCTGGCAGTGATGCTCTTATCAGAATGTGGCGATTCCTTCGCCTGGCTGGACGATCAGTTGGCAGGCATGGCTCGTCTCGATATGAGCCGAAACGACGCAGCATCTTCGAACGGATTCAACTCATCTAGCATCGCCACCTTGCTTTCCTGGATCGTTGATCTCGCCTCAGCGCGCAATACCGCTACCGTGACTACGGGTGCCAGGTCTGCCTTCAGCTTTCTACAGCAAAAAGCCTTTAAACAGGGGCAAAGCAAAACGTCCTTGGTGCTGACACAGCTTAGCAGCGGTGCGCTTCTTTGGTCGATTCTGATTCATGCATTGGACAGCCTCCCGGCAGCAATCACGGCACAGAACGACGCAAGCGTTTCCAGACTCGCTTTGCGCGTCAGTACTGTCCTGGATATGCTTCAGCAGCATTTTTCCGACCGCAACTCAACCGCCGGTTTTGGATTTGCCAAGCTAGCCAACGATATTCAGGAAAAATGTGTGCATCTCGTGCGATCGCTCAAGATCGACCGACTCGATCACGTCGAAGAAACCTCTTTTGGTACTGCAGCAAAGTGGCGACTTCAGCCCGTTTTTGTGGGACTGGAAGCAAGCGCCTCATCGCAACTCAGTCGGATGTTTTACGATCTCGGACGCAACCTTGCGTTGTCATTCGTGCGTGAAGTCAAGCGGAGCAATGCTGGCAGCAAAGTCGACCTCAGTCAGATGTTTTCGCTGATCATAGTCCTGGTTGAGAGGGCGGCGAGAACGAGGTCGGTCCGACTCGATACAGCATTCAATCTGGAAGGCGGTTTGGACAAAGATAGTCTTCTGCGGGAGAAAAGTTTAGTGTCGTTGGTTATTGCGGCTGATCTCTTGCGTGGTGTCAGCGGCTGTCTGGACAACCTGGAGCTCGGTCTGCAGTTCAGTGATATGGGCTCCGGAGCAATGCAAGCGAGTAAGCAAGCGAGAAAAGTAGCCCATCGATTGGGCAAGAAGGTGTTTTCCTTGGTCATTGATATGCTAGAAGGAGACGCAGAGGAAGCCATTCGTCCGAAAGTGGAGCAGTCAACAACGCTGTCGGATACACAAGACAGTAGCACCGGATCTCACCGTGATCTTCTGGAAGCTGAGAAGGCTTCTGAGACGACCTTGGTTGAGCGAGTTAAAGGCATTTCACTCGCAACAGACGACATTGCTGCTTCTACTCCGGCAAGGCACGGTCCCGCTCTCGATCTCGGATTCGTCAGAGCAGCCGATCTATCCAAGTCATCCCGTGGAAGCCAACAGCAAACTCAGATTGCGCTACAGCAAAAATTTCGACAAGCGGAACGAAACATCGACTCGTCCAATGCCGTGCTCTTTGCGCTACTCGGCAGCTCATCGAAGCTACTGGGCCAGTCGTTCAGAGGCCTCCTCTTGCGTGGAGCGTATCCTTTGATCAGCGGAATGTCGTTGTCGTCCAGCATAACCTCCGATCTGGTACGACAGGCTTCCGAGTCCGCAATCAAAGACATTGCATTCAATACAGCGTACGCAGATGTCAAGAACTGTCTTCTCGATCATGCCGATTACATTCTTGGATCCGCCTGCCAACGACTCATCAGCGGGCTGGATGAGGAGCTTCGTGCTATCGCCTCCTCAGTCACTTCAAATCCTCCAACGATGCTAAGTCGGAGTATGGGCGAATCGGCGCCGGTGGTGCTGCCACTCATCTCGGCTCAGCGCGCGCCGTTCGTTTTGGTCGAAATGATCCGTGTGCTTGGGTCCGAGATGATTCCAATGGTTGAAGATGCAATCGACGAGATCCTCGACGCTCTTGATCGATTCCACCATCATCCCACCATCTGTGATGGATTGCTAGCGGTGCTCGACTCGATTCTGGAGACAATGGCATTGGAGCAAGCGACGAAGCTTCCGACATCGAGGAAACTCGATACAATCGATTACGTTGCCAACGAATTCAAGAGAGATGAAGTGGCGATTCTCAAGTCTTGGATGGAGGGAAGGAGGCGGGAGACTCAGGCGTTCGATGATGTATCACAGGAAGAAAGTCATCCTGGAAACGAACGCGAGAAGAAGGAAGAGGAGGAAGACAAGCCGACCAAAAGTCAGCAAGTGGCAACTCAGATTTTGACCAAGGCGTGCATGTTTCTCACGCACCCCTCAGCCATACTGCGTGCCCGTGTCCTCGGACTGCTCCGCCATGGGGTAGAGACGCTGGCTCCACAAGCGCGAATCGCCGAACTGTTACCTATCATCAACACCGCGTGGCCTTTCGTCATGACTCGTCTCGGAACTTCCTACTCGAACGTCAAATCGTCGACCACCACCCGATTGCAACCGATCATCGATCTGACACCATCGGCGATCGGGTCTGCGGCAAGACAGAGAGATGATGCGTGGTACAGGAAGCTGGAAGAAGGATTTGTAGAGAGGGATGCAGGTGTTTGGGTGGCAGCAGCAAGGTTTGTAGAGGCAACTGTGAAAGGGGTTCCGGAGTTTGTAGGCAAAAGGATTGTAGAAGATGCTTGGCCTAGATTTGAGGCTTTGTTGACGGTGATGCGATGGAAGTTCGACGCAAGCATGGCGAGGGGGATCCAAAGAGCACAAAGTCCATCCACTGAGCTGGCCAAGAACGCTGGGAGTAAAGCTCTTCTCGAGAGGGAACTCTCCTCTTCCTCCACCGAGCCCATCAAATCGCTCCTCTCAACCCCTTCTCCCCCTGCATCCCGATCCACTCGTCCTTCGGCCACCACACACACGCACATCCCTGCACCCTTCATCCTGCCCTCAATCACCAGCCTACCCGCCCAACTCACACTGTGTATCGTCACCACCTTGACCACCGTCATCCAACATCTCAACGCACGCCTGCCCGACGAAGCCGCTTGGAGCATGACCACGCATCCAACTCTTCTGGGGCTGATGGATGTTCGACAGCCGCCTGCAATCCAACGCGCTGCTGAAGAGCTATACAAGGAGCTGGGCAGGAGAAATGCCGGAGCTACATCGTGGGTCATTCAAGCTGCTTTTCCGAGATCCTCAGAGGCGATACTGGGAGAAGAAGCGACGCCGTGCTTTATGCGACACAGTGAAGCTAACGTTCACGCTGAGACGGTGCATCATTTGTTGGATTGCTTTGCCGGTGTTTGACAAGGGGGTACGAACGTGGAGGTTGGAATGATCGTAGCTCGAGACTTTGCACATATCAATCCGATGGTGAATGCCGTGCTTCTCGAATGAATCGAGTTTGGGATCGTGAAACGCATAGTGACGTGCAGTGCTGTCGGTATGTGGGTACGTAGCTCACAGGACATCCATGATGCACTCCTCGGAAGCGTCGAGCAGCTCGTCTTTGAACCGAAGCTGAGCCTGTGGCTCGATAGAACGATGACAGCGAGAATGAGTATGTCTGGTGGCTGATTCAATCTTAGAAGCTCTGTGCTGGATCCGATTCCATGCCTACCTCGACAAGTTTTTGGTCTGCCTCGTGCTTCGAGACGAGGTTCGACTCATGCTCAGCCGGATGCATGCCCGTGGTGATGATGCAGGGCTTTCGCACATCATCCTCCATGGCTACAATATAGTCTTCCTCTTTGCGGGTGCAGATCGGTGTTGCCCGGATGTCACATTCTTTGCTGCGCTCGGATCTTGCGCATTCGTTATCGACCGATAGCTCAGCGGGAGTCGCAAATATGTTGGTCGAAATGGAGTCCTTTTGATTGAATTTGCAATGCTGAGAATCAATGTCCACTGCGATGGAACACCGCTCCTTCTGAACGAGTCTTTTGTGCTTTGCTTCGTCACTCAAGGAATTGACTGAGCATCGTTTCTCGTAACAATCCTGCACGGCTTCAGGATCGGTGATCAACATCAACGCGAGCTGGGCATATTCGAGCAGGGCCCAGCTCAACAGGTAGGCCAAAGGTATGGCGAGCATCCAGTTCGAGGATGCCTTGCAAGGCGGTTCTCGGGCACCTTGCCAGAGACCTGTGGCGATGGGCATTTCAAATTCATCATCATGGCAAGCGACCGAGTTGTGGGCGCAGAAAAGCAATATGGCACAGAGCGAGGCGCGGAGACCCATTCCAAACGCGCTATTGACCTCGTGCTTCGTTGTGTGACGGTCCAGCGGGTCAATCGTCGAGAGTATGGATTTCGAATTGTGGGATCTCTTTCGTCGAGGATGACGGAGGCTCCGGTGAATGGTGCCCGATCCGGATGGCGGTGGTGGACGTATTTGAACGAGGACAATGAGGCTGAGATTGGCTGAAATTTGAGACCCAAGAAAGCCACGGCGTGCAAGCGTATTTCTGCTGCGCTTTTTGTTACTCATCTGGAACAGCAAAACGGGCTTGAAAAATCAAAAGCAACTGGATCGGGTGACGCGACGAGTTCAGTTTTTTCTGTTCCAAGATTAAGCCGAATCGGATTCTTTTGTTTGGCGTCACTCAGCTTTCTTATTCAGCTTTGTTGCGATTGAGCTCACCCGTCGGAAAGCTCCTCCGTTTTCAAGCTCAGCGACTCGGAGTCGCCGAAAGTCTTCACATCAGAAATCAATCAGCAAAATCTTCGCGCCGAGACCGACGCTGAGTAGCGCTTTTCAAGCCATCTTGCACGGAAAAGCTTGTCGCATGTATGCATGGCGGGAATGAGATCGGATCTGGAAAAGAGAAACATTGCAGCAGAACCCGAGAATTGGTGACGCGTGCAAACGGTTCTGCCATTCTTCTTTCTTACACGACTGGCTCCTGGAGACCCTTGCCGTGATAGAAGCCGAGGCATGCTGTCGATACAGTGACAGGATCGCATTCGGTCCGCCCGGCCCGCTGGTGAGCTTTCAAACTCGTGATGCGAACAAGTTCAGTCCTTCAGTTGATATATCGACTTGATGATTGATGTTGACTCCGACTCTTCTACACAATGCAGGACAGGCCTGTAACGTCATGCTACTGTTGCAACCCGATCCTGCTTAAATGCGCATCCGACGGATGCACGATGCTAATTAGGACTCAGCTCAGCCCGACTCTGCTTTGCCGAGACTGGACCCGTCGATTTCCGCGATGGAATTCCAGAATCAGCTGCCAGAAGCTGTCACGGCGTCTTGGTTCTCCGAGCACCTTGATCTTGCCGTTGCCGAGAGCATTCAAACATGATGTTTGTCGTCAATAACAGTAGCACACGATCCGTCCGAAATTCGACCTTCGCTTCGTTGGGTTCCTGGCGATTCAGACTCCGTCACGATTCATCTCGTCCGGTTGCCATAGATTTATCCGGGCAATTGCAGTTGCCGATGTTCCTCTTTGAAGTGGTCGGAAGTACTCTTTGCTTCGAAGCAGCGATTCGTCTCTTCAAAGTATCGTCAGCGATGCGAAGATTGGGATTTTTCGCAAGCAATGTCGGGCGAGATGAGAAATAGTTGCATGCCATTCACTGTTAATGTACTGCGTGTGACGCTTCAACCGAGTTTTCGGGGCTGACGCTATTCTACACCGTGTTCGCTTGGAGACGCCCCGCAGGACCTGTCTGATTTTGCGCGCGCTCTACGTTTTTTTTTCCTAATTTCTTATTTATGGTGTTCCGAGAGGATCACCACCGCTAAGCGCCTGTCACGTCCATCCCCTGGCTCAGGATTCGAGACTTTCTGAAACGAAGGCCGGCTGCTTCCGACACAAGTTGCACAGCATCTTGAGCAGACCGATTTCAAATTGTCTCACGTTGCAAGGCTTCCATGCACCCTTGCTTCGCTTGGATCTCCCTGCCGTGGTATTCATAATGTTGCGACGAGGCTCTGCTCGGGCAAACTCCTGTCCAATTTGGCCCAGACAACCAGCAGCTCTTTGCATAGTGCAAGCCACACGAGTCGTGCCGAGTTCGCTTGGCCTCCGAATTCTGACCCGGATGTGATACCTGCTCAAGTGGTGCGACAATGCCAATCTTCCGGCGCTGGCCTGGCGTCAACCCGACGCCAGCGCAGTAAAACGAGGTAATACCTGTCTCTGCCGGCGACGGGCCATACCCTCTTCGAGGCTCTTTTTGTGAGACACTTGGCTGGCTGATACAGCTTCAGGTGGCTGTTCAGCCGAGTTGCTCACGTCCAAGGCACCCGAGAACACCGTCTTCAGAGCATTGATTTTGAAATCCGCCTCGAGAAATTTCGGCCAATATCGCCTCGTCGTCACGCTTCATGCATATTTCCCGTTTCCGGCAAACGCTCTGTGTGGGTCTAAGCATGTCTTCCCAGAAGGAAAAGTCTCCGTTCCCACGATCCCTTCACCCGCGCAGTGCCTTGCACAGTGGTCATTCCGGCTGAAGATTTGTACTCATGCTGATCTGTTTACATGACAGCCACTTCTTCTTTAGAAAGCTGATCGCACCTGACGAATCATTGTGTGACGTGGATGTGGGCAAAGTCACCCCAATGTTTCGGCACCAATAGCCTCTTCTCCTCTGACACAGCTCGGCTTACCGAAATTGTGCAGACCTGCTGCCGCGGATGCAGTCGCAATCACAGGGCATTGCTTCTCAGGACCGGGACTCCGCCCTGGGTCGGGCCTTCCATCTCGCGTCTTCCGTCCACGCCTCGAACACATGGCCTGAGACGGTCAGGACGTGACGCGGAATCGCCGTACGTCAGGCGAGAAGACAAGCGAGAAAACATCGAGGCAGTCGCTTCCACAGTGATTCCAGAAGAAGGAGGTGACGCAGACCCGGTTTCTGACCTCCACGACGGTTCGCCCGCCATCCGTCATTGTTTGTGCTTCAAACTCGCTCAACTTCACCTTTCATTGATGTGCTTCCTGGTCTCCCTTGTACCACTTCGACATTTGCTGGTTGTGGTTCCTGGAATTGTCTCATCCCCATCCTCTCCTCCTACAAACGTGCCTCGCTTCGGTCCTCTTGATTCCGCAGGCTTTTGACCGTGGAGAATTCCACCCAGGACATGACATTGTCAATTGTCGGTCTGGATCTCGAGACTCAGTCGGCCCAGCAACGACACACTGAGGCTCACAGACATTAACTATGATCACTTAGAGCGTCTGTGCAGTTTCTTACTGCATCGACAGACCGGACCCCTGCACAGCACCTCTTTAAACGTCATGCAGTCGTCTTCATCTCCCTTCACCTCCCACCTCTATATACTCTGCTGAATGACACCGCTTGCTGTTCGAACTGCTCTTGTCCACTACTCCTCAGCATCGTCCACTTGCTCGTCCGACAGTCCGTCTTCCAGTCTCAACACAGCGTACGATCGATCTCGTTTGCGCTTCGATCGTCATCCGAGCCTCAACCTCGTTGCCGGCTCGCCCTCGCCAATCCGCTCAGATAGGAGCAACCTTCCTGACTCAGTCTCTCTCACGACCAAGCATCGAGGCCCGGCATTGATTCGTAGTTTGGACGTCTCACGCGCTACCGATTTGGTGATCTGTAGAAGATCTGCCGCTTGCACCCTGCGACAGCTTCTCCTCCTCCAAATCTCAGACTTCAACTGCTCATGAACCCAGTGTAGATGGAGCAGCGCAGATATCGCCAACAGGTTCAAGCGACGAATCAGTCGACATCACCTGACTTTGGTCTGATCCGCTTCGCTCTCACGGTGGGGAATCCTCATTGTCCGTCATTGTCTCTCATGTCCGTGCCGTGATGGGGGCATTGACGCGCGACCAATGATGGCCAGTAGTGTGGGAGGCGACGTGGGTATGACAACGCAGTCAACACCTGCATCTTCATCCCGATCGAATCAGACGCCCAGTCCATTCAGAGTAGTCGATGAAGCATGGCAGCAACTGCTTAGCTTGCTACGCCCACCGTTGCAGCTCATGCAAGCGAATTCTATGACAACATCGCGCCGGCAGATCAGGGTCAGATGGCAAGGTGTTCATCGTCCTCAGATCCTCCAGCCAGGCGATTCTGAGCGGCCCGGTCCTTCTCTTGGGTCAACGCCCACACCGTCCTCATCCCAGTCATCCGGACCATCGCGTCCAGCCCACTCAGAAAGCCACTTTGCTCTCCCGGCGAGGCGGCACCGCGCCACCAAGGCGACAGGAGGGCGAGCTGTCACCGCTCGCCAGGAGACCGAGGATTCGGAACACAGGTAAGTTGCACTTTCTGTTTCCCTCGCCCCTCAACCTTTTCACTCATTTACAGATATGACCGCTATTGTTTTCGGCGGCTTCATTACTCGAACTGGCCTGATCCGCTCTTCTGGGAGAGCTCTGAGAGCTGAATATCGATCGGAGAGCCATCAGAAGCATGCACAGCTGATGTCCTTTGCAACATGACCTGACTTTTGTCGGTCTGTGTGACATTGCGCTCGGGGAGACACGTCAGTCTCTTCGGATGACCCGCAGCGTTCTTGCCATATATCAAGTTGCTCTGCAGAGAGCTCCGCTGGAGTGCTTCTCCCTCGCGCGTTTCCACGTCCCGTCTCAGTCTCGTTGGGCTCGGCTCAAACTGTTCCCCTTCCTTCTGACGCTCAAGCCTCCATCTTTTTGCTTTGCCCTCCTGAAAATGGTGCTTCCTAGCTCGCCCCCCGCCTACAAGCTCATCTTGGTCCAAGAGCCGACGACGGGCTCTGCATTCGAGGACAATCTGCTCGGCCGTATCGGTTTGGCACCACCTCTGATTCTCGAACTCGAAATCACCAGGGATGGTCGAGTGGAGGATCCATCGGACGAGCTTCCCTTTCTCATCTGCCAGTGCTCGCTGCTCAGTGAGAGCGGCGCAGTAGCCGACATGGTAGAACAGTCTGCAGCAGCACCGCCATCTTCCGGAGCCACATTGATGCCACCTACGTCGGTACGTCGTAGGGGTCGACGATCGAGCTCAAATCGACGCGCTAGCTCACCTAGCGGCCCAGCGAACAGGTCTTCCGGATCGACTGACTCTTCGGCTGAAGCAAGCACTTCGGCTGCTGCAACAGATCCAACTTGGTCGTCGATGGCTCGCATGCTTTATGGAACCATCGTAGCTGGTGCGCAGCTTTTCCAGTCGCCTCGAGGACAAGAAGGAGAGAAGCCTTATTTCTTCTTTCCCGAGATTAGCGTTCGTCTTCCGGGAAGATTCAAAATTCAATGTAGACTGATGCGTCTTGCTCTGTAAGTGCCTTCCTCTTTCACCCTTCACAGCAAGAATGGCTCGTCATTGACTCTCGGGATTCCCTTGTGTCTCTCTTTGATTCCCTCCTCTTCTTTGTACAGACCTGGCATCGATCCTTCTCAAACCGGCATCTTAGCATCCGTTGAAACGCAAACATTCCAAGTTGTCAAACGCAACGAATATACCGCTCCTTACATTACCGACGTTTCCCGACACTTTGCCCGCCAAGGTGTACCACTTTTACTCCCACCTGGCGTGTCTGCTGATTGAAGACATTGTGGAACATAGAGTAACGTTAGAGGAAAACTGGAAAGGGTTGGAATCCTGGTTGGATGCTAGAATCTCATCGTTAATCTTAATCAAGTGTTTCACTCAGCCTAAATCAGATCGATAAAGAAGGAAGACTTGCTCGTGGTCTCTGTGAAATGTGACTTGCTGCCTTGACGAACGAGCTCTTCAATTGATGGCGGCAGAGATGTCCTGAAGCTGAGCAAGCAGGCGCATTGTGCCGGTCAAGAGACAAAAGCTGCAATACAAAGAGAGAGAAAAAGAAAAAGAAAAGGAAAAGGAGAAGAGAGGAAAAATGTTTGAAGAAACGACTGTGAAAATGTCGCGATGCTTGGTGACTCTTTTGCCTTTCGTCCAAAATCAAACACGAAAACTTAGGCCACAGAGTTGGGAATTTTACAATCACGACCTTGTCTCAATCGCAAGCGTCTACACAACAGCAAGCTCAAAGATGTTGATCATGAGATCAAGCACTCCTTCCAATGACGCGATGCTGCTATGCTCGCTGCTGCAAATCACTACAAAGCGCCGCGTCGATCGGCTTTTCAGTTGCAAGCCACGGAACGCAACACATCACAAAGAAAAAGGCAATCCTCACAAAGCTCTGATGAATGATACAATGCATTTAAAGTGGTTGCGAGTGTCGGAGAAACGTGCTTTTCTAGGTCAAGGACCACAATGGTGTTGGTCGAGTGTGTCGATCATCTTCCGCGTCGACTTTTTGAGCTTATACGGCGTTGCCTAGGTAATGTTGAGTTTGGATTGCCGAGCAAAATGTTTGGATTTTTACTCTGGATTATTCAAGTCGTCCGTCGAAGCCGTCATGGAGTCCGGCTGTTCCTGCTTCTTTCTGATATCGTTTCGAACAGGGACCTGAATGCCTTGCCTTGCAAGACACTTGGCAAGTTCAGTCGATTCCGTCATTCCTGGAAAGCGTCTTGGACTATAAATCGTGAATGGCTCGGTAAGCGCTTCGGCGAGAATGTGACCGCTTGCAGATCCGGGCGCGAGACTAGGAGGTCCCAGAGCCAGCAGCTTAAACGCAAGCCGAAACTGTCCTTCCTGACGAATGCTGAGATCGGTGAAGACAAAGAAACAGGCTCTCGAGCCGTCCAGATCGCGCGCCACGTTGGCACTTGCTACCAGACGACCCTCCAGCATTCGTGTCCACGGATAGGATGGATCGTTGGTCTCCACCAGCACTGCGTCGTTATATTTGCCGGTGAGAGGATCTTCTTTGCAAAGTGAGACTTGCAAGACAAGATTCGAGCTGTTCTCGGCACTGTTGTCCGCAAATCGCGCAACGCCGAGGAGGGAAGGGTCAGCAAGCGAATCCAAACCGCGTCCGACTCTTTGCATAAGTGCTTAAGGTGTTATAGCGCGAACGTACTCTTCGTCTTCGGTCCCGTCGGACTTGATGATGCGCAGCTGAAGGATCGGCAAAGGATCCAAAGGTCGCTTGTCTTTGCTTCCGAGTCCGCACAGTCGACCCTGTTGCGGCTGCTGACGGATGATCAGCTTGTACGTCCTGTGATTAGAGCAAAAATGAATGAATACACCGTCGAGATGATCAGAGACCATGATGGAGCCGAGCGACGAATCAAAGTACGTGCTGCCTGATAACCTACCTGTGTACAGTCGAATGTTGCGGAAGCTCCGACAGTATTGGTGGAGGAGCTGAGGGAGCTGTGCGCAATTCATGCAGGCGTGCTCTCTCGGTGTCGGTGTAAAAGGCGGGGCGAGGGGCGAAGCGCGTCGTGCTGAGAGGGCGGCCTTCATCTGCGATCCGCCTCTGGTGGCTCTCATTCTGAGACAAGCTTTGATATGTCTGCTGTGTGTGTTGGGTATGCCCAGCAAATGACGAGACGTTCGGACGTTCCGATGACGGACTAGGACGGTCGTCGAAATCCGTGCTAGCCGGAGCGAGTCTAGAAGGTTTTCTGGAGCCCGGAAGCGAAGAGGGTGTGAAAGACTGTGATGATTCTCCTCGAGACGGATATGGTGAAGGAAGATTACTTCTCGGAGGTGGAAGATTGGGCGGACGCATACTGAGACGACCCGAGCTTTCGGACGGGTAGGGACGATACGTATCTTTTGCTTCTGACTTTTCTGCACTGTCGGTACTCCGGAGGGGTTGCGGCGGAGGCGTTGCCGCTGTAGAGTGATAGCGGTCCGTCTCTGCTGCCGATCTACGATGGTCTGAGCTGCTGGAATCGTGACCGTCGTTTGCGCTCATCTTCTCCAGACTCTGCGAAGATGCGTCGACGGTGGTTGCTGGAAGGATGGAGCTGAAAGTATCGCCAGAAAGCCCAGCTGTTCGAGTCGTCAGGGATCGACGCTGGGCTGAGCAGAGTGCAGAGGTGTGGCTCCACAACGAAGAGGCGATCGCGTGTCGTTAGGAGGATGCGAGAGAGTCAAAGACCGGACTACGCATGACGAGGTCGGACAGCGTCGAAGGGCACCCGACAAGTGTTATCTGGATGAGATGATAAAAGTTTTGTGCTCTCAAAGAGGAAGCCCTGGCAGATCAAGATGAGGACTTTTCTTGCTGACACGACTGTGCTCTAATGTTGACGTCGAAATGAAAGGACGGAACGAGGCGGAGTCAAGGCTGTCTCTCTGCGTAGCTCACACGGTCTAGCGGTGCGGCGTCGGTGAATGGCAAGAGTCGAAATCGGAAACAAGCCGAAGATGCAGATGAACGGACAGTCGAAGGGGATGGGCAAAGGTCGAAAGGGAAGAAAAAGGAAGTGGCGTCGGGTTTCAGCAAGGCGGAAGGAATGGGACTGGAATCCTGGTGTGGGTGGAGAGGGGCGAGCCAGAGATGACAGAAGACAACGAGGGGACAACCTGCAGCGAGGCTTGCCTGTGGCATCAAATCCATGCAAGAAGGAAAGGAATGGCCGTCTGTCGCATCTCATCAACACATGATGCCGTCGTTTGGACGAGCTGAGCTGCGGGACCCGAACCAATGCAGTGGATCCGCAAGGGTGGGCGACGAAAAGGGAGCGCGACTGTGTGGTGGTCGTCAAGGTCAAGGCGGACGTGACGCATCTTCTCGGCGCCTCTTGCGCCAAGGCCGGACGGTGGGACTTAACGCTCTACCAAAAGGCCGCTGCAGGACGGCCGTAGGCGGAGAAGGCGCACTTGGCCGGTAAAGGAGCGGCTCGGGAATGAGAGGCACCTCATTGGCCAGAAACTGACGTTCAAGCTTCGCAGACGGGTCTCCACTGTAAGTCAAGAGCTTCTCCTCTCCTCTCTCTCTCTATCTTCCTCTCTCTCTTCTCGAGGGCTGCGATGACAAGATCACCAACTAGTCCGATCCGGCAGATTCTCCGCCATGAAGGGTACGATGCTGAGATACGACAGGTTGCCTTTCGCCAGCGACATGGACCAACAAAAGTGCAGCGCGGCGTCGGCTTTCATGAAGACGCATAAGCTTTGGTCAGGCTCCCTGTCGCTCTTGACCACTGGACGCGTCGCAGTCATTTGGCGAGATGCAAGTGTGGCTGAGTTAGAGTTTCATGTTGTGACCGATTTAGCTGCAGGTGCATCTCGCCGTTCCCGGTCAAGCTTTGCCTCTTTGTGATCCGACTATCGCCAAACTCGGCCCTTAGAAGAATCGTGATCATCCTCTGGGAACTTTTGCAGCAGTTGAAAATGGAAATCAATAGCCCTGTCTCTATTGAGACGGCATCACGGCAAAATGTGCGGCCACTGACGACGCTGACAGACACCACGCAGGAAACCAGAAGATGAAGCAGGAGACGATGATGCCCACTACTGCACGCAGACGAGGTACGATGGTGTGAAACACTTACCGATACGAACGAATGGACCGGCTGCAGAATGCACAGCTTGATCGACTGCAAGAGTCAGAACGGGTCATTGATATGGCGGGAACAATGAGGAGTTGCCGTTGTCGAGACGGTCGGATGCAGCGATCGAGGTCGAAGGCAGCGACTGTTGTGGGCAAAGGTCGGAGTCTGCCGATCTGACCAGACAGATGCGAGAATGCTTGAAACAAAGTGACGGGAATGGACGACAGAGACGAAGCAGGGCTGGGTTGTGGAGGCGCAATCGAATCTTCGCGAAGCAACGTTGAGGAACAGATTGACTCTTGTAAGACGGAAGGACACCAAGGAGAAGGTATTCACCTCGAAACAGCGGACAGCACGTGAGAGATGCGGCACCTAGCTCGCTTGCTTGCTTGCAGGATGAGGCTAGTCGCTGGAGTGCGACAGCAGACACGTCAGTCCTGCCCGTCCCGTCGGGCAGTTTCCAATCAAGCACGCGCTTCAAGCCATGCAAAAGTTGTGATAAGATCATGCATGCAGTTTGGCAAAGATACAACAGGACGGTCGGCACATGTGACGACGTTCTCCGACTTGGTGCGTGCCGATCTGCGATATCTTCAGCCAGCTCTGAAGGGTGAATGGGTGGGCACAGTTGCTTACACCGAGCAAGAAAGGGAAGGCGAACTATAGCAGTCAATGCAGATGCTGAGCACCAACTTTGAGAGTCTTTCGAGGACAGTCAGACGCAGAGACGGACGGGCTTCAGTACAAAAAGGTCCGGACAGCAGGCTTGTCGCCTCAGCCGGCAACAAGTAAGTATGCCAGCCTTGAAAGCAAGACGAGGAGGACCAGAGCGATTGCGACAAAACAGACGGTGGATTCGGTCCAGCAATCATCGACCGAACTCAAGAACTGCCTGGCAGCGTCGTCTTCGCTGCGCCAAACCTAAAATGCAGCAGAGGATGAGCAAAGTGCGACGGAAGGACCTTTGGGTCGCAGAGCCGGGATGAAGCCGAAGCTGAAACAATGGTCAAGCTGGACGGCGCGCTGCGACGAACGGGAAGGAAGGGAGAAAGACGAGGGGCGAGGTGAGGGATGCGAGGGAGAGCAGGGTGGAGGAAGGAGAGCAGGAAGATCAACACGAAGAAATTCAGGTTCCGGTCGAGCTGCGAGAGCAGAGATGGAGCAACGGCCACGAGGGTCATGAGTGGGCGAGAGAGGCTGACAACAACATTATTGATCCGCGAAAAGCTGCAACGGCGTCACATCTGTCCTCACCCACTTTCGCCGACAGTGAGCGCTGTCCTTGGTCTTTCCTCGTTTCTTCTTCGGACTACATGCAAAAGCTGCTCATTCGGGGGCCTCAGACGTTCCAATCGTCTTGTCCATCCTGCCACGAACGGTCAGCGACCCTTTTGCGAGATGCTTGCGTCGCTTTGCAGCGCCGATGCGCCTGTGCATGCTATGTGAACAAAGTGTCTCGCAAGCACGGGGAAAAATTATTAGAGTTGAGGTCACTGCGAAGCAAAATGAGGCTGGCGCGATGCGAGATTTGTGAATCAGCTGTCGATTCGAAGGGCTACTGTACATACGTCTAACGTAGCCACAAATCTCGTTCAGACGCCGCGCAGCTCCGTACAGTGTCTCTCAGCACCAAAGTGGCTCGACTCCAGTGGCACAGCAATACGGACTCATCAGTGTTATCCCTCGACGATGAAGCCTTAAAGCTTCGAGATCCCAACCACAGCTCGGACCGTTGATTGCCCAGGCTCTGTGTGGACTTGTGGGCTGAGATTTCTTGCATGAGCTCGACCAACTTGCAACATGTTTGTTTTTTGAAACTTCCTGTTGACTGTAGTCCTGTAGTGTGCATTGCAGACATCGGTCGGATTGAGACTTTTTTTCCTGTAACGCATTATTTGGAATTGGGTTAATGTGTTTATTTTTCTCTCACCCAGTAGTTTGGGATTTGCGTTGCAATCCTTGTCAGGCGGCGGAGGAATCCGACGAAGGAACTAAACAAGGTTTGACCGTCTAGATCCGTTCACGGCCGTGCTTCCATATGTCATTTTTCAGAACCCTTCAGTAGTCGAGGCTCTCTCGCTTCGGGGCCGGGGCGAATGCGCGACACTTAGATATCGTCGTTAGTTTGTGCGTTTTCTCCAGGCATGACTACCAGCGGCGTCAGCCATTTCGTTGTGACCGAACGTTCTCAGATGGTCAATTCGTGTCGTAATCGATTGCTACGCCCCACTTTGTTGTCCCGGTGACTTCGACAGAAAGTCTTGCGAGGGGCAAAGTCGAACGAAGAAACAACAATAACAAAGTTTCGCTCGCAAATGAAGTGAACAAAGGGCCAAGCATGACGGCGTCAATGTCCTCGAGCCCACTCTGAACCTTGTGTTGATCCCACCCAACCTTAATTCCAATTGAACACAGCTTTCTCTTGGAGTTGCGACCGTTGCTCGACGTATATTCACACTGACGTTCAATCGGCGCTTTCGTCGGAGGGAGCGTCTCAAGAGGTGGCCCTCGCCTCGATGATCGGTCCTCTGCCGAAATTTCCTATCCTCTGCCCGACGGGATCGTATGGAGCGAGGAAGGGGGGTTCGGCCAGAGTGACAAAGCCTCGCCAAGTCCGAGCGGAATGTCATCCTCGCATTTCATTTTATCGACGACGCGCGTAGCCTCGGACACGGAGACAGCTGAAAAGGCTCTTCGTTTCTTACTTTATGTGTCTTTTACTTTTATTTCTTTAAGAAGTCCCTTCTATAATAGATACAAGTATCAAATATCAAAATCGGCGGTTGCCCTCGTAAAGGGCCTAAATCGTATGCGACGCTGATGACGATTTTCAAGTCAAAATCAAGAATAATTCCGAAGAGCCCTTGCCCTTCCTCTCCTCGTGCTCATCGCATCGAGGCTATCTCGGGGAGACGCGCTATCCCTTTGAAGGACTCCAATCAAGAAAGCCCGAGATGCCCGTGTTGCCCCGGTACAGCTATTTGACAAGCGGCGAAGCGCGCATCTACACGCTTTATTGTTGACAGCTAAAAAAAAACTGGATCGCTGATCGACGGATCGCCATGTCAGACACGGTCTCGTACTGAGCATCAGCGAGTGCCCTCAGCCAACGGAGGGAAAGGCGCCATAGACCTTCTTGCCGGGATGCAGCAGTTTGGTCAGTTCCATCTTTGGCGAGATGCTTCGCCAAAAGGCGGAAAAGCAAATGCCGCGTTGCTTTGACACACCATCAAAACTCCGCAGTGACACGGTCGGGTTCACTCTTCCTCGACGTCCTTGCAACGGACACGCGTACCATGGACTTGACTGGATCGAGGGCCATCGTCATCGCGCACAGTCTGCTTGGCTCAGTCTGCCCTTTCCTCCTTCAACAGCCTCATTTGGCCCGATCATCCGCGCTGATCTGCGTCTTGGATTCGATTTCTTGATATGAGCGTGTTGAACGGCATAATGGACGGCGAGTTCGACTCAACACCCGATGCAAGCTTCCATATTCGTCAGGTACTGGTATCTCAACAGCATTGGCTGTGAGGAGGAATCAGCCCAGACGTGTCAAATCGACATCTCGTCCAAAGGCCGCCCTGGTAGCGAGTCCGATCCTAGCCTCGCTTATGCTAGCGAGATGCCACCGAGCCCGACGACTTGTACCGCAGATGTACAAGTGCAACTGTCTCCCCTCAGAATGTCGGGGCTGCTGAAGGTTGTGGATCAAGCACCGGCGTCCTGGAAGCACGGTCCAGGAACTTATTGATAGCAAGAACGGCTTGGCTCGCCGTTCCGATCCCAAGATTAGGCAAACACGGCAATGCAGAAGATTAGTGCCGGCACACTTGGCTTTTGCACCTGGCGGAGTCAGACGCGGAATCCATCTAAATATCCTCGGCAAGTGGAGAAAGGTTTCTCCATTTCAAACGGCGCTTTTAGGTGCGCATCCCTGCTCTCGCAAAGCTCTTCGATGCGTCACGATCCCATTGGGCCGTCCACCGTCTGGCATCCCCATCATCAACCTTGCCGCGACGAGCTGCAAACCGCGGCCGTTGACGCAAGAAGCCACAAGGCTCTGGTCAGCAAAGTCAATCTGCATGCGCTCGAGCCATCAACAGAAGCTCTTCTCAATGCTTGGCCACAACATTCTTTCTTTCACACCAGAAGGCTGCTAGTTCCAACTGAATTTTATTGTTCAATACCAGTACCGTTTCCCACATGTGAAACGCAGCACAGAGGTCGGAAATATTGCTTCCAATAGCTTGAGATCAGGGAGACTCGAGGTCACGATCGCTGATCGGGCTTGGAGCACGGCTTGACGAGGCGGGCGAATTGCCGGTGCTCGACCAACCCGTTGCCGGCTCTACCAGGCTGTCGTCGACACCGCCGCGCATATTTAGCGACCAATCGGGAGTGTTGTCGCTCGACGAATCGCTCGAATCCGCGTTCGAGGCCTCAACCTCTTGCGCTGTACCGTCCATACCAACCTCGGGCCCTGCCGCCGTCGCTTTGGTCTTGGCTGCCTCCTGGAACTTTTGCCTCGACTTGCCGCCGATCGGCCGCGTCGTCCTGCGGCGGTAAAATAGCAAATAGGCAGACGAACTTTTCACCGACTCCGGATTGGCGACTGGCCTGACGCTTGAATCGTCGAACTCGTACCACTTGCCGTCCGCAGGGCTCTTGGCGAACGCAGTGTAGTGGCCTCCGCCGAGACCGCCAAAGTGATTGTCAACCGCATACAGGTCGTAAATGGGGCTATCCACGGCGACAGCATCATCATTGTCCTCCAAGGGTCGCAGAATGCCCGAGCCCAGCATGCTTTCCGACAGCTCTTCTCCACTCACCTTGGCCTCCGCCTGCACCCGGCGAAGCGCCTGTGTACCTTCGACGCGATCCGTCAAATCGAGTCCTTCCAAGGGGAAGTCTACGAGCATGTTGAGCTTGTCTCTCGAATGCCTTCCTGCACTGAAACGTTTGAGATGGACCACAAGAATATCGGGCGCCTTCCACAGATCGAACTTCTTGGTCGCTTGACGGAACTCCTTGCAGGACGGGCAGTACCACGGATCGTCTTCGCCAAGCTGCTCTTCTCGGGTGAACTCGTCCATGCAGTCCTCGATCGACAGCGTCTTGGGTCGAGCTGGCCCAGCATTCTCGCGTTGACGAATGGCCTCGTCCACTGTCTCTTCGTATTCACCCCACAGTTGAGCCGAGTCTGATTCGACGAGCAAGCCGCGTTCCTTGACGGTATGAGCCCAAGTGCAGATGATCGCTCCACCTGTGTAGACAAGAGGGACTGATTTTGCCGTTGTCTCTTCGGCCTCACTGTCTGCCTCTACTCCACCGGCGTCCACGTTCATCGGCTCGTCGCCCGACAACGGAGTAATTGATGCGCCTCGCTTCGAAAGACGCACTCGGCGCTCTTCGAGATCTTCGGAGAGATGGTCTGCATTGCTCTCGTTTCCCTTGGGAAGCCCTTGCCCAGCCTCGGCGATGCTGAAACGGATACGTAGTGACTGTTGGCTGGGCGTCGAAGCCTCCGGTTCCTGCAGCGACGTGATAGACGAAGGGAAAGTGTCCGACTGAGTTGTGCTAATGTCGGGCACCACGACAGTCTCTCCGTCCTCCCGGATCTCGGTAACCACGTCACTGTCTCCGGCCCGGGTCGGAGCGACAACCTGTATAGCATCGTCATTGGCAGCAGCCGAGTCGTCCACCATCTCCCAGTCCGAAATTTGCGACGTGGAGGACGGCAAAGAGGTCGAGGATGCCGCAGCACTGTCCTGCTCGACAGCTTTCTTGAGGCCGTCCAAGTTGCTCGTAAAGCGCGAGAGTCCTTCCACGACCAGTTTGCGGATGGCGTCGACATTGTTGACATCAGCCTTTGGCACAGAGATGAAGAAAGGAATGCCAGCAGCATCCGACCTTTGGCGACGGCTGACAAAGGTCTGACTGGATGAAGGTCCCGCTGAGTCGCTGGCAAAGTTGGTGAAGACGGGCAGAATGGCTTGCTCCTCATCTGCAATGTCGAGCGCATCTTCTGCTTCCTCCACCGAGCGAGGATAGCGATATTGACGCTGCTTGGAGAGGCGAGGGGCGGCTGGAACCTCCCAGAAGTAGACAAAGTCGCCCTCCTTGATGTCGATGAGCGGTTCGTAGTCGTCGATCCATTTGTAGATACGATGATGCCATACTTCGCCGCACACAAGACGCCGTGTTTCGATGCCGAATTGCGCTGCCACCTTCTGTCGAAGCTTACCAACCGTGCTTCCTGCTGGTAATTGGAGCTGGAACTTATGCATGGGCTGACTGGCAATTAGCGGCACGAAGTAGACCTGCCCTCGCCACATTTTCTTGTTGGGGATGGGCAGGGTCAAGTACATGAAGGGATCAAACTTGATCGAGACCTTGTTACAATCGGGGCAGACGAGCGTACTTCTATACTGCCCTTGAAAGAGATCGACGATGACCGAGTCGTTGCGTGCCTTGTAGATGTCCCACTGTCGCTTTGCAAAGGCGACCAAATCCTTCTCGTCGCCTCCCTCCCAATCGGGCGCTTCGATGTATGGCTTTTTGAGGATGCGATTGAGATCTTCGTGAAGGCCGTCCAAGAGGAAAGCGAGCAGCTCCTGGCTGTCGTGCTGCGCATATCCGCTGAACTGCGGTGCAAAGCGCGACAGAGCAAACTTGAATTCTCTCGGCCAGAAAGAGCCACCTTGGCCGTTCCAGATGTTCGTAATGAGATTACCAAAAGCGTCGGCGATAGCACCTCCCATGCCCAACGGGTTGTCTGTGTTCAATTCTTCCTTGTAGGCGCCCGATACAAAGTACTGCTGCAGCTCATAGGTGTTGCTGAGGCATTGCAGAGCACTGTTCATGAAGCAGGTATTGCCGAGGTTGTTGAGTCCGCGGAGCCCGCGTGATCTGCCCATTGTCCGATCATGAGCAGTCTGCGATCTTGTGACACGCCCTTGAGCTTCTGACCCCTCGCCTGATGATGCACTGGCGCTGGCAGCAGTGTTACCATTGCCATTCTGCTGCAAGTTGCTGAAAAAGTCGCCTTGTTGGGCAAAGATGCCTTTGACCGAGGCAGCTGTGGTGTCCGCAGGCGCCGGATCCGTTTGCCAGCGTCCAGATTTGCGAGCCTCGACGACAAGATTGACCTCGATCTCCTCGATCCCAACCGATCTCAGGGAAACTCCGGGCTGGTAGCTGTCGGGCTTGTCCTCTCTAGCATCGATGACGTCGACGCCCTCCTCGCTGACTCTATCCAGGCCGACGAGTCCAGTCTGAAGCTCCTCCGGTGTTGGTTCAGGAAAGAAATGGAATCTAATATCGACGTCGGCAATCTCACCAAGAGTCAACAATATTCTGGCTTTTTCTTTGACCTCAGCCAGGCTTGCGCTGACCGACAGGCTGAATGGAGCGGCAGGTGAAGCTTTCCCATTGTTCTCTTCCGTAAGCTTGAGCAGTCGAATGATGGGTGGATAGAATTCAACGCTCTCCTGACCTGGACTGAGACCCTCGATGACTTTGCGTGCAAAAAGGGGCCCACTGCTTCCGTACCACGCGACCAAAAGATTCCAGCCTTGCTCAGGAAGCATTTCGTAGTCGACATGCTCATTGATGCCTGGTCTAAGACGTGCGAAGGAGGGAGTCGAATCTTGCTCGGCAAGGTCCGAGTTGTCCACAGGACCGACAGGAACATCTGTCTTCTCGGAAGGATCCGAGTCTCGGCGCTCGGAGCAAGCGACGTCCCAACGGCGGTACCACTTGCGACTGACGAGATACCAAGTATCGCCAGCATGCAAAGGGAGGTTCTTCATGGGACGAATGCGATCAAGTTGTTCTTGGCCTGTTGGCCTGACTACGGCTGAATCGCCAGACGGTAGGTGCGCAGCAGGCTGAACTGCCTCGGTATACGAGGGGGGCTCCTCGTCTACCCCGGTATTCGTGTTGCTGCTGGAAGCGATAGCGGCGGCTCCATCATTGAGACTGAGAGATTGTTCGGTCATGAGACCTTCGATGTTCTGGTCGGACTTGGACATGATATGCGGTGGCTGGTTCAAGATCTCGGCCGACGAGATGCTTTGACGGAGAGGAGTAGGCTGAGCGGAAGAAGTGACTTCGAGGTTGTCCAACTCGCCGAGGTCGCTCGCAGACTGTGAACAAGATGATTTGACTTCCGTTTCAAGATCGCTACTGTTATCGTCGATGACGGGACTAACGGTTCGAGCTCGCTTGTATGCGGACAGACGTTTATGCTCTGTTGTAGGAGTAATGAGTGTGGACGAGAAGCGGGACGTCGATCTTGGCTCCGGGCTTTGAGCGGGCGAGGGCGCTGGCCTTCGAGCCGAGGCAGATACAAAGGCGACGTGGGCGGTGTTTGATGATGCTGTAGATGCAGGCTCGTGCTGATCTGCAGATAGGGCTGATGACGAGGCTGTTCGCGCTTGCTCAGTGGGCTTGGATGCTGAGTGTCGAGATGGTGCGTCGGAATGGCTTTGATCGGACCGCATCGGTCCCGGCAGCTCGAAAGCAAGGTCAGCACGAGACAAGGCCGTTGTTCAGGCAGCGGCCACGTTTGACGAACTGCTCACCGGCAAAGGCTGAAGAGCGAACTTGTGCTCGAGTGGTGCAATCAGCTTTGACAGCCGGCGAGTGAATATTGCTGGATTCACCGAAACAGATTAGGTGAGAGCTGTAAGAGCTGCTCAATGTGGGGGTGAAAGGTGATTGTGATTGATTGTTCGTGAAACAAGGCAGAAAGTGGAGAGAAGATACAGCATGCTGTGACTTGAGCCTCTGTTGAAAAGAGAACTCGTATCATCACACACGGGTCTGTGCATTGAAGGAAAAAAATCCACACAGAAAAAAAAAGAAAAAATACACAAACTTCGCATAGACCAGCTGAGCTCGAGTACGGCTAAATCAGCGTCGTGTGCTGTCGTATGCCTATGAGGAAAAAGAACTTGGACACCCGGCCCGATGTGCCCGATCCAGCCTTGGCATGCTGCACTCCTCTTATTCCTTGAAATGGCCTCTACACGAGTTTTGATTGACTTGATAAAAGTACATGATGATAGGAGGTACGAAGGGAAAGTCGTGGACTGCATCACTAGCGGATCTGCGGACCAGAATGCAATTACGCACTGGCAGCCTGGCGTCTCGAAGCATTTTCACCGACAAAAGCTTCGACAGCAGCTTGAGGATGATCGGGGAAGCGGATGAAAAGTCCTTGCAATTCAGCCATACTAACTCCTCCGCTAGAAGCGGGTGCTGGTCGATGAGCGCGCCGAGTTGTGTTGGACGCCCCAGCTGCCGCGACTGGGTCGGATGGACCGACCCCGCTATCGGCAATTCTTCCGTCAGGACGGAGACCTAAAGCGGCTCGACGCGCTTTTGCTTCAGCTTCGACGATACCACCAAATTCAATTGCGAGCTTCCGTACGGCTTCGTCTGCCTCTTCCACGAGGGCACGAATGCCAGGAATGGCTTCCAGGCCCTTGTACGAGTCCGATATCGAGGTCGGGTCCGTGGCTCCGGCAGCAGCGGCAAGAAGCGGCTTGGATGCTTCAAGAGCATTCGATGGGATACCAGCCTGCTTGATTTTGAGCTCGCGCATTGTTGTTCGATAGAAGCGCACCATGAGCTCCTCGACCTGCTCTCTTTCGGCGTCGCCCAGCTCGGCGATCATGTCCACTCGACCGGGTCGTATCAGGGCAGGGTCCAGCTTTTCGATATGGTTGGTCGTCATGAAGATGATACGACTTTCACCACTTGCTACTCCATCGAGCGCATTCAGCAGACCCGAGAATGTTACTGATGCTTGATATCCGTCCTCAGCAGCCTGCTGTCTTCCTAGGAAAGCTGCATCAACATCTTCCAATAGTAAGATCGAGCGGTCGGGGGCGTTGGAAAGCAGATGATTCAGCTTGTCGTCGGTGAGTCCTCTTTCGGATAGGTTAAGCAAGCAAATATTGAAATCCAGATGCCCGGCCAATGCAGTGATGAACGACGACTTGCCACTACCTGGCGCTCCATGCAGAAGATAGCCCCTTCGATAAGGAATGCCGCGTTCTGCATACCATCGATCGCGGGACAAGAATCGTTTCACATCGCTGACGATGGCTTCCTTCTTGCCTTTGCCGAGCACCACGCTACCCAGCTCTCGCGTCCTCCTCGGCTGACCGAACGGTCTCCATTCGGGCCCCCAGCTGGTGTAGATGACCGTCTTTCCTTCAGTTGACGACAGTGCCAGCTGTCTCGCTTCATCTAGAAGCTGTGGAAATAGGTGTGCGTAGGCAAATAGCGTCGTCAATGTCACGGTCTCCCATGGTGCTCCCGTCGACAGGTCCACCATCTTGCCATCTCGCTCTCGCGTCAAGCGCATCCATACCCCGCGATATCTAAGCCAATGAGTTCCTGGTCCAGGGACGAGCGAAAATCGTGCCTGACCACGCTCGGCTGCTTGAGCATTTGGCGTCGTAGCCGAAGCGTGAGGTGTGTAATTGGTTTCTACCGACAGCTCGTGACTAAGGATGCGGACAGGCGAAACGGAAGAGCCGCTCGAAGCGATGACGAGGGGATCGTTGACATTGTCTTTGCTCGCAGATGCAGGTGATCTTTCTGCGGAACGGTCTCGCAATCCAAGGAATTCCACGAAACCCTCTTTCTTCGGCTTGCCGAGCAATCCACGTTGCCTCATCGACTGCGCTTGTGCTTGCGCACCCATCCAATGAAGGAACCAAGGATGAGCACGATCTTTCGACGGGATCTCGAGCGATATGAGCAGTCTTCTTTGTGCCATAGAGGCTGCTACTTTGACGCCTCTTCTTGCCATCGCAACAGCGCCACCGAACACCATTAAACCCAAGCCACCTGAAAAGATCGGATTGTCAGCTATCAAATTGGACACGAACGAGCCAGATCCAGATGACGACGATGTGGTTGCCGCCGATGGAAGAGTACTGTTAGCGGACTTTGGTGTTGATGGGCCTGCTTCCGACGATGGCAAGGTTGAAGCACTAGCCGCCCCTTCCCCGTCATTCGACATCGACGCGGATCGGAGTCCTTCATCCTCGCCGGACGTCCCGAGAGGATCCCTCCTTTGCATCGTCCTATAATTGAACATGCTGTCCAAGCAGAGATAGGCTAGCTTGCCTTGGATGTCCTTCTTTGGTGAGCTTTGTGCTGGTCTGTGAATGTGGTTGCGGGTCCGTTCAGGACGAAGAAGCAGGCAAACAAGAGTGGAGTATCTTTTTCTTCGGAATTCGGAGTCTAACTTTTTCGCCTTCAGCAAGCCAAAGGCAAAAAATGCGAGACCCTTACCACCGCCACCTAATCTTCCTACACCCACGGCACTGCTATATCCTCGACAGAATCGCGGACGGCCACTCTTACTGCAACCAATCACTAAAGACACACAATCCTCGCGATGGCGCCAAAGCCGTGCGTAATTTGCAATGCCGAAAGGGCAGTCTTACGTCGGCCCAAGACAGCTCAACAGATTTGCAAAGAATGCTTCTTCTATGTCTTTGAAACCGAAGTTCATCACACGATCGTCTCCAACAACCTCTTCAAACGCGGCGATCGAGTTGCTATCGGTGCATCGGGAGGGAAAGATTCGACGGTTCTCGCCCATTGCATGAAAGTGCTAAACGAACGGTACGATTATGGGCTTGACTTGTTCCTGCTCAGTATCGATGAGGGTATCACAGGGTACAGAGACGATTCGCTCGAGACGGTGAAGCGTAATCAACAGCAGTATCAGCTTCCGCTCAAAGTGCTTGGATATGGCGAGCTGTATGGATGGACGATGGATGATATTGTCAAGAGCGTAGGGCGGAAGAACAACTGCACCTTTTGCGGAGTTTTCCGTCGTCAAGCGCTGGATCGAGGTGCTGCAGCTCTCGGCGTTGACCACATTGTCACAGGGCACAATGCGGACGATATCGCCGAAACGGTCCTCATGAATGTCTTGCGAGGAGACATTGCACGCTTGGAACGATGTACCGAAATCGTCACCAAGGGACCTGATGGATCGGAGGACGATCAACATCAAGAAGGATGTGGTTCGAGCGGATCCACAGGGTTTGGAGGAAGCGGTATTCGACGAAGCAAACCCTTCATGTTTGCCTACGAAAAGGAGATAGTCATGTACGCCTATTTCAAAAAGTTGGATTACTTTTCCACCGAATGCATCTACTCGCCCAACGCCTACCGAGGATACGCAAGGACCTTCCTCAAGGATCTGGAAGCGATTCGACCTTCTTCCATTGTCGACATTATCCAATCTGGTCAAAACCTCAAGATTTCTCAGGCGGTCAAGCAGAGTCGAAAAACACAATTGCAAAATTGTCTGCGATGTGGATATATCTCGAGTAATACCGTCTGCAAGGCGTGTATCTTGTTGGAAGGTTTAGAGAAGGGGACACCGCAGTTGGGCATCGGAAGTGAAAAATCAAAGAGAATCAAGGATATTAGAACGGAGAATTCGAGCAAGCAGGAAGTAGAGGCGGATCAGCGGGAGAAAAAGGAGAGAAGGATTCCGCAGTGGACAGGTGTGGTTAAGGACGCTCCGCCCATCAGCTCTTTGCCGTTCGTACCGCCACAGAGCAAGGTTGATCTGAGTTTTTGATCGGTCGATCGTCTGAAGACTTTCTTTGTACTTGTATCATTTTGCGCTCATACCAGCATTCATCGCACGCAGTTACTAAAGAGTCGTGTGAATTCAAATTCTCGCACGCCTTTGAAACACAAAGCAAGTGACCAGTTCTGCTGCAGCCGGTTGGCTCAACACTCGTCATTGGCTCTCCTCGCCAAGTCTGCATTCGCCTCCAGATCCCTCCCTTCATCCCAAATCCACGTCTTGACGGTCCCATCATCTCCACACGATGCCAGCAAGCTCTGTGCCTTATTCCACACTGCTCCATACGCCACATTGTTATTGGTCGATAGCGAGGAAGTCAGATCCGAGACGACCGATGTCTTTGATAATCCAGCCACCTTGCTCGTCGGATGATGCAGGGTATCTCTTCCATGCCCCTCGAGTGTCTGCAGCACTTCGGAGGATTCTTGATCCCACATGTAGATCAGCCCGTCTTCCGAGCCACCGACGAGCAACGAAGTGTGGGCGAAACTGGAACGAATAAAGTTTTTGCTGGTATTCTGATGTCCTTTGAAGCGTTTCAGGGGACGAAGCATGCGTAGGTCCCAGAGTCGGTTCGAGTTGTCTTTCGAGGAGCTGAGTAATAGTGTACCTGTTTCGTTGATCTCCACCGATGTCACTTCTCCAAGGTGGCCAGTGACGGTGCGTATGCACAAGCCAGAGACGACATCCCAGAAGCGAATGGTTGTATCCTTGGACGCTGTGACGATCAGGTTTCCAAGCGGGTTGAATATAGCACTCGATACACCCAATTGATGTCCCGTAAACGTCTTGACGATCGATCCCGTTTCGACGTCGTACATCCTCACCAGCTTGTCGTACCCTGCTGAAACAACGTGTTTCTCATCTGGATGAAAACGACAGCTGTAAACATCGCCTACACCTGCCCTCAACGTTGTCTTGCACTGCGCACTCTCCACCTCCCAGACTTTGACCGTAGAATCGCCCGATGCAGAGGCAACATGACCGCCGGTCCGTGTAGAGTCGACGTCCCACACACGACTTCGATGACCTTCGAGGACACTCTCGCATCGACCTGTGTTGGAGTTCCACAGGCGTACCGTATTGTCACTGCTTCCACTGACAAGTTTGCGACCTTCTTCGCCGACGAAGCGGACACTCTTGACGTTTTTACGATGGCCACGCATCGTGTGGGCCACGGAATTGGGAACGATGAATCCAGTGTAGTCGTGTAGAAGACCAGAGATGACAGGAGCCTTTTTAGGGTGATACCGGGCAAACTCGACTTGATAGGCGACGGCTTGATGCAGCATGGTGAGCAATCGATGCGGCGGCACGTAAGTGTATCCGTTGGCAGTAGCACTTTTCGATGCGCTACCCGAAGCGCCGCCTTCGGCCATCATGCCGTCGTCCATCATCTCTGACGACTCTCTGCTTTCGCTCCTCCCTCCAGCAGCATTGGCCGAAGCTGATCCTGGGAGACCTGCTTCCTTCTCCATCCAATCCTGCTCCAGCATGGCAGCAAACTCCATGACCAACTTTTCCCTTCCCGGCTGGATCCCCTCCCACGTGGCAAACGAAGGTGCATCCGTTACCGCCTTGGCCGACAGCAAGTAGCACAGATCTCTGTACTCGGAAGGATGCGGCTGATAATGCTCCAGCGGTTTCAACCTCTTGTTCAAGAATGTGAACCCCTTTTGAAACTCTCTATGTTCGATATGTTCTAAAAATTGCTGCTTGTACGCCGCGTACAAGAAGGCCTTGTGGTTCTTGACCAATGGCTTTTGAAGAAGCTTGTCCACCTCGGGCCAGTCGCCCTCGAGGATGTGTCCACGGAGCTTGCGCGCATCGAGGCCAGCTTCTTCGCGCTCGCGACGTTTGATGCCTGCTTCTTCCATGAGCAACTGCCGTGTGGCTCCGAAGCCTTCGTCGGCAAGCCACTGGTCGATCATGCGAATGATGTCGTTGCGCACATGCGGATCTTCGGGTCGCAAGATGGCGGTGCGAGATGATGCATAGGTAGCTTGATTGGGGTTTGTATCCCGTGAGGTGCTGGCCGTGTGTGCTGTTAGCTGTCCAACTGTCTGGCCAAGGATGGATGAGTTTTGATAATAGGGATGGTAGCTGTAAGGAGGTGGACGCAAGCCGTGAAGTTGGAGGTCGGCGACAGTATGGTCCTTGGCTTCAGCTAGGAGGACCTGCTTGCGTCTTTTCCATGTCTCTTTGGTGCCGCCGGACGTGGAAGGCCCGGCATGACTGTTGGTGTTTGCACTGGTGCTTGCACCGTTGGCGTTGCTGCTACTTGAGAGCGTAGTATCCGCAGCTGAGATACCAAGTCCACTGATGCCGTTGGTCAGATCAGGATGAATGCTTGCTGATCGATCCAAGCTCGAGGGCGTCGATGACACTGCAGAGTTGCCCGCGCCGATCGTATTGGCGCGGAACATGGAGCTGGAAGCAGTTGGGGAAGTAGGTGCCGTATACGATCCGCTCGGCATCATGTTTGCAGACGAGTTGGCGGAGGGTGTCCTTGCATCTGCAGCTGAAGACGATGCGACATCCGGTAGCTTGAAAGTCGAAGCACGAGGTGTGATAGGAACCGGAGAAGGCTGGGCGGAAGACGTCGAGTCAAGAAGAGAGGGAGCATCGTGAATTGGGCTGGGCCCATTTGCGGCTGTGACAAAGATCTGCGTGGGTGGCGATGGCCTGCTGCTGCTTCCCTGTTGTGGCTGCATGTCGAGGGCTGCGACTAGCTCGAGGCGACCTTTCCGCGTGGAAGAGATGGTGATACAATTGCAAGTCTCAGTATGGGGTGCGGTCATGATCATGTGCTGCAGTACTTTCTCCACTTGATTGACGCTTGTGACAGGAGACAAGGACCCTTGAATTTCGGGTTCAGAGATCCTTAAAAAGCGGCGTAAAAATGTGTTTCCAAAAAGCGGCGAAATAAACCACTTGACTACACAACGCACGTTAGCTTCCGCGCGAGAAGAAGAACCGCCGCACGGACGCCTGCCTTTGCTTTGACGTGGAATCCCAAAGACTGTGTCACGAGCGACCTTCTTTATCACCACATCGTCACTCCTTCTCATCGAACGTCTTCTGCGTCAACTCACACTGCCAAGATGAGGTCGTCACTAGCCTCGCTGGTCAGATACGGCCTCTTAGCTTTGCTATCGCTGTTCGCCCTAACTCAGCTCGTCGGCACCTTTGCACAGCGTCAAGTCAAAGAGCAAGAGGCACTCTTCAAAAAGATCCAATCCTCGAGTGCAGGTTTCATCGACGTAGACTCCAATGAATTCGCTCATATGGTCCAAGTGCCTCGCGACTATGCCGTCACCGCATTGCTCACCACGACAACGGGCAACATCAAGTGCCCGCCGTGTCAGCTCTTCCAACCAGAGTTTGAAAAGCTGGCGCAACAGTGGAACAAGAACAAGTCGGTCAAATCAAAGAATGTCTTCATCAAGGCCGAATTTAGTCGCGCTCAAAGTATATTTGCTCGATTCTCGCTGCAGCACGCCCCCGTACTTTACACCTTCCCTGCACCTACTGCCGGCAATGGTTCGCCTGAACACATTTCCTATGAATTCAACGAAAGAGGATTCCAAGCACCCGATGTAGCCGATCATCTCAACAAAGTGCTGAAGACCAACTTCAGCTACAAGCAGCCATTCAACACGAACCTCATCACCATCCCTCTTCTATGCATCATCCTGCTGGTTGGAGTCGTCGCGGTGATTCGACCTTATCTGCCATCCCTTTTCGCCTCGTCCAAACCGTTCTGGATGCTGCTTTCGATCGGAAGCATGATCACGTTCAATTCGGGGTATATGTGGAACTCGATCCGAGGGGCGCCGTACATCGCTGCTGGACAGGGCGGCAAACCCGAGTACTTTGCAGGCGGATTTCAAAATCAGTATGGCGTTGAAACGCAGATCGTCGCAGCCATCTATTCGTTGTTGGCTTTCAGCTTTATTGCTCTGACCGTATTGGTGCCGGCGCAGAGGGATCCAACGAGACAGAGAGCGGGCGTGTATGTTTGGTCGGCCATCTTTCTGGTTACTTTCAGCCTATTGTTCTATATCTTTCGGACAAAGAATCCGAGCTATCCGTTCAGGTTGTTCTTTTGATCGACCAAGATAGGTAGTCAGGCAGAAGTGTACCATTGAAGGTGGATATTGGGAACCCGTACGGCGGTTGATTGCAATCTGGCTTGCTTTTTCGTTTCAATTTGATTGTGTTGATTGCGGTGTCTGACGTTACCGGCTGAAGAAGCACAAACCATCCGCGTTGACGACAAAGCACAAGCGCGAGACTCTGTAGAAGATATTGCACCCCATATCAAGTGCCATTTATTGAAGCCAACTGTCTTTTCATCTACCAAACACTTTCTTCTCCACCAATCTAAGCGGGATGTACAAGACGATACTTGCGAGCAAGCCCGTTTCGAAACCCAAATCGCCACTCCTCTCGGCGATCGGACCGGTGAACCAGACCTGAGCGATACTCGGCACTACCACAGCTAGTGAGATGCAGCAAGCGGCCAATGCAGCCAGACCGGGCGGGAGATGATTCCACTGATTCCAATGTTTAGGATTATAACTCGCATAATCACGTTTGCGAATGATCACGTGGTCGGCAGTTACGACGCCTACGTAGAGACTTGCCCAGTAGCCCAAAACCGAAGTGAAGTCGGTGAGAGTCTCGTAGAATCGACTGTGACCTACAATGGCCAGAGGGAGGAAGATGGCGAATGCGAACAAAGGCCATACGAATCTCGGAACAGGTCCAAGGAATGGTAGCATCACTTGAAAGTTGAGACCGATACTGTAGATCGTAGCCGAGATATTCCCGCATACTGAAAGAGCGAGTAAAACGACGAGGAATCTTCCGAAATTTCCCAGAGATCCTGCGAGGATCAACTGGAAAAACTGACCAGAGGAAACCGCCAACGCATCGGCCCATAGGGGATTGTCGTAACTCGAACAAGCAAATGCGACTCCGATCATGATAAACGGTACGCAGGATAAGAAAAATCCGAAATAGACCGACCAGAAGAGCTTGTGCGGCGATACATCCGGACGCAGGTAGTGCGAAACGTCGGACACCAGTGCAGAGTACGAGATGATGAATCCAGCAATAATGGCGGCGAATCCGAGGATGGATGAAGCCGATGCGATGGGCTGATTCGATGCTACATGAAGAGCTTGCGGTCCTGTACCTGCTTTTCCGATGAGAATGAGGAAGCAGATTAGAGTCGGGAGCCAGAAGAATCGTTCGAAATAGTGAAGGACTCGAATCCCGCTGAAGGAAACCACGAGTGCAATGCACGATGCCACCACAATGCCCACATCCGGAGTCAAAGTCGAAGTACCATCTCCCCTCGCACTGACCGCCGAAAGAGTCTGTCCACCAACGATGGAATTGAGAATACAATAGCCCAACATGGTAGCCAAGTTCAACAGGCAGATCAAACTAGCTCCAAAGTATCCGAACGAATAACGACAATGGATCATCTGCCTCATCCCCAACTTCGGTCCGAACAAAGTAAAATAAGCCGGGAAAATGCAACAGAAAGCGCCGACAAACAAGGTTGTCAACATGGAAGACTTCATGTCCATCTCGAACAACGAGACCAGCGTCCCTGCCGAAAAGGAAAGGACGTTGACGTTGCAAGAAAACCAGATGAGCGAGACGCTCCACCAATCGCGGCCCGTTCGTTCCGGCAGGGTGAGCGGACGAATCGAGACGGATTCGATGCGGAGAACCGAGAGCTTCGAGGCGAGCACATCGAGACGACGGAGCAGAGGCGAGGATTGGATGGTGCGTTTATAGTCACTCAGGATGGATTCGTCGGAAGAGTCCGAGTCGAGTTTGGTTTCGTGCGCGGGTGTTTGGTGCTCCAGATCGAGCTGCGAGGGTGGGGATGTAGTCGTCATCTTGCCAACAGCTGGAATATATCCGAGTGGCCACCGTGCTGCCAAGCAGTGTCGATATCCGATGGAAGTGGTGAGAGCGGTCGGAGGAGCCGACAAAGTGGCGAGAAAAACTTCTCTGGACGCGCAGCCTTAGCAACTGAGTTCGGTGGGAACAAGATGAAGGTCGTCAAGATGTAGAGACAAGGATATCCGCGAGGTCGATAGCCAATCTATCCCGTCGAGCCAAACCTGCGGTCGAGAAGTGGACAGCTTTGGCAACCCTGCTAGGGTCCTTCTTTGCCACTCCCTCCTCTCTTCCTCTGCCTCTTCTTCAGGCTGAGATCTGTGGCATTTCTTCTTGCATAGAGATGGCTGCCTCGTGGCTGAAAATACCCATCGGCACGTTTCTTCCTCGAGTCAGAGAATTGAGAAAGAAATCAATTTGAAAATCGCTTTTTTCCTCTTCTTTTCGGGGCGAGGGAAAAAAAAAAGAGCCCGAAAAACAAAAGTTGTGTATTTAGCGGTTTCGTGTTCCGACTAAACCGAAGCCCGCACTTTGCCGTTCACCACGCACGCACCATGAGAAACAGGCGTCTGCACTATCAATCAGTGCCGCATGATGTGCAACGCAATCGATTTCATCGCAAATCAGATGCCATTGGATGTCAAATTGATTCAGCCGCAGATCAAAAAGACAACCTGGTCATCTCACCTTCGAACCAAACGCCGTTGTCACTCGGTCCACAATCAGATGCTTCATCTTTTGCCTCATCTAGAATTACGATCACCTTCTGAGACGATCAACGCTGAACCTTGTCCAATCGTGCTGCAACATCCTCCATTCTGCTCTGCAAAGCACTCAGATTAGCCTCCACCGTCTTCCGATTCGTTTCCATATTGGCCTCCATCTTTTTCAACAGTTGATCCATCTCGATTTCCTGCTGCTGTCGTTCTTCATTGGCCTCTTCCAGCTCTTGCAGAGTGTTACCGAAATGCGATGCGGAAGAGTGGAGCTCGGAAAGCGTTTGCAGACGCGTCAAGACGGATGGTACGACGGGCAAAAGTGGTTCGAGTCGCGTCGATACATCGAAGAGGTGTCGCAACTTGGTCACTTCGGTCGTTGTCAGTGTCGTGGTGTGAGCAGCAGCATCGACTGTAGTGGATGTGTCTCCAGCAGCTGTACTGCCGAGCTTGCGACGTACTTCGTGAACACGATCCATTTCCGTCACCAGCACTTTGACACGTCGACTGATGGCGTCCAGATGCCGAGGTTGCGAAAGCAGCGATAGCTGATGTTCCAGTCGAGAGAGCGTAGAAAGAACCGGTCGCGGCACAGGTTTGGATTCGTCCAAAAGCGCTTGTTCGAGTCCCAAGGTCGATTCGAGTTCGGACAGGCGTGCTTCCAACTGCGCCATGTCGGCTGTGTTTCGAGATTCTATCGTGGCCGAGGCTGGCGTGGCAGTAACAGCAGCGCCCGTTGCAGCATTATTCGAGACGGACGACTGCTTGACCTGCTGAATTAAAGATCGAATCGCGTCCTGGTCCGCTCTGCCTTCCTCGGCTGACGACGCAGAAGGCGCTGGCAATCTGGCAAGTTGCTCTTGCAGCAATCTAAGCTGGGTCAACACTTCTGTATCGTCTGCTTCTGCTATTGGTGACCCCTTTGATGTCGCGTTTGTCCCGTTCGATACTGCTGTGGCGGCATTCAACTCTTCTTCCAACAGACTTGCTTCGAATTTGAGCCGACGCAAACGATCCACCGGCGACTCTTGACTCCTGACTGCTTCGCCCTCCAACGCATACGTTGTCGTCTCGAGTCCCGCATCTCTGGGTCGATTCGCCGGCACCTTTCTCGTTCTCCTCGTCTTTCCATGCAGTCGGCCCGAAAAGTCAGTGCTGTCTCCTTCCAGATGCGTAGCACCACTAAACCTGGCAGCTGCATCGTTAGGTGCTAGTGACGATCCGTCAATGTCGTCCGAAGCGCCAATCTTGCCATCACCGCGATGCTTGCGATGGGCGCCGCGGTCCGAGTCGTCACTGGATGAATCCGAGTCGGTGTCCCCACCCGCTCGCTGCTTTTGCGAACGTTGTCTCCCGGCACGATTGGCATCGCGACTAGCGCCTTGGTATTCATATACGTCGGGTGCTGATGTATCGACGTCCGGGAGGCTTGCGTATTTGGTATAGCTAGTCGAAGCAGCACCGGCGAGTGAAGTGCTGGACGATGTCGCTTGTCCGGGCATGATGGCTGTCGCAGAAAGTAGTGTGATTGTCGTTGCAAGGTGAGACGAAGTCGCAAACCTGCAAGAAAGAACTACGCACAGCGTGACGAGACCAACACCTCTTGAGCCGCGTCGTCCTCTTCTCTTTTTAGCGAGAAAATTATTTCTCGTGGAAAGCAACACGCACACACAAACGCGCTTCTATTGATTGGCACCAGCGCACGACCCACCAAGTAGCACAGAGTTGAGATACTGTGCAGCACACACAACAAACTTCGCAAACTCTCAAAGTCGAGCTTGCACAAGATGGATTCGTCATGATGCTGTGTTGTTCATTCACATTGCCATTGCAAAACGTCCTTGTCTACGACAGTGGATCACCTGTCGTGTCGGCCAGGTGGTCTTCACTTGTAATAGCCGGTGGACCGGCTATTGCTCAAGTCTGGCAAAAGTGCGATCCATGGCTTGCTTGATCTCGGCATAGACCTGATCCACCGTCTGGATCGAGTCGACCTCGACCACACGGTCCTGTTCTCGGTAGAAGTCTACCACGGGCATCGAAGTCTCCACAAAAGTTTGGAAGCGCTTCTTGATCGACTCGATGTTGTCGTCGGCCCTTCCACTCGTCTTCCCTCGCTCCAGCAGCCTTTCAAGCATGACCTCTTCGCTACATTGCAAAAAGAGGACAAATTTGGACTCGCACACCGACTCGTCAAACTTGATGGCCTGGTCCATCTTGCGTGGGAATCCGTCGACGAGGAATCGACCCTTTCCATCGGTCCACTTGGACTTGTGCTCCTCGGGGATGGTGTGACCGGCTTCGGTGGTGCCTTGCTTGGAGAGAGCCTCGCCAATGGCGTTGGAAAGGAGAGCGACGGTCACTTCCATGGGAACAATTTTGCCCTCTTTGATGTAGTCGGCGATCATGGCGCCATACTGCGAGCCTGGACGTTGCTGTTCGGCGCGAAGTAGATCGCCTGCACTCAGATGGACAAAGCCATAGTCCTGTACGAGACGAGCGCACTGTGTGCCCTTGCCTGCACCAGGTCCGCCGAGCACAAATACCACCGTCACTTTGGACGAGTCGAAGCGAGGTGTGTCCTTTTCAGCAGCTGCACCGGTAGCGGGGGTGGGCGCAGATGCAGCATCAGTGGCAGGAGGAGCAGCGGGAGCAGCACCGGCGCCAGTGTCAGCCTGATCGTGCTTTTTGTGCTTGAGCTTATCGATCAGACCCATTCTGCCGAGCAGTGTCTTTGACCAGTCTATCTTGGGCGAAGTGTGTCGGTTCCGCGACGGATCTCTCGTGCACTTCGGTAAGCTGAAGGCAGACGAGAGAAAAGGAAGTGGAAAGGTTCGGTGTTGGGATGAAGGAAGCAGTCGAGCTTGAGCGACGTGAGGGGATCCCTGTGCTTGTGCGCGTGCAGGGGATCACTGAGGTTCCTGGGAACGAGGCGGGATGAGCGGGTTAGGATGAGGAATGCGTTTCTCGCGCAGATGCTTCTGAGGATCTTCGTGACGTGTGCGAGAAATGTAAGCGAATGCACCGAAAGCAGCAATGGCAATCACGGCAAATCCTACGGGGCTAGGATGGTTCTTTTGCGGTTTGGAAGCGTACGTCCTGGTGAGAGCGGTGGGTGAGGATGCAAGGCGGTCAAAGCGCGCGAGACGGATAGACTTTGCCGATGGTGTGCTTCGTAGCATCCGTGTGGGTAAGGGGAGAGGCCGAGCCAAGATGGTGGAAGTGAAAGATGTTGGAAGATGCAGGTGATGCAATGAGAAGGACCGAAAAGAAAAAGCAATCAATCGCTCAGGGATGATCTGCAGCCGACACAAAAAGAGACCAATGCGGTCATCACTACTCTTTTCCCAAAATGCAGCAGAAATATTAATACAGTACAGTACCCTTGCACTCTGTGCCTTTGCATCCCAAAAAAGCCGCATTTTTGCAGACAAAAGATGACCGAGCCAGAAAGCCACATGTGGATCGATGCCGCATCAACCGCCGCCTCCTCTTGCTCTTCTTCGTGAATGTGTTACTGCTGCGCTGCACTTCAACTAGACCACAGAGAGGCTGAGAATTGACCCTGACCACTGGCACATTCTCTCTTTGGACCATATGAGTTGAAGAGCGTTGCATCATCGATTTTAGTCGGTCGCAAAGCACCTTACGCTGTCTCTCGTACGAAAGAGCGTATGTGGAGCATCGACGCCTGGAAGCTTTCTTGTGGTGACAACCAAACCGCTCAGCCTGTCAAAGCACTACCACCGTGCCAATGCATCTACGCCAGGTCCGAGCTTGGATCCATTGATCGCTTTTGACGATCAAACGATGGCGCCATCCTCGTCATCGTCAGCGTACGCCTTCAAGCCCGGAGGATCGCTGAAGCTCAAGGGCGACGAGGGTAAGAAGAAGGACAAGAACAAGTAAGTCTTTGACACGCTTCTGAAAACGTTCGCGTCACAAGAACCGCAGCAGACTGACACACCTCATCCTCCGTCTTCTGTCATTACTCCACACCTTCTTTTGCTGGTAGGAAGAAGAAAGTAAAGTCTTCGCTCTCACACGACTCCAAGCACGCCTCTGCATCCACCTCCCTTGCATCTACGTCTCGTGCTTCGACCAAAGAAAAAGTCTCTGACGAAGTCATGCGCAACGATCAAGAAGATGACCTCGCCGATCCGGAGAACAGTAGCAGTAAGAACGTCACCGCTGGAGGCAGAAAGATGACGGAAGCAGAGCGCAAGTTTGAAGAAGTTCGTCGGAAACGTCTGCATCAACGCATTTCAAAAGAAGCACGCACTTCACACAAGGAGAAAGTGGATGCCTTCAACAAATACCTCGGGTCGCTGTCAGAGCATCATGACATTCCCAAGGTTGGACCAGGCTAGTCCCTTGTCCGCCAGAGTAATGGTATCAAATCGTCTTTCCTTCTCAGACAAGTACCATTTCTTAGCTGGCTCGTGCTGAGAAGGCCTCTTGTTTGCGAAAGCTTGTGTCTCGAGCAAACAGACGTTTCTGCGAATCGCTGTGACGACAAACGTGGTGATGGCAAAAGAGGCTTTACTCTGTTGATCAGGATTCTCTGCTATCTAGCCTTCCAAGTCAGGGTCCACTCTACGATCTGGACCGACCGAAGTGAAAAGTGGATGCAGAGACACATAATTTGCAATAGCGTCGGTCCTGGCGAATTGAACTGACTGCTCGCCTGTCAGTCACACTCTGCATGAAAAAAGCGAGAATCTGTGCCAGGTCAGACAAGAAATTCCTTATCTACACTGTGTCGCTTGTTCTCTTCGTTCCTCCGCACTCTCGACATCTACCTATTCACAGACTTGCTTCAACAGACGCAACGATGGCGACAGAAGCGTTTCAAGCGGCGCGGACCGCCATTGACGAATGTCATAAAAAGGATCCAGCGTACCTCTCTCGCTCCACCTCTCCGACCTCAGACGTTGAACAAGCGAAAGCCAAAGTAGACGAACTCACCTATGCCGATCGAATGGAGTTCTGGGCCTCTCATCTCATTGGCCTTCGTCTCGAAACGAGCGAGTACCAACAATTTGCTGCTCTCGTGTCACCTTCTACCACCTCGGATGTCAAATCGGTCGTTCGAACAGGTGAACTTCTCCGTATCGCAGCAAGGTGTCAACATCTCGAAAGGTTTCTTACTCCGCGTTCCACCTATCCCGAAGGAAAAGCAGGGTACTTGAAATGGCGAAGGGACCTGTACAAGATGCAAGCAGATCGAGCCAAGCAGCTGCTGACAGAAGCGGGAGTGGATGACAAGAGTGCAGAATGGGTTCACAAGTGGGTCAGCAAGACCGAGCTCAATCCAGGCAAAACCACCGGTGATCTAGGTACTCAGCTGTTGGAAGATGCAGCGGTGCTCTTCTTCCTGCAAGACGAATTGGAGCTGTTTGCCGGTCAGCATCAGGAGTATACCGAGGCAAAGTTTGTTGATATTATCAAAAAGACCTGGAGGAAGTTGAGCGATTTGGGCAAGCAAGAGGCGCTCAAATTAAGCATGCCAAAGGGATTGGAGCCGATCGTATTGAAGGGAATCGCTGCTTTGGAAGCTCCAGAACAGCAAAAGCTACAAGAAGGGTAAGAATACCAGCATAGATCGGACCGCAATTCCTCCCTGATGAGATGATATACCCCACTCCTTTCCCTTTGTGGACGCGAAATCTGCCTTTCGCTTTTGATTTGGATCGCGACTTTGTACTGCTCTTGGATCGAGTACACTACTCCAATGCGGCATGCAATAGAAGCCATTCTTTGTCCAATCACGATCGCGTCTGTAGAGGTCTGATTGATTGTGTTGGCCTTTTGCGTACACCAACGATCTTTCTAACCATTCTCCTTGTCATTGATTCTTGTCCTTTACAGCATATCACCTTCCTTGCCGTCAAGTGCAACGATGCAAAAGAAGCAGACTTCGTCGTCTGCTCCGATCGCATCACGAGCACTGCGACCCAAAGACGCGGCTGAAGCGCAGGCTTTTCTCTCTTCTTCTTCTAGCACCTCGACCGATGTATTTGGTGCCAGGCTTCTCACCTCCGAATCCGACATCTGGTCTCACAATGCCTGGGATCACGTCACCCCTCCCGCAGCCTACTACACTCAGGTGGAATCTACACTTGCGCGACAAGCTGAAACCAAGCTTTCGCTCGATCAAGCCGAACCTTATCATGCGACTCCAGCCAAGTTCTGGGATACCTTTTATTCGTCGCATGAGAATCGATTTTTCAAAGATCGCAAGTGGTTGCATTTGGAATTTCCCGAACTGGTAGAAGCAAGTCATCAAGGGGTGGGAGAAAAGGTGGTTTTGGAGGTAGGTTGTGGAGCCGGCAATACCGTGTTTCCTTTGTTGGAGATCAATCGGAATGATCAACTCCAAGTTTATGCTTGTGATTATTCGAAAGAAGCTGTCGGAGTAGTTCAGAGCAATCCTCTCTATCTCAATCCGAACGGAGGAGCCAAATGTTTCGCTAGTGTATGGGATCTTTCAAGTCCCACCGAGTTGCCGACTGGATTAAAACCGGGAAGTGTCGATATCATTGTTTTGATCTTTGTCTTCTCAGCTCTGCATCCCAAAGAATGGTCCCAAGCCGTCTCCAACATCAAGACTCTCCTCAAACCAAACGGAATTGTCCTCTTCAGAGACTACGGAAGATACGATCTGCCCCAACTCCGATTCAAAAAACATCGAATGCTACAAGACAATTTCTACCTCCGAGGCGACGGTACAAGAGTCTACTTTTTCCAACCAGATCAACTCTTCGACATCTTCAACGCAAATCCTCAATCCACCACCACCCTCACATCAGATCACAACCAAGAATCAAATCAAGTCGTCAAAGAAGAAGAAGAAGCACAGCTGCAAAACAGTCCAGTCCCAACAGAAGGAACAAAACATTACGACTTCCAAACAGTCCAAATGGCCATCGATCGAAGATTGATCGTCAACCGAAAAGAAAGGAAACAGATGTACAGGGTTTGGTTACAGGCCAAGTTTCAGCTTCTAGACAACCAGAATGCGTCGACATGAATTCACACAGACAGACAATACAACAGCACTCATTTTAAAGAAGACGCACAACGAGGATGGCTCGAACGTGAGGAGATGAAATTCGGAGTGAGAAGCGTGACGTGCGGTCCCAAGAGATGACCAGGTGCGATCAGCTCTGAGAAGACTCCCTTGCCAACTTGCTGCTTTTTGACTAATGAAAATACTGGATCTGATGCAATTGCAAGTGCAGCTTGGAAGGGCCAAGGATATCGTCGCCGTGGAGCAGAACGTGCCTGTCTGTGATAAGAAATGAGGAGAATACGCTTAGTCGTCCGAGTCGTCGCTCATGAACTCATCTTCGTCCTCAAAGACGGCCATGTCCTCGAATGCAACCTTGTAACGCAAGACACCGCCGATACCACCGAAACCCTTGCAGAACTGCATGCCCTCTTGCGAACGATCCGTGACGAACTCCAAATTGGTTCCGAACTGACGGTAGTTTTCCGCAAGCCACTCGAGAAGTGGCATGGGCTCTTCGACTTGCTCCATGGCCTCGCCCGTCGCTCGATCCATGAAGCGGCTGCGATCCTTCTCCTGCTCCTTTGTCAGCATTAAAATCTGTTGACTGCCCTCGCTGTCCTTGAGCACGTATCGGGTGACGTCCAGGTTCTCCCAAACGATCAAGGTCTCCACGGCACCAAGGTCCAATGCCTTGAAGGTGTCGTCCAAGCCGAAGCAGTACTTTCCCGTCTCCATGGAGATTTCGTCAAAGTACTTTTGAATGAGCTTCTTCTCCTGCACGAACTTGACATTGGATAGCGTCTCTGCGGCCAACTCGATGGCCTGGTTGAATCCGTTCTCACCGCCGTACGAGACATCGACAATCTTGACAATCTTGGGCTGCAGACGGTAGTCAAACATGTCGGACTGACTGAGTTCGGTCTTGAAGTCGGCCGAACCTGCCAAGACGAGACCGGCGACGTTGCACTTGTTGTCGGTGATAAAGTGTTGGGTTGAAAGCTCGGCGATCTTGCGAACGTAGTTGTGACGCGCTTCCTCACGAAGACGAGCGAAACGAAGCGCCGACTGACCACCGCGACCGTGCTTCTTTGGCAAGTCTACCGAAAGCTTTTGCAAGACTGTGCGGGTGTTACCGGAGAGGGTACCAAAGAGCGAACCGTTACCGTCCATGACAATGAAGCCGAACTTGGCATCTGCCTCGAGAAGCTCGCTGAGTGCTTCGGTGTGGAATTTGTTATCGCAAAGGTAGAGGGAGGTGTTGATGGGCTTGAAAGGCTCGAAGGAAAAGTTAACTTTCTTCTCTTTGCCTTCATCTGTTAGGATGGTACCACAGTATACGACGAGACCATTGTCAGGTACGCGGTTGTAGAGCTTGAGACGCTGCTGTGTGGAGGTGATGGCGGCCAATACGGAGAGACGATTGACACGCGATTTGATGTTGGAGGCGGTGCCGTACTCTTGGGTGAGCATGTTCGAAGCTTGGGAGATTTGTGATTTTGGTGGAAGGATGAGCGAAATCATGGAAGTACCGGCACCGCGAGCAGCGTCGAGCTGCTTTACGAGCTTCTTAACCTTCCAGATCTGGATGTTGGCCTCTGCGGCATCCTGTGCGTTCGCCATTGTGTATGTGAGATGGACCTGGCGGTAGTGAGAAGGTTGTCCGTACCTCTAGAGAAGAATCGAGATGAAATCAGGCAGCCACACGAATGTCTGCTGATGCCTTTTAGGAGTCGCAGCTGTGCAGATGGGTGACCGTTGCCGTCAAGACGATGGCCAGCGAAAAGTTGTGAAGATATGCAGACGTATCAAGAGAAGGATGGGTTGCACGTTGTCTATCTTGATCTTGAGAACGAGAAAGCGACACAGTCTTTGCTGAGTCTCGAGATTTGGCCGACGCCTTCGATTTCGTTGTGCTTGATCAAAAGTCAAGTGAGAAGAAAACGATCCATTCCAAGTGTGACCTGTTCGCCTTCCACAACCTACGCCACTGCACAGCGCAGCCAAGGACGCAGATGAGCAACAGCTTTCTGCCTCTCGAAAGAAGTCCACAACCATCAGAAAAATTTGTGCGGGTGAGGAGAATTATAAATCGGGCTCCCGATTGCGATGTTATCATGGGGCTCTAACATGTATCGAATTTGCGAGAGACTTTCAAGAGTCTTACTGTGCGTCCCTGTTCCCGCTCGGATTGGCGCATGCTTTCAGTCAATCGGAAACAGATCCGGCTCTGGGCTAGGTCTAAGGAATGTAAGCCGGCTAACACAGAGTACGAGTTAGACGCAAAGAGAACCAAAGTCGATCAAAGCTTGCGAATGAACCAATTGGAATTCACCGTCGCTTGGATGATCTGTGGCCGGTTAGCCATTCAGCTTGAGTGCCGGTCTCTTTCGGTCATTCCGCTTCCAGAACAACAGAGAGAGGATTCACAAGTGCGGGGTTCCTTCTGCGTCCAATCCTGCGACGCTCAGTCCACCTCGATCTCCCTCTCTCTTCATCGTTCTTCTGTGCCATCAACAAAGCATACCAACAGCAACCAGTGATTGCTTCTGCTGGTCGATATTTCATCCGCTCTCGAGACAATGCCAGAGGATCGAATTTAGTGTTCTCGCAGATCATCTACATCTTGGACCAGGTGCTGGCCTTGACCTGATTTTGTCGGCCCGCACCTTCCTTCGTTGGCATCGGTGCCAAAGTGGTCGATCATGTCTCGCTCTTCCAAGTCGAAAGGTCGCTCGGCCAAATCAACCACTGTCACGATCCAATACGATGCCACGCTCAAGTCTTCGCTCGTCCACTTGCCCATGTGCCTCTATGCACCACTGGTCGATCTAGCTGTCCCACCTCAATCGCTCGTCGTCGAGATCCAGCCAACGTCCACAAGCTCTAGTCAGACCCACGTTCCTTACTATGCAGGATGGTCAGGCATGAGTGCTGCACCACTCTCGGTAGCCAACTCCCTCTCCCAAACCCCGTCATCATCAGCAAATCCCAAGTCGTCCGCTTCTGATGTGCTCAGTATTTCACCCTCTCTCGCGGCATCCTTCCATCCACCTCTATCTGACGGAACGATATGTTCGGTTCGTCTTCTACGTTCTCCGCCACTTCCTACCGCCTCCAAGATCGATGTGACGCCGCTCTCGGCCGACGATTGGGAGATTCTCAGCTTGCATGCCGAAGAGGTTGAACTCAACATGCTTGGCCAAGTGCGTGCAGCCTCCACCAATCAAGTCATCACCGTCCACGTTGGCAGGGGCGCCAATACACTCGTGCGATTCCGCGTCGACTCTACCACGCCAAGCACCGCCGCGGTCGACGCTGCGGAGCCCGATACCGACGACGCAGATGCTGCTGCCTCCGCCATTGCTGTCCGACTCTCCACCGACACCGAAGTCATCATCGCTCCCAGGCTGCGAAAGAAAGTCAGAGATCCGTCCATGGAGGAGGAGCACTCTTTGCATCCCACCGCCAAGCCAGCGCTCAACGGGCCCGATGATGAGAGCGAATTGTCAGCGCTTAGGCAGACAATCCCAAAGTTGCTCTGGCGCGTCTTGCCCCAACGCTTTGCCCAAGGCCTGCAGCTTGACAGCTTTGCTGCAAGCATCGCAGTACCGTCGACGTCAGCCGTAGATCATGCACACTTGCAGACAGTCTTTCCCGACGGTCGCCTCTCTGTCACCAAAGTCTCTTGTCCGACTAACAACAGCGCTCAGGAAATGTCGAATGCAGGAAGAGACAAGAATGCATCGTCAGCCACTGCAAACGGGTTCGACGATGCAGATAAGAATACTTCCGCTGCATCAGGCGCAATGCCCGTAAGGCCCACAGCGAGCGCGAGATTCGTCAGTGCGGCTGATGTACCAGGTTCTAGAGTTGCCGACGATGCAGAGTGGCCAGAACGACACGTGCTCGTTGGCGCAAGTCTTCGTGAACAGCTAGGCATTCAGGACTACGATCTCGTTCGCTTCGGTCCTCCGCCTCCCAGTTTCGCGAAATCGACTCCGTCCAAGATGACGACGCAGTCCGACGCTTCTTCGTCTGAAACAGCATCAAATCAGGCAAGCCAGTCCGATCTTCCCGGTGTAGATCGCATCCTTGGCGACGCCAAAGAAGCTATCTCGGCCTGCTTCCGTGCTCGTGCTCTCGAATCCTCATCTGGTCCGTCAGCCGATGCGAGGCCATTTCAGGGATCTTCGAGCATGTTGCTTTCCGGAGGTCCCGGTGCGGGGAAGACGGTCGTTGCCAAACACCTCGCAGCCGATCTTGCGCGCAATTTCAAACTCTGCCTAGCCACCTCTTACTACGACTGCTCGCCTTACAGTGAAGAACGCGTTCCTGTGTTACGCGCTCGCTTCACCGAATGGCTCAACGAAGCCGCTTGGAAAGCACCTAGCTTGCTCATCCTTGACAATATCGATCGCATCATTCCCGCCGAGATGGAGCACGTCGATTCGCAGCGTTCGAGACAGCTCGCAGAGGCATTCGTCGCCAGAGTGCGGGATTGCGTCAAGAGTTTCGGCGTCTTTGTGCTAGCAACCGCTCAATCAAACACGAGCATCCATAGCTTCTTGAATTCAAGCCATCTATGGCTGGACAATCTGCAACTCAAGCCACCTGGCAAAGATGGCCGCAGGGAGATCCTGGCCCACTTAGTGACCAAAAAGCTGCAGAATGGCAACAGGGAGAAGCAGCAAGCAAGCTCGGATTTGAACTTTGTCACGCTGGCCACACAGACCGAAGGATATCTGCCGGCGGATTTGCGCGATTTGGTGGAGAGGGCGACACACCAAGCCGCGATTCGTAGTGCAAATGCGGCCGAGAAGGCGACGAAATCTCGATCTGTGGTCAACGGTATTGGTCCTAATGCAGAACAGCGTGGCATGGCGAACGGCATTGTCAGTCCTCCATCCGCAGACTATGAACCGTTCTCGATGACCATGGACGACTTTACGCTAGCGCAAGATGGCTTTACGCCCTTGTCGCTGCGAGACGTTAAGCTCGAGAAATCATCGGTGGCCTGGTCTGATATTGGCGGATTGGTCGAAACCCGACGCGTGCTCCGCGAGACGCTCGAATGGCCCACCAAGTACGCCGCCATCTTCGCCTCGTGTCCCTTACGACTTCGGTCAGGTTTGCTGCTCTATGGCTACCCAGGCTGCGGTAAGACGTTGCTCGCTTCCGCCGTCGCCAAGGAATGTGGACTCAATTTTATTAGCGTAAAAGGACCCGAGATCCTTAACAAGTACATCGGAGCCTCCGAAAAGTCGGTCCGTGATCTTTTTGATCGAGCACAGGCAGCCAAACCTTGCGTACTCTTTTTCGACGAATTCGACTCTATTGCGCCAAAGCGTGGTCACGACAGCACTGGTGTGACCGATCGAGTGGTCAATCAGATGCTGACGCAGATGGACGGCGCGGAAGGATTAGATGGAGTGTACGTACTTGCCGCTACCAGCCGACCCGACCTAATCGATTCGGCATTGCTCAGACCTGGTCGGTTGGATAAGTCGCTACTGTGCGATATGCCAGATTTCGAGGATCGGCTGGACATCATGAAGGCCATTGCGAGGAAGGTGCATTTGCATCCCGAGGTGGTATTGGACAAGTGGGCTGAAAGGACAGAGGGTTTCTCAGGTGCAGACTTACAGGCATTGCTGTACAACGCTCACTTGGAAGCCATTCACGAATCCATTTCAGCAGTCGAGGAGAAGAGCGGCCAGGAAAAAGATCAGGATCAGTCGGATGCGGTCAAGTTCACCACGATTGGTGGAAGCAGAAAGACGTTGAGTGGAGCGGAAAAGCAGGCTTTGATGAGAAAGCTAGAGTTGGTTCTCAAGAATTCTCAGCCGGCAAGTCAAACGAGCAAGGTTGGACGTATTCTTCCCGCCAATCTCACCGCCTCCAATGGCATCCATGAGGACCACACTGAAGCCGAAAACGCAAAGAAAGGCAAGACGCTGGTCACGGAAGCGCACCTAGAAACGTCGATCAAGAGCACTCGCCCAAGTGTACCTTTGGAAGAACAGAAACGATTGAGAGGAATCTACAGAACCTTTGCGGGGGACAGGGATGGCAACTTCCCCGATGGAGAGGCAAGTACGCAGATTGGAGCGAGGAGCAGCTTGATGTAGAAACAGCGAGCACCTGCAAATACAGACCTTTGGAATGCATTCTGCTTGGATAGCGGTGTTTGAACAGATCGGGCGATAGCAAGGACGTGTGGAGAATTGGCCGGCCAAATGCTGATTGAGCTGTTCGAAGATGGTGCGTGAAGCAAAAGAGCTTGAGCATGCAACATCGCATTTGTGGCTGGTACCTTTCAGCAACAAAAGACGATGTCTGCGCGCTGCAACATCGACTCGAAGTTTCAAGCAATGAGATCAGGATCTTCAAGCGACCAACGATACGAAGTGGTTCCACGTGTCAAGTTGGAAGCAATGGCTGCGAAGGTCTTCAGCGCCATTGCTTCCAGAGCCATGAAAGCGTGCCGATCGGCTTTTCGCTTCCGGCGATAAAGCCTCTCTGAGGCCAAAGTTTGCGAGCGCATCGATTTCCACACATTCCACTCACGGGCTCCGTCTCGACTTTCGCCTAGATCCGAGCCCGATAAAGAATGCGATCAAGCTCATCCAGTAGCTTTCTGCGGAGGTAGAGCTTCGACACCTCATTGATGCGTTCAGCTTTCTCATTCCCGTTGCGACTCCATTGCTCGACTCGATCGATTCGATGCCGGTAGCTGCTTACCTGGCCGATGCGATCGCTAGTTCCACATGCATTGAAGCGTGAATATAGTACGAAGTTTCAATGCTGGCTATGGCTGCCTTCTTCCGTCGCGATTGTGTTCGGCGACGTGTGATGTTACAGAGAAGCAAGCAAGCAAGCAAAGCTTTTTTTCTTTCACCCGAGCCTTGCTGCCGGGCTTTGCCGAAGGAGAAGCGAAGGATCTCGTGAACAACAAAGTCTTATTCGTCCATCCTTGACCCTCGGGTTCGTGCAGATCAGATCCCTTGCACCGGAGAACTCTTCAAACGCCAGCCGCCATCATTTGAGATTGCTGTACGAGGAAAATCTTCAAGGTGAAAGAGGAGGGCAAATTTTTTTGGGCAGATGAAGACGCGGAGGATCAGCAAGGCACAGTTCGAAGTCGACTTTTCACGTTCAGATTTCCACCTCGCAAAATCGCCACACTGCGAGGAAAAAAAAATTACGGGATGCTCGCGCAGGAACACATACAGTACACATACACACGGACTTCTTCCGTTCAACCTTTCGTCTTGTTTTCGCACCTGCATTGGTTGATGGCCTCGAAGCTCCAGGGCGACCCTTCCGAAAGCTCTCTCTATTCATTTGCAACTTGTATGCCACTATCTGCTTCTAAAGCGAAGCCAAACGGAGTCGGTGGCAATGAGAGATCCCCTGGTGTAGCCGAGGCTATGAGACACATAAACAAAGCTTTATTTTTCTGGCAACTTCGGTGAGAACTTCGGCGCGTGGCATTCGGTGCTTTTCACCAAAAAAAAAAACATTAAGAAAAAAAGTTTAGACGTCAACCGAGTCTGCTGGCTTTAAGGGTCCACCGCTGCAGTACAGGCAGAACCGGCGCCACAACCACGGTGCAGTTTTTCTAGGTCTCTCTCTCTCACATGCCGTACCGAAGAAATGGGAAGTTTTTCGGACGAACTCTTGGTTCCTCAAGCCCTTTCAACACGGCAATTTCGACAAGCACTGGGCGGCAAATTCTTACGCATTCCCAGTCTCGCTGGGCTTTCAACGCAAGTTTATTTTTGACTTTCGCAAGCGCTCGGCGTCCTTCTGGCTTGCAGTCGTGGTCAGTCGCTTCTTCCGCCACCAACGCACTACTGTATTGCAGAATTACACACACTCTCACGCTTCCAGTCGCACTCACGAAAATGGCGCCTCGGGTGACTCGCCCTCTCTCTGTTCCTTTCCACTCTCTTGCGCAACTGACAGAGTGAATGATCCAAATTGACCATGAAAGCACAATCAGAAGAACAAAGAATCCGGCCTTTTTCGCTTGCCGCCTTCTCCCACAGTCTATAGGAAGTCTTCAACTTTCCCTCTCGTTCCGTTCCATTCCTTTTTTGACTTGCTTGACTGGATCATGAAACGACAACGCTGGGTAAATTTCACTGCTATTTCACGGCCACTGGCAAGCCACTTCATCCTCAAGCATTCATTCCAAAACAGCGAGCGCGTGATTGCCTTGAAGAAAAGTTTCGCCCCATCCAATTTCACACAGTTGAACTGAGGCGTGGATCCTGACAAACCGTCTCCTCGCAAACCAGGAATCAATGTGGTCCGACTTGGAGAGAACTGCACCCAAACAGCACGACTCTTGCACTGGGTTGTAGTGTGAATGTCTGTCGACCGTCTGAGCGTCGATGGTATGGAACGGAGGTGCTTCCGACGTCGAGAATTCTACCCTATTTTTTCGACCTTTCGACACGCTCTACCCTCTCTTTGCATTTTCACGCTGCAGCTGAGGCGGAGGCACGGGTGCACACTGCTGCAGGCTCCGTGCGTCGCACCCTTCAACTTGCGCCACCCTTTTGCCTTATCGCACCAGGCAGCACACCGCCCTCCGGCTTTTCTTCCTATCGTTCAACGTTTCGCCATCTCTTGCCGCTCAGTCTGCCTTCGCTTTCAGAGAAGTATAAGATCTTTCTCGAGTTACTGATCTCTTATCAAGCTCGGCCGCCCCCACAACCCCTCCTCGGAACCCTCCGCTCGTCGTCACTCGCTCACCCTTTTCCCTTCAGCCGCTCCTTGCGTTCGCTTCTTCCTTCCTTCCTCTCCATCAACACCACCTAGCGTGTATACTCATCGTACTTGCCAACCACATCGGCTTACGATCGTCCCATACCATCTACACAATGTCCGCTGCCACACAGTCCGCACCCGTTACCAACGGCGTCCCCTCGTCGCCGTCCAAGGTCGCCTTTGACCACAGCGAGACGCTCAAGAAGATTGCCTCGGTGCCTCTGGTTTCCGACTCGCTCTCGTTTGCACAGTCGACCATCAAGTCGCACTCGCTCCTCGCTACCACCTACGGCTACGGCGAGAACCTCTTCAACTCTTCGCTCAAGGCTGCTGAGCCCATCACCAACCGCATTCACCCTCAGCTCGCTTACGTCGACTCGCTCGGCGTCAAGTCGCTCAACTTTGCCGAGAGCAAGTGGAGCTACCCCTTCCACGCCAACACCCAGGAGCTCATCGACGTAGCTAAGCTTCCCGCTGATCACGCTCGCGGGTTCGTCCAGGCATACGCTTCGGCCATCCAGAAGGCGTACGGTGATCGACTCTATTCCCCTGCCAAGTCGGCGTACGAGTCGCACATCGTACCCGCATACGACTCGGCCCACACCAAATTTGACGAGATCAAGAGCCAGAACGCCGTCCTGCAGCGTGCCACCGACATTGTCAAGGAGCTTCAGGCCAACCTCGCCAAGACGCTCGAGACCATCTCTTCGCGCTCCAAGCAAGAAGGCGAACAGGCCACCGAAAAGGCTCAGGGTCTGTCCAACGCCATCTTTGCCGAGCTTGAGCGCGTCCGCACCTTTGCTCACAGCCTGCCCGCCGAGAGCCGTAAGCGCGTCGGCCCTGTCATTGAGACGTTCACCGAGACTTACGAACGTCTGAGCAAGGAGGCTCGCAACCCCGAGGTGCCCGCCAGCACCCGCTTCCTCAACGTGATCAAGTTTGTTCGTGAGCAGTCGCTGCCTGCTTTGCAGAAGGCCATCATCAACCCTCCCTCCGAGACCACCCAGAAGGCCGAGGCTAAGGTCGGCGCTACTGTCAGCGGTAGCAAGTAAAGGAGCAGAGGGCTGATAGCTAGCTTTCTTGTACATAGCAAAGACGGCGGCGTTCCTTTCACTTGAGGAAGGCTTCCGCTTTCTTTCTCACCAGCATTTCTTGATCCCTGTCTTGTAGTTTCCATTGTTGTTGTTTTCATGACTTTTCACGCACTATGTACCTGACCATTCTCAGAATACCCTTTTCAACCATGTTTTCTTTCGTAGGTGTGATGATGTTTGTGATTCGGAACATTCCTATTTGTGCTTTCCGTGTGAGCGTGGAGGGATCTTGTACATGGCGGATTAGGAAGTGTTGATTCTTGAGATGCGTAACGGCATTTGGGGGCCTATGTCTTCCTGCCCTACGACTCTGCTTCTGATGACGGCGGTTTGTTTTGCTTCTACCTTCCAGTCTTGGACTGTGTCGAATTGGAAATTGCCTACGAGGTGGCAGAGCATGGCTTTGAATTCGGCTAGAGCGAAGCGGTTTCCTATGCAACCTCTTGGGCCCGAGATGAAGGTCATTAGGTGCATTGGTAGACCGGTGTGTTTGGCTGATGAAGGTAGGTCTAGCCATCGTTGTGGGTTGAAATCGGCCGCGTCGGGACCCCAGATTTCCTCGTCGAGGTTGATGAGCGAGATGGGGATGATGAGTTCTCTTCCGGCTGGAATGTGGATCGAGTTGAATGTACCTTTGCCATCTCGGGTCGGATAGGGTTTGGACAGGGGGACGATAGCCGAGGTCTTGGCTACTCGAATCGTACTAGGAACCGCCGATTTTACTCGGAAGGATTCTTTACAGACTGCATCGAGGAAGGGCATCGACATCAACTCGTCGTAGCCAGGATCGCGCTCCATTCCATTGCCGAAATGATCATGGATCTCGGCTCGTAGTTTCCGTTGAACCGAAGGTTGTTGTGCGAGTAGCCAAAGAGTCCAGGCGGTTTGATTCGAAGTGGTTTCGTGGCCAGCGATGAGAAGGGTGGTGATCTGACCGATCAGTTCGGCATCATCCAGTTTCTCTTTCGAACTTACATCCGCTGCCATATTCGCTCGCATCATGAGATGCAAAAGATCCTTTCCTGCAGCACCGCCAGAACCGGTCGATGCGGCATCTTTTTCATCGAAATCAGCCTTTGTAAACCCATTGGTGGCAGACTTGTCTGCACCTCGAGCTTCGATTTCGGCCTGCATCTCTCCTCGAATCTCTGCCTTTTTCCGATCGACGATCTGCATGGAAACCTTTTCCAATTCCCCATACGCCGATTCAGTGGCTCGTTTGCGCTTGTTCGGAATCGAATCGACCCATTTCAGCAATCGAAAATTGGAAAGATAGAGTTGCAAGAAGCGCAGCAGGTCGATCTTCAAGGTCAACTTGAACAAGGTATTGAAGGCATCACCCAATTCGTCGCCTGCACGTTTGATGACAACGTGAGGATCGACATCGACTTTCAAGGCCTCGAAATGGTATCCGAAGCCAGCATCACCGATGATGTCGAGAGCTGCACGCGTACACCACCAACCAATATCGATCACTGGCGCACCTGGTTTGCTCGCCTTCATCGAATAGCTCGACTGTGCAACGAATGGCTTGTTGATGCCATCCACACCATCTCCCTTTTCCCCCTGTTCCGATCGGTCGACCATTTGACCGATCTTATCCACCAGAGCTCTCGAATACCTCATAAAGATCGGGTTCAATTCTCGAATAGCACCGACATTGAACGCCGGTTGCAGGATCTTTCTCTGCCTCTTGTGAACATCTCCTTCTGCAACCAGTACTCCTTCACCTAAAAAGTTCTTGAGCACCAATCGAGTCGAAGCTGGTTTCTCGTAATTGTACGAATTCGCCGCACTGAGAATATGCAACATTGCTTTTGGATCAGCAATGAGGAGTCGAGGGGAGTAGAACATGCCACGGTAGACAAAAACTTTCGTCTTCAATTCTTTTTGGAAGTGCCGATGTCCTTCGATGGGTGGTGTCTTGCGAATGTGACCGAGATGGCCGGTGAGAAGTGGATAGCGATCGGTTCGGGCAGGGCGTGGCATGTGAGAGTACATGTCGGTGGAGAGGATGTGGAGCGAGATGTAGCGCCATAGTGCGATGCTGAGAAATCCAAAGGCAGCAGTGAAGATGATGACAAGCGGGATGAGAACGAGCGATGCCAGGAAAGAGGTGATGGGGTAGGTGCGGATCAGAGAGATGGGCCCGCTCAGGAGCGAGAGGATCGGCTCCAGGGCGGATGTGGAAGTGAGCTCGAACTTCATGGTGTGCTGACCGAGTATGATGTGGTGCGCATCAATCGTCGGTGTTGGTCGTCGGTTGCTGATGTGGCCGCAAGAGGCAATGGCAGAGAACCGATCTGGATCAAGGGGGAGTCAGAAGTTGCAAGTTGATGCATCGACGAGTCCAACCTTATGAGCCAATGCTTCCTTTTATGGTGGTCGTCCAGTGCAGGAAAGGAAGCTGGATGACGCGGCCGACTTGAAGGATGCTGTGACGAAGCAGGAAGCGGGCAGGAAAGATGAGTGGAGTAAGACTTCGACGCTCAAGAATGGGCCCAGTCACAGGCGGTAACCAGAAGTTTCCGAGACAGCTTCCACAAGAGCCCTCTTCTCATGTCGCTGCAGTCCACTTCAACTCAGTCTGCCGATCTCGTCGGCGCTCAAAGCACATCTTGACCGCGCGATACGCCGGCAGGGAATCAGTTATCATGCGTGTCAGCTGGCATCGCGAACGCTGATTAGTGGTGGACACAGCCGGATTGCAGAGTTGGAGCGCGGTGTCAAGACAGCCTCTGCGGAGAAGCTGGTGTCCGCGGAATAACGTCAGGCGGTCACCACCGAGATTGGCCAGGGCGACTATGCGCAGCGCGGGGCGGCGCCTTTCTCGGTATCGACATCGGTGGTGACTAAATTTTCTGGTGTGTTAGACCTTTATTTGCAGTTCTCCACACCGAAAGCCGAAAATTGTTCGAGCTGGATTCGAGGTTGGACCCTGAACGCAACATACTTTCTTCCTTGATCCTTGATCCCGTCCACATCAAATCACAATCAACGAACAACGACTTCCAAGCGCGGTGGCTCCTTCCGCAGCTGTCTGGAAGTATCGGTGCGAATGTCGTCGCAGCTAGAGCAACAGGTCGCTCAGCGGCTGTCATCTAGCCTACCGAATGCCAGCGAGCTTCTTGCACAGCGTGTCATTTCGCTTTCCCGCTCGCTGCCATCGGACAAGGCCTTTGTCAATGCCGCTCGAGCATTTGGTAGATTCGATGACTCGTTCTTGATCGATCTTCGCGGCTTCATCTCTTCTCATCCAGATCAGAGCTCCGGCAGCAGCAGCAATGGGGCCTCTTCTTCTCCATCACAACAAGGGGCGACAACGACTGCAGAGCCGCAACGCCAAAGATCCGGTCTGTCGACACTTGGCGCCGAAAAGCATGTGTTCAGGGCACCGTCCGATACAAAGTCGAGACAGAGCGCCTCCGCATCTCAAACAGCTGTAGTCAAACGTGCGGAATCCAACAAATCGACGTCTTCCAACAAACGTCAACGTGTCTCAGGCGCCCAACTGAGCCATCTTCACGATGAACTCGAGTCTTCTGCCCCAAAAACGAACATTGCAGAGCCTGTCTTCAAGGCGCCTTCCAGACTCGCATCTTCGGCACAAGGAAACAAGCGCTCACACGACAACGAGACCCCAAGCCATCCTGCTGGATTGAGTGACACGGCTGCCCGTCGGCTGGAAGAGCATCGTCGCAAGCGGGCTATGGCCGGAAGTGCCAGAGCCGAGTCAAGTGGCAAGGGGCAAAAGGCAGCGGAAACTGTCAAAAGTCACGGTGACGGCGGTTCTGCATCCAATTCACAAGCGTCAGATCGCTCGACTGGAGATTCTTGGCGTCCCTCAGATCGTGATCGCGATCATCGTAGAGCACAGCTCTCAGATCGTAGCCACGATATCGATCAAAGACGCTCAAACAATGGCAGCCAAGAATCACGCAGGCTCGAACGACGTACTTGGGATGCAACGCCTCGTGTCTCATCGCACAGATCCGATAATGTGGACCGGTGGGCCACTCAACGCTCAGAGTTCAGCGCAAGGTCCAGACAATCTGATCCATCATTTGCATCTACACGCTCAGCAGATTCTCGCCGCTGGGAGGAAACCCCATCGCGAAGAGCTGCGTCACCTGCTCCTTCTAGCGTCCATCGCGATCATGATTTCGATGACAGAGCGTGGGATGAAGACGATCGCCAGCTCGATCGTGACTGGTATGATATGGAGGAAGGCGGCGTTGCAGCTGACGAAGAACACAATCCTTTCTCTCAGTACGAAGACATGACTGGTCAGGTCTCGGCGCCCATCGCAGCAAAGAAGGAAAAAGTCACTGCAAGACAAGCTCAGTACAATGCTGACTCGGATGCTTGGGAGCGCAATCGACTCCAGACCAGCGGTGTTGGTCCCAGGACGGCCATCGATCTGGACAACATGGATGACGACGGCGAGAATCGAGTTCACCTGCTCGTGCATGACCTCAAACCACCATTTCTGGATGGCAAGACGGTCTTCACCAAGCAGCTCGATCCTGTCAATCCGGTCAAGGATGGGCTGTCTGACATGGCCGTGTTTGCACGAAAAGGGAGTCGTTTGGTGAGAGAAACGAGGGAGAAGGCGGAGCGAGCGAAGGCGGCGGGCAAAGTGGCTGCGATGGCTGGTACTACCTTGGGAAATATCCTCGGCGTCAAAGACGATGATGATCAAGATGATCCTGCTTCCGCGCCTGCTGGAAGGAACAAAGCAGACGCGAATCAAACGAATGGCGACGGAAGTGAAGCAGCTCAAGATGACTCTGCGCAGCCAGAGGGCAAGGGAGACTCGCAATTTGCCAAGCATCTCAAAGCCAGCACCGGAGGCTCCGAATTCAGCCGCAGCAAAACGCTCAAAGAACAACGTCAGTATCTTCCTGCTTTCGCCTGTCGCGAAGAGTTGATGAAGATCATCCGTGAAAACCAAGTCATCGTCGTCATCGGCGAGACAGGTTCGGGCAAGACGACGCAGCTGGCTCAATTCCTGCATGAAGACGGCTACACCAAGTACGGTATGGTTGGATGTACTCAACCGCGTCGTGTCGCCGCGATGAGCGTGGCCAAGCGTGTCAGCGAGGAGATGGAGTGCAAGCTCGGTGGAACTGTGGGCTATTCGATTCGTTTCGAGGACTGCACTAGCAGCGAGACCAAGATCAAGTACATGACGGATGGTGTGCTGTTGCGAGAAAGTCTCAACGAGGCGGATTTGGATCGGTACAGTGCGGTGATTCTGGACGAAGCTCACGAGCGCTCGCTTAGCACGGATGTGCTGATGGGCTTATTGCGCAAGATTTTGCAGCGAAGAAGAGACCTTAAGCTCATCGTGACTTCGGCCACGATGAATGCCGACAAGTTTGCCTCGTTCTACGGTGGTGCACAGACGTATACGATTCCGGGCAGGACGTTCCCTGTGGACGTGCTGTTCAGTAAGACGCCGTGCGAAGATTACGTGGATAGTGCGGTCAAGCAGGCTCTTTCGATCCATCTTTCGCATCCGAAAGGTGACATTCTGGTATTCATGACGGGTCAAGAGGATATCGAAGTGACATGTCAAGTGATTGCCGAACGGCTGTCGCAGATTGACGATGCGCCGCCTTTGTTGGTCTTACCGATCTACTCGCAGATGCCCGCCGACTTGCAAGCCAAGATCTTTGATGCAAGTGAAAACGGCGAACGGAAATGCATCGTTGCGACCAACATTGCAGAGACTTCGCTCACTGTGGACGGTATCATGTACGTCGTGGATGCTGGATACTACAAGCTCAAGGTGTACAATCCGAAGGTGGGAATGGATTCGCTGCAGATCACGCCGATCTCGCAAGCCAATGCCAATCAGCGGTCAGGTCGAGCCGGTCGTACAGGTAGCGGTACAGCTTACCGGCTCTACACCGAGATCGCATTTCGCAACGAGTTGTTCGCCAATACGATTCCCGAAATCCAACGGACCAACTTGGCCAATACAGTCTTGATGCTCAAGAGTCTTGGAGTCAGCAATCTGCTCGATTTCCACTTTATGGATCCCCCTCCGCAAGATACAATCCTCAACAGCATGTATCAACTCTGGATTCTGGGTGCGCTCAACAATGTGGGAGAACTGACACCTCTGGGTCGAAAGATGGGCGAGTTCCCCATGGAGCCGAGTTTGTCCAAAATGCTGATCACCAGTGTCGACTACGGATGCTCGGTCGAGATGTTGACGATTGTTAGCATGCTGTCGGTGCCTACCGTGTTCTATCGACCTAAAGAGAGGATGGAGGAGAGTGATGCAGCAAGGGAGAGGTTTTTCGTTGCCGAATCGGATCATTTGACCCTGCTTCACGTCTACAATCAGTGGAGGAACAATGGATACAGAGATGGATGGTGCAACAAACACTTTTTGCATTCCAAGACGTTGAGGAAAGCGAGAGAAGTAAGGTTGCAGTTGGAAGACATCATGAAATCTCAGAAGCTACGACTGATCTCTTGCTCCACGGATTGGGACGGCATCCGAAAGTGTATCACGGCCGGCTACTTTCACCAAGCTGCGAGATCGGCAGGTATCGGAGAGTATGCCAACTGCCGAACGGGGATCAAGATGTTTCTGCATCCAACATCGGCCTTGTACGGATTGGGATATAGTCCCGAGTACGTAGTTTACCATCAGGTGGTCTTGACGAGCAAGGAGATGATGAATACGGTGACGCAGGTGGATCCGCATTGGCTGGCCGAGCTGGGTGGTGCGTTCTACTCGATCAAGGAGAGAGGAAGTATGAGTGGGGTGACCAGGGCGAGGAGAGAGGGAGATCTGGATAAGCTGACGAGCTTGGAGCAGCAAATGATGAAGGACCGAAAGGAGGAGGTGAGAAGGGAGCAGGAAAGAAAGGATAAGGAGAGGCAAAAGGCAGCAAGTAGCGTCGGAGAGACGCCTGCGATCGCTACGCCCGGTGCAACGCCTTTGAGATCTCGAGCCAGGCGATTTGTATAACTTAGCTCGTTTTCTAGTCAGGGTCAAACCTTTTCATCGGGATAAGATCTTCGTCTCGATTGCACTTGTTATCTGGTTTCGGGCGATCGTGTGACGTGTTGCATTGCTGTGAGCGACCATATGCTACTGAGAGCTGCCTAGCGAACGACGTGACCAGACTTGACCTCTTTGCCGGTCTTTTTGATTTTTTCCAAAACAGTCTCGTATGGTGCTGAGCCTTTGACGACGACGGACTGGTTCTCTAGGGATACATCGTACGAGTCGACACCTAAGCGACGCGACATTGAGAGTGAGACGATCACGTCTGTCAGATTCCAGCCTCGCTTGAGTCAATGTAAGGAATGGCTTGGGTCGACTTACCATCCAGCTTTCCAAGCACGCGTGAGACGGCACCTGAGCAACCAGAGCAGGTCATGACGACCTCAAACCTGTATTCGTGCTGTCCAACGTTTTCGACATGACAGACGGTTTCGACGTTGGTGTAGCGTCAGTTTCAGCCTCGTTCTCTTAGTTATGGGGGGAGAGAGCATACCTGACTCATGATGGTGATACGAAGAGCCGTGCGAGGGTGATGGTGGTCGGAAGAGGAGACCGGGTGGGTTGTGGATTGGAAGAAATCAAGGGTCCAGCCAGCTAATTGCGTGTCTCGCACATTCTCGCCGTCTGCTGTAGGAATTTAAGGTTCTGCGTTTCTGATCTCGGAGTGTTTCTTCCTTCCCCTTTTTCGGCAGAGCCGTAGAGAAATGCACGCTGTCACGCCGTCTATCGACCACCAATGACGTTCAATTAACGGTCAAGCCGGTTCGGATCCGTTGCGTTGTCGACCCGCAGCAATGTACCACTGTGGGGCGATCAAGAGAAGGGTCGACTGGACCGAAGTCGTGTCGGATCAAGTGTGAAGGACAGCAACCGGAAGCCGAGAAAGGCTCCGAGACTGACTCGCGAGTTGGAATGGCAGGTGGAGCTCTGCAGGTCACTCGAGCTTCTATTCACGCTGTCTTTGCAAGCACTTGCTCCTCACCAGTAGTCTCACCCCCCGTCACACTGCACAAAGGTGCTCTTTGACATGACGTTGATTCCTCTCATCGGAGAGCTATGAGTTCCACCCTTTAGCCTGACTACCATGTTGCCCTTTGTAGAGACGACCGTATGGCTCGGGCTCGTTCCATCCTGACAGCACCTTTTCTCTGTCTACGATATCGTATACTTGCACGCCCAATGGTCGGCAGCATTCCAGCGTCGGATCGTCTCCTGCATTGCCTTCCGAGGCAGACCCTTCACCCCACATTGCTTTGCTCAGATCACCGCCGGGACATGTGCTCAAGGCACACAGCAGATCCGTTTCGGCGAAGAATTCAAAGTAGTCGCCCTTCTTGGCGGGACACGTCTTCATGAAGTACTTGTCCTCTGCGTTCAGTCCTGTGCACTGAAACACATTGAGAACGTCATGAACGTCGGCTTCCTCCAAGCCGAATTCCCTGACTGCTCTGGTCAGATTCGAATGGCAGTGATAGTCAAAGTCTTGACCGGTCAGCATGCGGTTGACGTATGGATCGCACCTAGTTCCTAACAGATCATGCACACGTCCGCCTTCCGCATCGACTCCACCACCTTTTCCGTCTCCGCCTTGCCCGTAGCTGGCGAGAGAGTCGCCTGTAATCGTACACAACGGTCTCAGGTAAGGCAAGCAGCTCCAAAGTCGGTCGTGGATAGAGACGTGGGCGCGCTGTAACTGACGTGTTCGCGAGGCCCAGAAGCGTTCTCGAGGATTGTGGAGCGACCACACGTTGAGGTCGCCCACTTGCGCACCTTCGACTGCAACAATGCGACAAATCTGCCCGGCCTTGACTGACCACGCCTTGCCGCTTCGGATCGGCAAGACGAACGAATGGATCAATGTGCGAGACGAGGATCCAATGCGGTCGTAGAGGGCTTTGTCGACGTCCAGAGGCGTGCCTGGAAGCGCTTGGTAGGCGGCCTGCGTGAGGCGCGGGTTGGCACGTGTCATCTTTGACCCGGACTCTCTGGTGGGAGTTCACCGTCTAAGTTGCAGTGGTTGGAGCTAAGTTGGAAGAACCGAAAGAGTGGAAGCGATCGGGTGAAGTGATTGAAAGAAGCCGCTCTTGCCGTTCCAAAGGTCCAAGCGCGCATCCACAAGGTCAAGGCACTCGTGCGACTTGTTGCCAAACTTTTGGATGAGTGGCAGCAAACAAGATAAGATACGAGTCACAAGGAGGTCAGAATAGCAAGCCACGTTGCAATACAGGATGGATGTCCATGAATGCTTCCTTTGCCGTGGCTCAACTCCGTTAGAAGAATGTCGAGAAGAACAGGAGACCGGATTTTCGGAACTCTTGGCACGCTTCAATTTCGGTCAAAGCGGCGTCTGCGTGGCGGGCGTGCGACACTGACATTTGTTCTTCCCTTTCGTCACGGCGGGATCGAGCAGTCTTCACTCCATCTCAAGCCTGGCATGACTTGCTGGCCTAACGCAGCTTATCTGTGATGAGTGCTTTACAGAGCACAGCGCGGACTGGGGGAACGAATCACAACGTCCAGGACAAAGGCAAGGGACTGACGTAGAGATCAACGATATGATTGGTGCGCTCCGCCACGAAGCTGCAGACGCCACAATTCGGCAGCTGTCAAAGAGAAAATACTCGAGCTCCGCCTGAAAAAGTAGCAGTAAGATAGAAGACGAACCTCTGCGTAGAGTGTACGACTGCACGGCCACATGACGACAAATCTTCAATCACTTTCCGAACAATCACCGATAGCCGCAAGCCAAGGCCGAAAGTCTTGGCACCCATTCTGTCTTCCAATTCTCCGATCCATTGTTCTACCGATGCGCGATCCTCGTTGTACGAACACACATCGTCCCGTTCCCTTCGGCTGACGCTTCCTTAGACCAGCTTCGAGGCACATCTCGGCCTCGCGTAACCAAAGGGCGCAGGGCAAGCAACGAGGCGCTCTTATCTCGCGGACAAGACGGTCTCGAACGAGTCTGCGTCCGAAAATGACCCGCACTCGTGGCATGTACGGTACCAACAATGCCTGTACGCATTGTCTTCGCATGCATTGTTCTCGTTGCTATTCTCCCACCCGATATCGAGTCCGCGCCAATCACGAGACGTCCCCACCAGCGCAGAACATGAATGACGCAGCTCGCTGGGCTCGTCTTATGGGCTCCACCATGGATCGTTGCGACTCAATCTCAGATACGGTTTCGACTCACTGATAACAACAGACACCCAAAATGCCACGCACGAGAAGCGCACGTCCAATTGACGCTTGCTATCAGCGCGCAAAAGTTCGCATTGTAAGGTGGTGGTGGGTACGCTCCCGAACAAAGACGTCTCGTGATTCGTCCGCCCCTCCTTCCCCGCAACGAGAGAATCGCCCACGTCTGCAATCGGCTCCAGCTTTCGTTCCTTCCTCACTTTCCCACCCCATATAACGCACGCCGCCAACATTCCTTCGAGTGCCCGTTCGGCACATCCCTACCACCCCCTCCCGTCTCTCTTTGGACTGACAAGTATGAATGACCAGGTCACAAAGATGGCTACGCCGCCATCGCTCAACGAAAAGAGCTCAGACGCCTATGGCGCCGCAACAGTCCTCGAGTCCCAGGTCAGCACCGATCCTTCGCAGCCCGTTCAAGATCACGAAGAATATGGCCTCCAAAAGGCCCTCAAGCCCCGTCACCTCATCTTCATCTCGATCGGAGCTTGTATCGGTACAGGTATCTTCCTCGGTGTCGGAAGTGCACTCAAGAATGGCGGTCCGCTCGGTCTCCTCATTGGCTATAGCCTGATCGCCTCGGTCGTCGTCGCTGTCATGCTCATGGTCTGCGAGCTAACCACCTTCCTACCCGTGTCCGGCGGTCACATTCGTCTTGCTGGTCGCTTCGTCGACCCAGCGCTGTCGGCCGCCATGGGTTGGAACTACCTCATTTGCTGGACGCTCATTTTGGCTGCGGAACTCAGCGCCGCTGCTGTACTGATCTCCTACTGGATTCCCACGACTCAGATCAATCCAGCTGTCTGGATCGCCATCGGCTCCATCGTCGTCTTGGCCCTCAATGCTTTCAGCGCCGGTATCTACGGAGAAGCCGAGTTCTGGTTTGCTAGCATCAAAGTCGTCACCATCATGGGTCTCATCTTCACCTCGATCTACATCACCTCCCGCGGCGGCCCCAACGGCGAGTCGATCGGCTTTGACTATTGGAGCGATCCAGGACCGTTCGTCCAGTTCCGCGGCATAGAAGGAACCACCGGTCGATTCCTTGGCTTCTTCTCCGTCCTCACCCAAGCTTCGTTCTCCATGATTGGTGCAGAGATGCTCGCCCTTGCCGCCGCCGAATGCCGCAACCCTCGTCGCGTCCTTCCCATCTGCCTTCGAACCGTCTGGATCCGCATCGTCTTCTTCTACATCGTCTCGGTTTTCATGATCGGCCTCATTGTCCCCTCCAACAACCCCCGTCTCGGTTCAGAGAGCACCGCAGCAGCCTCCCCGTTCGTCATCGCCATGGACACTGCACGTATCCGTGTGCTGCCTCACATTGTCAATGCGGCCATCATCACGAGTGCGCTCTCAGCGGGATGCTCTGATCTCTACACGACATCGCGCGCTCTCTACTCGTTGGCGCAAAAGAAGCAGGCGCCCAAGATTTTCACGCGGACCACCAAGAATGGTGTACCGCACTACGCTGTCGCGGTATGCTGGCTCATCGGCTGTCTTGCCTACCTTGGAAGCTCTGCCGGCTCCGGAGTCGTATTCAACTTTTTGGTCAATTTGACGGCGCTATCAGGAATCCTGACGTGGTTCTCGATCGCCATCACCTACCTGCGATTCCGGGCCGGTATGAAGGCACAGTCGATCCCCCGCTCGAGTTTGCCCTGGAAGTCTCCTTTGTCGCACTTTGCAGCCTACTGGACGCTTCTTATCATCGGAGTGGTTCTGCTCTTTTCTGGGTGGGAAGTCTTCCGTCCCGGTCGATGGGACTCGGCCAGCTTTTTCAGCAACTATCTGCCGCTGGCTTGGTTCCCAGCCTTCTACTTGGGCTTCAAGTGGCTGTGGAAGACCAAGGTGGTCAGCACGACCGAGATGGACTTTGTCACCGGTATCAGGGAGATCGAAGAGGATGCAAGGAGGTGCGACGAGGAGGATGCGCTCGACCAGCCGACTTCGACCATGGGCAAGATTGCCAAGTATTTTGATTAACACTAGTTTTGTCTAGATCATTTTTTTCCCGCATCGTCCAATCATTCTTGCAAAATGTTAGTCATGAGGCTTGCAAAAAAACGTCGCTGTCTGTCAGTGAAAAAGGTAAGCTACGTGAAGGGGCTTGAGCCCATTGACATGTTGAATGAGCCCACCCAACCGCTTGTCATTGAAAGGAGAAGTGAGTCGATAACACTCGAGGTTTGCCTGCGCGTTCAACCAGAGCTCGGTGGCAAGGCCTCGAATGACGGGCTCGGGTCCCACCTTGACGGCTTTTTCGCCAGCGATGAGATGAAATGACTCGTGTCGACGGTCCGTGTCGACGTCAATAACATCAATCGATTGTTGTTGGAGCAACCCTGTGATGCACCCACCATCTCGCTGTGGCGTCTCATGTGATTCGCAATGTGAGCTCGCACCCCCTGTCTGCTCATGCACGTACAAAAAGATTCAAGCTTTCGTTCGGTCGAGGCCTGATTCTGGACCACCATCACCATCACCAACCTCGACCTTCAACTGAACCCCTCGACGTCCTTGTCGACAGTCGCAAAGATGGCGTTCCGACAAGCAAAATCCGCTTTCGCTCTGCTTCTGCTTCTTGTGCTTATCGCAGCTGCATTCGTTACTGCCGACGCTCCGTCTTCACCTGCCAATGGCACACCTCAGCTTCAAGATGCTCCTCCCAACGCTTCTCCTCCCGCTGACAAAAGCAATGGCGGTGGAGGCTCGATTTCTGCTCCTGCTGAGGGCGCAGACGCTCAAGCCATCATTGCGGGCTCGGCTCACATGATGGGCACCACCGACGACTCTACTGACGGAGACGATGACAGCAAGTCGGCTGGTGGTAAGCGAGGCAATCCACCTGGCGGAACACACCATGGACAGTGTGTCATTGGCTGTGCTTCGAAATCCACCGCCGGTGTGGGATGCGGTAACGATCTTAGCAAGCCAGCCTGTTTCTGCAAGAGCGAGAGCTTTATCGATCAAACTTTCGCCTGCATCAATGCTACGTGTCCACAGCAGTTCCACGGAGCTGCCGGTGTCATCACGAGCATCTGCGGTGTCACTGGTGAGCCTGGAATCGTGATCCCGGGTTACAACTCTTCGAACAACTTGGAGAACATGCCGACCATCAGCAATGATCCCAAGAACAACGGTACGAATGCCACTTCGACTCAGAACGGAGCCGAACCTCCTAGCCCTGCTTCTGGCGGTCAGAGTGGCAGCGGCAGCGCAGGCGGGGCTGGTGTCACGTCAACTATGAGCATCCCAGTCAGTGCGCAGACCGCTCCATCTTCAAGCCCAGGCCGAAACACCAGCGGTACGAGCACCACTTCCGGCACTTCTGGAGCTGTCAGCTCTCAGCGCCAAGCTCTGGGTGTCGCCGTGGCTGTCAGCGTTGCCGCCATGACGTTTTCTGCGGGCCTGTGGACCCTACTTTAGTCGCGACCCAGTTGATCCTTGGTTCATCTCGTTTGTCGTTCCGCATCGTTCTTGCACAAACAAAGGGCTTCGCTTTCAGGCAGCATGCTTGCTTTGTCGTCTGCAATCGAATATACTCAGCATTTCTCACCCTTCTGAGGTTGTCGCTGCTTTTTCTCGAACGGCGATCACGGCAGATTCGCTAGTCTAAAAAGTCGATAGAAAAATACATTTTGGCCATTCCGTCAACCTAAAGAAAAGCTCGCGAGCCCACGATACGGCTAGGCTTCATCTCTGCAAAGTCTCGTGTAGCCTTGTCCAGACCATCGCGAGATCGCTTCTGTGCTGAGCCTTTGTTGCCGCCAGCAGAAGAGAGTTTGTAAAGCTTGATCCCATGAGTAGGCACCGTGACCTCGGGCATCTTGCCGGTGAAAGGACTGCCGGAAACCTCCATTTTTTGCATAGAAACGGGCTCGGTAGGGTTTTCGCTGAAATCCACACCCTGCCAGAGATCGTAGGCATTCCAAGGCTGTTTGTTGAGATCTTCGTTGTCGAGGTACTCGTCAAAGAAGACGTCGTCCATGTCGATGGTCATCTGCTTGGGCGATTCCGATACGTTGATGGCAGCAACAGCGTAGGTGCCATTGGACAAAGCGATCTTCCACAGCTGCGTGTTCCCGTCCCCGTGCTGCTTCTTCCAGAGTCGAACAGCTGGCGAGCCCTTGGGATCTTGCGAGATATCAATGACGTGCTTGTTCTTGATGATAGCGCGAGTCTGGTTGGTCATCTTGGTGAGATCGTTTCCGAGGATGAGGGGAGACTTGAGCATAGCCCACATGGAGAAGTGAACCAAGCTTTCGTCGAGGTTGAGACCGCGATTACCGACTTCGAGCATGTCGAGATCGTTCCATGCCCCCGGGTAGGCTTTTTGACCGAGCGAAGCGGCAAAGTCGAGAATCTTGGCGATCGAGCAATGGAAGCCTTGCAGGTTGCACTTGGTGATATCCGTGCACGGGCATCGGTCGTCATCGCGGTTGAAGGTGGGATAGATGTCACCCGAAATACGCCACGAGTTGGCAATCTCGGTGGCAAAAAGCCATGGCCAGTCTTCACCCCAGTTGCACATCGAGTAGAGGATTGGGTCACCAGTAGTCTTGTTCAGAGCTTGTGCCATGGCATTGTAGCGGTCGAAGGAAAGCTTAGGAGTACCCTGCTGACCCTGATTGAAACAGTTGTCATACTTGAGGTACTCGAAGCCATCCGAGGACCATGCCTTTGCGTCGACTTCTTCGTAGCCAAGAGAACCAATGTGATGACCGCAAGTCATGACACCGGCGGAAGAGTAAATACTACACGGACGCAGAAAGATGAGAATAGCGACTGTCAGTTTGTGCCAAGCTTAGGATCATTAATTTTTCATTCCTCACGCCGACTTACCCAGCTTTGAGACCCATGCCCTTGATCTCGTCAACGACCGCTTTAAGGCCGTTGGGGAACTTCTCGGGATTGGCGGGGATGACCTTGGTCTCAGGATCACGTTGATCACCTTGCCAGCAGTCGTCGATAACAACATAATTGTAGCCGTACTGGTCAAGCTTTTCTTCCTTGATGACGCGAGCAGCCGAAAGGACAGTGTCTTGACTGATGTTGCAAGCGAACGTATTCCACGTGTTCCAGCCCATCTGCGGAGTGAGGGCGAGACCGTTGTTGAGGGCCGAAGCAAAGCCAGCGAATGCCAGCGGCACAAGGGTGGCGAATGTCGTTGAGAGCATATTGTGTAGGATGGAGAGGGAAGTGGTCGGATGATGTGATGTCGAAACCAGGAGATCATGCTTGTCTATATATACATGCATCAAGCCATTCCATGTCTCAGGTAAGTTGTAAGTGAGTCCGGTATGGGCTATGAATTGCCATCTTCTCGGATAGAGTTACTGGAAGAAGGTGTGCCGAGTCAAAGAAGCGTCTTGCGTCTTGCGCGTGGGGGAGAATCTTGCTCGGCATAGCGGGGTCTCCAAAGCAAGAAGAACTCATGGAGCGGGGTCACCAACCCCGACCGAGACCGACCACTGCAAGAGCGTCAGGCGGAACAGCGTCCAAACGGCAATGCACATCCTCGACAGAGGCTTCTGTAAACCTTGTCGGCGCTGGTCGGCACGTTGAGCAGGATCAATTGACAAAAATCGAACAGCCGAAGTCCGTTCACGGGTGCCCCGCCCATAGGTTTTCTCGGGTCCTTCAACACCGCATCTGGACAGCACAGGAGTGAACGAGGCAGGAACTCGTCCGTCTTCAGCAAGAGCATGACGCTGGAACGGAGCAAGTTCGGTGTTGGAAGCCGTTCTTGCTCATGCAGCTATGCTTAGCGAGCTAAGCGAGGTTTGCTTGTCACAAGACGGCGATTTCTGACAGTCGTATAATTTCGCCGAAACGTCGTCAACGATTCGCCAGTCGACCTAACAAAGCGGTACTTTCTAGCGTGGATGGTGTGTGTGGAGCGTCTCGTGTTGCGTGGGTGCAAGGAAATCGAGGGTCCAACGCACGCATTGCAGCTAGTTCGTGACAGGCGAGTCGGTGCTTGAGGCCGTGTTCCTTCACGACACCAAGCATCTTCCAACGTCGCAGCCGATCCCTTGACATACCAAGCATAGCGACCTCAATCAGTGTCTTCAGCGCTGGCCATGACGACCGCCTTTCGGCTGCAAGCATGGAAGCCGAACTGGCCAAAGAGCTGCGTGAAGCAACCGACCAACTCCTTGACATAGCCTCGCCCGTCCAACGCTCCGCATTTCCTTCTTCGCCACATCTTCAGCAATCGCATCGACAGCGTTCACCGACAAAGTCCGCCGCTGTTCCTGCAGCCAAGACTGCCGCCTTCTCCGCGTCTTCTCGCATCGAGGTGCTCCATTCGCCCACCGACGTCAGGCCTTGGCAATGGCCGGTAGCTTCAACATCCGCTTCCGCAAGCGCAGCGAACGAGGCTGTCAGCCCATCGCCATCTGTCACTCGCCCTACACAACTGCCGATCAGGATCGAGCTTGGCCCCAGTGTGGCAGATGATGCGGACGATCATCTCCCTTCTCGCGGACTGAGCAGTCGCGTTCAGTCAGTCAAGGCTGCTACTACATCTCCTGAGAACAACGAAGCAGTACTTCACTTACTAACGAGTCAGACGGCGAATTCAAACAGCGATGCGAGATCTCCGTCACCCTCTCATACCAGGGTACGCACGCCAATCAACGACATATACATCAATCAGTACGGCGAGCGTGTGGTGCAAGGCAAGGTCGTCGGTCGAACCCTTGGCGGCAGGCCAAGACCATCGTCTCGCGATGGCAATACCCTGCATCCAGCGCCGGAAAGCCGCATAGATCAAACAGCTTCGGTCGGATCCTCCAATTCCCAACGCAGATCGCCAGCGCCGTCGACTGGGTCTCCATTGGTCAACAATTCGACACCGCCAGCATTCTTCCTCGAGTCTTACCCAGATGCATTTGCCCCTGCGGTCAGTGCGACGGAGACAAAGTCTCCACCTCCAGTCACGAAAAAGGAGCGCAGACCCTCAAAAGGCGGTCCTCCGAGCATTCTCAAAGCGCCACAGGCCGTTGCAGGCGCCCTGACGCTGGCGCATTCCGATGACGTTGAAGATCTACCTCTCCTGCCAGATACTAGCATACCAACCGGGTCAGATCACGGTTCTCCCTCTTCTTCGTCGTCGAAACAAGTATCGCTATCGCCGAGACCTCGGAAGGTCAGACTAGCATCGAATTCATCGACAGGCTCAGCTAACCGGGAGATCGTGACCGGCCTCAAGGGCTTGCAACTGTACAATGCCGAGCGAGCAACGAGCCCCTGGGCCGACAAAGGATCGGCATTGCTATCCCCAAGCGAAGGTATGTTGTCATCTGACAGCGTCAGGTCAAAGATTGAGTTGCCCTTCTTCCGACGGCCTACACCGACCATCGAGTTGAGTCAAGCAAAAGCGGAACCCGTTGTCTTGCACGGCAACCGTCGGCAAGCCCGCGCCTCGGGTCTTGTTCAGCCTCAAGATGAGGTGAGCAGCAGTGGCGGGTCGAGATATGCTTCGCCAGCCGTCTCTCCGCCAGCAGCATCTGTGGCGCTGCCATCAATCCCGGGCAACGGCCAGACCATAGAGTCAAGTCTCGAACAGAAAGATCTGGACGTTCATTCACGCCTCGAAACAGTTTCGGAACCAGCCAGCCCGAATCTATCCCCGCATCGCAGTAGACGATCGCGCGGAGAGAATGGCGGAGACAATGAGCTCGAAAACGGCGGCGGCAACGATGACGAGATGGACAATGTATCGTTGGAATCAGCTCCTTCTTCCCTCATTTCCCTTCCGGTCTCCACTCTGACATCGTCGTCGCGCTCGCCAAGCCATCACAGTCTCGAGCGACGACGCAGCGGAGGAAGCACTTTCTCGCACAGACGACGGCAATCTTCGTCGTCCCTGCGTCATTCCGACTCGGACGTCTTTGCCCGCGAGATTCGGATCCGCGGCTGGTCGGAAGTCGGCTCTCAAGCGCGCGGATGGGTCGTCTTTGAGCTACGCATCATAACCAAGCAGGGTACGCCGATCATAGCCCACAAACGCTTCTCGTCCTTTGTCAAGCTGCGAACGGGTTTGCTGGGCGAATGCAAGGATCAAGCCAAATGGCTGCCCCAGTTGCCGACGAGACGCGCCGGCTTGTTGAGCAAATACGATGCAAAGTATCTGGAAAAGAGAAGGAGAGCGTTGCAGAGGTGGTTGGAAGTCGTCGCACTAGATCGAGTCTGGGGTGCAAGTGAGGCGTGGAGAGAATGGGTGTTGGCGAGCGACTAGAGTGCCACGGGAAAGACCTGTGCATTGTGAAGAGTTTTGGCAGTCGGCCCTATCGAAGGACAAATCACATGCAATGCGAATAGATTCGGATGTATGATTTCGTTAAATTGAAGCTGATGCGGTGTGTGTTTCATTACTCCTCGTCAGCCTCTGATGCTGGAGCCGCGGGAGGGTTACGAAGCAACGAGTCCTGACGAGTCTTTCCTCGCCACTCCCATCGGTCGTCAGAGTACTGAGCAGCATAGTAGGTGAGAAGGGGCACGGTCAAGCCCCAGAAGAACACGGCTCGTGCCTTGGAAGGTGTCAGGCGGAAACGCTGGTACATGGTCGAGTGCATGTTTTGCCATCGGTCGAGCGCCGGGTCGGCCTTGTATGGGTCTATCAGCCAGTCGAATCGCAGGATAGGAGCAAAGGTGAGCCGCGTCAGTGATCTAGGTCTGAGTAGAGCGAATGCAGCATCGAGAAGGTGTTGTGGCGCGGCAGCTGCTTTCATCAATGTTACCCATGCTCGAGGGCTTTGGCGTACTTACGATATCCTCCGCCAGCCATGTTGAGTATGTATAGGATGTGCAGTGACTATGTGCGTCTCGCTTGCGTGTTTCGATGAGCTGAAGTGCCGTCGATGTGGTGTAGCTGGTGTATCTGTTGCGCGTGGATGAGGGTGGTGGTGGTGGTGTTGAGAAGGTGTGGGAGTTGCAAACCTCGAAATGTTGCGATCGCGCTCGGATCCGTCTCGCCTCTGGCCTACGAGCCGACTTGAGTTTCTCGCGCGATAAAACTCGTTCCCGCCTCCACCTCGACTTTTTGGACCCTGACTCGTTGAACTTTCCTCTCACGGATTCGAGCTTCCTTCGCTTCCTCTACTTTGCCCACCCTCATCCGTTACTTTCTTTACCAAATGAGCGGCAGGCGCAGATCACCGCCGCCTCCACCGCGGCCATACGCGGACGAGCCGGCTCGAAGAGAGTACAGACACGATCGAGGCGCAGGCTCCTCACAGGAGTACCGAAGACGGCGCAGTCCAAGTCCAGGTTACTCCAGGTCCTCCACATCCAGGTACGGATCGGATCATCGTGATAGAAGACGAGATGATAGAAGCGATTGGAGAGACGAGCATAGAAATGAGCGGAGGGACGACTACGCATCTCGAGATCGCGAACGGAGTAGGGATATGGATAAGGTCCGACGAGATAGCAACCGCGTCCCACCTCCTCCTCGAGACAGACCACGGGCTTACGAAGATGGTTCAAGTAGTAAGAGACGAGATCGAAGTCGATCGCCCCCAACGCCCTCATCACGGTTTCCAGGAAAAGTCCACGTGCCGACACCTCCGCAATCATCAACCTCACAAGCTCCGAGTCCGAACAGCCGACGGGACGAGGCAGCAGAAGAAGCCGAACAGGCGGAAGACGGAGAAGCACCCGACAAGGACGAACAAGAAGACGCGATGGCGGCCATGATGGGATTCGGCGGATTCGGCACTACCAAGGGTAAAAAAGTATCGGGCAACGCAGCAGGAGCAGCAGAGGTGAAAAAGGAACGCACTTGGCGGCAGTACATGAACCGAAAAGGCGGCTTCAACCGACCGCTCGACAAGATCAAATAAGAGACCTGCACTCGCGGAACAATCAACTATCCCATAGACCACGCACTCTTCGCTATCACAATGGTCACAATGGTCAGAAAATCGAGTTCACCACGGTGCTTGCTTGTTTGCCTTTGTCATTGCATGTCCGATGAAACCTAGTTTGCCAGGACGACTTTGAGCATCTCTGCACCCACGGCACCTGCCTCTTGGAAGCGGTGCTCGAAAAAGCCTCTCGTCTCTTCAAAGCGTCGCTGGTAACTGTCAAAATTGCCAAATTGCACTGCTTGCGCCCATCCTCGAGAGGCAATGACAAACTCGGTGTCGTCGGCCCTGAAGCTGTGATCGCGCGCGGCAGCATGACATGCCTGGCGCAGACGATCCGGTGAGCGGAAGAGGTACTCGCAAACACCGATCCATATCCTGAAGATTGGAGTTGCAGCGAGATCGAGATGGTCGTAGGGATTGATGCCGAGTGAGCTCCAGCAGTCGACGATGGCGAGCAATGACAAATGCGAGTTGGGCGGAGGCTGGGAAAGCGTGGCTGAGTCGGCCGAAGCATCCTCTTCGCCGGCGGTCGAGGCGGCTTTGCGTGCAGCCATGTGGAATCGATCTAGGAGCTTATCGCTCAGTAGGATGGGTTTGCGCTCTTCCCTTGTGCCTGTACGTGAGATGATGCTATTACTCTCCTCGTTCTTCTCCCAGCCAAACACATTTTTGCGTGCGGCAAAGACACGCTCGACTAGCTCCTCCTCCCTTTCCGCCACCATCAGCTTGAACAGATCAGTGCAGCTCTGTGCAAATTGGGTCACCTGCGTCTTGGCTGCCGGATTGAGCAACGCGAGACCGGCATAGACGTGCCATTTTGCAGAGTAGATTCGAAGACAGATGTTGATCTTTACCGTCTCGATGCCGCCTGGATACCGGTTGGACTCCCAGGGGTATTGATTGGAGCAGCACCATGCGGTCCCCATGGACAGGAAGGCAGCATGTGTGACGGCTTGGGTGTTGGCAGTGACCGTGTCGTGCTCTTCGTAGGAGAGGTAGACAAAGTTGGATCTGAAGCAGGCCATGATTTTTTCGACGAGTCGCATCTTTTCGTCAGGCGCTCGATGTTGAATGAGAATCAGCGGTTGCCCTGTCGGATCGATTTTGGGACCATGCATGGAATGGCAGGAGATGATGTAGGTGTCCTGTGGAAGATGCTTTTCGAAAGCAGCCTTTTCGGGCGCCTTGACGGACGTCTGACCTGCCACGATGGAGCCGATCTTGGTGGACGGTCCGTATTGCTCGACGACCTTGTCGATAAAGGCAGCTTCGACCGAGTAGATGATGTAGTCGCTTCGCCGTGAGACGAGGTGACCGTCGCGCAAAACATTGAGACCAGATCCTTGCATGTCCTTGCAAAGCTTGTCATAGTTTTCTGGGCGATCGCAGACATTGACCTTCTTCCAACCAGCCTCGCGGATCTTTGTGGCATAGAGACGGCCCATATCGCCCATACCGATGATGCCGATCTCGAGCGTGTCCATCTCTGCTGAAGACGGCATCTTGTGCGACTGCCTGCCAGTGGTCGGCGGTGATGAATAGCTCGCCAACTTCGAAGAGGAATGGTCAGGGCCAGAGAGTGGGCCTTCAGGATGGAGTGGAAGAGCGGCTACAGCGGCGATGTGCGCTGCGCAGGACGAAATAATCTTGTGGCAGTGGAGGAGGAATTCGTAGGAAAAATTAGGCAGTCACGAGGGCAGAGACCAACACCCGAAGGAGCTGGAGTAGTACAGTCTGCTGAGCTTGCTTTTCTTCTTGCAACTGTGACTTTTGGACCCTGAAATCACCACTGGAGTTGCATTTGCACTTTCTTCAGAAGATCACACCTCCACCAACTCAAGTAGTCACTCTTTCAGGCCGCTCTCTCAGCTACGCTGTCACAATCCGCATCATCTCCGTATCATCGAGTAGGACCAGCATTCGACAACGACAGACCTCAGCGCCCCTAGCGACCACCACCCAACGATTAGGAAACCCGGACAGCACCTTTCGCCCACCTTTGTTCTGTCGCTCGACTGTCCAACTTTCACAACCAGCTTCTAGTATTAACATGTCAGTCCCATAGCAGTCACCTTCACAGAGCCCCTGCAAGATGGCTTTCTCGCTACAGGAAGCACTCGAGCAGATTCGCAGCGACAAAATCAAGGACCGCCAATCAGGTCTCGAAGCCCTCGAACACATCTTTTCCGACTCGGACAATGTCGTCAACCTCGATCCCAAGCAGGACGGCAAGCCATGGCTCAAGGTGTTTCAGGCTCTTTTTGCCTGCCTACTCGCCGAAAAGGCTGCCTGCATCCGCAAGGGCTCCTTCCTCGATGCGCAGCCCGTTGCTCTCACAAGGCTCCAACGTGCAGCTCAAACGCTCCGTTCGCTCGTCGAAAAGGCGGCACCCCTACTGACTCGCAAGCTCGTCAGAGCGATTGTCACTCACATACTCCAAATGATCAACCACCGTGGTAGCCTTCTTCAACCCATCGCTTCCGCTTACACATCTGCTTTGTGCGCCATCCTAAGCCATCAGCACCACCTAGACCATCTCGAGCCGGTAGACTGGCGTGCTGCAGCTTCTCTGTGCTTCGACATTCTCCTCGGTCGAGGTCTCGATGGCTCGACTGCAGCCGCAAACCCCTCGGAATGGCTCGTCAGAATCGCGGCTGCTCCCACAATGGCCACGCAGCAACGCGGGCTCAGCCTCGAAGATGCTGTGACCGCAGAATGCCTCCGACATCTGCTGACCTCTACCGTGGCACCCCTGCTCGGCCTCGACGGTCGAGGTCTCTCTCTGCTTGCCGATTATACCCGTTTCTTTCTCGTCTTTCCCGTCGAATCATCCGCTCACTTACCAGCTATGACCGGAATGGTCCTCTTGCTCGACCACCTCGAACTGAATCATACGCGCGAGGTACTCTCTGCATCGCTAGCATTGCGCCATACAGTCCTCGCCCTCTACAGGACCAAGAGCGCCCCTCTCAAAAAGCAGATTTTGCTCTTTCTGCGCATCGTCATCCCCATACTTGCCTCCTACGCATGCGAGCACTCGGAGGTGGTGACGTCTCAGGACCCAGCCACGAATCATCATTCGGCACGAGCAGAGGCAGTTGCGTTCCTGCACTCGGTTCACGAGACCCTTCTCCGCGACCCCGATTCCCGTTGGGCCCTCGAACCGATCAGACTGGATGCCCTTCAGTTCCATTGGCCGTTGCAAGGCCACGCCAGCTCGTCTCGCTTGGCCTCAATCCTTAGCAATGCGGCGTTCTGTGTGGCGCCGAACACAACCGAACAAGCTTCACTAGCCTGGTGTCGAATCAACCTTCAAGTCGACATCATCACGGCACTCACAACCCTCCGATCTTTGCAAAAGGGAAGAGCAATGCATCAACCTCTCCTCACTCGGCAAGCCGATCTCGAGGAGCGACCATCGAGCACAGCACCAAGCCAGCGCTCGGCTCTGCGTTCTGTTCCATCCAATGGCAAACGCGCAGCAGATTCGGTATCTTCGAGTCCTCAAAAACGCAGACGCAAGAGTCCAGCCGATGGCGACCACGATGATCAGGACTGGGACTGCATTCGACAATTGATCGAGCTCGTCTCTCCTGCTTCGTCAGCGCTGGCTACGGGTGCTGCTGCGAGGCTGAGCGCTTTGCAGCTAGTCACATTTCTTGTGTTAACTAGCCCTGTTCTGTTCGACCCGGGGCTGGTGTCGGAACTTCGTCAAGTTCTGCTTTCGCTTGCTGCTGATACGGATCCCATGCTTGTCTCGTGGAGCCTGATTGCTCTTGGCTCTCTCGTGTCAACTATTGAACGCATGCACGCCGGCAATGGCAATCCTGGTCGCTCATCGAACCATCTAAATCTCCACGACTGGGGGATAGCAATTCGCAAGCTTCAATTTTCAGACACATGCCGACCCGCCGCCTTCCTACTTAGCGTCATGTTAGCGAAAGCGGATATCTCGGATGCATCATCGCAGACAGAGATTGCCCGTCTGGTTGCAGAAGTTGATCTACAAGGTCCGCCCATTCTCTGCGATAGCGTATGCCACTTGATGACGCTCTTATTGCGCCACACCACTTCAAATCGCTCTTTCCATCGCTTGGACGCTCGTCGCAAGATAGGCACATGGTTCGCGAGCTCCTACTCGCCGGCAGATGCTCCTCGAGGAGGAAGAGACGCCAATAGGCCGGTGCCTTATCAGGATCTCCGTCGCCTGGTCGGCTGCATCATCGCCGATCGACAATCGGACTTGCCGACTTTGCAGACGCCAGTCACCAGCGATGATGATATCAGCCAGCTGCTCACCCGACGACATAGGTTGCAACCCCTACGAAGTCTCATTTTACGCTGCCAGAATGCACAACAGCCAATGGCTTCAACCATCCGTACTGTCAACACGGAGCATTCTGATCCGCCCTTGGTCTCTGAGGCGGATTTCAAAAGGATAGCAGTTGTCCTCGACAAAAAGGTAAGCTCGTGTCTACATGCTCTGGACTCGCTCCGCAGTGAAGCTGTCACAGCACCAGTCATTGCGTACCAACACGCGACCTCCTTCGTCTCGGCAGCCATCCTCGCCATCGATATCAGCTCCATGGCAAAGTTGGACACAAGCTCGCAACAAGCTGCGCTAGTCAAGCGCTCGTGTCAAGCCATCATCGAAACGGTCGAATTCGCCTCACGATCGTCAAGCATGCCGGCAAGAGACCTCGACTTCGTTCTCGCGCAGCTCGGCCCCCTCGAACCTTTACGGCTTCGCGCTGACACAGAATGTCAAGCAGCATCGATCGAGCTACTCGCCCGTCCTGGTTCTGCCAGCGGCATTGTAGCTTCGTCCGAATCACAGGAACAGACCAGGTGTGAAAGTCTTTACTTAGCGCCGGACACCGAGCAAGCATCGAGTCGGCTATGGATGGCGATACATGAGGCCGGCATGGTCGATGCGATGCTCGCCAGCTGCGAACAGGCGCTTGAATCCATTGTTGTCGGTCATGATGACATTGAAAATCATCCCACGTCTCTTGCAGCGTCGAACAGCCGTGACGCTTTTGACGACATATCCGAAAGTGGAAAGTCAAACTCCCTCCGTGCCAAAAGCACAAGTTTGACCGTCTTTCAGGGCTCAAGCGAGATGGTCGTCAAGATTCTTGTTCAGGTGCTTACCGGCGTGCCTCGAATGCTGAGGGCGGATGCAGAGATCAGACAAGACGAGCACGTGGTCTCGCTCCTCTTCGATTGCTCCTTGGATGCCCTGGTCGTATTGGCGCCGGTGCTTTTCGACTTGCTCCGTCAGGACAAGCTATGGATGAGCCAGAGGGACTTGGTCGATGCTCTCGATAGAATAGGCGCGGAGCTGCTCACATCCTATCGCTACGCACGTCAGCCTGCTGCTCGCATCGCTGCTGTTCGCGCCGTCACAGCGGTACTACCTTTGCTTTTGGAAGAATTCGACGAGCAATCGGATCTGTTCGACAAAGTTCAGAAGTTGGCGATCTTCTTCGCAGACCAGATCGGGCGGACAAAGTGGCCGACGCCATGGCAAGTACAGCTGTCCTGTGCCAACTTCCTGGCCGATTGTCTCAAACACGATCCACAACGTTGCTTGGTCCGGTCAGGCAGCGCTCGCGCTAGCAAGTTCTCCCCGCAGGAATCCTTGCTGTCAGTCAACGCAGACGTCGACATCCGTGTGCGAGGTCTGGGCGCGCCGATCGCAGCGTGTGTCTTCGATCAGGCTTTGATCCGCCAAGGCCAGATGCACGAGCTCTACACGGACTTGCGCGAGGTCCTACCCAGCGACTCTAGCATCCCACAGCATATTCTGACACGCGCGCTTAGCCTATCCAACGTTGCGATTCTCAATTCGGTCGTTCGACAGTCAGCTCTTTTCCATCTCCTAGAAATTGTTCTGGCCACCGACATGCTGCCAGCGACTGTCCAGCACCTGTTCGCACAGATCGCGAAAAGGCTCGGATTCCCGGATGCGCCGAGCTGCTACAAAGCTTTTGCCGGCCAAATTACCTGGGGAATGGCAACCAACAATTACGATCCGCTGCAAGTGCCCTGGAAAGTGCTCGGTTATTTGAGCAAGCGTGAATGTCTCGACAGTACCTTTGTTGCCAGCGGAAGCATGCTACTTGCAGCTCAGACGCAGGAAGGCAAGACTCAGTTTGACGCGCTGGTGCAGTTGACCAAACGGTCCCCACAGCAAGGGCTGCTAGAATGCTTGCCCTTTCTCACCGCTGCTTACTTGGGGTTCGCCGTCCAAGCAGCTCAGCAGCAAAACGGCGCGGATCTGCTCGCCGTTGGTAACGACACTCTGCAAGAACTATCAAAGCTGGGTTTTTCAGACACGAACCGTTACTCCGAGCTGCGGCAGATGATTGCAAGCGCAGATGATCTCACGGTGACGACTTTGCTGTCGCTGTATTTTGAGCCAGCGGCTTCTTTGAGCGAAAGCCGAATGTCCGCGGTCGCGACCTTGTCGCAGAGGAACGAGGACAGCGGCAAGATGCTGTCGAATTTGACGCCCAACGAAGGCGCTTGCCACTCGGTTCTTCATGAACCGAACCGGCCCTTCTTTGCAACCGAAGTCCTCTGCACGGCAGCTTCGTCCCTACCAACTCTGGGGGTCGAACCCTTCCGCAAGGACGTCGTGTACAACGTATTGCGCCACCTCTTCCACCGCATCTCATCTTCGAAGTTTCACAGCGACCAGCTGCGCTTATGCGCTGCCCTTCGTGTCTACCTCGCGATGTGTGGTGACAGCTTCTGGGCCGATCGGCTAAACGCACGGACCTTGGTCAAAAGCATCGAGCTGTTGTTGAATCAGCGACAGCTTCACGACGATTTTCGACCGATCCTGACATATGCGTGCAACCACTCCTCCCTGGCGGAGCACGACGCCGATGTGCTCATCTCGTGCATTGTCACCTGGTCGGCAGAAGTAGCCGACCAGATCATCGAAACACCCGGCTCTGCAGATTGGCTATTCGAAGCTGCACGTGCAGTTGCCACGACTTCACCTATAGCGACCTCTGTCACTACCCTTCTTTGGCCGGTCACAGCAATCACGCCGGAACAAGCCGCCATCGAGAGTCTCATCGACATTGACACTATCGACTATGCGATGCAAGCTTGTCCGCGCTTGTCTCTGCAGCTCCCTTCACTCTTGCGGATCCGCAATGTGCTCCGCAAGACGACCAGAGCTGAAATCGAGGCTTTCTGCCATGGAGTGGCCTGGAAATTGTTGAAGCGCATCTCCGACTGTCGCACAGCACCAAGGAGTCGAACAAATGAGGAGTCATCCAGCGACCTCATCAGCGATATTTATGCCCGCATCGCGGGCGACAGCGAGCCATCTCTGTTCCAGCAGAAAGGTAGACAGGCCGAGCGCGGCGGAGGATGCCGCAAAACGGCATCCGAGGCGTACCTGGCAACGGTCGACACGAGTCAAGCCCGCAGCCTATCGGCTGCAGCAATCCTCAAAATGCATGAGCTATCACTGACTCTGTCGGTCGAGCCAAGCTACCAAGCGTACGAAACTCTGCGAGGCATATCCGCATCCGTCCAGGGCCCCCTCTCGGAATTTGTGCCGACCGCCGGTCGAGAGGAGCTCGAGCGCATTCGACCCAGCATCAGTCCATTACCAGCTCGTGCGGAGGATGCATCATTGGAACACACGCTCGAGGCAGCAGTCCCGGACACCTCGACTTCATACGACAGTTGGATTTGCTGCGTTACAGCGGCAATGTGCGGAACGATTGCTTCTTTACCGCATTTGGACCTTTTCCTCCCGATCGGACACTTCGTATCGACAAATCGTTCCGCTGCGGAAGCTCTGCTTCCTGTCTTGCTCCTCTGCTTTACGGTAGTCGATGTCGAGCCGAATGTAGCAGGATCTGCAAGGAGACGGACGTCAGGAAGACGATCTGACTTGCGACCTCCATCTCCGTCGCTGCAGGCATATCGCACCGCGATTTCGGCGCATTTCGAGCAGGTGCTCAATGTTCAGTCCGCAGATACAAGATGCAGTTCGATGATCATACAAGCTCTGTTGGCTGTGCGGTCATATAGACCAGTACAAGAAGAGCCGGATCGAGTCTGCTTCTGGTACCAAGTGGATTCGAATCTGCTGGCAAAGTGCTGCATCGCTTGCGGCCTCTACTCTGCCGCCATATTTTTCGTGGAGCACGGCAGCTGGGAGCAAGACGAGTCGCAGGCATCATTCGCGCCTCAGGTTCGAAGTAGAGCCAACTTACTTCACCAGGCATACATGAACATTGATGATCCCGATGCCTTCTATGGAATCACCGAAGGGGACGTGCGCGAGCTGCTTCTCAAGCGTCTGCATCATGAGGGACGATGGCTGAGAGCTTTCCAGTACCATGCCGCAGACTATGAAGCTTCGTACTCTGATGGCGGACTCGTTAGCCTTGGTCAAGCGAAAGCTGTTGGTCAGAGTCTTTCCCGGCTGGGTCTTCGACATCTGACAGACGGCGTTCACTCTGTCTCCGAGACGTCAGGCATGCTGCGTCGACCATTCGAACATAGTTTGGGTGGCGGTGGCGGTTCGACTTCGTGGGACCTGCCAGCTACGATGAGTCGGTCTCTGATGAACGACGGTGGAGTCGAGTCTGTGCTTCGCACACTGCGGCAAAGCAACGATGAAAACGACGTGGACAAGCCGCTGTCGGTGGCAATCCGGTCGCGCCTACAGGCTCTATGTTCCATTCCCGCCGAAAGCCTCGCAGCTATGCGTGAGCTCCAAGGAGAGCTACTTTCTCTCGGGCAGATCAAAGATTGGCGCAGGGCGTCGGCATTTCAGAGTCTGGACGAAGCCGTCATGCTGCTTCGGTCCGTCTGGACGCGAGCGGATGTCGGTGACCGATTCGAGGTGGCAGAGAGCGTGCTCAACACGCGTCAGTCACTGCTGCAGGCCGCGCGGCAACGCGTGCTGATCGGTCAAATCGGCGACGCCCTTGATGGTCCGGCCGAAGACATTGCTCGTGTTGAGAGGCTGCTGCTAGTTCAACTCAGCCGACAGGCTCGCGAGCACAAAAAGCTGCAGAAAGCCATCAACGCCACCGCGCGAGCAGAAAGGCTCGAGTTTGCCTTGGGCGACGGTGCCAATCTGGCAAGAGAGGAATTTGCCGCCGTACTGTGGGATCAACAGGAACACTCGCCTGCTACGCAGCTTCTCTCCCAAATCGTTGACGGTCTGGCGGTCACATCACAGTCGTCGATGCAGCAAAAGTGTCGCGCCGCACGTCTTCTCGCCTTGCTCGCCCAATGGCGAGCCACGGCAAGGTCTCAGCATCCGCGAGAGATCGATCAGACTCTCTTTGAGCCTGCCCTCAAGCTTGCTGCCACTTCGACTGTCTCAGGCACGCTCAAAGATGCTGACGCATCCGCTGAGCAATCCGAGATCGCCTACCGATGGGCACGATTTGCCGAAGAACACCATCGCGGATCGGACATGGCCGAAATCACGCGGCTACGCCTCTACACGCAACGTCGAGCGGAGGAAATCGCTCAAAACCAGCGCGAATACGACAAGGCAAGCTCAAAGACGGACCGAGGCAAGCTGCTACAGTTTCAGCGTCAGGCTGAAAAGATCATGCGGCAGGACGAGACGCGTCTCACCGAGTTGGAAGCCTCGAGGACGCACTTCCTCCGTCGTAGCGTCGTCATGTATGCGCGGGCACTTGGCTCGTCGGATGCCCACGATGATGCCATTGCTAGACTCATCTCACTGTGGTTTGAGAACGGGGACGACATAGAGCTCAATCGTCTGCTAATCAGCTGTCTCTCCTCCATCCCATCGCACAAGTTCGTTGCTTTCATGCATCAGCTTTCTGCTCGATTGACCGAGGTGCCGGATCAGAACGACCCGATGGCGTTGTTCCAAACAAACCTCACGCAGCTGCTATTGCGCATGTGTCAAGACCATCCCTTCCACTGTCTGTACGCCATCTTTGCTTTGATCAAAACAGGAGCCGATACCAAGGCGGCTTCCCACCGGCCCGGCTCTAGGAGCTCACTGTCTGCCACAGACACCTCTACAACGACGACACCCGCCCCGATACTGCGCTCAAGCGCTGCGGAAAAGATCTGGAACCAGATCAAGCGCCAGTCCTCACACGGAAAGCGGATCAGAACGTTCGAGGAGCTGTGCTTGGCGTACGTCGAGTGGGCCGAGTTCGATCTCACCAGTCGCCCGGACCGGTACTTTGCAGCAAACGGAGCGATCAAGAAGGGAGCTCTTCGCATGCCGCCGACAGGCGAGCTGCGCTTGGCCCGCATGCGAGACCTCGACGTTCCCGTGGCAACAGCTGGGCTCGAGATTGATCCAACTTGCAAGTACGAGAAGATTGTGTCCATCGTCCGGTACAGCGAGACGTTCACCACAGCGGGAGGGATCCATCTGCCCAAAATCAGCGAGTGCATTGGAAGCGATGGCAAGCGGTATAAGCAGCTGTTCAAGCGCGACGATGATCTTCGCCAGGATGCGGTAATGCAACAAGTATTCCGCATGGTCAATGATCTTCTCAAAGCGGATCGTCGCACACGCGAGCGCAAGCTGTCGATCCGGACCTACACAGTCTTGCCGCTAGGTCCGCAGTGCGGTATGCTGGAATTTGTGACCAACACAGTGCCGCTTGGAGAGCTGCTGATCGCCTTGCACGCCAGATACCGACCTCACGACATTACGCCAACACAAGCGCGAACCAAGATGCGCGATGCGCAATCGCTTCCGGCGGAGGCGAAACTGGAAGCTTTTCTCGACGTGTGCGAGCAGTTGCATCCAGCTTTCCGGTACTTTTTCAGCGATTCTCAGAGGATGCCTAGGGATTGGTACGAGACACGGCTGAGATACACGCGCAGTGTCAGCACAAATTCGATCGTCGGACATGTTCTGGGGCTGGGCGATCGACACGTGTCCAACATACTGCTCGACAAGGAGAGCGGTGAGCTGGTTCACATCGACTTTGGCGTGGCATTCGACCAAGGCAAGTTGTTGCCGATCCCAGAGCTGATACCATTCCGATTGACACGCGACCTTGTTGACGGTATGGGTATCCACGGTGTCGAGGGGACGTTCCGCCGGTGCTGCGAGGAGACTCTACGGGTCTTGCGAGCGCATCAGGATGTCATCAAGACGGTGCTCGAGGTATTCCGTCACGATCCTTTGTTCGCATGGACGTCGAATCCGATCAAGATCTTGCGGGCGCAGGAAGCCGAGGAGAACTCATTGCCTGGTGGAAGCGGAGAACGATCAGGATTAGCATCGGGAGCATCCCGATCCACACCGGCACCTACATCAACGACGTCGCGCGCTGCAAAAGGGGTCGCTTCGAGATCGACCACGCCATTTGTCGGGCGAGGCGAAGCTGCCGGAGTAGTGGGCACAGACACGGCCGAGTTGAGCGCGGATCGAGCGGTCACGTCAGTGATGAGCAAGCTGTCGTCGTCTTTGAGCATCGAATATACCGTCAACGATCTGATTCAACAGGCGATGGATGCAGGCAACCTCTCGGCTATCTTCCATGGATGGCAAGCAGCCCTGTAGATGGCTTAGTGCCACGCGACAGCCTTGTCGATGTCGGAATATCAGGAGTATGGTTTGTTTGCGGACGTGCGGGCCTTGATTGGACCACAGCGTAAGCAGATCAGAATTGCATACCGTAATCAAGGATCTGTTTTTAGCACATCAGCTACCCTCCACCGAGGTTGTGTGGATCAATGATGGACACAATCGTGCGGGGAAAACAGGTGGGCAGCGGCTAGACCGTGGCATGGTTAAGAAGTTCCGGAGGCAGTCTAGATGAGATAACCTTCTCTGATCTCGACCGTCCGATTCCGAGAATCTGTCTCCCGGACGGATTTTTAGCTCGCAGCGCAGAGGATCCTGATTGTGGGGAGTGGAGCAATCTATCGGCATTCAAGAAGGTATGCGGAGGAGACTTGCGTGTCTCAGACAAGGCTCGAGACAACAAAGACGAAGATGGTGCAGCAGCCGATGTCGGCTTGGCGACGAGAGAAGCGTTTTGGATCGCGAGAAATTTTGCTCTGGCCATGACGACGAGAAGATATCTATGCAGGTACCATGAACAAGAAGAGGAGCTGTAATTGACACTGCAATCTCATGCGTACACAGATGGCTATTGAGCACGCCAGTGGGAGTAATGGTATACAAGGCTCGCGTCTGGACTCCGTACCGTAAGATGTCAAACTGCGCGTGACGAGAGACGATTTGATAATCAATTCCGACCGTAAGCTGAGCGAGGTCTTGGAGTTGGCGGTCAGCGGCCTCTGTTTCACACTCTAAATCACCATCCTCGCGTGCCCATCAAAGGGGGGGAAAGAGGTCAAGGGCGAATTGTCGGTGCATGAATTTCTGTATCTCAGCTGCGTCATACTCCAGACGATCTCCAATCCGCAATTTCGATTTCCAGAAATTGGAGAAAATCGCTTTTAGAGCTGCGTCGGCTCCACACTCGCGCTTTGGCAGTGGATCTGGCCGGCGTCTGTCTGTGAGCCACACTCTACACGCTCATCGTCGTCTCCTCCTGAGCATTTTTCCCGCGGAGAGTCAAACAGCGAAAAAGAGGGTCAGAGCTCTACAGCGACCAAAGCCAGCAGGTTGCAGGGCTAGCATCGCCAAAGTGCCTTTGTTCAATGACTTGCACTGACATCTAGTAGTCGTCCAACGAAGTTTGTTGCGTGCTGCTGTTGTGGCAGATTAGAAACATGAGCAAGAATTATAATGGCGGAGGTCCAAACTTTGAAATTGGCATTACAAATTTGTAGTGTGCGCTCTGAAGCCCCGCCCTCTCGCAACGTCACCGCAATGTACGGTGCACTTAGCGTGAGCGGTGCCTTGTGGCCCTTTCAAATGCCTCTTTTCACGGCCGCGGTCCTCGCACAGCAAACTTGCTATCCCTTGCGGCTGCAGGCGCCCTTGCCACAACGCTTGCAGTCGGCTCCCGCCCAAACAAAACCCTCAGATTGCCCCTCCGGTGACTCTTGTGAAATGCCGCTGTGGCTTTGCTCATCAATCCGTCAATCACAGTTGGCTGCTGCCCATTGAATCACCGCAAAGTGCAATGCAGCTGAGACGATGTAATAAATTTCCGCATCGCCTAGGCTGCCGGTCTCTAAGCGAGCTTGTCAATTCGCTCATCGTTTGGCACCCAGCTGCTACTGATTGGCTTCTGAAACTGTTGCAAAAGCCTTGATGTCAGTACCTCTTTCCGCCACTGCAGCAGCGAAATATGGGCAAGACAGTCTTCTCTCTCGACACATCGCAGGAATCTGTGTCACCCCAAGCGCTCCTTACACTGAGCTTGTGCCGCCACGCCTGCATCGGAAGTCTATTCCCACAACTCCAAGCAGCGTAGCCACTCTACGAGACTCCTTGGAAGAATATATACACCCCGCACTCCAGCCTCCTCCCGTCGCGCACGACACCAAGCTCCCCTCTTCACAACCTCAATCATGAGCGCCGCAGTTCACAATTACCCAAAGGACGCTGGTCGCGCGCCTAGCACTCGTCCCACGATGGGCGACCAGAGGCTCACCGACACCAAGGGTCCCTCCATCGCCCCCGACAACGCCTGCGACGAGCCATCGCCATTTGCACCGCACGGCTACGGTCACAAGGCCATCGGCAAGGATCCCGTCACTGGCGAAGGCTACGACAAGGTCTACGGTGTCCGACCCAAGACGACTTGGCACTTGAAGCCAGCCAGCGAGCGAACGCTGTGGGAGTTCATCGCTGCCATGGATCTGGCCCCGGATGTCTGCTACGCTAAGCGTGGCGACCAAGAGAAGCTTCGTGGTCCTCCTCCCACACAACCCATCTGGAAGGAGAACGTTTTCATCCTCTCCACCGCTTCCCTCGCACCCCTCCTTCACACTGCATGGAACGCTGCCTTCCCTGACCACACCATGCACTGGGCGCCAGCGTGGGTCATGTACCACACCTGCTTCATCCTCTTCGCCGTCCGCATGATCAAGCGTCTTCATAAGTACATGGCCGAGTACGGTACTCTCGACGAGCAGAACCGCGGTCGTGATCTCGTTGACGACAAGCACGTCAACCACCTCGGACAGTCGATCTTCATTTACACCATCTTCCGTACTCTCGCCCCATTCCTCCTCGCCTGGCGTGGAGACATGGACAACATCTGGTCTGGCCTCTCCTGGGCTACTCCCCTCAAGATCGGATGGTGGGAGATTGCTCTCGACTACTGGTTCTACCTCTACCACCGCAGCTGCCACGAGTACGACTTCCTTTGGTGGATCCACAGACAGCACCACGCCACCAAACATCCCACTCCTATCCTCTCTATCTTGGCTGACGACGTCCAGGAAGTCATCGAGATCTTCATCGCACCGTTCTTGGCAACCGCCTTCTCGCCCAAGATGAGTTTCTTGGAAATGTGGCTGGTGGTCTGCTACACACTTTATGTCGAGGCTCTTGGTCATTCGGGTATCCGTGCTTACTGGGCCCACCCTATCCTCGGTAAGGTGTTGGCTCCCTTCGGTATGGAGTTGACGGTCGAGGACCACTCGAACCACCACTTGTACGGCAAGGCCGGTATGAACTACGGCAAGCAGACTCGTGTCTGGGACCGCTTGTTCGGTACCGTCGACCCTAGGCGAGAGACCCAGGAGGTCGGTGTCTTGGGTTCGTAACCGCGTTACCCTGCGTCCAATCTCTTCATGGATATGCTTCTTCTTGATTGTACACCGTCAGTGGGCTGCGATGCTTGACAGTTTCGTTTTGCTCACGATTTTTGGTTCATATATTTTCTCGAATTTAATTAACTCTCTTTAGCATTGAGTTCTTGTCTGTGTTTGTGTCCCTTCTCCGTGGCAGCAATGTGACCTGCGTTTTCATCGTGTTTAGCGTCGAATCAGTATCAGAGGCATTGCAACGGGACAATGCCATGCTTCGTCGGATGTGCAAGCCCCAGGCTGAAGCTCGATGCAGGTATCACAGGCAATTTGAAGAACATGTCTCGAGCGATCAACGATGGCAGAATAAAGATGGTATATGGTTGGGGAGTACGATGGGGAAGGAACGTGTTACAATGAGAGGAGGTCAACCTCGAGAACGGCTTGCTGTTCCTGGTGTTTTTCTTTTCGACGAAGTCGGCTGACCCGCTGCACGTTTCCGCTTGGGTGTCTTTGAATCGTCCTCGCCTGCTAGAGTCACATCCTGAACTGCCGCTTCGGCATCTGCCGCGCCTGCAGAAGCAGCACTGGCACCTGCACCACCGCCTCGTTTGCTCTTTGCAATGATTCGATCCGCCTCCCAGTTGAGATACCCCTCCCGACCACGTTCCCACGCTCGTACATCCGCTGCGCCCACCCCTTCATCTTCGCCTTCCACGTCTGCCATCTCCTTATTGGCAGCGCCAGCGCCGCCCGAGTACAACGGTGCGCCAAGCGGATCGGCGGATCGGAGCTCTTGCAACGCTCGGAGGAGCGGTATCGTATCCGCCTTGAGCTTGCGAGCATGCTGACCGAGTGTTTCCGTCAGGACGGGCACGGTCGACTTGTCGTCCGTACCAGCAGAAGTGCCTTTGCCGTCAAAGTAAAGAATGGACGAAAAGCGCTCGGCGAGGTTGAGCATGCGATTCAGACTTTCTTGTGTAGCAGTCTGCGCAAGCAAGAGCTTATGTTGTGTCGCTCTCGCCGCAGCGATCTGGCGTTTAAGCGAGTCCTCGGTCTCTCCTAGCTGGTAGCTGCGCTCGTTGGCGCTCAAGTTCGACGATGTACCGACGACACTCTTTCTCGCTGACTTGCTCTGGCTTTTGGACGAGCTCGATGAACTCGATTGTGTCGGACGAAGATCCAAGCCACGATGATGATCCAGCGTCATGTACTTTGCTTGACGCGAGCGAATGCCAAACACCGATCGGAAACAGTAGAGCTCAAAGGTATCGAGTGTATGATCGAGCGAGTTCTCCATCAAGGTCAAAATAGCATGCATACCCTGCTCAGCCTCCAATTCGCCTCCATCAACATCCTTGAGCAAATCCAAAACGACGTTCTCGAACTCGGTGGCGATGCTATACAGGTGCTCGTTGGAGAGGTAGACGAGTGCATCGATAAAGGATTTGGGGTTGTAGCCAAAGTGCTCGGTGAGCAGCTCGAGATGCGCATCTGTCGAGGCCTCCTCCTTCTGCGTGGGTGGCTGCTTGGCTGGATTTGATGGCCCAGCTTCTGCCGAGGTTGGTGCTGCTGCGGATTCTGCTGGTGCTGCTGCTGCTGGTGTGACGGCAGGTGTTTCTGCGGCTGAAGAGGTGGAGGCAGCCGCAGCCGCCGAGTTTGCAGCTTGCGATGATCGCCTTGCGGATGGCATACTTGAGCCTGACAGTCTCGCTCCTGCAATGCTGCGATGGCCGTATCGGGGTATATGAAGGATCGACTAGGAGAACGGACGATGACGGCAAGATCAACACAACATTGATATGCAGCCAAGCCAGTCTGTCCAAGAAGTCGCGTCACGAGACAACGCGTGTGGAAAAAATAAAGTTGTTACATCGTCGTAGACTTCTTTCTTTTCTTTCTATAGTTCTGAATCTCGGAAGCTGGCAGACAGCGAAATACGAGTCGATCACTCCACATTAGCTGGACCCGCACAAGAAAGCGGCACACAGCAACGCTTGCGCAAGTGCCACTTTTGAATTACGCAGCAGTCAGAACTACTCGCACATCCTTCCACTTTATGCATCTTTGGCGTTGAACATTGCAATCACCATCACATCTTGACATCGCCACCCTGTCGACCAGCCGGCTTCAATCCCAGTCTCAGCTCGAGCATCGCGAACCTTAGCCCTGCGTCAAACTCCAAAGCCTTGCGTACCAAGACGCACCGACTCGGCATTCCTCTGAATATCCGTTAGCCGCTTTGCACGTCTATCACCTTTGAACATAATCCAAGATGGAGTGTTCGTTTGGCATTACCGGCAAGGGCTACACCATCATTGCTTCCGACTCGAATGCAGCTCGTTCGATCGTCAAGATGAAGTCGGACGTGGACAAGCAAAAGGTGCTGAGCGACCATCTCGTCATGACATACTCGGGCGAACCAGGCGACACCCTCCAATTCTCGGAATGGATCGAACGCAACAGCAGACTTTATAGCATTAGGTAGGTATCAAATTGACATTGCTTGCCGACGATGTTTCTTCGGCCGCTACGGATCAGCATCGACTGACCTCTCCCTCTGGTGTGACTTGTATCGTTGTATTTTGCATCTGTTTTTCTGGCTTGTCAGGAATCACGTCGAGTTGAGACCAAAGTCGGCGGCAGCATGGATCCGCAAGCAGCTCGCAGAGTCGTTGCGCTCAAGAAACCCCTACCAGGTCAATCTTCTCCTCGGCGGTTTCGATCTGCCGAACTCCGAGCCAGCACTCTACTGGATCGATTACCTCGGCACGCTCGCCACTGTTCCGTTTGCAGCGCACGGCTACGGCGCCTTCTTTGCCATGTCGACACTCGACCGCTACCACAGGCCAGACATGTCGCTCGAGGAGGGTCTGGATCTGTTGCGACGATGCATCAACGAGCTCAAGCAACGATTCATTGTAGATCTCGGCACCTTCACTGTTCGTGTCGTCGACCGAGAAGGCGCTCGCATCGTCCAGCTGTGATTCGGACATTGAGACTTTGTCATCGGCGAGGCAAGCCGATCTGCTCATCTCATGTCATGCAAATTGTAATACTAGTCCGAACATCGTCCACTCCTTTTGCCTGCGTCTCGAACTGCGTCTCGAACGGCTTGGAGCCATCTGTGCTGTGCAGACGAGCGGTCATGTATTTGCTAGACGGAACATTGCTTGCCGTTGCTTGCCGTTTCGTCGAATCGACCGACGCCGGCTCTTGAATTGGATCGCGCTCAGTCAGGTTCGCCAGTATAACGAAAAAAAAACGTCGGCAGAAACACTTCTATTCAAATGTGAGGAAGAGCGCTTCAACATGGATGGCCGCAATCTGCAGAGATCCTGAACTAGGCCTCGTCTTCAATTTCGTTGTCGTTGTCCTCTTCGTCGTCATCATCATCTTGATCGTCATCAACATAGTCGAACGACTCGGAAGCGACGAGTTCCTCATCGTCATCGTCGTCTTCGTGACGCGGGTCGACACCATTCCGGGATCTCGTTCGTCCATCTTCACTGCCTTGGTTTTCCTCATCGGACTCTGGCGGCGGAGGGGGATCAGGCGAGGTCATCGAGTTCAGACTGTCATATAGCAAGAAGGAAAGGAGCATCAGTGACATGGTCGTTGAGCGTATCACCAGATATATGAATGTGGTCCATAGAGATCCCGCATCGAGGATTTGCGCAGCCCAGTCGGGAATCCCGGGAGAGAAGCGCCGACTCTCTGCGACAGCACTCACATTCGAACCAAAGGCTCTGATGCTTTGCCTGCTTCAACCAGTCGTTGACGAAAATCTTTTCGCAACACTTCCGAATCCGGAAAGCTTGCCGATCGCAATGCCAGCCAAACATCGAGCATGAGAATCATCAAGGTTGTCAGTATACAGTCTCTAGACCAAGCGAAATCATCATTTGGCTCTGGCTCTGCAAGTCTGAGAGCTACAAATGCGCGCACTTACTTGTGAATCACGCAAAAGCTGCGGAGCTTCAGCCAGTCGATGTCTTTGTGGGTTTTGTCGACCCCTTCGATCTTTGGAGCCACCTTGAGCTCATCGTCACCACCCCAGAGGTTGCAGCGTTGCCGGTCCTGCGCTTTTGTCTTCTTGGTCTTGCCTTGACCTTTTGGATGACCATACCACTTGACGAAATTAGGTTCGCTCACGGCTGCTTTCAGCGCTTGAGCTTCTTGGGTATCGTCGAGAATATGCCGACGAATGGTTGCCAGATCCTCTCTCTCCGGTTGCCAGCGCCCAGCGGCAAAGAAGCTTCGCCCTCCCGGTTTGATAAGTACGTGATACCCGGCGAAAGGTCCCTTCCTACCACCTCGGGAAAAGGAGGCCATGAGGTTGGTTTTATACGGAGTCTTGTCGTTGGAGAAGCGAACATCTCGATAGATTCGATAGACGAGATCCTTTGTCGGAAGCCAAGGCACGGTATCGTCGACCTTTTCCATAATGTCGTTCAGCACGGCATCGGAGAACTCGCCAAAATTCTTCCAGCAATACCGGTAGACGGCATCGTACCGGGCAAACCAATCTCTGTCGTTGTTGGCTTGCAGATCCGAGAGGAACGTCAGCACGTTGGGACTGAGCTCACCGCGAGCAACGTGACCGGTTTGCGGTGGACCTACTAGCTTGGCGACGACGCGAGTGACCCCAGGAGCCCAGTCATCACCAGCAGCTTGAGCTTTAGCTGAAGCACGATTGGCCGGACTCGAGGTGGAATTGAGCTTGCGTCGCTTTGTTGCGGTATCGCGCTTGCTTTCGTAGTCTGAGTTGGCGTCATCGGATGACTCCTGCTCCTCGGCCGGCTCGTCGTCTGCGCTTGTGGAGGCGCGATCCTGCTGGTATTCATCCTCGGTCAGATCATCGACTGCATCATCCTCGTCGGATTCCTCTCTGTAGCTGAGACGCTTACCCGTTGAGGCTCTTGCGGACCTTCGTGACGACATGAGATCCAAGTCAAAGCTTAACGACTGTTCCCTTCTGCTAAGTTGAAAGGCACCCTCAACCCACGAGAATAAGGTTACGGCCTGCACAAGGCTGATGGTCGAGGTCGAGGTTGAGGCTAGGTGGCATGGCATCTTTGACAGCCAGCTGTCGTCCTGCTCACCTCAGCCAGGGCAGAGTCGTGTTTCTTCCTCCACTTTTTGTCTGGTCACCGTCAACGTACCGAAACAACTCAAAGACTCGCAGACTGGCAGCTTTGGCTTCATGCCTAGGAGAAAATCAGGCTCTAAATTGGGGCTGCAAAAACAGCATTAAACTTAGCGTTGGACAGCGCACACTTTGATCCGTCGTGGTCACCGGCTTCTCACCTGTCTCATTGCCAGCTCTTTCGATTCACAGTCAGCTAGCAGCATGCCCTCTCTCTGAGCGCTGAGCTGCTTCGCGAAATGATGGCGCAGAGTCAACTCGACTTTGAGCATTGCACGTTGTGCAACGTTGTGCGTGCTCAGCCATCGTCCATCATGCCAGACCATGCAGGGTCCAACTAACTTTGATGAGGCGAAAGATAAAATATATACTCTCTTTTTCAATTGACTTCGCCCGTTGCACCAACTCAACTTCGCTTGCATCTGCACGATGTGTGGTGACCTTTGTATGAGCCCACTCTTACACCATCTCAACTTCGCTCCTGTGACAGATCAATTTTGCTGTTGAGTGATTATCTGAGCCCACCTTTTGACGTTCTTCTCAAACACCACCACCGCACCATGCCTCGCTCAACCAAAGCAGTCTCTATTGACCTCCGACAGCGCATTATCGAAGCTGTGAATGAGCAGCACCTGTCTTTTGCTGAGACAGCACGGCGTCTCATGGTTCCATCAAGCACTGTAAGGAGTATCATTTGGCATCACAAGGAGACAGGTTCAATTGAGCCCAAGACAAAGGGAGGCAACCGCTGTCCTGCGCTCAATGAAGAACATCTTGATTGGATCCAAAAGAGGATTAATGAGAAGGCCGACATTTGCATCTCTGACCTGCAAAGCGAGATGCAGACGGTGTTCACTTTTCCCAACAACAAAGCGCCATCAGCATCAACTATTCATCGCTCCATACTTGACAAGCTTCACTATACGTTGAAGCTTTTGACGGTGCAGCCTGCCGATTACAATCACCCTGCAAGAATCAGAGTACGCCAAGAATGGGCAGAAGACTATTCCGACAGCGCCCAAAGTCTCTTTCATGCCATCTACATCGATGAATCCGGCTTCAATCTACACACACATGTCAGCTATGGGCGTGCAAAGCGTGGACAGCGAGCAATCAAGCTTGTCCCCTCAGCTCGAGGCAAGAATGTCAGCTACATTGCTGCTGTTGGAGCAGAGGGTGTTATTGCAGATTGGGCACATACTGGCTCGACTACAGGAAAGGTATTTGCTTGGTTTCTAACAACACAGGTATTCCCAAAGCTTGGAGAACGTCGACGCCAGATCATCATGGATAACGCAAAGTTTCACAAGACAGCAGATGTTTGAGCAGCATTTGAAGGAAGCATTCATGAACAGGTCATGCTGCCACCCTATTCACCGTTCCTGAATGCTTGTGAATGGCTTTTTGGCTACCTGAAGCCGCGTCCTTCAAAAGAGCAGTACAAGGATACCCTCAGTCTTTTTGCAGCAATTCGCAACAGTGCTAGGTCGGTTACAGCTCCAATGGCCTATGGCTGGATGAAGGAGGTCAACAGGAACTTGATTAGATCAATCAATGGCGAGGAGCTAGGACGAGATCATCACTGGACAATGGCAGAAGGCGATGAGGATCTATCATTGCAGCTTCTTGATGACCTGGAACATCTCAGAGTTATTCCTTAGATGGTGTTGGTACGAAATGAAACTGTAAAAAGCAAAGTTGATGTGTGACAGGAGCAAAATTGAGTTGGTACACAAGCGAGAAGGCTGGGTGTCACCATACATCCCACATGGGTACAGGCAAAGTTGAGTTGGTGCAACGAGCGAAATCAATTGAAAAAGAGAGTATTATTTTATCTAGTCGCCTTCATGTGCCGCACGGACGATTGAGAGCGTGTGTCAAATGGCTCATCGCTCGTCACCAGAACCACTTCTGCCCGCTCTTGTCCCTTTGCGCAATCACCATCTCGTTCATAAACACCCGCATCTTCATTCCGACACCTCCCTTCCTTGCTTTCTTCAGTCGCACCCAACAGTCGCTCCAGCTGAAGCAGGAGTAGAAGCAGCAACAGGAAAAACAAAGGACTTCTTTCGCCCCTAGCAACCCTTGTCGACTTGAGAGATAGCCGGCCCCCTTCCACTGTGGACTTCATTTGTTCGACTAGGCTCCCGCATCTATATATACTGCCTCCCCGGTTATCCCATCTCTTCTTCCTTTATTGCCCTGCGTTCGTCTCCCATTCACCATCGTTCAATTCCTCGGCTTCCCATCACCACCACCGTAGGCGATTTACGAACACTCTCGCCTGGATCAAGCCCTCAAGCTCTCAGACCTCTTCGAGTCTCCACCAGGAGATCGGATCAACTCGAGTCGGAGCGGAAACACGTGATCGACCCGTTTCCACCTCAAAGCCGTCTCAATAGATAAGGCTAGCATCGTGAGTTTGCCGCCGTCCTATGTCGTGTCGCACAAAGCCTGATACTGACCGAAATTGTCTTTGCCTTCACAGAATCCTTCTTCAGTAAGATGGTCGCCGTCAAAAGCAGTGCTTCTCAGGCGCTCACGCTCTACGGTGCAGCGCCTCGCCCAGACGCAGGCAACAAGCAGGGTCGACCGATCAAGGTCACGACCAATCTCTTCGCGGCCGACCTACGAGGCAAATCCCTTGAGAACGTCCAGCTCCTCGCCGTGCTGATCACCCCCATTGAAGATGACGTCCCTGGTGATGACAAGAAGAAAGACGCTGGTGCGTCCGCCCCGCCTGCTCGTCGTACCCGCGATCCCAACAATATCCCACCTCGCCGCCTGCACGAGATCTTCAACTATGCTTTGAGCAGTGCTGCTCGCGAGCAGCGTCTCGGCATCACCGATCAATTCGCTAGCACCATCTGTTACGACGGACGTGCACTCGCCTTTTCTTGCGTACGTGCTCCTGCAGACTTGCTCGACTGGGAGGTGACCGTTCCTCCCAAACAAGACTTGCCTGCCGTGCCCGGCGCTCCAGGCGCTGTGGCTCCTCCTCCTGGCGCTGGCTCTTCCGGCCGTCGTCCTCGTTCGGGACGTCGCTACAAGATCAAGCTCTCTCACGCCCGGAACATCGACTTGACCATGGTGCTTGACGCCTGCCGTGGCGATCGACGCGCCATCATGGCCCAAGCCGCTAACCCCGCCGAACTCATTCAAGACTCTTTGCAAGCCCTCGACATCGTCCTTCGCCACGGTCTCCACAGTCGCTACATGACCGGCACTACTCAGGCCGCTGCTCGCAAGTTCTACGACGTCAGCAGAGCCATCGCCATCGCTCAAGGCGCCGAAATCCTTCCCGGTTTCTTCCAATCGGCTCGGCCTTGTGCTGCTGGTCTCGTCATCAATCTCGATCCTGCGTTCTCGCCTTTCGTCGCTAGGGGTCCTCTCATCGAAGTTTGCGCCAAGATCCTCGGCATGGGAGGAGGAGGAGGAGGTCCGGGTGGCGGTGGCTTTGGTGGTCGTGGCGGCCGCGGCGGTCGAGGAGGACGTGGCGGACGTGGTGGCTTTGGTGGCGAACCTGGTGGTCGCGCGTCTGCAGCTGGACCTGCTACGCTTGATCGCATCACGCAAGGCGATCAGCGAGAGCTGCGCAAGCGCCTCGTCAACATCGAAATCAGAGTAACGCATCGCGCCACCAACAAGCTCGAGTCGATGAACGGCTTCTCCCCTCGCTCAGCTCGGGAGACCGAGTTTACCACCAAGGACGGCAAGGTCTACACGATCGCTCAGTACTTCCTCGAGAAGTACAACCTCCGTCTCCGCTTTCCAAATTTGCCCTGCGCTCTGCTCGGATCCCAGAAGAACGCCGTGCCCATGGAGTTCTGCGAGGTCCTCCCCAAGGGTCCTATCCACGCTACCAAGCTCACGCCTAACCAGTCGGCCGATCAGATCCGACACTCTGCCCTCAAGCCCGATGCGCGCAAGCAGCGTATCGACCAGATCCGTCGCGAGGTCAACTACGACAACGATCCCATGTTGCGCCGTTGGGGCGTCACCGTCAGCCACACGCCCCTGGAGGCTGACGCTCGTGTCATCCCTCCCCCCGATGTCTCGTACGCTCCCGGCTCCCAGAAGCCTCGAGTTCAATTTGGAGCCTGGAACCTCGTCGGTGCCAAGTTCGTCAAGCCGGGAAGCGATCTCATCACCTGGGCCGTGGTCAACTACACACACGCTCCCATCCAGGTCATCCAGAACTTCGTGGTCGCCCAGATCGATGCTCTCAGGAAGCTTGGTGTCCGCGTCATCAATGATCGTCCAGACATTGAATCTTGCCAGTACGACACCAAGCTGATCGAAGGCGATTTGCAGCGTGTTGGCAAAGCTGCCTTTGGTAAGGCCAAGGAGCTTCTGCGGGGAAAGAAGCCTCCCGCTCCACAGCTCTTCCTGGTAATCCTCGAACAGCAGGACCAGTCGTTCTACAACGCTCTCAAGAAGGTTGCTGCTCTCAATCTCACCACTCCCGTCCCGTCGCAGTGCATCAACACTCGCAAGGCCTTCAACGAGCGTGGTCAACAGCAGTATACGGCCAATGTTGCAATGAAGATCAATGTCAAGCTCGGTGGTGTCAACCACGTCGTCTCGAGCGAGCGTGACCTTCCTCGATTCGGCTCTCGTACCATGCTCATCGGCGCCGATGTCACTCATTCCGGCGGAGGATCCGACAAACCGTCGATTGCTGGTTCCGTGGCCACCGTCGACGGTGGCGCGCGACGATACTCGTTCGAGCTGCGCACGCAGACCAACCCTCGTGGCAGAGCCGCGCAGGAAGTTATGCTTCACTCGAAGGGCATGATGCTGGGCCACCTTAGGAAATGGCAGAAGGCCAACGAAGATCGCCTGCCCGAGTCGATTGTCATGTTCCGCGATGGCGTTTCAGAGGGTCAGTACCAGGACGTGCTGGATCGTGAGCTCACAGCTATCAAGGAAGCTGCTCGCGAGATCCGACCCGATGCGCAGATCAAGGTTACCTTTATCATCTGCGGCAAGGGCCACCACGTTCGCTTCTTTGCCAAGAATGCTGGCGACAATGATCGCTCGGGCAATCTGCCCGCCGGAACCGTCGTCGACACGAGGATCGTTTCGCCGTTCGGCTTCGATTTCTACCTCCAATCGCAGGCTGGACTGGTGGGTACCGCTCGTCCTTGTCACTACGTCGTCTTGCGCAACGAGATGAACTTTTCCAGTGACGATCTGATTCGCTGCATCAATTCGCTCTGCTACAGCTACTGTCGTGCCACTCGATCGGTCTCCCTGGTTCCTCCAGCCTACTACGCCGACATCCTCTGCGAGAAGGCTCGTGCTTTCGTCTACGGAGACGATGACGGCGAGTCGTCGGTGGTCTCTACCGAGGGAGGCGAGAGACTCGTGCGCGAGATCACCGAGATGGAGTCGCAGGAGATGATGCGCCACTTTAGCAAGAACTCGGCCTTCATCGACTGTCAGTGGTACATGTGATGGAACATTCTCCGCGTCGGTTCCGTAGTGTGCCTCGTGTTCGTCCGCTGTTGTCCTGGCCTCCAGTGTCTCGCTCGTCTCTCAGAATTGGTTTCAAATGGTCGCACTTCAGCTTCGAAATGGTCTTTGCTCGTCGATGTCACTACCGTCAAGCACTGAAGAATCGCAATGTTTCCCTCTCAACTTGAGAACGTGACGATGTGTGATGGCCCGTCTGTTGTTGGAGGGATGGATGAATGAAAGCGCAGCGTTGATGGACTCCGCGAACGATGGCAAAATAGTGATGATGACACCGAGCGCAGAGAAACGCAGCTGAAAACGCACTGGCCGCCATGTGTCAGGAAAGAACTCGGGGAAGCGCTGTGATGCATCATGTGCGTGTCAAAGCTCTTTTTTTGGAAGTTCGCTGAATTTGACTCTAAAAATCCGTCGATCTCACCTTTTCTCTGACCCACATCCATCTCCTCCCCACTCCTTCTGCCGTGGTGCCTGGTGGACCTGATGATCATGACCTGATCTCGACTGTCGCCAATCTCCCTGTCCACAGAATCGACCTGCTCTGCGCAGAAGCAAATCTTTGAGCTCGACCGACGGGCGCCGTCCGTGGACAGATTGCGGTTGGAGGGCATCGATCGACGCGGTCACCTTCGCGCTACGACTTGAACAGCACCGTCATCGGATCCATCTCGAAAGCACAAGTCAAGCAAGAATGACCACGTCGCCGACCACAGCCATGTCGCAGAGGGATCTACGGGCCGCTGCGCTGCTGGAACAAGGCCGCAGGCAAAAGGCCGAGCTCGAGCGAATGATCAAAGCAAGCTTTGCGCATCCTTCCTCGTCCTCCAACAGCAGCGGCAGCACCTCGCGAGCAGGACGAATGCATCCGAAGGATGCCGCCGCCAAGCTTCTCGACGGCGAGGTCGATTTTGCTCGAAAGAACCTTCGCAACACCTGGCTCAACCTTCTCTTCACCTGCACATTCACCCGCGAGGCCCAGTCGGTGGATGCATATATTTGGGGGGACACTTGCTACAACGTCATCACCACCTATCGCTCCCACATTGCATCCGCACAGAAGGTGACGGATCCCGCCGTCCAGGCTCCTGCACGACGGGGAAAGTCTGCTCAGGATGCATCGCGTGCCAAGTCCGAATATCGCAAGTTCTTAATGGATGAGGAGATGTTTTGGCAAGAGTTGGTCGGAAGGCTGGTTCGACTCTTCTCCCTCGACGAGGCGCGCTCCAATCTTGAGGCACTTGGCATCGACGCAGACAACGAGGCTGATTCGACCGTCTCATCCTCGCTTCCCACCGATTCGTACGCGTCGCGAGCCACACGCCAGACCAACGAGCCAGACGAGAGCCTGTCGCAAGCAGCCTTGCTACCAGCCAAGCGAACTCACCTCATCACGCTGCTGCATAGGTTCCTCATCTTTTGCGGTGACCTCGCCCGGTATCGCGAGATGTCGTCGCACGACAACGACACGGGTGCCTCTGGCAACAAAAGCGGCAAGGCTCCGCACAAGCACGACTTCAGCCGCGCCTGTGCTTTTTACGAACAGTCGCGCCTCATCTTGCCAGACCAAGGCCAGCCGTCGAACCAGCTTGCCGTCGTATCGCTGTACAATCACGATACCTTTGCTGCTCTCTACTACTATTACCGAGCGCTCTGTGTCAAGACGCCGTTCGCCAAAGCAAAAGTAAATCTCGAGAAGCTGCTGGTAAAGCCCACGTCCGTCTATCTCGATGAGGCTGCGCGATCGCCCGATGGCGGTGACGTGCACTGGGATTCGGCCAGAGACCATCGTGCCCGCGATGCGCACCTGGTGGCTCGGCTTTCGACGAATGCGGAGCAGGCACACCAGCTGACCGAAACATGGATCCAGCAGGTGGTCGTCTTGCACGGCTTGTTTTATCGACGTAGCCATATCGAGCATATCATGTATCTCTCGAGATCCGTGCTGGCCACTTTTTCCACTTTGGTGCGCGCCCGAGCCTTGCGTGCCGATCAGATCGTCCAATTCCTCGTCACCGCCCTTTGCGCATCATGGACGACTCGTCTCTGGCGCGGTGCTCCTGCTTCTTCGAGTAGAGAATCGCCAAGGCCCAGTTCCGACGGTTCGGAGGATCGACATCGTCCACGCGCCATTCGCGGCGAGCGTGCCTCGAAGAAACGCACGTCGTCCCCGGAAACAGGCCGCTGTGTCGAGTTTCTGGTGACGGCGCACGTGCTCGGCGTCTTTCGCGAGCTGACTGCGGTGGATACAGCCGAGACGCGTCAGGCGTTGGATGCGAACAAGGAGCTCGAAGCAGCACTCCAGGTGGACGGACCGTCGGCTCCAACGCGCAATCTGACGGCCGTCGTCAGAAGGACGCTGCCGGCATTGCGCATTGTGACAAAGTGGACCAAAACGCATCTGGAATACATGCAGCGCATCGAGAAACGAGCGCGAGATGCCATGCAACGATACGGCGAGGCGGATCCGGACGTGGTGCGATCGGATATGGAGGTGCTGCCGGACTCGGAACGACCCGATCCTCACCACGCTGCCTACGCAGACACGCTCGAGTTGATGGACCGCTGCTGGTCGCAGTACGTGGATCTGATCAACAGTCTTCGTTACGCGTTCCCCTTCGACTCACTGCCCAACATTGGCAAGGTGGGCTCGGTGGGTGCGCCAGCGCTTTGTTTGGAGGAGGACTCGGATATGCGAGGATTTGCGCCGACGCGCAAGGCTACACAGTCGACGATCCCCGGAGGCACCACGATCAACGTCGGGATGGGCGAGGCGTGTGCCAACATGGAAGCGGTGCGACCGAGCCAGGTGCATCCGAATGAGGAGCAGCTGATGCGCATCGCAGACCTGATGATTGACGCAAAGGTGATCGCCGAGTCGGATGCAAGTCCGATCCATTTTGATGATACCAACAATGTATTTGTCTTTGAGCGGCAAAGGACAGCGTCATCTTCAGTTGGCAGCAAGCCTTCCGCTGCTGCGAACGCAGGCACATCCACTGTTCGACCGATCTCGGTCGACGATCCAGTCGAGGCCGCGATGCGTGCGGCGATGGCGCATGTCGACACAGATAAGCAAACCAGAGGCGAAGATGTCGATTCGATGGAAGAGTCAATGCGAAGTGTCCAGGTGCGAGACACGGGCGCGAATGCAGGGGATGATGCGAACAAGGCAGCGGAGCGGCTGCTTGTTCCGTCGCAGGTCAAGCCCAAGTCGTATCAAAACAAGAACGATCTGGCTCGCCAGCTGTTTGCGGCTTATCCGCTCGCGTCACAGCCGCAGCTTGGGACGGGTTCATCCCAGATGTTACCTCCCGACTTCAACTCTTCGACGTCGGCGCACGGTGGCTCGGCGAATCCGCAGGACGGTCTCCTTCCAATGTCGTCATCGCAAGCGGGTGCGGGGCAGAAAGATGTGATTCGAAATGCCAACCACATGGGCGCAAACGCCAGCAGCCACTTGCTCGCCAACGGCGCCCCCATCAGTTCCATCTGGGCTCCCCCCAGTGTCTCTGACATGGGCGGTGTTGCTTCGAGCTTGCCTGCTCACTTGCAACAGTATGCGAGCCGATCCAGTGGCTCCACGCCAGAGCCGTATCAGCGTTTCCATCCGTCCCCGCAAATGTCGTACCAGCAGCAACCAAGCTGGCAGAACGCTTCCTACTTGCAACAGCAGAACAGCGGCTTTGTAGAGCCCTACGGTCACACGACGCCGGATCCATTCAACCCTCATGGATACGTCGGAGGCTATTCGCATCAGCACCAGCCGCACCAATACCAGCAACAGGCTTCCTACTCGCCATCGCCTTTGCAAGCATCTCAGCAGCAGCGAATGACGCCTCAGCCAGGTCATGGACGTGGTGAATTCGGAGCAGGCCAGGATCTATACTATCCAGGATCGACCGCGCCTGGTGGCTCGCATTCGCCTCGCTTCCCATGAGCGACTCCTACGACGGTGCTCTACTCAGCTTGCCATGTAGACAAGCGCAAGGACAAAGACTGGCAATGCCAAAAAGGGTCGATGCGAATCTCGTAGCTTTATCGTGCGAGAAAAGATCGTGTGCCGTTGAGAAGATCTGAGTCAAATGAGTGAAATTGCAGGCTGTGGTCAATCAGAAGAAAAGCCAAAGCGAGTGCCAAAGCGACACAGGCTGACAGCAAAAGCAACGAAAAAGTCGGAAATTGCTCAAGCGCAGAGTTGCAAAGCGCTTCTCGCCAATTCGAGTCAATCAACACTTTGGCTGCTCATCATCATCATCACCAGCCGCATCACAAAGGTCCTCTCGCGATTCCGACCTGGCTGCACAGTTCAAATTAGCACACGTATTGCTAGCAACCATGCCTACCGTCGCTGTCGACAAGGAGCATTTCTACAAAGCGCTCGGGCGCACCTACACCGCCCAGGAGTTTGACGAGCTCTGCTTCCAGTTCGGTATCGAGCTTGATGATGACACCACCGACGAGGTAGCCAAAGCCGGTCTTGGCGAACGAGCTCAGCTCAAGATCGACATCCCTGCCAACCGATACGATCTGCTCTGCCACGAAGGTATCTCTCGTGCCCTCAATGTCTTTTTGGGCAACATCCCTCAGCCCCAACTCAAGCTCACCCAACCGGAAAAGATGATCGAGGTCAAGCTCAGCAAAGATGTTGCTCGCATTCGACCTTACTTTGCCGGTGCCGTTTTGAGGAACGTCACCTTTACGCCAGAGAGCTACGCCAATTTCATCGACCTGCAGGACAAGTTGCATCAGAATCTGGCCCGTCGTAGAACGCTGGTTGCTATCGGTACCCACGATCTCGATACCATTCAGGCTCCCTTTTCGTACGAAGCGCTGCCACCCAAGGAGATCAAATTTGCCCCGCTCAATAAGGAAACCGAATACGATGCCAGTCAGCTCATGGAGCTCTATGAGGCAGACAAGCATCTCTCGCGCTACCTGCACATTATCCGCGACAGCCCCGTCTACCCGATCATCTACGACTCGAATCGACAAGTCCTCTCTATGCCACCCATCATCAACTCGAACCACAGCAAGATCACCCTCGACACCAAAAACGTCTTCATCGACACCACTGCCATCGACGAGACCAAGCTCGGCATTGTGATCAACATCATTGTCGCCATGTTCTCTCAATACTGCGCTGAACCTTTTACCATTGAGCCCGTCAAGGTCGTCTACCCTGATGGAAAAGAGAAGATCACGCCGGGTTTGAGCAACGTTCGCTTCCCTGCCTCGGTCGACTACATCAACCGGTGCACCGGGCTTCAGCTTAGCCCACAAGAAATGATCGAGTATCTGCAAAAGATGGGCCACACTGCCACTGTCGATCCTGCTGCGCCTAGCGAGAAGCTCATTGTCGATGTTCCACCGACGCGACCCGATATCCTGCACGAGTGCGATCTGATGGAAGACGTGGCTGTCGCGTTCGGATTCGACAACCTGCCCAAGACGTTCCCGGCGACCAACACGGTGGCTGCGCCGTTGGCCGTCAACAAGCTGGCCGACATTGTTCGTCGTGAATGCGCGTATTCGGGCTGGGTCGAGGTTTTGCCGTTGATCCTTTGTTCGCACGATGAGAACTTTGGCTGGTTGAATCGCGAGGATGATGGTAAGAGCGCCATTGTGCTGGAGAATCCCAAGACGGCCGAGTACCAGGTGGTGAGGACCACTTTGCTGCCGGGCATTCTCAAGACGGTTCGCGAGAATCGTAAGCATGCACTTCCACTGCGGACGTTCGAGGTGTCGGATATCGCCTTCAAGGATGCCACAGAGACGGAGCGGTGTGCTAGGAATCAACGGCATGTGGCCGCCGTGTACTGCGACAAGACGGCGAGTTTCGAAGTGGTCCATGGCCTTTTGGATCGTTTGATGCTGAGTCTGGCTATCCCGCGAATCCAAGGATCAGCCAGTCCAGCCGACAAGGGTTATTGGATCCAACAAGACTCCGGGAACCACACGTTCTTAGCCGGTCGTGCTGCCACAATCCATGTTCGACTACCCAAAGAATCCTTCAACCCCGGTTCCGCCACCGAGTCTACCGCCTCAGCTCGTTCGGCTTTGGAAACGGTCAAATCGACGCTGGAAAAAGCGCTACCTCCCACCTCCAACTCCGACCACGTCGTAGGCATCATCGGCGTCCTACATCCCCACGTCTTGAAAAACTTCTCCATCGATTACCCCTGTTCAGCCCTAGAATTCAACCTTGAGCCCTTCTTGTAAACATCCTGCCCAATCGACAAACCCCACCAAAATTCCCTTCGTTAGAATCCACACTCCTCATCAATCAGTCTGTCAGAGTGCAACTCGAGTCATCTTCCTGAAACTGCACGCAGTCAACGTCGCACACAACTTCCACCAGCACTCTGTCGTCCATGATGATTGAGAAAGAAACTTGGTTGATTCATTGGAAAACATTGCAGATGTTGAAACCCGTTGCGACAGAGAGAGAGAGAGAGGAGAGATATAGAAAAGGGGAAAGAAAAACCGAGAGTCCAGGACACAAGAAGTGCACAAAAAACAAAGTAGGAACGCTAAACGCTGTAAAGGGGAATAGGGTTAGAAAGGTTGAGGGAAAAGCACGGTTGAGGTGACTTTCCTTCCTGGTGAAGAACCATGTCGAGTTAGACGTAGTCTTCCACACCACCACACTCGCAAACGAGGACGCGGTCACCAAAGGCGTCGTCGATCCGAGCTACAGGCGGCCAGAACTTGTTTTGCCTCAACTCCTTGACTGGGTAGACGGCACGGTCCCTGCTGTAGGGTCGATCCCACTTGTCTTCGGTGATAGCCTGGATCGTGTGTGGTGCATTCTTGAGCAAGTTGTCGTCCTTGGGCTGTTTACCGGCACGGATCTCCTCTACTTCTTGTCGAATAGAGATGAAAGCCTCAATCAACCTGTTGATCTCCTGGAGTGACTCGGACTCAGTAATCTCGATCAACAAGCCAGTCGAGATGGGCCACGAGCAGGTTGGAGGGTGGAATCCATAATCGATCAGACGCTTGGCAAAGTCCATGACCTTGAGTCCGACGTCTTCAAACTCGGCAACATCGATGAGCAGCTCGTGTGCGACACGGCCGCGGTCGCCGGTGTACTTGAGCTTGTAGTGGTCCTTGAGTCGGTGTGCGACATAGTTGGCGGCGAGCAGCGACGTCTCCGTAGACTTCTTGAGACCTCCCCAGCCAAGCATCTTGATGTACGCCCAAGCAATGGTCAGAATCGAGGCAGATCCCCAAGGAGCGGCAGAGATGGGGTCGATGGCCATCTCTCCACCTGTGGATGCGAGAGGGTGACCGGGCAAGAAAGGAGCAAGATGCTCGGCGACGCAGATGGGACCGACACCAGGACCTCCTCCACCATGAGGAATCGAGAAGGTCTTGTGCAAGTTCAAATGGGTCACATCCGCACCCATGATAGCCGGATTGGTGAGCGCTACCTGGGCCTGGAGATTGGCGCCATCCAGGTACACCTGACCACCGTTGTCGTGGATGATCTGGAAAGCTTCCTGGATATCTTTAAAGTAACATCCGGTGGTGGCGGGCTCGGTAATCATGGTGGCAGCCAGCTCGTTCTTGTGCAGCTCTGCCTTGGCCCGCAGATCTTCGAGGTCGATGGAGCCGTCGGCCTTGGTCTTGACGGGTACGACACGCATTCCGGCCATGATGGCGGAAGCCGGGTTGGTGCCGTGGGCGGAAGTCGGAATCAAGCAGACATCACGCTTGCCCTCGCCTTTGGACTCGTGGTAGGCACGGATGACCGAGAGACCGGCAAACTCGCCCTGGGCGCCGGAATTAGGCTGAAGCGAAACAGCGGGGAAGCCGGTGATCAAGCAGAGATCACGCTCGAGCTCTCGGATGAGAACGTCGTAGCCTTGAGCCTGGTCTTCGGGTGCAAAAGGGTGGAGCTGAGAGAATTCGGGCTTGGAAATAAGCATCATGCTCGAGGTCGAGTTGAGCTTCATGGTGCACGAGCCGAGCGGAATCATGGCGTGTACAAGCGAAAGATCCTTGGCCTGGAGCGAGTGAATATAGCGGAGCATCTGCGTCTCACTGCGGTGTGCTGAAAAGACAGGCTGTTGGAGGAACTTGGAGGTACGAGCGAAATCTGGGACGGGGGGCAAATCGGACGATTCGGCAGCAGCGTTATCGAGACGGACCTGAACTGGCGAGGAGATGGTGAGCGTCTCGGTGGAGGCGGCGTCAAGACCAATGCGCGAGGCAATCTCGATCAGATCTTCCGGCTTGTAGGGCACTTCGCCCGACTTGACGGGCTTGAGAGCAAAGGCGAAGACGTTGAGCAAGTCGGTGAGCTCTTCGATGCTGACCGTTTCGTCGAGCGTGATACCGATGCGAGTGTCGCTGATCCTTCGCAGGTTGATCTCGGCCTTCTTGGCCTCCTCGTGGACGCGTACGGCACCGATACCGGCTTTGCTGAGGTCGATGGTGAGCGTGTCGAAAAAGGCGCCGTCGCGGTTGACGACACGAACACCGAGCTCGGTGAGCTCATGCTTGAGGAGGCGAGTGAGGGCATGCACCTTTGCGGCGATCTTTCGAAGACCGTCGGGGCCGTGATAGACTGCATACATGGCGGACATGTTAGCGAGAAGTGCCTGAGCGGTGCAGATGTTGGAGGTGGCTTTTTCACGACGGATGTGCTGCTCGCGGGTCTGGAGAGCGAGACGATAGGCGGGCTCGCCTCGAGCACCTTTGCTGAGACCAACAAGACGACCGGGGATCTTGCGCTTGATCGAGTCGCGGACCGCGAAGAAGGCGGCGTGAGGACCACCGAATCCAGGAGGCACACCGAAGCGGGCAGCATTGCCGAGCGCGATATCGGCGCCCCACTCACCAGGAGGCTTGATCATGGTGAGTGCAAGCAGGTCAGTGGCAGCGATGACCATACCGCCAAAGCCTTTGACTTCCTTTGCGAGCGCTTCCCAGTCGGTAAGGCGTCCGTCGACATCGGGATATTGCACGAGAACACCGATGACATCCTCGCGAGGAATCTGATCGGCAGGAGGCAGGCGATGACCTTCTGGAGTACGGAGATCTGTTGCGACAACCTTGATACCGAAACCCTTGGCACGCTGACGAAGAACGGCAAGCGTCTGGGGCAGAACACCGCGGTCGACAAGGAAAGTCTTTCTCTTACTCTTGGTCTGACCGTAGGCGAGGATCATGGCCTCAGCAGCGGCTGTGCCCTCATCAAGAAGCGAGGCGTTGGCAAGATCGAGGCCAGTGAGCGATTTGACCATGGTCTGGAAGTTGATGAGCGACTCGAGACGACCTTGGGAGATCTCGGGCTGGTAAGGGGTGTAGCTGGTGTACCAAGCGGGGTTTTCGAGGACATTGCGGAGGATGACGGGAGGAACAAGCGTGTTCTGATAACCCATACCGATGAGACTCTTGAAAGGACGATTCATCTTGGCGATTGTCTCTGCACGCTGAGCCAGCTCACTTTCGGACAGAGGCTTGATCTGGTCGTAGAACGAGGCATCCTGCGCCAGTCGAACATTGGGCGAGACGGTGTCAGCAACGAGCTGCTCCATCTCCGAGTAGCCGAGCGCCTCTAGCATCTTGGCCGAGTCTTGATCGCGAGGACCGACATGACGGGCTTCAAACGTATCGAGGGGAGCAAAGATGGACTTGGCTACATGGCGTGCACCCAGCTCAGGCGCGTTCTCGGTCGAGCTGAGCGTGGCGAGACCGCGGCGAGTGGCACGCAGAGCTGCGGGTGCAGCAGCGACCGTGTGAAGGCGAGCATTGTTGGAGACCAGCGTGAGACGCGAGCTGGAGGCGAGTGGCGTGCTTCGGAGTGAGCGGGAAGCGACGCCGCGCGATCGGACGAGAAGCGAAGGAGCCATCATGGCGACTTCTTTCAGAAGCAGTCGGAAGAACCGAATGGGCTTGCGAAGAAGACTTGCTTGTTTTGGTCACCTGAGCGACAAGCACCCTGATTTCGAGGAGCTGGAGAGGAAGTTGACCGCGACCAGACCCGATGTGGATGCTTGCTGCTTGTGTGCGAAGACCAATCTGAAGCGTCCGCTGGTCACTTTTGCAACAGGTCTATGACGATGTTGGTGGTGGTGACGGAAAGGTGCGACAAACGAACTCGATCTCGAGCCTACAACACAAGATCGAATGTGTTCGGTGGCTATCTTGACATTCTGGGCTATGGCTATCCCCACGCTCTGATGAGAATTATGAAACTCCTCTTTCTGTCACAAGAAAAGATTCCTGCGGGACCAATAGCGCCTCAGAACTGCAAACGGATTAGCAGCAGCAGCAGCGTAACCTCAGCCTCAGCCTCAGCCTGAATACGGTGCCTTGACCGGTTAAGGTGAGATGTGGCCTGAAAGCCAAGACAAAAGCCTGCGAAGACCCTTCTGACTCCCACTCGCTCTGTGCTCTCGTGCATAAGATCGCATATGGCCCACGGCAGCTTTTTAAATAAAAAAAAAACTTTCTCGACTGCTGCACAACCGGAGTGCAGATATCCGACACACACACACACACACACACACACACACACACACAAGTCGCGCTTCCACGATAACGCTGCTCTGCGGCCAACGCGAAATTCTCGCTCGTGGCAAGATCGGAACCTGAAAAAGAAGAAAAGCTTGGAGTCGCCCGTGTGCTTATTTTTCCGTTTCACGAGAAATGCAATTGAACGCTCCTTTTTCACATTGCAAGCCGGGGTAAGGAAGGTGTGTTTGACATAACGGCTCGATTCTTATTCGTCGACAATGGCTACCCTTCCCAAGGAGACATCGCTCCCATGTCCTTCGTTGAAGCGGACGTGGTAAAGTCTGGGTTTTCCTAGTTGGACCTACAAAGCCACCGGTCAAGCTGCTGCAGTGACGAGTGTGTCGGAAAGTGGGCCGGCCGCTCAGCTTTTGTCGCAAATACCCGAAAATCCAGGTGATCTACCTCTTGCCTCTTTTAGTAATCTCGACTGCCTCTAATGGTAGGTGACAAGATCTCTCTTATCATTTTTTTCGGGTGGTCCGTGTCAGCGCTGCCGTTTCCGTCCGGTCTTTTCCCACTGCGCTGTCATCTCACTCCGCATTCCTCTTGCTCTCTACATTGTCACACGCGGCGCTCAGCGCAGTACGGTATGCACATGAACAAGGCTTTTGAGGCCTGAGCACATGACCGACGCTTGCTGGTCGTATGAGTTTTGAGATCAACCGAGGATGCGAGGTCAGGAGCAGCTGACGAAAAACAGAACAGATGCCCTGACCGGCAAATCCGAAGGTGCACCTTCTTCCGCTTCGTCCCATCTTCTGGCTCATCAGGGTCCAAATTCGACTTTTTTCGCCACTTCACTTTGTTACGTCCCGTAGCTGTCTGAGGAAACATCGACTCGCCCTTGTTGCGCACACGGCCGTCCAAGCCATTCTTTGAGGCAACCTGGATCCTACAGCTCAAGATCCCAAGGTAGGCACAATGTATAGCATTGAAATGCGGTCGAGTGCTAAATGCCAAAACTAGGGTACTGGTTGGCCAGCTTTCTGAGTTCGGTGTCGCAGTCTACGATGCTGATCTTCTTGCCCGCCAAGACCATATACGTCTGATTTGGTGCAGCTGCTGCCGTCTTTGGCGCGCCCTGCCGACTAGCCGTCCACGTCTTACCGTTGCTCGAGCGAGAAAACGTCTCTACGACTCCATGACGATGCATGAGTTCCATGGCCGACACGCAGTGCGCATCCGCTACCACTTGCACATCCGCTTCCACCTTCTTGCTTTCCTCCGTCTCCTCCAGTGAAGATTGAAACGTCGACGTCGGTCCGTCCAGATGCAGAAATCGTACGGCTGAATTATCTTCGTACCTTCTTGCTCTTGCAGTGCGATCATGATCGTTGAGCACTCGCTGCGTTCTACGAAGCACTTGCCAAGCATCTTCGAGAACGCTTGCCATATCCGAACCTGTTCCTGACAGTGTAGACCCAGTCGACGGAGGCACCCGCTCGATGAGCACCAACGTCAGCAGGCGTCGTGTGGAAAACGAAACTCTGTATTCGTCGCACTCGAACGGATGTTCTTGCAGCGATGCAAGAGTCTCATACGAGATGGGCGTGTCGCTGTATCCAAGATAACACCGAAAGCTCTGGAATGGCTGCGGCTGCTCGTATCCCCATCCATCGAGCTCAAAGTCGTGATGCTCCGATCGTACCGACATCCCACCGAGCGATGTATCCGGTGGCTCTGGCGTGCCCATTCGCTCTGCAAACGGCTTATCGTGGGAGGTGCTAAAGATGCTCGCAGCGGTGGCAAGTTTCGGAGAGGCGGCTGCTGGTTCAGATCGCAGCGCTTTGGTGTTGTACCACGCTGCCGAGGTCACAGAAATCGATGGAAACGCTTTGGCGCTAGCACTGCTTCGTACCGATGCGACATCCGAAGCTCGCGTCGCGTTTGAAGTCGAGACAGCGTCATCGCCCGATGCGACCGTCGGCGTCACCTGAGTGTCCAGTTCCAACTTGCGGACGCCCCATCGATCAGGTTCGACAGCAATTGCTCTATCGACGAGCAGATCAGCCCGAGAATCTTCTGGCAGCGGTGTCGCTGCGATGCTTGACGAATCTGCCGCGGCATCTCCATCAATACCTAGCGCCTCAGCAAGCTCGCTGACATCCACTTCTGGCTCCAGAATCGACACTTTGGTCACCACGCTGGCATTGGCATCTGCGCCATCCGTGTCGAAGGACGCATCAGCGAAACGATCGCCCTCTGAAACGTCCCCTTCCTGCTCAGGTATTGCTGACGCACTCTGCATTGAAGCATTCGCCTGAGTTTGCAGAGCACTGGTGGTTGATGCGCTCGCCAGCCCGAGTGATGTACTGACTCCACGGAGCACCGACTCGGCACCGTTCCACATCTTGCCTCCTGCCTCTTGAATGGGAATCGCGTCGGCTATTCGTTGCTGGAAGAGCTGCAGCGGGCTCGATGACTCCCCCGCTTCTACGCCGTTCGTATCCTTGTTGCCGCTAGGCGCTTCGATCGGCGAAGACGAAGTAGGCACCTCTGCCTCTCCAACACTCGTGTCGGCACGGCTGAGATCGGAACTCACTATCGAAATGTCGGCAGCCTCGTCCTTCGCTGTTTTGGTATTCGTCGTCTCGCTGTGCGCTGAAGTATCGGCGTTCCCGCGAAATCCAAGCTTTCCCAATCCACTAAACACGCTGCCCCAATTGGACCACTTGGTCGAATCAGCAGCAGTCGATGAGGCATAGCTCGATGCACTTGTCGAGCGTTGCTGCGAGGCAGGCGAAGAGACGACTCGCTTCTTGTTGATGCCGCCGCCTCCACCACCACCACCTGCAGCCAGCAGACCACTGCGCATGTCTCTTTTGCTCGGATTGCTGGTCGAAACCCCTTTCTCTCGGATTGCTCCCGACGTTCCCCTTTTGCGTCCGTCGCTGGTGCTCGACACGGATGCTGCACGAATCAGATCGCGCTCTCGTTCCAGACCTGTGAGGTGGCTGACAACTCGGCGTAATAGCTCGGCTTTGGCCTGCGACTCCATGGATGTATGCGATGAAACGGGACCGCCCTGAGGAGATATTTCTGATCCGTTGTGTTTGAGACTTTGGCCTGTCTCGTCGCCGTCCTCTTGCTCATCTTCGGAATCGAGACAGCCTGCATCGGTAGGCGGCCACAGAGCCATGGTGTCTGACAGGAGTACCACATCGCGATCGCCATGTTTGCCCCTTTTCAGCCTCTGTGCCGCGTCCGATTCCATGAGCTGCACCAGCTTTCCTCGGGGAGCTCTGGATACCACCGGAAAACCCTGTACGCACTCTGTGAACAGGCCCGTCTGCTGCACCACATCTGCATTGGTCGCCACTTCGAGATCCCAGCTCCAAGCCCACACCGAAAAGTACTTCTCCAACGATCTTTCGAGCCCTGCCCTGCCCGCTTTTTGGGACAGCACATGGGCAGGACATCCGTTGAGCAATGCCCAGTCTCTCCATGCTCGCCTAATGCTTTCTTCCAACCAAATGTCTGGCAATAGTGCGTCGTGATGCTCCCTACTGCTTTTCGCATTTGGCTCTGCACCTGCAGGAGGCGATCGTGTGGTGAAGGGCAAGTCGATGCTTGCATGTACCCATATACCATGTTCGACCTCGACAAGAATCATGCGACGTTTGCTGGAGTGGACGTTCCACGATCGACCTTTGCCTGCAGTCTGCTCAGCTGATCGACTGCCGCTTGGCCTCGACACCATACTGCAGAACTCGATCATGCCTTTTGCCACACCAATTTGACGCAGCATACGGTCCTTGAGCGCAGCTCGATCTCGACTGGTATAGAAGAGGATCTGTGCCGCTTCGCGAGCCGTCTCTTCCGCGTCTGCATCTTCGGCTTCTTCCTGTGCAGTGCTAGCGGACTGGGATGCCGCTTGACATGGCGGCTCGATGTGTCGCTTCTTCGGTGGCTTTAGTGCTGGGCAGAAGATGGTGAGATACGAAAGGGAGGCTGGCTTGAATTTCGCGTGGGATGAAGATGAGGTTGCAGAAGCTGTCGATGCTCCGAGCGAGGAAAACGATGGAAGGAAGGACATGGCTCCCAGACTTCTGCAGCGACCTTCAGCGCAGGCGCACGGTCAGCGCAGATCCTCCTCGGAATAGGAACCACCTCCCAGCTGAGCAAAGCGGTCGTCGACGGTCCGATGATGACGATGACCAGTCCTGAGGCTGCGACTGCGGTCTCCGAATGCTCTCAAAACAGTGTTGGAGTGGAGGGAAACGCGCCCAAAGCACACACGCATGCACACCGTAGCGAAGGATTCGTTCAATTGAATTAGCTGAACCCTGACATTTTGACATTTGCGACTCATCACACCCATGGCAACCCGTTCTTGTCACTCTTATGGTATTCGGCGTGATTATTGTCACGTCAAAACGTCTTGGACGAGGCAAGGCAAAGCGTTGCATCATTCCTTGACGGCTCATGCCACACTGTATATCTACACGAACACGGTGAATAACTTCGATTGGATAGGATGGTGTCCAGAACACTCTAGGCGGCAAAGCTGCGCAAACCCGAAGCAAGCTTGCCGACCTCGGAGATTTGGGAGATCTTGCAAAGGGTGCCCTTGAACTCGGGCAGGTACCGAGCGCCTGTGAGCGGATCCGTTACTGAGCCGGCGCCGGCGGCGGTGATCAGGCGGAAGCTGCCTGCGCAAATAACAAAGTTCTGCTCGAGTGGGTCGTAGCCAGGCACATCGACGGCGTCACGCGGACTGCGCTCAGCCAACGAGATGATCTGCTGGGCCTTTTGAGCCACTGCGGGAGCGGGCGAAAGATCAATAAGACGCTTGGCAAAGCTCGCCGCCATGGCGTAGTTGTTGACTTTGCGAGCTTCGGTCATGGCACTACGGAGCGCCAAGGTCTGGTGCTGAGGCTGCAGCTGCGTATGGGTGAAGAGCGCCGCGAGCTCGAGGTTGCGTGCGACATTGTCTGGTTCGTCAGCAGCAAGCTTACGACGGCCGAGCTCGATCGAGATACCGAGGATGTACTCGCGGCAGAGCACAATCAGGTCTCTGATCTCGGTCGCTTCGGCCTCGGTAGAGGCAGGTGTCAGGACAAGCTGATGCAACAGGCGACGGAAGACCGTCTCGGCCTCGCCGAGCTTGTTGGCGCTGACGGCGCGATAGCCTTCCTGCAAATCGCCAGAAGCGAGCTGCTTGACCGAACGAGGCGAGGCGGGATGCGCTTTGGTCACCTTGCCATCGCTCTCTTCGTTGTTGCGTCGCAGGTGCACCTCGATGGGTCCCGCGCTTGGCGCAGCTGGCAAAAAGTTGCGTGCAGCGACGTAGGATGACAGGAAGAGCGGCTTGAGGGGAGCAAAGTCGACAATACCGGCCTGCCTCGAAAGCAACGTCATGGCGGTCTCGAACGAACCCGCTGCGGCATGATCGGAAGCTACCGCGGAGTTGCGCAGCCAATGCTCAGCTTCGGAACTGCCAGCTCCTAGGCCTTCCAATGGTGTTTCTTCCAATGGCGCTACAACAGCCGCCTCCTCTTCGGGTAAGGCCACTTCCTCCTCGGCGAGATCCCAAGCTTCCTCGGCCTCTCCAAAGTCCTCTGGCGCAGCGTCGAAGCCCTCTTCTTCCTCCTCCTCGGATTCTTCGAGCGCTTCGCCGTCGAGCCACGACTCGATGTCGTGCGACTTGCCACCGTTGAGTGCATTGTCCTTGAAGATGGGTCCGCCATCGTTGCCCGCGACGAGAGCTCGATCGAAGTAGCTCTGCTCGCTGCTCAAGATCGGCCAGTTGTGGAGGTAGGCCTGCGACACAGGAGTAGGGGGAGCCAACCTGGACGGGCCTTCGCCCAAGTCAAGTTGGCGGTCTACCTCTGCTGCCTCTTCCTCCATGCCGGCTTGCGAGGCGATGGCAGCTGCACGTTCTTCCAGCCCGTTGCACTTAGCTGCAGCATAGGCCAAGGCTTCGAGGCCGACGTCGGAGAGCACACTACTGCGCGCTTCGGCGTTGCCGAGGTAGAGGGCATTGTGAAAGCGGCTGAGGTGATCGCCACGCTTGTCGGCGATGACCGACATCTTGGCGAGCTTATCGGTGTTGCCGGTGATGAGATAGAGGAAGCTGAGCTTGTCGAAGCTCTTGGTCCGCTGATAGGCACGCTCGACAATCTTGTGGTTGCCTTGGCGAAGCGCTGCGGTGGCCAATCGATCCCACACTTCGTCGACGTTGAGCGACTCGGCGGTTTCCAGGGCTACGTCGAGGTTGCCGCACTCGATGGCGAGGTCGAAGCGCGTGCTCTTGTCCTGAACAAAGTGCAAGGCGATCTCGGGGTAGCCTTTCTTTTGCAAGAAGGCGATGATGGCCTGTCCGACGAGGTTGCTGTTCTTGATGATGGTGAGGACGTCGTCGTACTTGCCCTGGACGAGCGCAAGCTTGAAGCGGAACTCGGTGGGGTCGATGGTGATGTTTTGGGGACGGGCGAGACGATCGAGCACCGAGACGGTCTTGCCCTTGACGCGGGTGAGGTAGACGGGCTGCTCGAGCGTCTTGATGATGCCGTTGTCGCCCTGAGGAAGCGCATACTTGATGTGATTGAGGGTGCTGTAGAGGAGCACGCCGCTCTCATCCCAGGCGGCGCTCTTGATCCGGATGGTCTCGTGGATGAGGTTGCTGGAAGAAAACGACTTGTCGGCGAGCGTAATGGTGTGCTTGCTGAGCAGCGCCACCATGCTGCCGTCGATGCTCCAAACGACGTACTTCACAGGGGGACTGGTGAGCTCGGCGAGCGTCTTTTGCTGCTGAATGTCATAGAGGATGACGCCGGTGGCAGTGCTGAGGATCAAGCTGGCGGTGCCGCCAAAGAAGATCTCATTGGTGGGCTGAGGAGGTGTGATGGTCTTAGTGACAGCGTTGTTGAGGTCACGAATTTCGATGGTTTGAGCGGCCTTGTCAAGCACGGCGAATCGGTTGCGAGCGACAAAGATGGCGCTGGAGCCCTGTCCACGCTTGCCTACGCTGGAAGACTCGGCCAAGTCGCCGCCAGCATCGCGAGGCAGGGGAGCTACGTCGAAGGTGCCTTGATCTCCGTTGACCGAGGTGACAATCACAGATCGCTCGGCCGGATTGAAGCTGAGCGTGCGAGGCGGCACGTATTGGTTTCCAAGACGCTTGACGCTGAGGAGAGCATGGTCAGCACCCGTGCTGTAGTCGAGCGAACGCACCTGCTTGTCGCGAATGTAGTAGAGCGTGTTTTGGTGGACGGAAAAGGCGGGGCGTTCTCGCTCGAGCTTGAAGACGATGAGACCATTGTCGTGACCGGCAGCGAAAAGATTGAGCGTCGGATGAGCCGTGAGCACCCAGAAGCGGTCGCTTTCTCTGCGGAAAGTCTGAACAGCGGTGCGCTTGCCCATGTCCCAAACACGAATGGTCTTGTCTTCGGCGTCCGAGATGATGAGCTCGTGTCGCGGGTGGAAAAGGGCGCAGGAGACGTTGTTGAAGTGGCCACGGCAGGTGTCGACCTCCCAGGCCTTGGTATCCGACATCCTCCATAGCTTGATCTGACGATCGTCACCGGCCGAAACGATGAGGGGCAAAGTCGGGTGGAAGGAGGCCCAGTTAACACCGCGATCGTGGCCTTCGAGGACGTACTTGACCATGGCGTCGGTGTTGCCGAAAAGATCAGCTTGTCCGCTGTTGGCGCGGGCGATCTGCTCCTCGATGCTCATCGGCTGGGCAGAGGTGTTCTTCTTACGCAGACCACTGATATCCCAGACGCGAACGGTTTGATCCATGGATGCCGATACGATGAGGTCTTCCTTGAGATGGAACTGTGCACACATGACGTAGTGGTTGTGACCGGTGAGGATGGCGATGCAAGTTCGGCTCTGCCAGTTCCAGATGCGAATAGTCTGATCGTCCGAAGCACTGAGAATCCAGGGGTGTTCATGGTGGAAGAAGACCGTGCGGACGTAGTCGAGATGGCCATTGAGGGTGAAAAGGCATTTGCGGGTCTTGTGATTCCAGACCTTGATCTTGTAATCGTCACCACCACTGACTAGAAGCGGTTGCGAAGGATGGAAGCAAATGCCACGGACGGGACCATCGTGCTCCTCGAGACGGTCGTAAATGGTGCCGGTCTGATAGTTCCAGAGCTGGATCGAGCCATTATGGAGAGACGAGGCTAGGAGGGGAAGACGGGGATGAAATGCGATGCCTTTGACGCGATTTGATTTCGACTCGAACTTTGTGAGCATCTGCATGGTGGAGAAGATGCTTGCTCGAAAGAGTCGAGCGGCTCCCTGAGAGGTGAATGAAGTTGCAGTGCTGCGTCTACGGGTGTTGCGGTGGTGTCAAGCCGTCTTTTCGAACGCGGGTTCGTGAGCAGCAGCAGCAGCAGCGGTCCGTTTGCTTCCCCCTTCGTCGCAAACGAACGGGCTTGGAAACGAAAAGGCAAGATGAAGGGCGCGAAGAGACGAATTCGAAGAGGTGTTGGTGTTGGAAAGAGTTGACGATGCGAGTGATGATCTTTCTCTATGTCCTTGGCTGTCTGTCGCACTCTGCCCGAGTTGCTCTGCCACGTCCCGAGAACTGACAGACGTGGCTCGAAAGGGCTGCGGTTGAGAAATGGCCTGTGCTTGGCGCTTCCCAGCAAGGGCACGCTGTCTCTCTCGTTCCCACATCTCTCTCTCTCTCTGTGCATGTCTTGAAATTGAAATACTGGCGTGCATTTCTTCCTACCGTGCGATTTGTTCTGGACTTGACGTCTGGAAATTCGATTGAAATCACTTTGTATTCATAAATGTTGCGTGTGAGCCGATGGGTTGTGTTACTTTACACGGTTACGTCGGTTCGCATTGTAAGATCGTAACAACTATAGTGAAATCATACAGAACAGACTCACGTGATGGTCAGCGTTGCGCGTAATTTGTGTTGCTCGTCTTTCCTTACTGGTTGCTTGGATGCTGGGGAAAGGTTTGTATCTGCAGCTCGACAACTTGGAAGTCGGGTCGACGATTCCGCATGCATCCTGCTCCGTCTTGGCATGGTGATGACGACCATCCTCTTCACGACACAATGGCCTAAACCGTTCGAACAGCATCACTGCATATCCCACGACTACTCGGTTACCTTGTCGAACGCATCCATAATGAACTCATCACAGCAGCTGCTTGGGCTTGACAGCTCTCTCTAACGACTGCGGAAAGAAGAAAGCCGGCATGACATCGCATTCGACGCAGTCGGACGCTGCTCGACGTCGAGGATTGCGGCGCTCAGGGTCGCGATGCAGTCACTCGTCTCGTCTGGACGTTCCTCTGCTGGATTTGGGCTCCAATATGGCCTTGCAGCTGGCCCACGAGCACAACGGTTTCTTGCTGTCGAGAGCACACGACAGCTCGCCCGATCGTCGCAACCATATAATGAGCGCGCTCCGCAGTCGCAAAGCCGACATCGGCAAGGCCCAATCGTGCGGACACTGCTACCAACTCACCGCTAGGCTCACCGAGTCCCTCTTGCATCACCTCCTTTTCGCGAAGGGCCAGCTTCCCGAGCCTGTCAGCTTGTTACACAAGAGGAAGGAAATGTCCTTGCACAGCAGCTCGACCTCAGCCCGACGGCGCTCCTCGGGTGGCTCTCATCGTGCAAGGAAGGAGGAGAAGCTGCTTCGAAAGCTGGACCAGCTTCGACACTGTCTAGAAGATGCCGTCAGGCATCTTGGCTCCGACGCGGACAACAACGGAGAGGGGCCATCAAGTCGTCCTTACCCTACTTTGCCGCAAACCATTGCTGCCGAGGACGCAAGACTGTTGATCGTCATGGGCGCCAGTGGCACAATGCCTCGCGAAGTGTTCGTCCTCGACCTGCTCCATTCCATCGGACGATGCACAACGACAACAGATGATAATCTAGATCTCCATCAGGCAGACGACAAGATCGACACCAGCGAAATCGAACTGGCCCAGTTCTTCTCCGATGCATCTCAAGCACAGCGTGATCTAGCCCGAGTCAAGACCAGCAGCAATTGGGAACGCAAGCTGGTACGGCTACTAGTCAGTGACGAACGTCTCGAAGCATTTCTGGGATCACCGTTGGCACCGACCAAAATTCATGTCTTTCTCAGTGCTCCTACCACTTTTCGCTGTCCGGGGTGGTCAGCGCGCCATCATCTCGACTTCGACCTTGATCACCTTTGCGGACCGACTGCTGCCGTATCGGACGATATGGAGCTTGCAGCTGGATCGGATGAGACCAGCATTTCCTTACCCAGTCCGTCGAAGTTGGCGTCGGATCGCAAGAGGGCACCGCCGAGTCCATTGCAAAACCATGACGAGAGATGGCTTCGGAACAAGTCGGCATGCGCGTCGTCCTCGTCGGTAGCCGACTCTTGGCCCGGCGACAGCGCCTCGGAGCTTCTCGGAGAGTCAAGCATCAGCTCCGTGTCTGACGACAGTCGCCCTCCGTCCGTGACCGACAAGTCTTGGCCCGTAGCAGTTGGAAGCAGCCGAGCAGCAGGTGCTGCCGAAGGCTGGCTTGCGAGCCGCGATAGTCCGCAAATGAGCTGTCTAGTTCAAGGCTCTGACAGCATCAGGGCGAGCGGCACTGGATCCTCGCTGGGGTCATCCACTGTGTATGGACACGATCCAAATGATGCGGCGATCGACTTGTCGCGAGACCTCACTTCCAGGTGCGACGCGTCGTTTGAGCCAGATGGTCGTGATGCCGGCGCCGTTGGCCCGAGTGTGGACAAGCTCCACCTCGAGGCTGGAGCGGCACTCGATGCCAAGGCTGGTCCTCGACGTCGCTCTCGCGAGCCAAAGGAGGGAAGTCTGCTCAGCCGCAACCTGTTGAGAGCAAAGCAGAGCCGACAGAATTCGTACGCGGCCTCCGACTCGAGCTCGGCGCAGTCCGTCGCTTCGTCTCTGAAGCGTGCGCCTCGCTGCGCTGGTCTCCAGATCGACTTTACCGACCCCGAGGAGGTAAATGACGGATCTGTTGCTGCCGCAAAATTGCCCAAGGTCGGTTACTGCTGGTATCAATGCGAAGCTGTGCTGGAAGGCTATCGCTGACCTTGGCCGCACAGAGCTAGTTGTCTCTGCATCATATCTGTACTCAATCAACGCTAATTTATTCTTGCATGCCAGCATTTCACAGCCAAGCTCATGGCGATTCTTCTGCAAAGTACAAGAGGTGGTTCCTAAGTGATGAGGACGACGACGAAGAAACAAAGTTGAAGCAAATTTTGGTCTGACAGAGCGGGAAAGGTTGTGATACCTGCAGCACTGTCGCAGCCTAACACGCGACTGGTTTCACCTTAACGTGTGATGCCGCCGACCAACGGCAAAGAGTAAGAAATTGAGTCGACGGCTGCAAACCTGTGGGCTAAAAGTCAGTTTTTGAGTGATGACAATTGTGAATACTGAAGTTGAAATCCAAGTTATAATAATTCTTTGTTTTTTGAAATGTTTTGCATTTCTGCCGATTTTGCAGACTTTTTTGTCAACACATGAGCCGCACAGCCAGACACAGGGGCTCTCAGCCGCAAAGCTCTGATATTGAACGAGCGCACAACGACGCGCGAAAACCCTGCCGATCTTGTCTTGAAATGAATTCAATTGAATTCATTCGAGCAACTTCAAATTTTTGGCGCTGCAGCTGCACACCGCCGCCTGCGTCTTCCGCCGCCGGGCTGTTTACAAAGGTTTAGAGCTGCAGGGCGAGACGGCGGCCTGGCCCGTCTTGCCTTGTCATGCCCGCCCCGCCTCTCGGCAGCCTCGCCCTCTCCCGCTCTGACTTTGTTGACTTTCCAACTCGCGCTGGCTTTTTGAATACAAAGAAATTCGACCTGCTTCACTGCACCGGTGGCTCAGACACGGCAGTGCAGCAACACATTGTGAACCGCAAGGCTCGAGGAAATGGAATGGCTGATTTCCCCCTCTTTTTCCTCCTGCAATCTGAGGCAGCGGCATGTGTAAGAGAGAAAGTGTGTGGAAGCTCATCGGGATTGAGGGGCTCTGTTGACCTTTGCGGGCCACACGATGGCCAGCATGATGCAGTATCTCATTTGGCTCGACTCGTGGTCATCATCATCCATCATCCATCATCCACAATCCACCATCAGATACCCTTTCGCTTCCTTTCCTCACACAGTTCACTCTCTCTGTTCTGATTCGCCTCTGCAATTGTCACGCCTTTCCTCCAGTCTTGCCTTCAGCACTCGGCTACCACAATCTTGACATCCAAACTTCTTCTTCGACATTTAATACATAGGCAAAACGCCCAAAACACCCAAGTCGCAGCTTCATCCATCTCCGGAGCACGCACAGGCTCGCTTCTTCTGTCCTTTCTCACTGCAACACCATGTTGAGACTGATCACATCAATACTCGCCGCTTCGAGCTTGCTCGCCGGTGTATCTGCTCAGACATACGGCATCGGTGATCCCAACAACGTCACCTCGCTGCAGGGTACCTGGACTACGGGATCAGGTCACGTTCTCACCGGTCTCAACTTCTACGATCCCGTCAACAACTCTTTCATCTACCCATCCACCGCAGGCCAATCGTACAGCTTCACCAACGACGGATACTGGGAACAGGCTCTTTACCTCTACAACACCAATCCTGCCAAGCCCAATTGCGTTTCGGCACAGCTCATCTGGCAGCACGGCACATATACTCTCAACAGCAACAACACACTCACACTCAATCCTTTCAAGGGCGACGGCCGTCAGCAGATTTCGGATCGATGTGCGGAAAACTCCAACTACGTCCAGACATACGATCAGAAGGAGGACATGACCGGATTCGAGATTCATCTTGATACGAGATTCAATACGCCCATGTACAAGCTTCGACTGTATCAGTTCGATGGAGCACCGAAACCAGACATGTGGCAGGTGTTCAACCCTCCTCAGATGCTACCGACACAGCCTCTGCACGAAGAGGTGATCGGGGAGCTCAATTCGTCGTAGTCGTTTCCATGGGAGAAAAGCGAATGCGCCTTCGTACTCCTCTTTGTTTACCTAGAACCCACTTGTCTTTTTCTTTTTCTCACACTCCTGCATCTCTCGGACAATCATGTTGTTTTCTTCTATCGCCTTTCATTTGCATGCTGTTACAGGTCATGGGAGACGGAAGAGCCAACGAGTGTTGTACATGGCCGCTTGTGCGACTTGATCGATAGGTACACCTTTGACGCTAGCTACAGTAGCAGCTACCAGACCGATGATGCATGGCTCGTTGCGACCCTTGACCAACGAGTCTGGCTTCCATTTTTCCTTCTTCACCGATGCAGGTTGGTAAAGAGAGTGCAGTTCGGGGTTGGATTGCTTGAAAGCCTGGATATGAGGGTGGGAAGCATGCGTCGAGCGAGGATCGCACCACGGCGCATCTGTTTCCAGCATGAGTCTTGACAAGGGAATATGCTTGATCACTTCCAAGTTGTCTTGCGTCTTGAGCGAGCATCCGTTGACACCGATGAAGAGACCTAGATCGAGCAGTTCCTTGACCTCTTCGGTGGTGCCGGTGAAACTGTGAACGACGCCAACACGTTTTGCTTGTGGATCATCTTTGTGCTCTTCGGATGCGTGTGACAGAGCGGTGTGGATCTCGCCTATGCGTGGTTTCAGAATGTCAACAAAGTCGACATGAGCTGCTCTTGAATGGAGAAAGAGGGGCAGTTGAACTTCTGCTGCCAACGAGAGCTGAGATGCAAAGTGCTTCTTCTGGACATCAGCTGGCGAGAAATGCAATCGATCATAGTCCAGCCCGCATTCTCCTACTGCTACAACCTTGGTTGCTCCTTCCTTGCGCGAGTCTAGAATCAAATCTTTGACCTTCCCGAGGTATGCCTCTGGCCCCTCTTGGCATGATTCCATCTCTGACGATCTGGTCGGATGGCATCCGGCAGTCGAGTAAAAACCGTCGCACGACTTTGCGAGCGAGAGTGCTTCGTGTGATTCGGCAAGGTTCCCGCCGGTCAGTATCTGAGAGATGACACCTGCTTCTATGGCTCGATGACGAACTGTATCGAAATCATCCTCGTGCGCTTGCTTGCCGTGATAGTTGCCGCGAAAGACTGGATCGGTAAGGTTGACGCCGATGTCAATGAACTGTGGTCTGGTCGTCATTGTTCGAGCAGCGAGCACAGGTTTGAGGGTGTAGTTGATGGATCGCGTTGCGACGGCGCGCAGCATCTACCTACTGAATCGAAGTCAAGACTGCGACATTGACATCAACGGTGCTGGACGAAAGGGATCTTTGAGGTGTTCCGAGAAGCACATCTTCTCGCAAGCTTTCGTCCTCCACACCAACACCTTGACGAGAAAAAAAAAAAACAGTAACCAGCGGCTCTAGCGGCCTAACATTCAGCGTTCTCCTCTTTGCCGGACGAGACATGCCGCACGTTCCGATTGCGGAATTGCCGTGGAGTGCAAATCCGCAGATCACGGACACTTGCCGCATTTGATCGGTCATGTCAGTCAACTGTGTAAATCACTGGGACCCACTCTGTCCAACCTTCGGGCGTCGTTCCGCGACGTCTTCAGACACCATCGGCTGTGAAATGAGGGACAAAGATCGGAAGAATGATCATGAGGTTGTAGGGGGTCAACAATGCGAAAATTCAAGCCCACCGACCGGCAAATCATGCGTTGGAATCCCACAACAAGAATTTTCGGAATGACCGATTTGGAAGAAAGCAGAATTCGGGGTCCTCCTCTCGTGCCTCGTGCTCTTTCGGAAGTGCACCGCCGCAATGGCCTCTGTGTGGGAACTCGTACTTTAGTCGTTCTGCGTACTCATGGTAGTTATCGCTTGTGCGGCAAAGTCGAAGCGTTTATGCTTGCTTTGACCGTGGAAGAGGCTGTGCTGTGGAACTGTGAATGTGTACATTCGTGTGTTGATGTGTTGGCTTCCTTTTCCGAGGCTGATGCTACTCTACCAAAAAATTCTCCACCTTTCTTTCGGTGTCACGCCTCTGAGCCGCCGCGCTTCTCTGACTGCGCTTGATTCGGCTTTGAAAGTGTTGACTTCCTCGTTCTTCCGGTTCTGTGCGCAGTCCGCAACATGATTGAGGCGAAAGAAAGGGCTTCGTGAATCCTTCCCCTGAACCCTGTCCTCACCCTTCCTGTCAATGCTTCTCTTCTCCGCCATCACCTCGTCTCTTCTTGTCTGCACCTTCTCCCGCAATCTGGTGCCACTCCTTCTCTTTGAAGCTTGGAGTCTCTCCGACCCATTCCAATCACTGCTCGTCCAGCTCGTCCGATAGGGTTTTATTGGCTTGACGATCCTTGCAACTCGTTCTCGAGCTTCACTTTTCCTGGGACGCACAAACGGGCTCCAGAATCTTACGACTGCTTCCTTCAAGCCCATCTAGCTATCACAAGGTCTCTTCTGCCGGCCGAACCGCTTCAACATGGCCGCTTCTAGCTCCTCCTACCTCGCCGCCAAGAGCATGGCCTGGGCAAGTGGCTCCCTTGCTGCCGCCGCTCGAACCAGGCCAGCTCTCCGTCCTGTCAGCCAGGGCGACGTTCTTCAAATCTTTGTGCCCGGCTTGAGACCTCCTGCTTCGAGCTACTCCACAGCCATCACGAAGCACTACCATCAACGGCGTAAAGTTCAAGAGACACAAGCCTTCATTCATCGCAGGTTCGTCCGCTACCAGTCGACAGAGACGCAACAGCGGTCCTCGACGTCAACACAAACCAACGAACATACCTATCCCCCTCCTAGCACATTATCCAAAGATGCCAAGTCAGCCGCTTCTCCATCCTACCAGGGCCAGTCGGCCGGTGCTGCTCCCAAGGCACCCTCCGCCGTCAGCCCGCTCCCGGCCTCCTCCAATACTGCAGCAGAGCTCGGCTCGCCCGCCAACCAGACAGCCGCCTCACAAACCATGCTGGCGGAGCAAAAGGCAAAGGAAAAGGAACTCGAGGCCAAAAAGCCAAAAGGTCCTCTCTCCACACGCATCTGGGCCAAAGTCAAGGAGGAAGCTCTTCACTACTGGCACGGCTCCAAACTGCTCGCCAAAGAGGTCAAGATCTCCTGGCGTCTCCTTCGCAGACTTATGCTCGGATACAGCTTGACACGCAGAGAAAAGCGCCAGCTGAAGCGCACCTTTGCCGACTTGTTGCGTCTGATCCCCTTCATCCCCTTCATCATCATCCCCGCCGGTGAGCTCTTGCTACCCGTAGCCATCAAAATCTTCCCCAACATGCTCCCGAGCACCTTTGAGAGCAAGTTTTCGGTCGAGGAGAAGCGCAGAGGTCTCATCAAGGTCCGTCTCGAGATGGCCAAGTTCCTCCAAGAGACCATCAAGGAGGGCGGGCTCCAGGCTACCGACAAAGTCAAAACTTCGGAAGAATTCAAGGAATTCTTCCGCAAAGTCCGTTCGACAGGCGAGTCGCCCAGCAACGAAGACATCATCAAGGTAGCTCAGCTCTTCGAGGACGATCTGACCCTCGACAACCTCACCCGTCCCCAGCTTGTCAGTGTCTGCCGCTACATGCAGATCAATGCCTTTGGTACCGACAACTACCTTCGCTACCAGATCCGACACAAGCTCAACCGCATTCGCCAGGATGACATTGTCATCGGCCACGAAGGCGTTGACAACATGTCCCAGGCAGAGCTCGTCAGCGCTTGCCAGAATCGAGGCATTCAGACCACCAACCTTTCCGAGGACCGCCTGCGTCAAGAGCTGCAGCAGTGGATCGACCTTCACGTCCGCAACAAGATCAGCGGTACCCTTCTCGTCCTCAGCAAGGCTTTCAACTATGTGGCGGCCGGCAACAACGACGTCGACGCCCAGTCGCATCTTCGCAGCCTGGAATTGACGCTCAGCAGCTTGCCCGACAACCTCGTCAACGAAGCCGAGCTCAGCGTCAACAGCGAAGGTGCCACCAACAAGCAGCGTCTCGAAGTGCTCCAGCAGCAAGAAGAGCTCATCGAGGACGAAGCCGAGCAGGAGGAAGAAGAGGCCGCTGCACGTGAAGCCGACAAGGAGCGTCGCAATGCTGAAAAGGCACGACTCGCCCGCGAGGAGGAAGAAGCCCGTTCTTTGTTGCCCAAGAAGGAGACCGACCCTGCCTTGGAGGATGCCCGCATGACCAACGAGCAGCTCACCGAGCTCGGCGAGGCGCTCAGCATCCTCAGCGCCAAATCCTCCGTGCTCAAAGAGCGAGAAGAGCTCCGTCAACTTATTCAGGAGGTCAGCAGTTCCGAAGCCTCGGCAGCTACTACGACCGAAGGCAAAGCCCCCTCGGCGGACGCTCCCAGCTCTACTGAGGAGAGTGCATCTTCCTCTCCTGCTGAGGCGGAAAAATCAGAATCGAGCGCTTCCTCTTCCAGCTCTTCCTCTTCCACACGCAGCATGACCAAGCGGATCAAGTCGATGCTCGAAAAGATCGACAACCAGCTCGAAGAGTACGACCGGGACGTCGGATCGCGCATGAATCTCATCGAGGCCTCGCACACGGGCAAGATCTCGGTCGACGATCTCGAGCAAGCCTTGCGACTCATCAAGCACAAACCCGAGGACGAGGTTATCGAGAAGATTGTCGACAAGCTCGATGTGGATCATGATGGTCTGGTTCCGCTCGACGACGTCCTTGAGCTTGCTAGGGCAGAGACCGGTTTGGGTATCTTGCGCGATGAGGGTGTCAAGCAGATTCACGCTCAGGGTCAGGAGATCAGGAACGGTGAGGGCCTGAAGCCGAAGAAGAGCGACATTGTCGAGGTGTGATGGCGCTGCTCTCGGAGAGAGTGTGCGTAGAAGGTCCAGACAAATTCGCCGTCACCGTACACCCATCGTTTTGCATCACGTTTTCTTGATATACGACCGCCCACCATTCTGAAGTAATCCATGTAGTACTCGCAAACCCGTAGTGCTTGCGTTGATCCTAACATTCCCGGTCTCACCAAGATGGTGTGAGCAGCGTCACGCCCGCGTGTCTGGACGCTGCCTGAGTTCCGCCGTCTGTGCATCTTTGGTTCTTCTTCGCCATCATCGTCACCGAGTCAATTGGTCCTTTCCGTATTAGGAAAGTATCGTTTGTGATACAGTCCCGTTCTTTCAAAGCTCTAGACGCACTTGTGAGAACACAAAGATGGTCTTGTCAAGACGTCACAGTGGCGAGGTGAAAGGTATGAGGTAATGGGCATTGATTTGGGTTAGACTGTATCGCTAAGTGATGGCCTTGATATCATGAATGATGACGGCCTCGGTGCTCGTACCCATCCAGCCTCTATCGCCGCTTGCCGAGATCAAAAATTTGCAGCTGGCATCCACTAGTACATGCGACAAGCTCGCACCATGATGACCGGCAACGATTTTAAAGGGGACCTTCAACTCGCCTGCTACCGCCGGACCAGGTTGGAATTCGGTATCCCACAACCGCAAATTGTCATAGCTTCCACAGACGATATGACGACGATTCGGCATGGATGCCAACGAATACACCGGACCCGACCCGGATGGAAGTCGCAGTGACCGAGTGTATCTTGCAGTCGGCATGCGAAGATCCCATTCATCAACCGACTCGTTTCGTCGCCCAACAAAGACCTTATCGCCAGTCGAGTTGAAGATGGCCGATTGACACCAGGGCGGAACCTTGCTAGGTAACGGTAAGGAGTGTACACCTCTTGCAGATCCGTCAGCGGAGGTGTGATTGGGACAGCGCAAGTCCCACAGAATTGCTTGACCGGAAAGCGAGGTGGAAAGCATCACATCCTGGCTGAATGTCGAAAGAGGAGCGTCAAACGACGAGGCGATGCTAAAGCCACCAAACGCTGGTTTGGGTAATGCCTTCTTCGGAGGGCTGCTGGGTTTGGAGGAAGCAGACTTGGCGTCGGCCTTGACGTCTTTTGCAGGTGTCGCTGGGGAAGCAGCATCGGCTGTCGCTGAATGCGAAGGAAGCAGTGGCGTCGAAAGCGAGGGCGATGCTGTACCTGGAACGACAAGATTGCTCTGAGAAGAAGGGTTCTTGGCCATCGATCGCCCAGCTAGCGGCATGTCCTCATCGGACGAGCCATCATCGCCTTCACCGTCGGCATCGTCATCGGCATCACCATCGGCGTCGCCCTCCGCGTCCATATCTGCATCTGCCTCGGCATCGGCATCGCCATCCGCGTCTTCATCCCCATCGCCAAACAACGAATCGTCGCCATCGCTATCGTTAATTGTGGCCCCATTAGGCTCGCTCTTGACCGTGACCGCAGTCTCCTTGTCTTTAGGCGCGGAAGCAGGCGGTGTGTCACCACCGAAAAGGTCATCGTCGCCACCGTCATTGTCCAAATCTTGATCAGCACCGGCGACCATCAATCCTCCGGCTGTGGTGCCGGACAATCCAGCGTTCAGGCTATCCGGTCTGGTACCGTCGGCCTTTGTCGCGCCGCTGCTGCCGTCGAGAGCCATGCCCAGGCTTGCGTTGAGTTCGGCTTCGAAAGCCAGCTCCTCTTCGGTCGGATCGTCGCCAGCAATGGTAGATGGTTTGCTAGGATCAGATGTGGTCGGCGGCTTTGCGTTCGTGTCTTTGCCTTGCGGTGGTACGGGAGCAGTGTTTCCGGACAAGGTGGCACCTTTTGATTCGTGTTGGTCGGCTGTGGCGGATGATGCGTTGCCTGGTTGCTGCGAACTTGCATTTGATGCGTCTGCCGCTTCTTTCCTTGATGCTTCCTTGACCTCTTGCGGGTCAGCCCTCCTTTCGTCTGTATCTACTGCATCTTGTGCTGCGACGGCTTCATCTGCTGTTGGCGTCGTTGCAGACGCTATTGGCTCTGCACCGTTCGGTCGTTTGGCGGCTTCTTCTGCCGCTGCTCCGTCTCCATTTGAAGTCACCTTCTGATCGTTGCCGTCGTCTTGCGCTCCTTCCCGTGCTTCGGAATCTGCCAGACCCTCGTTTCTCGCCCTATCCTCCTCGTCCTCATCCATTGTCGCCGCACCGTTGCCCAATGCTTCTGGATGTATCGCGACGTTCAATCCATCGGCTGATCCTGCTGCTCCGCCTATTGGCCTGAAACTCAAACTGGAAATCTGACCTGCATGGCCGGACAACTCTCTTACTACACTGCCTGTATTCAAGTCCCACTGGTAGACACCTCGATCCCATCCACCGGACAGCAAGCTCTTATCATCGGCCGTGATTGCCAGTGCGGAGACGGCGCCCTTGTGCTTGCGGAAGACATGGCGTGTCACACCTGGTTCATGGCGCACTCCGTAGAGATGGATGTTTCCGGACTCGGAACCGGTGAGACCCCAAAGAGAGTCCTGTTGGATGGCCAGGCTGTGAATGACGCCGATGAGACGGTCCTTTTCGGAGCCTGTTTGTGGATGTATTGATGACGAGGAGGAAGTGGTTGGAATGTGCTCCTCGTGCGGCCAGAAGGCGGAGAGTGTACCACCGCGAGTGATACCTTCTACAAAACCGTGTCGGACGTTTTGAGTGAGCATAGTGCGACCGTTCATAGTAGCATTGACGTCGTACTTGCGTACATATCCGTCGGAGCCACCCGTAAGCAAGGTCTGGCCGTCTAGAGAGAGGGCCAGTGCATGGATCTGAGCGGAATGAGGTGCAGCTGCCATGGGTTCGATCTGGTATCCGAGTGTCGTGGAGATGCATTCTGGCGGCGGGTGAAAGAGTGACCTTCTCTCATGGACTTTACGGAGGTATGTAGCAGAAGACAGGGCTTCATCTACTGTAGAGGCCCGACGGATGCCGTTGCGAGACGTCGTAGAGACGTCATCTCGCTCGTCACCATCATCATCATCGTCCTCGTCGTCGTCGTCGTCGTCATCGTCGTCGTCGTCATCAGCATCGACATCGTTATCGTCGTCGTCCATCCCATCCTCTTCATCATTTTGATCGACGTCGTCTTCGTCGTAGTCGGGCTCGTCGATGGGCTCGTCGATTTGTTCTTGCTCGTCATCGAGCTCCATGTCGTCGTCCATGATGTGCTGGGCTGAAAGGTCGACGTTTGCAGAGGCTGTATCAGAGCGCTAACGAAGTGGGTGTGGTCGGGGATGTCGGTCTGACGCTGGAGCTATGATGACGACATCGATCCGCGTCAGCAGTCGCGGATGACAGAGGACAGGTCGGTTCGTCGAGTGTCGCTGCAACGAGGATGTCGATAGGACGGCAGATGGGTGAGTGGTACGAAACGGGAAGAACCATGAAAGGATGCACTTCGCTTGTCTTTTGTGGAGCTGAAATCGCTTCCAACACGCGTTTCTTGCAAAGTAATAACCGCGAAGCATCTCCGACTACTTGATCGGGCGATTTCCTCTGATCGGGTTGGTGGAGATGATTACGCTGCACCAAAATGGATGGTCCAAGCTTTTGTTTTTTTGGTGCAATTCCATCACGCAGCAATCACACACGGTCCAGGGGCTAATCTCATGAAACCCAAGTCACACTCTCTCCACCACAGCCATCTTCCGTTTCACCAAGCTCAGTCCCTGGTTCATCATGTCTTCAGGCAAAGGTCAACGAGAATCCGTATTCCCTACACGTCAAGCTCTTGGCTCGGCGAAAACCCGACTGAAAGGAGCTCAAACCGGCCATTCGTTGCTGAAAAAGAAAGCTGATGCGCTCACCAAACGATTCCGTACCATCACCCACAAGATCGATGAAGCCAAACGCAAGATGGGCAAAGTGATGCAGCAGGCATCCTTCAGTCTCGCCGAAGTCCAATATGCGACCGGAGACATTGGCTACATTGTGCAAGAGTCGGTCAAATCGGCCAGTTTCAAAGTCAGGGCCAAACAAGAGAATGTCTCCGGTGTCATCTTGCCGGCTTTCGAAGCAGATGTCAAGGAGAAATCCAACGGGGCGCAGGGTAGTGGTGGAGAATTCGCCTTGACTGGTTTGAGTAGAGGTGGTCAGCAGGTCAATAAGGCGAGAGAGGTGTATACGCAGGCATTGAAAGTGTTGGTCGAACTGGCCAGTTTGCAAACTGCCTTTGTGATTTTGGACGAAGTCATCAGGATGACCAACCGTAGGGTGAACGCTATCGAACACGTCATCATTCCGCGATTGGAGAATACCATCAGCTACGTCGTCAGCGAGTTGGACGAGGCGGATCGAGAAGAATTCTTCCGATTGAAAAAGGTCCAGGCCAAAAAGAAGGAGAAGGCGGAAGCTGGCGATCGGAAGAAGAAGAAGGACGCAGAAGAAGCAGACGAGGAGGATGATGAAGAAGAAGAAGATCACGAAAGCCCCGGTGACGAGCAAGGTGAACAAAAGGACGAGGAACAAGACAAGAAGGATCCTACCGCTGCTGCATCCACCTCAGCTGCAAAGAAGAAGAACAAGAAGAAGAAGAAAAAGGCCAACGGCAACTCGACGCCTACAGAAGAAGCACAAGATCAAGGCGGCAAAGATCTGTTGTCTGGTGGCAAGGATGAGGATGTCATCTTTTGACTTTTCCTCCTCGTTTCTCCATTTTTTTTCCTTTCTGCACAATGTTTCTGTTCCTGCACACTTGGTCCTATGGTTCTTCATTCTGTTTAGTTGCAAACGCCTTTTTTCTGCACGGAAACACCCGAGCGTGATATGATTCTCACGTGGCTGTGTGAAGAGAAAGGGGGCAATCAATTCCAGCATGCGCTGATGACAAGTGAAAGTGCAGCGCCGACCACTACGCCGAGAGTCGAGGCGAATACCAGGCGTTCTTCCTCTTGACGTTCGTACCGCTGTTTGACTGGCGACGCGGATGCGGTGGCTGGTTCTACGAGAAGCGCTTCTTCCGTTTGGCCTTCCTCACCCTGTGTATGTGTGACTGTTGGTAATGGCACTTCGACCACATCCTCTCCCAAAGTCTCTCCCATCGCGGCAGCCAAGACCACCCTCAGCTCGCCTCGGAATCCATCGACGCTTTCCAAAATCAATCTTCTGGATTCTTGCTCTGCTGTCACCAACTTTTTCTCAAACGTTTCCGCCAATTTCTTCCGCTTATACGGTTCCACCAAAAAGATCGCCAAGATGAACAACACCGCATTCAAGCCAGCCACAAGTAAACTTCCATAGGTGCTCATACCTCTCATTCGATCCGACCAGATTTGTTCTTCATGGTATCTTACCATGACAGCTTTCATCAATTCGTCAAAAGACGATTCGACTTGTGAATCGGCTTTTTCCAGCTCCTTCTCTGCTTCCGCTTCGGATCGACTCAATGCATGTTCTTTCCGAAGCAACTCGGTGTAGTGCGAAAGATCACTTTCAGTCCATGAGCTCTTGCGTGAAAGCAGGTCGTTCGTTTGTCGCTGACTTGTGGACCGTTCTTGCACTGCTAAAAGGTAGGTTTTCTTGGCATTGGACGCAACGAGTCGTGCAGAATCAAGAGAAGTTTCGAGCAGCGTGATTCGCGATTTGAGCGTTTCGATCGCTGTATAGCCTGTGTGCGTGTTGTATGTTGAAGAAAGGTGAGAGAGTCTGTGGCGAAGATGTACGAGGAGCGCTTTTGTGTGAGTGTTGATGGTAGAGAGGGTGGACGAGAGAGATGCGGATGAGGTGAGACCGTCAAAGGAGGGTAGAGAGGCGGTTGCATTGCGAAGTCGAGAGACGATGCCAGACGGAGAGTCGGAGCTTGGTTCTGGACTTGACGATGAGGACGATCTTGGAGCTTCTATTCCGGGATGTCGAGATTGTGTATCTGACCTGGACTTATCAGCGTTGGCAGATGTTGATCGCTCCCCGTCTTTGGCTCCGTCGATCTCCGTTGTGTGGATCTTGTCCTTCTCTGCGTCCGCGTATCGCAATATCGATCCTGAAGAAAAGCTGCGATGCTCTGATCCTGTGATACTGTTCGGATCCCCTATGTGCCTTGTGCATGACCATATCAGGCAATTTGATTTGCTCGCCTTCTCTGCTTGTCTGTCATTGTGGTAGCTGCGTGAAGCGAGGTGGAGAGCAAAGCATCTTTTGCTCGGGCCAGCCCGTGCTGTCGACGTCGAGGCTCTTGCAACGTGTATCCAGGCATTTGTTGCCCGTGTCGAGTTCATAGTCCGGGCCAGTGACACCGAGTAAGACTCTACCGGACTTGATAGTCGTTGATGGCTTGACCAGGATGTAGAGAACAGACGTGAGAGTGTTGGTTGGCGTGTTGGACCCGAACTTTCAAGCTTCTTCTTGCCCCGATCTCGGTCGGTTTCTCTCTCAATCGGGTATATCATTCGGATCCAATTTACGCGTCTAATGCACGAAAACGCGCCTTGTTTCTCTGCAACCAACACTTTTCGGTGCGCCCACCTCGAGCCGACTCAGCCACATTCCCTTCACCTCGATCTTCCCAGCATCTCTCTCTCATTCATCACCATCACCTCCCAACCCTTTCTGATCTGCAGATAACACAGAACTCCTTCAGAATGGAGAAGCCAACACCACTCATCAACTCGTCCATGCTGACCCAGTTCTCCGGACAAACGGTGCGAATCGTAGGCAAAGTTCAAAAGGTTACCGGCAACACTTTGCTCATTGAAACCTCGGATCAAGGTAGTGTCGAAGTAGCTCTGAATCCCGATTCGGATATCACAGGGAGCACTTTCGTCGAAGTGACGGGCAAAGTCAGTGAGAGCGCTAGCGAAGGTTTCCTCATCCGAGAATTCGCCATTGTCGATTGCGGAGATGCCGTTGGTAAGTTTCAACTTCAAGGTGGAACAGAGGCATTGATACGGGCAACTATTTTGCTGACGTTTGACTGGAAGAGAACAGATTTGCCATTGGTAGAGAATGTAGTTCAGATCTCGGCGGCGTTCCCGAACCTCTTTTCGGATCAAGCTTGACCGTCCAAAGTTGGGTCCGAAGCAATCTGCATGTGTTTTTCAAGCTGTCTCTCCCAGAATCAAGTTTCATCATTGTACCAATACCAACGTCTCACGTGGCGGTCTGGTCTGAGCTTATATGCAAGCAGTAGGATGAGCGAGGCGACCTCGTAAATTGTGAGCCTTGTTGCTAGCATCTATAGGCGAAAAACGATAATACACTGTTTTATCAGAGCAAACCTTTCAACCACTATACACGCTGCCCAATTCTGTATCCCATCCCGTCGGCTGTTCCGCTCGCATGCCTCCCTCCGCTTGCTCATCCATCGACCTGATCACCTGTAGACCACGGGCCAATTCCAACCAAGGCTCCGTCCCTTTTACATACCTCGCTCCCAACCAGCCGAAAACTTTCTTCTCTGCTAGCGCACCCACGTATCCCAACCAAAGAGCTATCTTGACCTTCCTACCGTCCTTCACCATTGGCCGTCCTTGTGGCGATGCCGGAATGCCATAATTCGACAACCTCCTCAATGCCTCACTTCGATCAGGTTCGGCTTCAAGCAAGAAGTCCAAATATCGCCTCCTCACTCCCGCATCTGGCAAAGATTGACGGGGGAGGCTGAAAAACTTGTCAAAGCGCTGCGACGAATTGACTCCCCAGCGTCGTCGAACTATGCTGCCCAGTAAAAATGCAAGTCGGGCCGGTTGATAAGTCATGAGATCGGTATAGACGCTGTATGATCTGGTGTACAGAATCAATTGCTTCTGTTCGCCGGTCCACTGTCCAGGTAAAGCAGAAATGCTGAGGCCCGGATCAGCTGGATCAGTCGAAACCACCTGAACAGACCAAGCTTCGTTCTTCCTCTGCAAATCCTTGACCCTCTTTTCGATCCATGCCTTGACATGCTCTTTTGCTACCAACTCTGCCCATCCAGCTGCAGGGTAGTGTAATCCTCCTGCAGATGTGCTGGTGATCGATGCTTCTCCCGCTCGACGATGTGACTGAATCGGGTTGGTCGATGGCGGTAATCCAATCCCCTCATATTTCTCCTCTACCTCTTCACCATGTTCATTGGACTGGATCATATCTGGTCGACCAAAAGCATCCAACTTCTTGCTGAAATGCAACTTGGCTGCTTGGAAAAGAATCCTGCTAAACGTCAAGAATAGGTCGATCGGTTGTCGTAAAAGTGCCGCATACAAAGTCGATGGTGAAAGAGGTCGAACCATGCGTCCCGCTTTTCTCTCCGACGCCTTGGGATCGGAAGAAGGCGAGATGGAATCGAGTGTAGCCATGAGTTTCTTTTGCAATTGGCCAGGATTGCTTTCGGATTCGACCAAAAGTAAAAGTCGAACACCCAAGCTGAATAGTGGTGCATCTCGATCGTCTGCCGAGTCGACGAAGGGTTCCTTGAGGAACAATCGATAGTAGCCACCACGATCGTTGAAAGGTGATACGTGAAAAGAGCGTGGGAATGTCCATTGATGGTCGTAACCTCCTCTTTTGCGTGGTAACGCCCCGACGTTCGCTTTCCGTTGCGATGCATCGCTGTTTTGTCCTGCATCTTGATCCTGAGTCTGTGCCGATGCTTGATCTTCGTTCTTTCCTGCTTCGAGGACGTAGATATGGCGTTCTCCGAACGTATTGTGTACTTCAAGAACCACCAACCAGAATGCACCCCTTCTCTCTCTCTCCTGATTGCTACCCTGTCGTTCCTTTTGGCCAAATCCATAGGGACGATAACAATAATGTACTGTCAAGGGGTTGATTCCACTGATCCCGACGATCGATGGCATGGTCACAGTCCAAACATGACCTAATTCATCTCTCCAGTCTCTGCTGCTCGCTGCGCCAGTCGTATCTGAATCCTGTGGCCCGACCGACATGAAGCTACGTTCCCTCAACTCGTACGCCAACTTCAACAGTATCGAACCCTGAATCCATTTTCGCTTTTCTTCCGCCACATCTTCTGACAGCGGGATATAAGTTCGTAGATACTCTCTAGCATTCAACCCCGTCCAAGACCAGGTATACCGATCGTTTCTACCACGTTTCTCTTCCAGCTTGGTCCTCTCGATCCTCTCGGCTGCCCGCATTCTCGCTTTCCAATCGCCACCGTGGTTGTGATCGGCAACCGTCTTACCGGCGGGAGTCACATTTTTCTTCTCGGCCAAGGCGGTTTGATCGACGAATTCGGGTTGCAGGACGTCGCCTTTCCAGGCAAATGCATGTCCTACGTCCAATTTACGTGATTCGAGCTTGTCCAATCGGACCGCGAGGTAGAGGATGTTGTAGCGAAAAGCGTGGCGCGAAGGTGTAGGGAGGAAGCGAGCATGTCGTGTCTCGGCGGGCACAACAAAGGCGCTGGTTGTGGCAGTGGCAGATGGGGCCAAGTGTTGCTCGAGGAAGGCGGGAAGGTTCTTGAATAGGTAGAAGAGGAGGATCAGGTAGAGAGGTATGGATGAAAGCGAAGTGAGGAATGTTGAGGGAGACCATGGGATGGTAGATGTGTTTGGGTCAATACCCAACGTCCACGAGGAAGCATTGCTCGACATGACCGCAGATTGTCCGTCGATTCGGGAAGGACAAGTAAGTATGTGAGGAGGCTACGGTTGAGTCGGACAAGCCATATTGCCATTGAAGCAATGATGTTCTGGTCGTGGTGAACAACGATGGGAGCACAGACCTGCAGGTGAGCCTGTTCACCAAAAAAAAGCCTCCACTCAGGGTCCATTCACGATCTTCGACTTTCCTTCTTCCATCCTCGTATTCATCCAAGACATCTGTTTAATCATCCTATCTGCCAACGACTCCGTTCTACTCTTTCACTTTAACGCTCGGCAATGTCACGCAAAGCAACCCTGGCCACCCGCTCGCTTCAATACCACGCACCTGAAACACCCAACTTTCTCAAAGCGTTACAAGCTCAAGTAGCTTCCAGTCAACGATACTCTACCAATCGACCTCAAGACGAACTCGATAGCTTTGTCACTTCCACGTCGTCTGGATCGAAGCGGAGGAAGATGGATCGAGATGACGACGAAGACCTCGATAGCGAGGATGAAATGCGAGGAGCCCAAGTCGTCGTTTTGAAAGATGGCAATCATCTGTCCCATGAAGAAGCTTTGAAGGTGAAAAAGGCGAGCGGCGGTGTGCAGACTGATGCAGGAGGAAAGCAAAAGGCGCAAAACATCGCTTCGTCATCCACAAGTGGAGCCAGCAAGAAAAGACGTGTGCCGATCGGTGCCGAAGATGAAAAGGACGCTTCTATCGACTCAATACTCGATCAAGATAAGACCCGAAATGAGAAAAGCACTTTGGGCGATGTCAAGCAGCTTATACGGAAAGAACGTGAATCCGCATCATCATCTAGTAATGAAGACAAGCTTCAGCAAGATCGTAAGAAGCAGAAGGCCGCTCAAGCTAAAAAATTGAAAGCCCAATCAGGGAAAAGGATCAGCTTCGACTTTGACGATTGACGCCACCACAGCAAACAGTGACAATGGTATCTAGAGGCTTCTATTATTGCAAATCTGACCGCTGGCTTCTTCGAGATCAAAGTCCGTATTCGTCGCTCAACTTCCCGAGCTTGTTGTACATCAAAAAGATAATAGCACTGCTGGGAGCACTTCGCAAGCAAGTGACTCCACAACCCGCATAGAGTCCCCGTATACCTCGGGTCTTGTAAATTTTTTTAAAAGTTTCATAGAATCCGGTGCCTTTCCACCTTTCGCCTGTGACACTGCTGGATACCGCGCGCATCTCTTGTTCTGTCTGCATGGTGGACTTGACCGAGTCGGCGGGGAAGAGGACGACGTTGTAGCTGATTCCTGCCAAGGCACCTGATCCGACCAGTTCCAAAGTGCCGAGATCCTTTTTGGTGATATCATCGCGTTTGTAGAGAGCTTTTTTACGAGCAATCAGGTAGCGAGAACAGCTTTCAAAGGCGAGAAACCAGGCGACGCCTCCACCAGTCTCGCGAAGAAGCGTTCCGGTCTGACCGAGCCACAATCCGCGGATGCCATCGGCGGCAATGGTTCGGCGAAGAAGCGTCAAAGGTCCATCGAGCGTTCGGATCGCCTGTGCAGAGCTGACGGTTGTGCCGGTCGCTGTTGCGGATCGAACCGCGCTTGTGTGCAGGGAGCGTGACTGTTGCAGCTTTGATGGCACGCTGCTCGAGGAGGCAGCAGCAGCCGCTGCAACTGGCGCTGGGCTGCTCGAAACATGCTGCTCACGCGTAATCATCTGGACCTGCATCTTGCACTTGATCAATTCGATCGGCGTCAAGACTACACTTGTCACTGAACCAGCACCCGCAGCAGCGATCGCCAACTGTGGAATCGACAGCGGCGATTCTGCATCCGCTTTGGCAGCGGATCCGCTGCTCGCTTCGCCGTTTGCCCACCGAATTGCCCTCTGAATCTGATTATACGTGAAAAACAAACAAGCGTTTTCCAAGGTAGCACCGAAAACGGGCATGCTGAGACCACGGTATAGCCCGCGTATGCCTTCCTGCAGGTAGGTCTGTTTGAAGCAATCGAAGGCACCCTTGTACCGTGCTGGTCGATCAGCCGACTGTGTCTGCAAGCGAACTTTGACCAGGTCGAAGGGATGCTCAAAGACTTTGCTGACCATTCCTGCGATTGACCCAAAAGCAATGTCTTTGGAAGCCTGGCTCAGACGCCCCGATGCATTGCTTCTCGACGTTGCAATCGCAGGTCCTTCCTCTTCGCTGGGCGAGTGGACCCCGTAGTGGCGTGATATGGGCTGTCGATTCATCTGCAAAGCTGGAGCGAGCTTCGGGCAGGAGAGCAACGTTCCCTCGGCGGCTTGACTCGATCTCCCCTTGATATGCTGCAGAGGTGAAGGGTTGCCTTCGTCCGTGGGCACCGGAACCGAATGTCGACAGATTGAATCAAGCTTCTGCAGCGCTACTGCTGCCATATCGCTTTCGAAAGCCGACAGAGATACGGGAAGCGGAGAAGTCAGACTGGAATCCGCCTTGACCTGACTACCTCGACGCAGCGTCTCGATGTCAATGCTCGTATCTTGACTGAGACTGCGATTCGACGAAAAGGTAGCCGCGGAAGCCCGAGGCCAAGGCTTTGATGTGGTGCCGAACGAGCTGCAAGAAGGCGTACTTGGCGCTGCCGAAGCGGAAGAGGTGGATTCAAGGTCGACGAACAGCTACGCTATCGGGAAGCACCAAAGCGATGAGTCGCGTTCGAAGCAAAGACCTGCGGTGGAAGGTCTAGGTGCTGTCGAGTCCGAGCTTGCAAGACCGACCGTCGAGCAGCTAACACTATCACCAAGTAGGCGTCAAATACCTGGTCGATCCGGAGGAAGAAGCAATGGCGAGGACGATTTGGTCAGTGGAAGAAGTTACGGATGATGCAGCAGGTGGAGCATGGATGACGAGGAAAGTGCGAAGAAGAATGGCCGTGCGAGGGATGGAAAGATCAAGATGCGTCGTTGTCTGATTAGACTAATTTGTCGCTTCGACGGCGGAGTTAGCCTGAAACCAATCCGGTTCCGAACTTTTGGGATCAGCGCCGAGCCGGTCGAGTCGAGTCGAGTCAGGCCAAGCCGAACCTGCGACGATGATCCCTTACACCTTGACGAATCTAATACCCGATGGAATGATGGGCCTTTTTTTATTCGAACAGAATATCAAGGTTGCGAAAATTGATGATAAGATGTGCATGATCTCGATGTACCGATAGTCATAAAACGACAGATATGTTAGACCGCGAATCTGTCGCAATTATGCCCGCAAAATCGAGGTGGAGGATCGACGGGGTGCGGCTCGGATCCATCAGTGCGTCATTGCCCATCGTTTTGTGCGATTCACATGCTCTTTCCCCCGCACTTGTGACCCTGGCGGCTATGGCTGCTTCGATTGCACAACCCCTTCTGCAACCCTGTACCTTCCTCTCCCTCTCTCACCATCGCTCAACATCGTCCTTCAAGGTAAAATTGCTACGATGTCCCCCGAGAGATCCGTCGATGTGCTGCTTCTCGGTTCTGGATGGACCGGGACCTTTCTCATCCCCCTCCTCGAGCAGAACCGACTTCGCTATGCTTATACATCTCGCTCTCCACCGGACGAAAAACAGACCCACAGGATCCAATTCGAGCTCACTGATCCTGTCACTCGAGATTCACTACGACCTCTTCCTCGTGCATCCACCGTCGTCATCATCTTTCCCATCAAGAATCTCCAACAGGTAGACGATCTCATCCACCAATATCAAGAGCTGCATGGCGCCACTCGATGGATTCAGCTCGGAAGTACCGGTATTTGGGGTCCAGGAAGGAGCTCCTCCTCTTCCCCCTTTGACACTTCCAACGCCAGAGCTGCGGCAGAACAGCGCCTTCTCGACATCACCTCTTCAGCAGCACCAAGAAGCACAGCCAAGGCAGCCGTCTTGAATCTCGCTGGTCTCTATGGTGGTCAGAGACAGCCAAGAAATTTCGCTTCGCGCGTCGGTGCTTCAAAGGAGCTGCTCTCCATGAAAGGCAGTGTGCACTTTGTCCACGGCAAAGACGTAGCCAGAGCCATCTTGTTTCTACACCAGAGCAGCTCGGTAGGATGGGGTCGACGTTGGATCGTATCCGATACCCGTGTATATGATTGGTGGCAATTGTTCCGCTTCCTTAGGCCGGCCTTGCCCGATCATCCCGAGGACAGTCCTGAAACTGCTCAGCGCTGGGTCAAAGAGCTACTCGAGGAAAATCACATTCACACTTTGCCTCGACCTATCGCTTCCTCACCCGGTGAGAACTTGCCTCGCTATCTCGAACGCGCTTTGGAGGGACACGAATTCTGGAATCTCTTCCATGCAAAACCTAGCGTCGACTCGGTCTATCGTGGCGGTGAGCACGGAGTCCAGCATCGAAAATCGCATGCCAATGGTGTCGGTGTCGATTCGTACAGCGAGAAATCGCCTCAGCGCAAGCAATGCAACGATAAGCTCCTTGGTTCGAGCACCCAATCGTTCATCGTGCGCGAATTCGATCCGACTATCTCACAGGATCGCATCCAAGATCTCATTGAACGTCTCGAGGTCGACTCGAGCCGTCCTATTCCCACCAAAGCTCACTTTGAAGGCGATCACGGCCATCTCGGCCTGACCCATCAACGATTCGCCGAGCTACGCGACGCATGGCTCCCCTTCCTTCACTCCAAAGCCGCCACTCCAGCTGCAGAGCTTGACGACTCGATCACCATTCGTCATGCCAGCACACATCGTTCTGGCCCAGACCACGACACGTGGCCAGCCGAACAAGCTCGCATCTCCTCCTTCTCCCATTACAAAGTTCTTGTCGAGGATGTCGATCTGCACTTTATCCATGAACGAGCCAATCCACCCAGGCTTGGATTCAACACCAAAGTCATCCCGCTGCTGCTTTTGCATGGCTGGCCTGGATCTTTCCACGAATTCTTGGACGTCATCAAGCCGCTTGCTCATCCGGGCAATTTGACACCTGTGCATTTCGATGTGGTCGTACCTTCGCATCCAGGCTACATCTTTTCCAGTGCTGCCGAGGGTCTAGCAAGGGACTCACGCACAGGCCAAATGGTGGGAGGTCATTCCGGTCCTAACGGCGATTTGCTCGTCAAAGACGTAGCCAGGATCATGCACAAGTTGATGCTCACTCTCGGATATCAACATTACGCTATCCAGGCAGGTGATTGGGGTGCGGCCGTTTTGAGGAGTATGGCGATTCAATTTCCACACAATGTTCGAGCGGTTCACTTGAATTTCTGTCCTAGTCAAGGGCCGAATCTGGTACTGCCGGTACTGGGGCGGGAGTTGACGCCGGATTGGGTCTTGAGATTGCCTCACTTGGCGACGAAACAGAGGTGGTCGAAGAAAAGCTTGGGTGCATTTGAAAGTTGGACGTCGGGAAAGAGACGAGACTCGTTCTGCGGAGCGGGAGCTTTGTTGGGTCAAATTGCCGAAGCGACGGCAGAGAAAGCATGGAAGGCTGCGTCTATGCTGACACTTGGATCCATCCCACCACCACTCACCGCGGAAGATCGAGAATCTTTGCATCGGGGGATCGAGTTCACATCCACAGGAAGCGCCTATGCCCAATTCCACGCCACCCGGCCCTCGACGCTTGGACTCGTCCTCTCGCGCTCTCCACTCTCCACCCTTGCTTGGGTAGCCGAAAAAATGTATGCCTGGACCGACGTTCCGCCATCGTCATCGACGATCCTCGCCAATCTGACCCTGTACGAACTCACGGATACCATCGCAGGCTCCTTCTATCCTTATCGAAATCGAGATCCTCGAGGACCGAGTCAAATCGCTTCGGATCCGAAAAACTTTATCCATCAACCCACAGGATATTCAAGCTTCCCCAAAGAGATCATTCAAGCTCCCGCCACGTTTGTACAGGCAAGTGTGAATCTCAGATGGTATAGGAGGCATGACGAGGGTGGACATTTTGCTGCGCTGGAACAGCCGAGGAGGTTCGTCGAGGACGTCGAGGATTGTTTTGCCGAGATCTGGCCGCTTTGAATGGTTTGTCAGGAGAAGTGTAACAAGATTGCGAATTCGCTCGGAAATGTGATGCTGGTCGTTTTGCTAAGTACAAGTATGTCGAGCATGGGCGTGACTGTGAATCAATGAGGAAGAACAATGATTCGGTCACCAGCACAGTAGTGTCCAGTACGACCGTCCGAGATGGTGTATTGAACGCAAGCCGATTTGGACCATGTTGGATCGAACCACGAAGCCATGTCGATTCGGTAGCTAGCTGTTTCGAGGAAGTCGGTGGTTGGAACGTCTCCGACAATGACCAAAGCAAGTTCTGTTGGAAGGCTCACGTCAGTAACCATTTTCAAGGCCGATCGATGAAGTACGGACAACTTACTGTCAGAATCTTGCGACATGATAGCGACCATATCGGACGAACTGTCGGTGATTTTCGGAATGATATCACCACCAGTCTGAAAACAGATAGCCGGTCGTTCAGCCGAGGCTTTGGGTCCACAATACATGTCGAACTTCTGCTGTGATGTAGTCACTTCGAAGCCGGCCATGCATCGACCCAGCAATAGGAGCGAAGCCAACGTGAGTGGCATCAAGTAGGTAGAAAGTGGCATGGCTGAAGATGCGATCGGTTCACAGAACTGAAAGAGAGTGGTTGTACAGCAGCCTTGGATCAGTCGAGTCGCTCTTTATATACCTTCCTCCTCCGTCTGACATTCGATCCTGCATATGCGATCTTGCTGTGACGAGAATGAGGATCTTCATATGTTACCACAGGGTTAAACCCGTAAGAAGGCTGAATGTGCAGAGCCTTTCATTCCAGTGGGTAGCAATCACAGCAATGCAGCAACGGGCAAACCATGCAATCCGGGGAAATACCGCGTCCCACGCTGCTCATCCAGCATCCACAGCAAAGGTTCCCATCCTCAGCTTGCCGCCAACCTCGCAGCCAAGGCTTGAACTCTGAAGCCTGAAATGCGACAAGGAGAGGGACAATACTGTAAAAGTACATCGGAAACGTACGGACTGTATCAAGCTTCCCCACCAAAGCCGCATCAACCCATCTATCGATTCTCTGATCAAATCGTCACGACGAATCTGCCATGCAGTGCAATGCAATGGGACGAGACTGAAGGGAAAAAGGGACATCCAATCGAAGGAGAAGGAAGACCTTGAAGAGGTTTTGCAAAATCTGGGCGATAGCCACATACACGATCGCCATGTCAGGTCGTTGTCCAACCCTTGAACTTTTGCAATGATCAAACGAAGAGAGGTGTCAACTTCAACCCTATCGTATCAGACGTACCTTTGCGACCTCGAGGGTGTGATAGTGAGAATGGCAACTTGTCTTTATCGCGCAGATTCGGCATGTGTCTCAGTAGAATGGATGTCCAGACGATCACAGAGGATACTTGTGAAAGGCAAAGATCTGTGGCAGCCTGGCCAAATGCGGCAGAGACGGAGGTGGCAGACTAAGATTAGTTGAGATTGATGCTAGCTTCGAAGTTGTTACAGTTTACACGTGCTTGTTCGCAAGCATCACGCCGTCGCGGCAGGTTTGGAAACGTCAAAGTTGACACCCTCTTGCACCTTTCCGTCGGCGGTCTTGATCGTGATGGTGCCGTCTTCGTTGCCAAAGTAAGCCGATTTGCAAATGTTGCAAAAGAGGCCGACCTCGAGAACACCGGTGAGCAGCTTGATGCGCATGAGCAGATCGGAAGGATCTTTCATCTGTGCTTCGGGGAAAGGAGCATCGATGCAAAAGTTGCCATTGTCGGTGACCACAGGACCGGCTTTGGCCTTGCCCATACGGAGCACCGGCTTTTGAGCACCCATTCTGTTCAAGTTTTGGAGAACCTTGGCATAGGCAAAGGGAGCGACCTCGATAGGGACACCTTGCAACCACTTGGTACCGAGTTGAGAGCCGTTCTTGCGGTAGTCGGCGACGACGACGAATTCGTTGGCAGCTTCTGCGAGCACCTTTTCACGAAGATGGCATGCACCACCGCCTTTGATGCAGTTGAGCGCATTGTCGACTTCATCGGCGCCGTCGACGGTGACGTCGATGCTGGGGAAACTGTCCACATCGCCTAGGCGAAGACCGGCGTTGATGATGAGCTCGCGCGACTGGAATCCAGTGGGGACGAACCAGCGCTTCGCGTTGACGTCGGTACCCTGCTGTGCAATCCGCTCGACGACGTAGGGGACGGTGGAGCCCGAGCCGATACCGATGATCTCGTGATTGGGCTTGACGTGGTTGTCGACGGCAGCGTAAGCAGCAGCACGCTTGGCCGCCTCGACACCAGTCAAGTGAGGCAATTCTGCACTCTTGTTGGGGCTCGAATTGGAGTTGGCGGCGTTTGCTGCGCTGGCAGTGCTAGTTGAGACCATATTGCGAGGGCTGGATCGGAAAATCGGAAAGGTACGGCTGGAGGATGAGGCGACTGAGGATGAGAACGTCTGCGTCAGAATCGGACAGCGATTGACATGCAAGTGATTCGAGAGGGTGGCCGAGATGCAGCGTGTACGAGTCAAGGAGAGGAGCCTGGATCGCATCGACAATGGGAGCCAGAGATGAAGGTGACCACAGAAGAGCAAACCGAAAGTATCACACGAATTGAGAAGGATAGAGTCGCATCAGCTGCCGTCTTGTGTCACCGTGCACAGATCGACAAGCTGATCTCGTCATGGATCGTGCGAGAATGAAATTTATGCGCCTGCCCTGCACCCTCTTCGCACACTGACTCATTTGGCTCTCCTGGCTTTCAGATGCTAGCCACCATTTGAAGAAGTCATCGAGCTGCTCAAGTTGCTGTTCAAGCTGCTCACATGGATGAAGAGAGAAAGGTATCATCGTGTGGTCAACGAATGCTGAGTTGGACCGGCAAGATTTTGGGACAAGTATGGATTTGTCAATCAGAATGCTTACTTCCACCACCCTTGCTACCACCATACCAATATGGTGTCACGCGCATTTCGGTCTTGATTATGTAACACAAGGTCAGCGACTTGATTAAGGGTCCTTGGCCACGAATTTTTTCAACGAGTCTGCGAAGAGGTGAGGCTCGCTTTGGAAATCGAAAAAGTGGAATTTTTTGAAGGCAGACTGACGGGGAAGCGCCAAAAATTTCGTTGAGACAAGAAGAACGAAAGGAAAAAAAAAAGGCAACACGCCCCAATTGCAGCTCGGCCTCCTCTCCCCCTTCGTCCTTCGTCCTTCGTCCTTTTCATTTCTTCTCGTACACCACCAATCTCCGCGTCACCAAGAATCGTTCGACACTTGCTCCGAAAAGCAACAGCAGCACTTCGCTTTGCAAGACGTCGATCAGCAGCTGCTCTGGCTTGCCCACGTGCTTGTTGAGCACATTCTTGCGCATTCTTCTCCTGCAAGATGACCTCGCTCGAGATCGACGCCTCGGCAGCTGCAGCTTCTGCCAGCCTGGACAGCCTCCATAGTGCTCTTTCGAAGATCCGCCATCATACCAACTCGAAACTCGAAAATCAAAAGGGTCCCGCTCAGCTCCTCGTTGCCGTAGAAGCCACTTTGGGCGAACAAGACACTTCCAACGGATCAACATCAGCATCAGGCGCAGCTCAGTCTCAGCATGCCTTTGTTCAACGCGCACCGGCAGAATACTTCTTGGCTTTGGAGGCGATGCTCGAATTGGCAAGAGCCCCTTCTTCTCCTCCTTCGCTTCTCAACAACGTCTTCTACCTCTTGTCTATTGTAGCTCCCCACGTATCCTCCGGCATCATCCGCGCAAAACTCTCGACAGTTGTACCTGCGATCGGCAAGCTGCTCAGTACCCCTCATCCTACCACTTTCAATGTCAACGATACCTCGGCAGCAGAAAACTACGCATCAGCGCTCAAGTCGGCGCTCGCCATCCTCCAGTCTATCTACACTGCTTTCCAAGTCGATATGGCCCATCTCGAAAAAGACGGTCCTCTGCGCTCCTGTTGGTCGGCTACTCTTAACCTCTGTGCAGACTCGCGGCCGAAGGTACGAAGACGTGCACAGCTTCTCGTCACCACTATTCTCCCTACCACAGCAGCCGCTTCGGTCAAGCCCTACCATCCTTACCTCAAACTCACTTTCGATTGGATCATCTCCACCTTGACCCACGTCGCTGACGCCGGCTCTGTATCCACTTCTGTCTCCAAGTCCAAAAAGAAAAACGATCCGTTCCATCCCAAGTACGACAAAAAGTCCGGCACTGCCAAGCAGGCGCAGGCGGCTGCCGCTCTTCGACAGAACCAGGGCGACACCGCATCCGTCGGTATCTGGGTCTGCGGCTTTGCCAAACAGACCATCAACATTCTGCCGGTCGCACAGGTGGACGACCTTGTAGCAGCTCTGCTCCGCTTGCCAGGTCTCCAGAATCCTTTCCTCACCGTCGCCGCCTTCGACGTGTTCGAAGCTTTCCTCAAGACCTGTCGACCCAGCATCTCGTCCGGCGCCGCACACACAGATGCGCTCCTCATCCAGTCTCACGTCACCTCCACACCCAGCAGCATTGGCGAAAAGACGCTCTCCAACCTGCTCGATTCGCTCCGTTCACCCGCTTTCGTCCCTTCCAGCTCCGACGTTCAGCTGCTCCCCGCCTACCTCCGCGCACTCGAACACGCCATGTCGGCCTACTCGCGTTTTGCCAATGGCGAGCCTGCATGGCGTCTTTCTCCACAGGTCTGGCAGGATGTCTTTGCGCTCTCCTTGTCGGCCAAGTCGGACGCCTCACGTACCGCCCCTGCTGTCCGCTCTGCCGGTCGCGACACTCTGATTGCGCTTTTGCGCTACTGTGTGCCCGATGCTGCTGTCGCTGACGCTGTCAAAGCCTCCTTTGCCAAGAAAGATGCGGCAAAAGCGCCTCTTCTCGACATGATCCAGTCCATCGAGGATGCACTCGGCAAAGACTCGCTTCAATACGTGCACTCACGCGCAGAGATCCTCTCGCTCCTCGCATCGCTCATCGCGCGGTTGCGATATCATAACGTGCCCAACACACAACCGCCGCATCCGGCTGCTGCTTCCCTCACCATGCACATCGTCCAGACCGTGGCAGAATTGCGTCAAGAGCCCACCTTTGAGCACCGCGAATACGCCGACACGGTCATTGCTGCTGCCGTCGAGGTCTGTGGCCCACGTCTCCTCCTCGAAGCCTTGCCGCTCAATCTCTTTGGCGAAGCCGAGGGACCTGGCCGCGCCTGGCTGCTTCCACTCATTCGCACCAAGATCAACAACACCGAGCTCAGTCATTTCTCCGGGGATCTCGTCGCGCTTTCCGAAAAGATCTTCAACAAGCGCCAAGAGGCAGAGAACGACGGTCGTCCCGTCGAGGCAAAAATGTACGAGGCGCTCACCGAGCAAATTTGGGCGCTCTTTCCCGCCTACTGTGCCATGCCTCGCGACCTTATCGCGGCCTTCACCCGTCAATTTGCAGAGCTGCTCACCAACGTGCTCTACACTCAGCCCAACCTGCGTCCCTCGATCTGTCGCGGTCTCCAAGCCCTTGTCTACCGCAATGAGGCGCTCGTTTCGTCGGGCGCCCCGTCGGACTCGCTCAAGCACGCCTTTGGTCTCGATCAGGCCGACGGCAAGGCTAATATTGCCCATCTCTCTGCCATCGCTCCTAATCTGCTCGCTGTGCTGTTCAACGTGTTTTCGCAGTCGCCAGGAGAAGGACGCGGTTTTGTCTACGATACCATCACCGCCTACCTACGCGTCATGTTGCCTCAGGACGTCCAGAACACGTACGTCAAAGTCAAGACCACGCTCGAACAGGCGCTGCCCACCCTCTCTACAAAGCAGAAGCGCAATCAAAAGGAGAGTCCCAACACGCCACCACCTGTTCCTTACACGATGCTCGATCTGCTCTCGGCGCTCATCCCGCATCTCGACAAAAGCGCCCAAGGCTCGGCTGCCGACCTCTTCTCGCTCGTTTGCCAGGACAATGTCTTGCGATCGCACGACTCGACCGTACAAAAGAAGACCTACCGTATCCTCAGTCGGCTGCTCGAGGGCGATGCAGGCAAGCAGATCTTGCTCGTCGGCGGCAACGGCAAACAGGATAATCGCGTTGGTGGATTGCTCGAGAAGCTGCGCGAATCGACAGCCAGCGTTGCCCTCGGTGCCAAGCGCGACCGCGTGCTCTTGCTTGCCACGCTCGTTCCTCACATTCCCTCGGACGAGCTCCACTTTTTGCCCACAATCATTCCCGAGGCGGTTCTGGCCACCAAGGAGGTCAATGCTCTCACTCGGCAGAATGCCTACGAGTTGCTTGTGCAGATGGGCTACAAAATGGAGCAAGGCGGCGTCATCAACCGTCAGCTCGTCGAGGGCCACGCCGCCGCTAGTGCTGCTGCTGTCGGGGAGCAAGACGAGGAAGACAGCGAGATGGCCGACGCCGGAGTCGTGTCGGCTTCGATCAGCGAATATCTCACCATGGTCGCTGCCGGCCTGGCTGGTACCACACCACACATGATCAGTGCCACTATCACAGCTCTCTCGCGCCTCGTCTATGAATTCAAAGAGACTCTCGAGCAGAGTGTGCTCGATGAGCTGCTCAGCACGATCGAGGTGTACCTGCAGTCGGCTAATCGCGAGATTGTCAAGTCGGCGATCGGGTTCGTCAAAGTCGCCATTGTTGATTTCAACACGGCGCTCATTGACTCGCACCTGCCCAAGCTGATTCCGGCGCTTCTCGGGTGGTCCACGGAACACAAACAGCATTTCAAGGTCAAAGTCCGTCACATTTTTGAGCGCTTGCTGCGTCGCTTTGGCTTTGAACGCATCTACCAGCTCACCGATGAAGACAATCGCAAGCTGATCAACAACATTCGTAAGCGCAAGGAGCGAGCCAAGCGTAAGAGGGCTGACGCCGCAGCCGAACGCGAGGCCGAAGCGGTGGAGGAGGAAGACGAACCTGGACTTGCGCCTCGCATTCTGAAAACCAAGGGTGGTAACGATGCCTTTGAGGAGGTCGTCTACGGATCCGAGTCGGACATTTCCGATTCCGACGAAGACGGTGATGAGGATGGTGTGGCGGATGGACGCAAAGGCGGCACCGCAGCTGCACTGGCTCGCAACCGCAACCGCAAGAACGGCGGTGGCGATGCCGAGGACAAGGTCGGACGAGCCGATCGTCGTCGTGCCAAACAGCAGGACGAGGCTTACATTGAGATGGATGACGATGATGACGTGCCCATGGATTTGCTGGATCGCAGCGCCACGGCTCGAATCGCGCTCTCCAATCCAAACGCCAAGAACGGAGCCAACGGCCGCAACAAGAAGCGACAACCCGGACAAGAGGCGAGCAAGTTTGCACTGGACGAGGCCACTGGACGTATGCTCATCGATGACGAAGAGGCGGCGGCCGGCCAGCAAGGAAATGTCGGCTCCAAGCGCGTCTCTTTCGCTGCGGCGGACAACGGCTCGGAAGCTGTGGACGTGGATGGTGCGGGTACGGCCTACATCAACCAAGGTCGCGGTGTGGACGGCATGGCCCAAGTGCGTGGTGGAGCGGTCAAGTTTAACAAGAACAACAAACGAACGCGGGAAGCCGAACGCGAGATGGAGCTGGAACAGATGGCCGTGGAAGAGGCACAGGATCGAATCCGACAGATTCAATCAGGCAAGCCGGTTTCGGCTCAAGGCGACCGCAAGAAACGGGTCAAGGAGACGATCGGAAAAGAGTTCCGAGCCAAGCGCGGTGGCGGCGATGTGATCCGCAACGGAAAGAGCCCGTATGCGTATGTACCTTTGAGCCAGGTAGCTGGTAAGAAAGCTGGCAAGAACAGCGACAACGTTTCGTACACGGGCAAAGGTGACAAGAGTCGCAAGCGTCGATGAGCGCAATCCTACTTCCGTTGATGGTGTATATACATTTGTTACGTGGTCTATCCATGGTCTAACCATTCTCACGAGGGATATTCATGTGCGAGGTTGGGGCTGGTGAGGTGGTCGTTGAGAGTTGTGTGTTGTCCGAGAGACTCGCAGTCGACTTCGTTGAAGCATTGCTTGGATCGGATCTGCCGCTGCCTTTGTTGGCGGATCTGGTTCCCTCTGATGCTGTTGTTTGAACCCTTTGATGGATTTTGATGCGTCTTTAGACTTTTGCAACTCCTCGAGCTGGTCAAAGTGGATCCAGAAGCTTTTACCGTAATTGATGAGCAACTCTTGGCCCTTGCGAATCGGCTTTGTTGCGAAGAGACCCATTTGAAATTTCTCGTCTCCATCTTCTGCCAATTGGAGAAAAGATCGGAACTCAACATTGGGTTTGTTCGCTATACCACGGTAGTCATTGACGAAGCGGGATTCGTTGCCCCAATATCGACTGTCAAGGTAAAGAGCTGTTGCGCCGTGTTCTTGACCATCTTGCCGTGTTTCTAGCGACAAAGATAGCACTTGATCCGTCAGATCTCGTTGCTTTGCCAGCCTTGAATCGTGACACAGGCTCAGATCGTACGTCGAGCAGAAATCAGCATCTGCTTTGCTGTGCAAGACACCCAAGTAAGGTCGAAGAAAGGCATCGGACGGAATGTCCTGGGCTGCAAATAAGCCGTAAGAGCCAGCAGCGGGATGACACCTCAGCTCGCGACTAGTAGAGTGAAATGATTCAGGACACCAAGGTGTGCTTTGATCAATTCGGTGAATGACTAGAGGTACTTGAGCTTGCATCAAATCGGTATAGAGCATGTCAGGTCGTCCGTCGTTGTGAGTGGCTCGCGGCAGAGAAGTGCTCGGCTCTGCCGAAAGATTGGCCGTGGCAGCAGCTGATGAAGGAGAGAGGACGTATCGTTGAGCTATCGAGTCGGGCACTGATGCAGCGACCAGGTTGCGAGTGAGAAAGACTACATCTTTCGGCCAGTCCGATGGCACCCGCAGATTGGCATTCCCACCACTCGGCTGTATCGACGGTTTGTCATCTCCTTTGAGGCGAGCTTCGTTGTTCAAAGCAGACGTGAAAGACGGGGCTGGCGAATGCTTTGGATCAACAGCTTCATTTGACAGCGAGTTGACTTGCTGTCCACCATCCTCAGCCATCGTGGTTATGGCTCGCCGTGGCTGGAGTGGAAGCGAAGAACAAATGGTCACTCGACGGACACAGGAGCTTTCAGAAGTGGACCCTGAACTCCCTTGTTTTCAAAAACAGTCCATGTAAGATCGTGTCTTTCAACTCAAAGCCATTTCATTTGGTCGGGCCAACTTTCTGGAAGAATTCATCCACAGGCCTTTTAGGCATCGAGTCACGGGCCAAGCTGTCTGGTGATTATTATTAAATAAAGAATGAAAACCATTTTGTTCACATGACAAGTCAAGGATGATTGAGTGACTGTGACTCTTTTACCGGCTCTTGATTGACCTTTTCAAGCGGAATGAAGGCACAAGAAAGTCAAAAGACTCAGCTCGTGCTAGCTGCACTCTTCTTCGTTTCTTCTTCTCGACATCATCGACTTGACTGTCATCATCACCTTGCGGAGCTATTCCTGGATCGATTCCTCCCCAAATTTGCCTCCGTCACATTTCATTGGCCAACGATACCCATTGTCACGCTCACTGACGGCACCGCTGTCCACACCATCCTCCACCATGGCGCCCATGATCCCAGGTGACAAGTACAAGCCCTATAAGCCTATCGACCTCCCTAATCGATCCTGGCCGACAAAGATCCAAAACAAGTCACCTATTTGGACCTCGGTCGATCTCAGAGATGGAAACCAGGCCCTCATCAATCCCATGTCGGGCGAGCAGAAACTCAAATTCTACCAAAAGCTCGTTCAAGTCGGATTCAAAGAGATCGAGGTCGCTTTCCCCTCGGCTTCCGATACCGACTTTGGCTTTGTTCGCCACATTATCGAGAACAACATGATCCCCGATGATGTCTACATCCAAGTCCTTACGCCTGCTCGTGAAGAGCTCATTCGACGCACTTTCGAGTCCATCAAGGGTGCCAAGAATGTCATCCTCCACATGTACAACGCCTCGTCTCCCCTTTTCAGAAACGTCGTCTTTGGCAACTCGCAGGATCAGACCATCGACCTTGCCGTACGACACACCAAGATCGTCCGTGAACTCGTCGAAGAATACTCGAAACCAGAGAATGGCGGCACCAACTTCAAGTACGAATACTCGCCCGAAACTTTTACCCAGACCGAGATGGACTTCGCCGTCAAGATCTGCGAAGCAGTACGCACAGCTTGGGGCAAAGCCAGCCATGACAATCCCATCATTTTCAACCTCCCTGCCACCGTCGAGGTAGGCCCTCCCAACCACTATGCCGATCAGATCGAGTACTTTTGCACCAACATCACCGACCGTGCTTCCGTCATTGTCTCGCTCCATCCACACAACGACCGAGGCTGCGCCGTTGCCGCCACCGAGCTCGGCATGCTTGCCGGCGGTGACCGTGTAGAGGGCTGTCTCTTCGGCAATGGTGAGCGCACCGGAAATGTCGACATTGTCACGCTGGCGCTCAACCTATTCTCGCAGGGCATCCAGCCAGGCGAGCTCGACCTTTCGGATATCCAGTCCGTCGTCGACGTCGTCAGCGGTTGCAACGACATTCCAGTGCACCCTCGTCATCCTTATGCCGGAGATCTGGTCTTCACCGCTTTCTCCGGAAGTCATCAGGACGCCATCAAGAAGGGTTTCGCCGCACAGGCGAAACGTATCGCCCAAGGAGACAATACTTGGGAGATTCCATACTTGCCTATCGATCCCGTCGACCTTGGATGCACCTACGAAGCTGTCATCCGCGTCAACTCGCAATCTGGCAAAGGCGGTGTCGCCTACCTTGTGGCTCAGAGTCTTGGTCTCGACCTGCCACGCAGGATGCAGGTCGCCTTCTACCAGGTCATTCAGGAAGTGGCCGACCGAACCGGAAAAGAGATGACCAGCGACGACATCACGCGCATCTTCACCCAGACCTACCACCTCGCCTCGCTCGCTTCGCTTCAAGCCGGCGCTGGAGCTGCCAGCAAGAGCGAAGGTCGCTTCGCCCTGCGCGGATACTCGCTCTCGGACGACCTTTCCAGCAGCATCACTTCTGAGGATGGTGATCCAGGTCTCCAGACCCCCCGTCATCGTCGATTCACCGGTAAAGTTCTGTACCAGGGCAAAGTGCACGAACTCACCGGTACAGGCAACGGTGCCCTCTCTGCTTTCCTCGATGCGATCGAATCGACTTTTGCCATCAAAGCCGAGATTCGAGAATACAGCGAGCACGCCATCACCAAATCTTCGTCCCTGCAAACCGGCGCTGCCTCCAGCGGTGCGAACGGTAGCAAAGCTCAAGCTGCCTCGTACGTTGAACTCATCGATCCGGTCAAGAAGGAGCAGATGGGTGAGAAAAAGGCTCCTGGATTCTGGGGTGTCGGTATCGATGTGGATATCACCACCGCTTCGCTCAAAGCGGTTCTTTCGGCGCTGAGCAATATCTCGAAGCCCGAAGCGGTGATTCAAGAGGCGGTCGACGTGACTGCTAACGGGAAGCACTGATCTGGGCTCACTGTTGATTAGCGTCGAGAATGTTTTTGTTTGTATGCAGGCAGAGATCACAGAGCAAAAAAAACGAAGCACGCATTGAGATGTGGCAAATCTTGCCGTTGACTTGCAACCTGGTGCGTCTTTCTATGCGATGATACAGTCTTCGCTCAATTTGAAGCCGAAGATTTCGTGATCGATTTGTTTTTCGATGAGTCTGAAGTCGGATCTTGATTTGAGGAATTCGTAGAGTTCCTCTTGGCCAAAGACGAAGCTTTCGTCTCTTTGGTGTTTGTAGGCGGAAGTGGAGGAGGAGTTGGAGTGGCTTTTCAGGAGGGAGATGAGTTCTTTTCCGTCTACAATGTAGTAGTTTGCTAGGGTTTTGAGCGAGTTGTAGAACTTTGGTAGATCGGCGTCTCTGGTTTTGAGGTTGGAGATGAATGTCGAGATGTGGTTTAAGTCAGAGATCAGTTGGAAGGCACCGGTTTGACTGATGGTGAGAGATTTGAGATGTTTGGTGATGATCTGGAAGAGCCGGTTGGCTACCTCGGTGTAGAACAGATCCAAAATCTCGCGATCCGTTGCACCGATCAACAATCCACAGTGAAACGATAATACCTCCAAACAACTCTTGGTAGCCACCGTAGCATTGCCCAAATCACTGATACTACCACCAGCATAATCCAAAGGATCTCGAAGCGAAAACAAGATCCATTCCGCCCTCTTCATCAACAAATCCACACTGACCGACAATCCCGTGGCTACAAATTCATCCAGATTCGCTTCAAACGTCTTTTTCGCCCTAACCACCGGATTCAAGAAATCATCCACATCCAACCTCACCAATCCGACCAGCGTCTGCGAGAAATACACCGAGCAAAGCTGCGAAATGGTATCGGCGATATGCGTCAGCTCGAAAAACTGCACCAACGGTAGAACGGATGACGACGAGGGAGACGAGTCGGAAAGCGGATTCCACTGCTTGATCTCGGACGTAGCTCGATGGAATCCAGGCGCAATGTGTTGGTCGGACAACACTTGGAAGAGAGATAGGCAGACTTCTTCCATTTCCTCAGTAACTCGTCGTCCGTGCAGGCTGCTAGCAGGGTACACGGTAAATGCCTCCATTCGTTTGAGCGATTCTCGATGCACTTGAATGAGTGACAGAGCTGTATCGAGCGAGAGGAGTAGTTGAAGGCGTTCAAACCCGCTGCCTTGCGCTGAAGTCGAAGAAGATCGTTTCTCTGTGGTAGCTCCAGTGTCGTCCTTCTGGGTCGTTGCTGGATCGTTGACGCCATTTGCCTTCGGAGATTTCATTTCAGTGGTTGCATCCCAGTTGGAGTCTGTCCAGTTGTTCTTGCTGTCGGAATGCATGCTTTTTTCGTTCCATTCGTCTTGGATGCTCGTATCTGCAAATCCGCCAAAGTTGTCCATTCTCTCGTTCGAGGCACTCGCTTTGGGCTCGGCGTCATCGCTCTCGTCATCGTCATCTCCAATCACATGCCCTTCTGGACCGCCCAACACTTCCTTGCTGAAATCCACATACCCATTGTTGGCCGCCGCAACACCTGCCCCCACCGCTGGAGTGCTCGACCTTTGCGGAGTGCCCACAGCCGAGTTCGATGCACTTGCACCCGCCGCTGCCGAGCTCTGCTGCCACTTGAGCGGGTTCAACTGACTCAGCCCCGTACCGGCTGTGCGTATCACCGCTCCACCCACCGCCCCTGCTGCACGAGGAACCACAGTGACCGGCATGAGCAAGACGTCTTTGAATCCACTCAACACGTTCCGCTTGACCTGTGCTGGATTGTTGCTTGCCAAGAAGGCCGTATCCATCGTCTTCTTGTTCGTAGATCCACTGGCACCCGCACTCTCGTTGCAAACCTCCATCATGACGTTGCGAACCCAATCACGCTCTTCTTGAAGATATTCGTCCAGGTGCGCTTCGAACATGGACAGTACGATCGCACGACATTTCGCCGGCGTCACGGAAACCGGATGCGTCGGCTCGATCTTTTCTAGCGTATCGGCGACTTTGAGCGCCTGGGAAAACGTCGCTGCTGCCGCTTGAAGGTAGACATGCAAATCGATCGAGCGTGCTTTTGTCAGCACGTCGTTGATGTATTCACCCACGACCTCGTTAGTGAGCCGACTTGCGAATGCGAGCAAAACCTGCTGTTCTGGAGGAAACACTCGCGCCACCAGCGAGCCATCCGTCTTCAAAACGGTCAGCACCTCTGCCATAAAGGCGTCCATAGCAGTAAAGTCCAGTGCTGGACGTGCCTGGGTTGATGTGGAAGCGAAATTGGATTCGGGTCGATGGGAGGTGGACTTGAAGAGCGCATCTCTCTTTTCGAGAAAGCTAAGGGCTGCTGCGTGACCGGGTCGATCGAGACGTGCCAGAAAGTTGACGGTCTCGCTTTCTGCTGCTATCGAGGTGCGGAGGGCAAACTCGGACTGAGATGACGGCGCTGCTGTAGAGACGGCGAGGTTCCATATCAAGCTCGCGTGTTCTCGCATGTCGGTCTCGGCACGCTCGACCGCTTTAGTGACATCCATGCCTCTTTGCCCTGCGCGCAAAGCATCGGCCCGCCGTGCGTCGGCTCCTTCGAAGGCTGACAGCAATACACCCTCGAGATAGTCGGCAGCTTGACTGATTGACGTACGCAACGTCCATTGATCTTGGCTGAAAGCGTCCGAGGTGACACCGCGTTCCACAGAAGCTGTCGTACCTGCTCTGGCAAAGGATCCGAGAACAAGCGGACCTGTGAACCGAGCCACATTGCAAATCATGTACGCCTGTGATGAAAGCGATGATAAGCTCGGATCGGTAAAGATGAGTGACGAGGTCGGCGATGTCTCGAAGAGCAGACTCTGGACGAAAGGTTTCAGCGAGATGGCGATGCGTTTGAAGGTCTGGTACGCCGAGTCCGCGTCCGTACTCGGCATGGGTAGTTTTGACTCGGCACGATACGAGAAGACAGGAGCCGAGGAAAAGCTCTGGCCCAGTTGACTCGGCTTGGTAGAGACAAAGCCACCAAAGCTCTCGTCATCGGGGCTGGTGATGGTAGCTGCCTCGAAGTCGCCGAAATCATCATCGTTGCTGCTGAACGTCGATTGCTTGCTACTAGATGCAGTGGCACTGCTGACGTCAGGTCGAGCTGTGATCGAGCTCACACTACTCTTGCGGTTCGACTGGATGTCGTCTTTGCTAGTGCGTGAGACCGAGACGGTAGAAAGGTCGGGATTGTAGCGGAGATGACGTCCTGGCACCTGCTTGTACTGCAACAACGCGAGTTTTCGAGCCCAAAGCCTCTCATCGGCGACAAAACGTGCCAGCGATCGAGCTGCCAAAGCGCAACTGGGAAGGTCGGCGACCGGAACATAGCTGAGGATGCGTTGGATCACGGTGGACGGTAATGAACCTATTGAGAAAGGATCGAGCGAAACGTCGTTGACATGGCTGGAAGTTGCGGCTGCTGTGGCTACGCCTGGAGCTTCTGAGCTGACCCTCCCTGAGCCCTTTGTTGTGGGTACGAGTGGGGCCCAGGTGGTCTCCATTGTGAAGCGAATGTCGGGTCGAGAAGGTCCAGAGAGGAGCGAAAGGAAGGGCAAGATGATGATGAGCCCTGTGCAAAGGCCGAAATCGCCTCCACCTTGAGAATCACAAATCGCTCTTTCAGCGTTGTCTCTGAAACGCGCACAGACAACCGAAAGCAAAGGTGAAACAAGGTCGTCCAACTCACCATCATTGTTGCCGGCCCTCATCAACTACCATGGCTTACAATGCCACCCAAGGCATCCGCTCGAGGACGCACACAGCATCGAGAAGCTGACAAAGAGCCAGAGACGCCTTTCCATCCAGCAGCTGATGCGGCCACTTTTCGCGACCTGCTCATCTTTGAAGAGCGTCTCAAACAGAATGCTGCTCGATTGCAGGCGCGAAAGCGCAAGTACGAGATGTTGCTCTTTGGCTTCGTCTGCTTCATACTCTGCTTGTCCCACTTTGTCGTCCTCTCCCCACGCTCCTCGGTCTTTTTGCAGTACAGCCTCGCCGCTGTCCTCATGATCTGCCTCACTACGCTCTTTCTCTTTTTCGCCAGTGGCATGCATGCCGAACGCATTCGATCCGCCAACAAGTTTGTACCTCAGGCGAACCGGAGCCTGCGTAACTTCAATATGTATCTCAACACACGCTCCACGCGGACCTCTGCTCTGACTTCGACGTCAGCAGCGACGTCGCCTTCAATACCTCCTGCGCAAAACAGCAGGGGCGAACTCATCTTCAGCAGCAGAGTCAGTCCAGAGTTTCGCGAAGGCTACGAAAGGTATCGTGCCGCTTTTGAACGACGTCGAGCCGAGAAGATCGCAGCGAAAAGGGCACAGTCGTGGAAGCGCTGGTTTGATTTGGCTTTGGGCAAGTCGATTGACCCGACACCGAAAGCGACCCCTTCATCGACGCGCCACTCTGCCGAGTCAAGACCACGCACAACGCGCACCTCCAAATCGAGAACAGCGCGTACCACACGGAAAACGGACGCAGAGAAGAGCGCTACCGCGCCTGTGCATACGCCCACACAGCTGGAAGACATGAGCGACGTTCTCAGCGACGGCTTGAGCGAAGGGCTGAGTGAGGGGCTAAGCGAAGAGGGTGGTTCCATGTCAGGCCACGAGCCATCATAAGGCGTTGGAAGCAGGCGGCCTGGACACTGTGACTCCTAGCACTATACCTTCTCATCTCCCGCCGAGGCGAAACTCCATCGTATGTTGCAGGCGCATCTCGGAGGAGGCCTCGCCCCCACTCAGCATTCTTTCCTTCCATGTGCGTACAGGCATTCATTCACTCAAAACGTCCTTCGTATGCGCTGCAAATTGCAAGCGAGCTGATTTGTGTGCGCTTTGGCGCCTTCTAAGCCAATCGATAGCCGCCAGCCGGAGAACTGTGCGTCCAAAGCTGCGATTATGCGACCATGCGATGCCAACCTCACGTCTCAACGGAGGTCCTCCTCCAGCTGAATGATCTGCTCACCCTTGCTTTCATTCTTCGCTCTCATGCACGCGATCGTATCGCAAAGTCACAAGACAGAGTCTCGTTTCGGAAGCTGCTGAAATTCGAAACATATTACAAAGACAGCGCCGAGGGAGCATCGTAGTCGCGGAGAAAGCCGAACAGAATGTCGGAATTGCTATTCTGGTCTGCGTTGCCCGTCGGGAAGAAGCCATCTCTGCCTGGACCTGCTGCCGATTCGAACTGATCGAACGAGGCGAGGATGCTCTCAAAATCAATCTCGTAGGGCGGCGTTGGTCCCAAAGCAGAGGCTCCATCGCTTGCGTCTGCTCGACTCACCACTGTTGACGCCGCTGCTCCGCCCGGTGGCGCTATCAACGAGGCGGCCAAGGATGATGGTGTCGCCATTGACATAGTGTTGCCTTGCCTTGTCGATGCACAGCCTGCTGCTCCCACGGTACCATTCCCAGAGCCAGCTGCATTGCCGCTACCGCTACCGGTGGCCCCATAGTTGACCGTCGGTGGACTTTCGTCCTGGTTCATAGGCGACAATCCGCCTTCTCCCGAGCTGTCTTGAAGGAGATTCAAGATACCAGCCCTTTCGGCCATGTTGCGAATCACACTTTTCGCCTTGGCTACCCCTGGATTCGGATCCTGGTTCTCTTCAAAGTCTTGCAGACATTGTCTGAGCGCTTTCAACTCGTATCTCCTGCTGGAAGCCGCCGCCGTGTTGGCGCCGTCGCCGTTGGTGTTCGATTGTTGCAGCTGAGCGGCTACGCGAACATGAATGCCTGCCGCGCAGAAATTGATGTACGAGATGAGCTGGGGTGCTCCCTTCATACTCACCGTTTGCCGATACAGATTCATCAAGCTCGAAATGCTCGAGGCTGCATCCACGCAAGCTTTCCATGCCGACCTTCCTGAAGCCGCATCGTCGCTGCGAAGATGCCCGTGCGGTAGGAATGGTCGATTCAACAAGATCGTCAAAGCATGATACAGCGCGTGCAACGAGATCAGATTGGGAGGACAGGTGCGCGAGCGTTGTCCCCCGCCGCTGTTTCGGCTTGCCGATGAATTCGAGTCGATGCGCAGATGAGTAGGAAGTGAGGAGCGCCAAGAAGCGAGCTCGGACCGCATCTCGATCAAATGTTCGGTCTGAGCCCTCTCGGACCTTGCGCCGCTGTCGATCGAATAGAAAATCTGAATGATCTTTTCCATGATCACGGTCAGCCTGCACAGCTCGGCAAAGGTCGAGACACTATAGATAGGGCCCGTGTATCCGCTTGGAGTGGCTGCATTGCTAGACCTTGACGCTGCAGGTCCTTGCGCCTCGGTCTCGCCGAGCGGTCGGTGAAAGGCAACGGGCGTCCAGAACTCGGTCTCCTCGAAATGGTCGTGAAACTCGATGGGGACGTACAGGTTGCGCCGTTCGATCGAAGCCTGCCGACCCTGGTAGAGCGAGTGGATCTTGTCAATAACAAAAGCAGCCCATACAACGCGGCGTCGCAGCTCGAGCTCTTCCAGCGCCATGTTGCCCGAGGCAACCAACTCGATACTGTCCTCATTCATACCGAGATCGATGGCCATGCGAAATGCAAGTCCGGAATGCAGCCAAGCTGCACTCTCGCTGCCACGAGCGTAGTGGGTGCACGCCAAAAGTAGCAATGCTTGCACTGTCGTGATGCGGCTCTTGATCAACGCCTCCGGGAGCAGTTGTTGCACGCGCTCTAGGAACTGTTGACCTGCCGACGACGGGTCGTTGATGTCTGACCTTACTTGATTGGTCCGGTCCGAGAACTTGGCGGCGCCGAACAAGATGGCGTGAAAAAGCAGCTTGGAAAAGTACTTTGCTTTGCCCGGAGGAGCGGCCATGTCTCGCATAAACAAGGGTCTGTAGGTGACGAGATAAGCATGGTGTTGACGATTCCAATGCAGATTGAGCAGATGGATGGCAAGTTCAGGCTCTACACCATCAAAGTCGAGCCTGCCAGCTACACTGTTCATCAACTCTTGCTGTTTCTCTCTTGCTGCCAGCGAAGTCAATCGGTCGGTGAAAATAGCTGGATCCAGCGTGATACGTTGCCGTTGACGATCTCCCGGCTCATCTGGACCCAAATCGCCATCGACACGGACGCGGCTTGGTACGACATCACCATCAGCGCGGTGATCACCCGTCAAGGCTTCGTGCGCGCTGAAAGACGCACTTGTTGGTCCATGGTATCGCGACTCGCCTCGATTGTTGACACGCAAATTCGACATGACGCCGCGCGATCCATGTTGGCTTGGAGATGCAGAAGCTGTCGTACGACCAGCATGTCCATTCGAATGTCTCGGCTTGCCCAGATCTGCAATGATGGTAGCCACAGCCGACGAAGTAGGTGACGTCGGACCGGAAAGTGTATCTGAAGTGTCGGCATGTGCGGTGCTCTGCAGAGAGGAAGACGGGGCAGATGAAGTGGATGGGGCCCCATGGGCTGTCATCGGAGCATGACGGGCCTCAGATGCATTGGACACCCGGCTGAATTGAATCTCGTCTTCTGAATCATCCGAAAGAGTATGCGAGCCACTCACGCCTCGACTCGGGCCTTGAGTTGCTGCCGTATGATGGGCATGCTTTGCCCTCGCCTCGCTTGGGCTCTGACCGGAAACGCCGCCAAATCGCACATTACGACGGTCGGGTGTGTATGGAGGCTGCTGTACGATGGCGAGTTGATCTTCAAGCTGGCGAATGCGGATCTGTGCTTCGTCGAGAGCAGGAGAGGCGGCAGTGGTAGACCTTCTGCCTTGCCTGGTTGGAGGGTTCTGAAAATGGCAAGTGTTGGCTCTACTATGCTGTTGGCACTTGTCGCAAGGATGCTCACCGTTGCATCGAATCTGTCATGGCCGGCCGACACCGGACGTAATGGGAACAATGGCAAATCAGTCATTGTAGCCTTGGAGCGGTTCATGAGGTTACGTTTTCCTCGGTGGGGGCACGTACCTTTCGACGACGACAAAAGTCGCAAGCGGTCGAGACGGCCGGTTGGCGTCGCGACGAGCCGGCAGGGTTGGATGCCAGGGTATCAGGTGCACTTCTTCGCATCGGTTGAGGCCTCATACTGACGGCAACGGACACCGAACGAGACAGCGGACGGCCTCCTCACGTTCTTTGTAGGTGATGACGGAGCGGATAAGGATGATGTGGAACAACGGGAAGATTGACGGACGAACACGATGGGAACAAAGCAGGGTCCGCAGCGGAACAGTTGGGAGATACACGCAGACGGACGGAGACGTGGTGAACCACACAGAGCGCGGACATGGACTGGCGAGGTATCCCAGAGTTGGAACGCAGCTGGCGCAATTTCTCCGTCAAAAAACGGAGGGTAAGCAACTCGGCTCTCAATTGAATTTGACCGAGACCGGAAAAGACGGAGCACATCAACATACGGCGATGCTGACGTGCCGCTGTAAAAGGCCGCGTGACGGAGCGACGGAGCGACGGAGCAAGAGTAACGGAGCTGTCAAATATTTCGTCCGCTATTCTGCGTTTGCCGCTGCCTGCCCCCGTGACTCTCTCCCGCTCCCCCCTGTGTCAAATTACACCTCATCCAGGAATGCCGGCGGAGCGGTTCTCGTTGCCGTCACTGGTCACTGATAGCGCCATTTACATCTCTATGCTGGATGGTGTCCGCTTGTTTAATGCATCCGCTGCTTGCCCAAATCTCAGGTTGCTCCGTCTAGAGCCGGTCTTATACAGATATATATCATGAACAGCTTGTCGCAAAGACATCTTTGCTGCTGATCAGTGGTCATCAAGCTTCTACGAGTCGATCACGAACAGCCGCGCAACATCTCCTCCCAGCTCAAGCATATACACGATTTCCTGACGAAGAGATAGTCAAAATGTTGCTTCAGCCTACTTCGAGTCGACACTTTGAAGACTTTCGCCATGTCGAACCGAAAATCTTGACAAAGGTAGCCCTGCCTGTCGTCTCTGCACCTAGTCCGGCCGGCCCCTCCACAAGCAAAGCACCTTACTTTGAACGTCGCAGTCTGCAGACTGTCATCATGCGAGCTGGCACGTCCAAGGGGCTTTTCATCAAGGCTTCTGATCTGCCTGCCTCCCGAGCCGCATGGCAGCATATTTTGCCCTCGATCATGGGTAGCCCCGATCCTTTTGGTCGTCAACTTGGCGGTCTCGGCGGTGGAACTTCCACCACATCGAAAATCTGCGTCGTATCGCAAAGCACGGCTCCAGAAGTTGCCGACGTCGACTATCTCTTCATTCAATGCCCGATCGAGGGAGAGAAGTTGGATTTCACCGGCAACTGTGGGAACATGCTCAGCGGCGTAGGTCCCTTTGCGTTCGAGGAGGGACTCATTCCGTCGGCAGTGCTTGCGCCGTTGGCCGCATTTGCCAAGTCAAATGGCTCTGGCAGAGAAGAAAAGGTGGCTCTGACGCTTCGCTGTCTCAACAACAACCAGCTCATCCGATCTACTTTCCTGGTCCGCAATGGCAAGCCTGTGGAATTTGGCGACGTGGTAATTGACGGTGTCGCAGGTACTGGCTCGCCGATCCAACTGGACTTTCTTGACCCGGCTGGTAGCATGTGTACCTCACTTTGCCCCACCGGCAAGACCGTCGATCTGCTTCATGTGCTAGGCGAAGACCTACCAATCGAGGTTTCGTGCGTCGATGCAGCCAATCCCTTCGTCTTTGTCCGCCTCTCCGACATTGATGAGAGTCTCCGTGGAGACGAGCCGGCCTCGGTGCTCGAGCGCCATTCGCCACGAGTCGAGCTAATTCGCCAGGCAGCGGCTGTCATCATGGGTCTTGCACCTGACACCGCCACAGCCGCCAAAACCAAAGGCACACCCAAGATTTGCCTGGTTTCCGATCCGCTTCCTGGATCAGATGCACACGTGCTGTCACGAAGCTTTAGCATGGGCCGACCGCATCCAGCGCTTCAGCTGTCGGGTGGAGTCTGCCTCGCCGCCGCTTGCAGCATCCCTGGTGCCATTCCCAATCAAATCCTGCTCAAGAGCAGGAAGATCATGCCAGAGAGATTGAAGTTTGCACACGCATGCGGTGCTATCGAAGCAACAGCCGATGTCGAGATGGACAGTAAGAGCCAGGTCGGCGTCACGGTCAGGAGTACCAGCCTTTTCAGGACGGCGAGAAGATTGGCATCCGCTGAGGCTTACTACCTTTCACCAACTCAGTAGTTTTGGAATTCCACGATGTACGGTACTACAGCAGTGCGAATTTTCATTCCATTATACCATCAGATGTACCAAGCTTGCCTGGGTTGTGTCCGACTGCGACTTGAGAGAAGAGATGCTTATTTACTACTCAAGTGTAACGACAGTCAGACGCAGCTCGAAATTTCCACACTGTGAACATGGTTGCTGATCCTAGATTTGTGTACTGGCAATGACAAGCAATCATGCTGAGTTTCGCACATTGTCTGGCTCGGAGCATTCGCAGATGGTGATTCAAAAGCATGAGAATCTGTCTATTGGCTCAGAGGAAAGGTAATGTGTACAGGAAAACATCAAATGCCCGTTGGAGGGTTCAACCAGCCGATCACCGTCTCGTAGGCTGTGAAAGCGATACCACCGCTGAAGATCAGCCGGGTCAGTCTTGGCGTTGTGCCCTTCCAGAGACTCTTTACGCCCTCCTTCTTGACAATATCGATACCACAAGCAGCGATGCTTGGCCTCTTGACTACACTGCCTGCCGCCATCGCGGGAGACTGCTGCATTCTTGTCTTGACTACGTCAAATGGCATGGTGAGGTACACCGTGATCAAACCTGCACCTGCTCCCGAAGCAAAAGTCGCTGCAGTGGATTTTCCGTAACCTGCCTCTGTTTGGACAGACTTGAGCACCGAGTACGAAGTCAGCCGGACCGATGAGTTGGCTCCCTGCCGCAGCACCGTCGCTCCCAGCCCTCTGTACAGTCCTGCCAAGCCCTCAGCTCCTACAATCTTGCGGACGGCATCGATCGGGCCCTGGTATTTGCGCAGATGGGCGGGCTGGAGTGAGTCTTGGATCATTCGAGTCTTGATTGCTTCCGAAGGTGTCACTGCTAGCATCGCTTCTGCTGAGCCTGCCAGGAATCCTGCCAGGATGGATCGACCCATTCCAAGCTTCTCCTTTGAAGCACCTTGGACAGACTTGGGTCGCAGCAAGTTCTGAATCGTGTCGTAGGTCAAGAAACGGACACCGGCTTTAGCAGAATTGCCCGTGACCATTGCGCCTGCGCCGCTGAAGAAGCCGGTGATGCCGCGAGTCTTCCATGTGTCTCGTACGATCTGCAAAGCTGAAGCACCAGCCTTTGGCATCGTTACGGTAGTCGAACTAGAAGGTGCTGTTGCAGCAGCCGAGGCGATGTTGAGCTTGTGCGCTGGCAAAGCACCATACGAGATGTGTCGAACCGCTCCGGGGACAGTCTTGGGGGCCGCCGATGCCGCTTTGCTTGCAGTTGAGGCTGCATTGGAAGCAAGTTGTGCTTGCGTCTTGACGAATTCGGTCGGATAGGTGAGGAAGCCTTCCACCGCGCCAGCAATGGTGCCGGCAAGCAGCGAATGCATAGGTGTTGGCGAGACGCGTTTCTCTGTTTTCGACATGATGTGCGCTTGTCCTCGAAATGGGTTGGGTCTCAGAAGAATGGTGATGTGTCGAAAAGATGTGGATATCCTTGGACTCGCCGCCGGCTTCCATCTGGCTTTATTTAGTTTTCCAAAATATGGTGATTCGCAACCTATTCACGATAAAGAAGCTGGCGCCAATGCTGTCTGCAAGTACAGTGCACAGAGAACTGTGCCGACATGAACACGAGCTTTTTGGAAAGGTAGACGGAGAGGTCCGGAGGCAATGGAGATGGCGGCAATGTCGCCGCTCAGCATCCTCACTCCTCAGACGACGGAGCTTATCTTGCGAGTTTTCGGTAGCCTTTGCCTCGGGTCATTTGAAATCCAACGGAGACGGAGCCTGCCTCTCCGTCCTGTGCGCTGCCCTGGCACGCGGAGCCATGCATCGCTGCTCCGTTGCTCCGTCTCTACCAAAAGTGCCCGAATTTCCTCTTTTGGATTTTGTCCGTGTCGAAGTGCGGGGCTCCATCGAAGATTGACAGTTGGCGCGCAATTGGCCGACCGAGATTGGCCCCAAAAACAATGAGGTTCCTGGCTGCTGTGCCTGGCTCGCCTCTCCTCCCGCAACGCAACGTTACGCCACAAAACTTTGTTCCCTTTGCCCGTGCTGCTGCCGTTGTGCCGGATCGCAGCCTGCAACTGTCATGCTTCAGACCCGATCTGCCTCCGCTCCCCCGGGCAGAGGTCTAGTTCTACCGATGTTTGCCTTCGAGTCTTTGCATCCAACCACAACCATCCGACGGAGCGGGCGTCCTTCCGTGCTCACCATGTGGCCGCATCCACAAGCAGGAACGTCAAACTAAAAAGATAGATCGCGCTAAGTTGGTAGCACAACTATGTTGAGCCGACGGAGTTGCTCCCGTTGCTATAAGACCTAGCCATCCTCGACCTCGATTGTGGGGCCCCTCTTCTCATCACCATCCAAGACATTCTCATCCTCTCCCTGCCTTTCCTGAACCTCACCATCTAACCCGCGGTAACTGCAACAATGGGTCCAACAACAGGTCCCGGAAAAAGATGGGTTCCCTCCAAGCTTCGTCACGTGCACGAGGTGCCCTCCCCAGCGCTCAACTGGCGTTTGCTCATGGCCGTGCTCAGCATCGGCTTGCTCGGTGCCAGTCGAGGTATGGATGAAGGTGTCATCTCTGGATCCATCGGCACTCCTGCCTTTGAGCACGCCTTCAACGTCAAGAAGAAGTCCAACAAAGAGTCCAATATTGTCGCCATGGTGCAGCTGCTTTCCACCCTCGGTGCCTTGGTCGGATACGCCACCTCGGACCGATTTGGTCGAGTCATGGCTGGCAGACTCAGCTGCACCCTCATCATCATCGGATCCGCCTTGTGGATGGCCAGCGCTGAGCACATCGCCCTCCTCTACATCGGTCGAATGGTAACAGGCGTCGGCGTTGGTATTTCCTCGGTCTGCTCACCCGTTTTCTTGGTCGAGACGGTATGTATCAACCACTTCCTGCTGATCCTTCGGTTGTGACAGGTGCTGACGCCTTCAACTCCTCTCCTCGTTCGTTCTTCCTCACCTACCAGGCTCCTCGTCAGATTCGTGGACTCTGCACCTCAGTTTACAGTGTCTCGATCTACCTCGGCGCCATGTTGGGCTACGCAGTCAATCTCGGAGCTTCTCGTTCCCAAGACAAGCGAAAAAACATTGTCTGGCAGATCGTCGTCATCTTGCCCATGGTCTGGCACGCATTCCTTCTTCTCAGCACTTTCTTCCTCCACGAATCACCTCGTTGGCTCTTGGATCACGGCCACGTCGAAAAGGCTGCTCGTTCGCTCAAGTTCTACCGCAATCTCGACGACAACCACCCTGCCATGATCGAAGAAACCCAGCTGATGCGCGACTCCATCGCCGAAGAGCACCGTCTGCAAGCCGAGCGTGTCGACGCGCTTCCTGCCAAGTCGCTGCTGCGCAAGTACAAGACCTTGCACAAGCTCAACATTGTCCTTACCAGCCGTAAGAACCTTCTCAAGGTCGGACTCGGCGTCATGATTCAGGTGCTCGTTCAATTCGGTGGACCAGGCGCTATCGCTACCTACGCCAACCGCATCATGACGCTCGTCGGCGCCTCGGACAAGAACGGTTACGTCATGTCGGTCGGATTCGGCGCCACCAAGTTGGGATGCGGTATCCTCTCGTCTCTGCTGCTCATTGATCTGCTCGGACGTCGCAAGACCCTGCTCATTGGTGTCTTCATTCAGGGTCTTTCCATGCTCTACGTCTCCATCTTTTTGGGACTCTACGTCCAGGGCAATCACACCAAAGGCGAGAAGCATGCCGGACAAGCCGCTCTGGCTGCTATCTTCATCTCCGGTGCCAGTTTCTCCGCAGGTGGAAATCTCGCGCAGTACCTTGTTGGAACCGAAATCTTTGAAATGAACGTCCGAAGTATCGCCTCGTCCCTCGTCATGGCCATGCACTACCTGCTCCAGTTCTCCGCCACGCGCACTCTGCAGCCCATGCTCAACTCTCCCATGGGCGGAGCAGGTACCTTTGCCTTTTACGCCGCAGTATCCTTGGTACTTGCTTTGCCGTTCTATGCCATCTTTTTGCCCGAGACGGCCGGATTGCCCCTGGAAGAGATCGATCAGGTATTCGAACGTTCTGTCTGGACCATGGGTCGTGCTACGCGTGGCAAAGCCGCTGGCTCCATGTCGTCGGACGTCTTCGAGACCAAGACAGCTACCTTGCCCCATCTCGATCTGGAATCGTCCTCGGCTTCTACTGCAGAGGATGACGAGAAGAAGACGGATCTGACGTCCCAGCTCAGGCTCGAGACTCGATCCTAGGATCTATTCTAATGACTTGCGATTATGTTTGATTTTTTTTTATGTATTATTGTCCTCCTTGCATCTGAATCCTTTGTCACGAGTGAATGTCCATGCTTTATACGTCTTCAAATGTGCCGAGAGATTTTCATTGCCAGTGGTAGTCTTGCTCTGTTGACATCGATGTTGACTACGATCTTAGCGATGACTTGAACATGTGTAGGGCTTAGGCAAGATGGCGGATGAGTGTAAGACTGTCAAGATCAAAGCGTGATTGAAAGAGACAGTCACTCTGACGGCGAGATCGATCTGATTTGACTCGATTGCAAAATTTGCTCATATGCTCCATGCTCTGGGCTATGAAGCAAGTCTCGTTTGGCATGGTACTTCGCAGTGCACTTACCGTCGCTCTCGCGACAGCCTTCAGACACGGGTCAATACATCATTGGATTGTAACAAGGGAAACTAACATCGAAAATGATTGCGAAGAATTCACGAAGGCCGGGCGATGGCACGCGGTAGCGACAAGGTATGATTCGCGTAGGAAGCTACTGCAGTGGTGCCGCTTGCATGCACAAAGTCTATGGCAAACAGAGTTTCCGGCCTTGATTGCCAATTGAGTATAATCATCGATCTTGGATCCCATAAGCTATTTACAAGGCGAATGGTTTCAATACAGCTTTCTGCATTCCACAGTCACAGAGATATGTGTATGGTATTTGGCACGCGCCTTTTTGCTTTCATTTCTGTTGTCACAACCGCAATGCGCAATCCTGGTCGTTGTCGGCCAAGCTTCAGACGGTAGTACTGGACTTCAGCAAGTGCTGCATCCATTGACGTCTCGAGCATTGAAGGTAACGCGGTTTGTTGAGCCTGAGCCGAGAGACCCACCGCCGACGATCACGATATCTTTGGGATTGAAGCCCCTTGTGACTTCGCGAGAGTAGCCACCAAGAGCGTTAGGGACTGCAAGACGGGTCCAGGCGTTTGCTGCTCCATTTGCACGGTTCAAGTAGAGTCCTGTGTCCGAGTAGGCGCTGACAACGACCGTGCCATTCGCAGTGGTACCCGAACGCGAGCCAATCGGAGTCCACATGACGTAGGGGCTCGATCGAGGAACCGTGCCATCATTGGCTTTCAGCACTTGCTGCGGCTTGTCTGCCCAGCTGAAAGGGTCGTTGGAGATCTTGTAGTACACCGAGAAATCTCCCTCGGGAGCACCGCCGTACTCGAATGTCATGATATAGTTACCGTTGCCCATCTGAGCAACCACAGGCATACCAGGACGAGCAGAGTAGAACGATTCAGTGACATCGTTAACGATAGGACCCCAGTTCTTGAAATCCGTTGTCGTCTGGTGAACGAGCTTCTGACCGTATGCCGGGTCGCGCTGGTCGGAGTAGTAGCAAATAAGCTGGCCATTGTTGATCAGCAAGAAGGGCTCCCACACCGGGGTTTCGCCATTGTTGGGCACAGCCTTTCCGCCGGCTGCAATGTGCGAGAGGAAAGTCCAGGTTTTCCTGTTCAAAATCGCAAGCATCTTCGAGTCAGCATCCGCAGCAGCTTCAAATCCGCAGATTATCAAGCGATTGACTCACCCTTTGTCCGTGCTAATGTAGAGATCGAGCTGTGTCTTCGAGAGGTCTTCTGGAATCGAATTGCCTGCCAGAAGAATGGAGCCTGCTGGGTAGCCGGCAAAGCTCTGCTTGAGCTCGTACAAGAAGGGCTGGTAGCGCAGACCCCAGCCGTTCACCTGATCCGTCACGGTTGAGAAAGGGGACCACGTGTATCCGTGATCAGTGGATCGGTAAATGGGAAACCAAGTCTTGCCGCCAGAGTAGTTCTCCCAGGTGGTCAACAAAGTTCCCGAGTTCTGCATGGGGGAGTTGCGTATCGATGATAATTGGAAGCAAGCACGTGTCAGTCGACTTAAGCCTCCATCAACTTTGGGGAGAAATGCGCTGCTCGACACTTACATCGTTGACTGTAAGCATGAGAGAGCGAGCGTAGAGAGAACGATCACTTGTATAGTTGCTCGGGGGTGTGTAGATGGTGACCGGTCCAAAGTCTCGCTTTTCGAGGGGCGAAGCAGTAGCGATCGATACTGCCATCGACAACAGGCCGAGTGCTTTTGTCAAAAGGTGCATCTTGAGAGATGTCTGCCGAGGGGAGAAGGATAAGATAATTGCGATCTGTGGGAGGATGCCCGGGGGAATGTTGCATTACCACCCCATGTGTATGCAAATCGGCCAGCCTTTATATACATGGAGAGCACTCTCATAAATACGCTGATGGGTCTTCATGGCTTTGTTGAAGGAAATGACGGCCAACAGCCTTCCGATGAGCCTGCGTAGGTAGTGCGGCATTCTCTCGTCGTGACAAGAAGCAGATTGCTCTACCTCAAGTGGGCGAGCCGAGAGAGATCTGCATAAGCTGTGGGATTAAAGCCTGCAGTCGTGGAGCTGCCCTCTAGACTCATCTTGCTTTGCACGAGAGTGCCGATCGCTGTACACAATGGTGCAAGCAAAACCCTGTTGCAGCCTCGCCCTCAAAGACTCGTGAGACTTTGACTGCATCCGCAAATCTCGGCAGAGCAGGACCATGAGCACGGACAGGTCAAGCGATGTACAGCAACGCCTTGATGCTCAGGAACTGCCGAAACAGAGTTCAGCTGCGAGGAACCCAGCGTGTATCCCGCTTCTGTGCGTCCGACGTTGAACACCATCGACTGAAGGGGGGCCCCGCATTTTCTCGTACCACTTTTGACCGTGCTCGTTTCTTCATGCGACACGCCAAGAAGAGCAAAGAAGCATGAAGCGATGCGAAGCTACAGTTCAAGATCAACATTACCGAGCCCTGAGCGGGTGTGACGGCGAGATCCCCGAGGTCGACCATGTGTGTTCACTGTCAATGTATCGTCGCTACAGCAGGGTTTTAGCATCAGTGATACAGTGGTTTGATTTGCAGGAAGCGCCGGTCAATTTCCTGCAAGGGTTCCGGCAATCTCTCTTCTCGCCAACGCCGCTTTTGACGATGTTCGTCGAGAAACGCTTTGCCGAGGTCGCCATGCAACATCAGAAAGCGGAGCTTGAACGTTGCGTCCACGTCCACGTCCAAGTCTGTCCACGTCAATTGTTCTGAACACAGTTCCTGTATCATCAGCGGGGTCCATCATTTAGCTCTAGCGCTGGGAGGGAGAGCTACGGATCGACACATACAAATAGTCTGACGAACTGATCCTCATGTCCAGCAGTATCGGTAGCATTGGTCTCGTTACCAATATGTTGCTTGCTGCAACTTGGGTCAGCAACGCCGAAGAAAAAAAAAAAACGGAAAAAAGTGAGGAAGAAAAGAATAAAAGTAAAGGGAACGAATTGGCAGAGAAAAAGGAAAAGAAAAAAGAACGGCGGAGAAAGGGTGAGTTCCCGTCTCGGCAATCTTTGCCAGCATTCTCGCAACGACCTGCCGCGGTAATCTTTCACTCTGTTAATGCCAAGTCGGCCTTAAGGAAGAGTCGGGAGGTCGACATGATGTCTTCCATTCCGTTCTTGGTCTCTGATGCCGACATGGTCGCTCTAATATGCGATGCCACTCGAAGGTGGTGTAGCAACGGCACAGCGCGCGAGAATCATTTACGCGATTCGGTGCCTGAAGCAAGTTTGACAGGTCCATCTCTTGGTTACGCTTTCACACAGTGATTGCCGTGGAGCATTTCTGTGACGATTCAAGACTGATTCTGACAAGGCGGACGAGACAATGATGGGTACAGTCGTGAAGACAGTGTCTAATTCTCTAGCATGCGCTAAATCCTTGAACTCAGGCACAGTCAGGAACAATCTTTGTTTCAAGATTCGAGGATTCCAATTGCATTGCGCGGTTGACTGAATATCTTATACTGTAACTTTCAAATGCGAGGGGCAAGAGGTATAGTGAAATGATTTGCTGCGTTGCCTTGATATTACCGTTCCGATGATATGAGGTGACCGGACCTGTGATACGCCTGCTTCTCTGTGCATACTGCGGAGATGAGAAAAAGAAACCGCAGCCTGGTGACGAAATCAATGCTTCTCGAGATCGTGATCGTGGCTGCTGGTGTTGAGACCATCGAGCTTCTCATCGTGGCTAGCAGTCTCGACAAGACGAGACTGACCAACATTGATGATGCCCTGACGCAGTTGTTGCTCGCGCTCCTTGTCAGATCCGATGCTTGTGTTGTGAAAGGCGACGATCCACGGCGTGTTTTCGAAAAACTCGTCCATCTCCTCGAGAGTTCGTCCCTTGGTCTCGGGAAGGATGAGCCAGAAAGTAAGGGCATTCGTGAATCCTCCTACAGCGAAAAGGATGTAGTATTTCCAGCCGACGCTCTCGAGTGCTTTCGGTGTGACCTGTCCGATCATAAAGTTGGCGATCCAGCAACTGATGCTCGTCAAAGCCGTTCCTTTGGCTCGGATCGAAGTATCCATGATCTCGACTGGTACTGCCCACGAGAGTGGCCCAATCCCCGCGCTAAAGAAGAAGTTAAAGATCCAGATCATGGCGATGAAAGCACCTCCGGCATGCGTGCTGAAGCGAGGGCTTCCAGCCGGGAAGACAGCCTGGAGAGCGGTGGCGACGGCAAAGCAGGCGCCCGCCATGGCGTTGCAAACGATCAGCGGCCATCTTCGGCCCAGCTTGTCGACAAAGAGAACGCAAGCACCTTCACCAAGGAGCGCAATGATCGAGTTGATGCTCTGAAGCAAGAAGATCCTGGAGTTTGAGTATCCAAACACCTTGAAGATTTCGGGAGCGTAATATTGAATCGCGGCAACACCCGTGATCTGGACGGAAAATTGGAGAATAACACCGATGGCGACTTTGCGAATGTTTTGCGACTTGTTGAAAATCTCGGACCAGCCACTAGCAGTGCCCTTCTCAACGGCAAGCTTGGCCTTGATCTCGGCAAGCTCGGCTCGAACAAAGACGTCCGAAGTGTCACCGCGCGCATGAAGTCGGGCAAGCGATCGGAGAGCATCCTCTTCGCGGCCTTTCGACATGAGCCAGCGCGGCGACTCGGGGAAGAGCATGATGAGGAAAGCGAGAGGCACGGCGGGGGCGATTTGCAGTCCAAGAGGGAATCGCCATTCGAACACGGTGTTGTAGTGGTGCAGGTTGGTGCCGTATACGACGAAACTGGCGATCAGAGCACCGATGCCCAGGAAGAACTGCTGCAAAGTCGTGAGCCGGCCTCGGATGGAAGGATGAGCAATTTCGCTCTGATAGAGCGGCGCCAAAAGAGACAACATGCCGATGCCCACTCCGGCAAAGAAGCGGCCTGCTAGCATAGAACCTTGATTTTGCGCGGCAGTCTGAAGGATACCACCGAGAATGAAGACGAGGGCGCCGACCATGATGGCGAAACGTCGCGAAAAGGCGTCTGCCACGAGGGAAGCCGGGATGCATCCTACCAAGGCGCCGAGCAGCATGGAGCTGACAATGAAGCCGATGTAGTCGCTGCTAGGATTCTTGGTCACGCGCTTAAAGTCGGGAGCGACAATGACGCCAGCAATGACACCGAGATCTGCAAAAAGTACGAGACAGGTCCAATGTCAGTCAAAAGTTTCAAGGCAGCGCGTCGAGTGATTCGCTCCGTCAACGTACCATAGCCAAAGAGGATCGAGCCAAGGGCTGCAAAGCAGCCGCACAGCCAAGTGTAGAGCTTGGGTGGCAAAGCCATCTTGGAGAAGAGGGGGGAAAAGGCAATCCTAGTGGATGATGAGGAGGAAAGGAGGATGGTTTCAGCGATACTTCGACTTGCTCAAATTGCACAGATTATATGGCATTCGAAACGCATGTTCCTGAACATTCTTGGACGATATGAATAGCGCAAATGTGGGGGCCCGCAGCGAGGGGATGGTCGAATGTGTGGGGGAAGAGACTCGGGATCGCTCGCCAAGAAAAGTGTGGAGCATGCGTTTAGAAAGTAAGCGAGTCAAGCAAGGCACGAGGGGACCTCGCAGTGTGGTATTAACGCTAGCCGGGACGAACGAGTCCGTGTCCAAGCAAAGGGACCAATCAGCTGAGCGAGAGTAAAAGGAATGCTTCCTCGTCGTGCTTGCTCCATCCATTGGAAACTCCGGTAGAGAGATTGCCGAGGCCAATAGATTTGCGAAGACACCTTTTGCCACTCCGACTCGGTAATTTTCCTTCGGCCAGCACCGCTGAATCCGTCAACCGCGGCGTGGACGGCGAGCGGTCCTTTCTGTTTCGCAGCTCTTTATGCCATCGCTGGCCACAGCGCTACCAGCCGAGCTTGTCTGAGCACGAATTGAATTCCCAGGAACGGCAAAGACCTTGCTCTCCTCGCGGATTGGGCAACCACGAGGAGCGAGATAATGATAGATGTGACCCCGGGAGATGTCACGAAGCTTGATCCGTCTTTGAATCGCCGCTTCGGTAATCTTTGGAATCGCTTTTGTTCTTCGTTGCATGTATTTTTTTTCGGAAATCTTGATGATGGTGATTGCCGAGATTGCCATGTGATTTTGCCAATCGCCTCCAGAGGCCGACGTCTTTGCACACCCTCGGTGCAGCGGGCTGGCTTCAGCCGGAAAGGGACCATCGCTTGCGTCCATGCGTTGGGGACCGGTGGCCTTCCCATCGCTACTTCAGCAGCGGAAATGTGTCCGTGCTCTGCCAACCTCGAACCTCATCAGGCTATGAGCATTTCGACCAAAAAGGCAGTGGTACCGCAAATCAAGTGGTGTCTTCTGACTGCTTGACCCTCTTAACACGCCTCGACCTCGTCTCTTGTGACTCCCTTCACCAATACTTTCACAACTGTCCTCTCAAGAATGGCCGGCGTCAATCCCTACACTTCAGGCAGCAAAACGCCCTATTCATTGCCGACAGACAGCTTCGAACATCCTGTCCAGCTTACCAATGAACCCATTCGCATCAACCCGCAAGCCCTGGCGCTCCCACGGACCGCGCCATTAATTAGCGACAAGCTCTACTCGGGCTTCGTCGAGCATCTCGGCCGTGGAATTTACGGTGGCATCGTCGAGGATCCCAAGAATCCCAGTCCGGACTCGCTCCTTCAAAAACAGGATCGCGGCGATGACCGTACAAAGGGTCGCTTGGCTTGGAGGAAGGATGTCGTCAAGATCCTTGCGAAGGATGGCGAGCTCGAGATGCCAATCCTTCGCTGGCCCGGCGGCAACTTTGTAAGCAACTATCATTGGCAGGACGGTATCGGACCCATCGCCGATCGGCCAAAACGTGTCGAGCTTGCTTGGCTTTCCACAGAAACCAATCACTTCGGCACTGACGAATTCATCGACTACTGCCGTGAGCTCAAAGTCGAGCCGTACTTCTGCATCAACATGGGCACAGGTACGTACGAAGAGGCACTTGCTTGGTTGGAATACTGCAACGGCACCGGTGACACCCACTGGGCCAACCTGCGACGCAAGAACACGGGCCGGGATGAGCCGCACAATGTCAAGTACTGGGGGCTCGGAAACGAGATGCACGGTCCGTGGCAAGTAGGCTTCCTCAACGCTACCGACTACACCAAGCTAGCAAAGCGCTGGGCTCACGGTATGAAGCTCGTCGACCCTACGATCCAGCTGGTTTCGTGTGGAAACCAAGGCAACTCCGAGTGGGACCGCGAGGTGCTCAACGGCTTGATCGGCGTGGTGGATTACCACTCGATCCACCTCTATTCAATGCTGGGACACGAGCACTACAGCGCCGTTCAAGGTTTTGACTATGAAAAGAACGTCTTTGGCCCCGCTGCCGCTGAGCGAGGAATCGAGATTTGTGCATCGCTGATCGACCTTGCCAAGATCGACAAGGCACAATCGCTGCTCGACTGGAACAACCGCGATCAGAAGGTAGCTGCCCGCGATGTCAAGATCTGCTACGACGAATGGAACGTATGGGACGAGGTCAAAGCTCCCGGCTCGCAAGGGCTTGAGCAAGCTTATGACTACACGGATATGCTCGGTGTGGCTGCTTGGCTTAACGTCTTGGTGCGCAAATCCAAGGATGTCGGCATTGCGTGCATAGCACAGAGTGTCAATGTTATTTCTCCTCTCATGACGAGCCCCGACGGCCTACTTTTCCAAACCACGTACTGGCCTCTGCGACTCTTCTCGCGCTATATGAAGCATGGACAGCTGCTAAATCTTGGATTCACTCCAGACTCATATCAAGGACCAACATACCCAGACTGGATCCAACACATCTCCAAGCCGGCTTATGTTGACTGCGTCGGCATGATCGTCCAGGAACCAGGCTCCTCGCACGCGAGCATTCGACTCAGCATCCTCAACCGACATCCTACAGCCGACTGGAACGGCGCTGTCAAGTTCGAAGGTTTCAAGCTCGATAGCGTCGAAGAACACGTACTCTACCACGACGATCTGTCGGCCAAGAACACGTTTGAAAAGCCGGACGAAGTTGTGCCTAGAGTCACGAACTTCACTGGCGCAGAATGGTCGAGCCAAAGCTCACGAGCCATCCGCAAACACTCGTGGACGTTCATCATTTTTGAAGGAGAGGTCAGCAATTCGTAGAGCAAGTGACATTTCGACAAGAAAATGGATACACACAAATACAGCCAGAAACGTGACCGTAATAGAAGCAGCATAGCAACCAGATAGGCCAATACAGAATCGATCAACGTCAGCTCGTTCCCCTTACGAAATTTAGGAGGGGCTGCTCGTATGGTTCGACTCACTTCTGAAAAGCACAAAACATTCAGAGGGGGTCCAGTATCGATCGTGAGAGACCGTCGGAGATGGCCATGATGCGACCTTATTTTCCAAAGAAAAGAAGCGTGGATACTGTATTGGATTTTATTACAGCCTTAACGTTGCCTGATCCCCTCGCAGCACCACTGATATGACGCCGACTGGCACATGAGCCATGGCGTATTCAAAAGGCGATGGTGGTGAGCGATACGCCGGCCCGCTCAATGACTTGCTTGGACAGACGTGCAAGTCTGTCTTGCATTTCTTCGTCACGACTCTTCTCGGGGCCTTCTTCAGGAACTGCGGGAGGGCAGATGAAGTTTCCGCCCTTGGTTGGCTGTGTAGCCGAATACATTGCAGACACGCATCCCTGAAAGATGCTCTTCTTGATGGGATTGAGCAGATTCATGCCATAGCCCAAGATGGGGAACGGCTCGTGGATCCAGACTTGGGTCTGTCTGGTTTCCACCACTCCCGGGTGGCAGGCATTGAAGACGATGTGGCTGTGTCCGCCTCTCTGCGTGTAGGCTCGGTGAAGATAGCGAGAAAAGAGGAGATTAGCCAGCTTGGATCGTGCATAGAGCGCCTGAGGTCCAATATCGCTCTTGAAATCTTCTTCTTGGGTGAAATCGACCTCTTTAGGCGTTTGCTCGGCCAAGTTGGAGCTGAGGGAGACGATTCGAACGTGCACCTGATGGCTTTCGACCGTTTTGTTAAGGAGAGGAAGTAGGGCGTCGATGAGTACGACGTGTCCGAGATGGTTGATAGACATATGCGAGTCGATGCCATGACGATCTAGAGCGTGTGTCATGATGCCCTTTGCGGCATTGGCAATCAAGATATCGAGACGATCAGTCTCGCTGGTCACCTCGCGAGCAACCTGCTGGACCGCCTTCCAGTCTGTGAGATCGCATTGCTTCCAAACTACCTTGGATGCGATTCCGGAAGGCAAGTCAGCATCTTCTTCAAAGGCGTTCGTGGCTTGAGAAATGATGTCTTCCGATTTAGAAAGTACAAAGACCTTGTCGATGTTGGCTTTGAGCAGCGTATGAGTGCATCCGAATCCGATGCCTTCAGAGCCACCGGTCACAAGAGCCACTTTGCCCGAAAGATCACCTACCTGGTCGAGGCTGAAACGATGGCGAGGCTCGACGAGCTCGTGGGGATCTCCTGATAACGTCGGTGCTACGCCGAGATTTTCTGCGATCGTCGTTTTGATGGTCTGCATGCTGGGTGATATGTGAAGGCGGCGTTGGTGCAAAGCCGACCGAGTCCGGGAAAAGGCAGGGAGATGACAACGAAAACCAGTGTTGTTTGTATTTGTGAGAGACGGTGTGGAGAGGCGAAGAGCAAGTCGCATATCACTACTTGGGGAGATCGTCAAAAGCGTCGTATCCCTATCGATCCTCACATTGCTGCTGGTCATATATACCCAGGATCGTCACTCTTTGGGCTGTGGAGAAGAGTTCTCTGAGCTAAGCTCGACGTCAGAAAGCCACGTTGTATTATCGAAGCAGCGCCACTTTGCGTCGGGAACGTCCGTCCTTGCAATCTCACTTGTTCTGCCAGGCAGCCTTGCGATTCTTCTGTGTACTGTATCCGAAGCGAGCGACAGAAAGCATTGACGGAACTCAACGTCACGAGCCGAAGATGGGCAGTGACGGATGCTGATTCACAAACATCAGCCTTGATGATTCACTCTCGGATTTCGTTTACCCGATCATGTCTGGACGCTCTGCCATTTTTCGATTTTTGACAGCTCCACAAATGCAATCACAGAATATTTCTTTCCGAAATTCTGGCTGAAAAATCAGTCTGGATGAAAGGAAGCTGAAATGCAGAAGATTTCGCCCTGTTGACGCCCTAAAGGGAACCCTGTGAACAACTGAGTTATGTGTTGGTGGTCCGGACAGCCGGACAGCCGGACAGCCATCGCCGCCCTTTTTTCCCCACGTTGAACCCTTAAAGCAGATAAGCCTTCGTGTGTGTCTTGAGCCTTATCTCGTCCGCGTCCACCTCGCCACCGGTCCTCATCGTCCTCTAGCTTTCTTGACGCCATGACAATCGATATTGATAACACAGAATTTGCGGACGCGGAGAAGCACACGGTGCTAGGGCAGCTTCTCTTCACCTTTTCGGATGACGAACTCGACCACGACCCCAACATATACCTCGAGCTTCAATCACCGCATCGCGAGCGTCCGAAAAAGTCCGTCTGGAAGCAACTCTTGTCGCTCCGGCCTGAGCTCGAGTCCCTATCAGCATGCTCGGAAGCAGACATGATTGCGTCTGTGCGCTCTCAGCTCGCTCGACGTGGATTTGCAGCCTTACCTCATCGCAGCAGAATTCTCGCCGAACGTAGCATCGACACGCAGCCAGACTACTCTGCATTTGTCCAAGAGAATCTCGATTTGATGCTCAAGATTACCGGCGCGGATCATGTCATCCTCTGGAATACAGCGAGAAGAGACTCGACTGTTTCGGTCTCTGCCAGCCTGTCAGATGATCACCAACGACAGCGACGACCACAAGGGATCGAGTCTAGATTCGACAAACCGCTCGAGCCGCCTGCTCTATTTGCTCATATCGATCAGGATCCCACTTATGGCACAAAGGTGTGCTCCATGGCCATTGCCGGTACACCTTCGCTACTCGAAGGGCAAGCATGCATGGATCCATTCGAGGCGATGGACAAAGACCTTGCCAAGGATTTCTCAAGAACCATGATCATCAATCTCTGGAGGCCAGTCGGCGGAACCGTATACCAAAAGCCTGTTGCAGTCGCAGATTATCGGTCGTTGAACAAGTCTTCGTTGTCGAGGCATGCCAATCCTTTCGGTTGCGGGTATGATATCCACGCTCATGCCGGTCAAAAATGGTATTTCATTCCCCACCAAACCAATGACGAAGTTCTCATATTCAAATGCTACGACTCGCTTTCGCTACAACAACAAAAAGTACAATCGTCTGACGTCGAGGCGGAAGCCCTCTATGGGGCGCATTGCGCGGTGACCAGTCTCAAAGGTGACTACCCTACGCCTTCGCCCGATGCGCCCCCACGGAAAAGCGTCGAATTTCGCTTTGTTGCTGTTTGGCGTTGAGGTCACGCTTAGCAAGGCATGCTATACTGTTTGTGTCATACCATCGGCGTTAAGGAAATGGGAACTCGAAGAGAAAAACATCATTGATTGATTGAATGTGAGAAGCAGAGTATTGTGGAACAGCAGTCGCGCAAGTCAAGACGGTGCTGCTTCCTGCGAGGGTTGCCTCGGACGATTGACCAAATACGTCGATGTCAAAATGAAGGCGCTGATGAACTCCATCATTGTCACCATGCAAGTTTCCTCGGTCACAAATTGTTGGGTGAGGCCGTTGGCATCGTAGACCTCTGAATTGAAATACTGTTGGACAACAGAAGGGCAGATTTGGGTGATTGCTGTTGTTAGCTTTAAACGTCGGATTGCGATAGACTTGGGGTCGTTTCGAATGAGGCTACTCACATTGAGGTCGGGAAAAAGTGCCTGCAAAACGCCAAAGATTCCTCGTACGATCAGGAAAGGCCAGGCCACAAGTAAGAGCAATAGCACCGGATGGCCGAACCAAGGTCTCCTGCGCTGACCCGACGATCCCTTCTCTGATGAGACGTCGCTTCTATGCTCGTGCCGATGCTTTCTGTGTTGATGCATAGAAGCAGCGATGCACACCAACAAGGCTACATTGATGGTCAGAAACACTGCCTGGCCGGCAGCTCTCATTGCTTTGGCCGCGTTCAGCTTGTTGCCCACCTCGCTTGCGGACAAGTCTTTATCTGTGTAGGCCGACGAGGTCAGAGAACCTCCCGTAATGATGATGGCGTTGGCAGCTACCAGAAACCAGTCTACCATTGCGATCCATTTGTTCGAGGGGCGTCTTTCACCCTCGCTCTTCCAACGAAACATGCCCTTCAGGCGGGAAAGGTACTCCGAGTCGCCGCTATTCTTGGTACGGTCCACGGGCTCCATCCAGGAGTAATTGTTCCAGTGTTGGCGTTGCCACGCGATGAGAAAGCGCGCGGTACAGACTACCAGCGTGAAATAGCCTTCGGCGCCGAGCACGTAGTAGGCGACAAGGAGATCCACGTTTCTATATCCCACGATGCCAAAGCAGAGTCCGCAGACCTGCGAAGCCAGACGCACGACAACATGCAACAGCAACACTAGCCAACGAGACTTCCAAGATACCTTACGAAGTGCAATTAGGGTCGATAATATGGCGAAGAGGACTGAATAGAGTATGAGGAAGACCAAAGAAGCACTAGCTAATGGCGACCACATCTTCTTTGCATACCTGATCAGGTGTCGGTAGAGAAGTTGATCAGACAACAGTGTTCGACCGGAAGCAAACGGGGTTTTAATAGTGATGATGGCTGCCGAGCGTTCGGTGCGTGCTGTTGAGGACCACTGTGACTTAGTCAAGGATCTTGCAGCAAAATGACAGACTGAGTGCATGGCATTCCCTCGACGCACACGCTACCAAAAGCCACTGGATACACGGTTCAATCGCGCCGTACTTCCGACCACTAACCGACTGAGCAACCGAGAATGCGGATCCGGCTTCCGAGTGCGTTCTGCTGTGCATGACATATGATGGCTCAGACCGTGTCTTGGCGCACCTAAATGTCTGTCAAATTTCCGCGGAACGCCAAAGGTCCCCATTCTTAGGCATGTCGTCGGGTATCCGAATAAGCTTCCGAACTTGCTTCCAACTCTCTTTCGTACGTTTGCTGTGCTCGTGTCTCAAGTGTCTCAAGGCACCGACGACAGCCTCTCCAAGGAAATTGGACGTGACGTCCTTCCGAGCGAAATACCGTAGAAAGCCGGTGACGACCTTCATTCGGCATTCTTTTCTGTTGAGTCCAATTTCCACAACTTTGCCCGGCAAATCTGCCTCATATCTGGCTGAGAAGCTGCGGAAAAAATTGTTGTCATCGGCGCCGTGCAACAATCTCAGACGTATCATTCGAAGATACAGAGTCTTGCCTCGTCACTAGATAACTCATTGCTGCAGGGTCAACAGCAAGCAGCAACGCTTTGAAGCGCTGCACTCCTGCCCACAGTACTAGGAGCGTAATTGGAACAAGCCAACCGTTAAGAATCCCCCTCTTTGTTGGGGTTGCCCCTCTCTGTGCTTGCTGGGTTCTTTGTCCACACCCATATCGGTCGATCTGGTTACGCTATGTTGGGCTGTTTGCCCACAAATCCGTTCTTTCTATGCATCACGGCAGAGCATTGCAGCAGCATTGACGCTTTTGCAGCGAGTCCGCTAAGCGAGGATGGCAACAGGAATTGCCGCAAAATTGCTGTGTACCAACGGAGACCGCGGTTGCTGTATCGTCCTTCATCTGACAATCTTCCAGGTAAGCATGCTACGGTGGGCCCTTTCTCAGACATGCTATTATGCTTTTGTTGTCAAGCGTGCTGAACAATGAAGAAGAGTAGACCCAATATGAAGAATCGTGGGGTCACGGTGTCATGCTGGCAGATTGCGTTTGCCGGTCTACTTTCTCTCCTCATTTTGAGGCAGCAGGAGTTCCGCTTAGATGTTTTGGCTTTACCTTGGTAGGACGGGCCTTGTAATGGACATCGACAGCTATATAAAGCGACCCTTTTGTGAAAAAGTTCTGCGTCGACCCATCTCTTCTACAAAATAGCGAACGTCATGGTACCTTTGATCAGTGTAGCTGCCATTGCAGCTCTGTTTAGTGCTGCCAGCACTAGCTCGGCCATGTCCATGCGCAACTCTTGTTTCCAAGAGCGTCAGTCCAGCAATGCAATGCTCACTCCCAGAATGGGCTTCAACACCTACAATCAGGTCTTGTGCAGCCCCACAGAGGCCAAATTGCACACTACCATGGACCTCATGGCTTTGCAAGGCTATATTGCTGCCGGCTGCAATTTCTTCCAAATTGACTGCGGCTGGGTCTCAAGAAGCACCTCTTGTGACTCTAGCGGCAATCTCGTGACCAATACGGACAAATTTCCCTCTGGCATGCAGAGTCTGGGCCAGTACGCGGCTTCAAAAGGTCTCTTGTTTGGCCTGTACTCTGATGCGGGCTACCAAGCCTGCAATCCTCAAGTGCCCAGTCCCGTGATGGGAAGCTTGGGCTACGAGATGAAAGACGCGCAGTTGCTGAAAAGCTATGGTGTCAGTTATCTCAAGTACAACAATTGCTATGCTGGCAGCTCCACGCCGGCAGACAATGCGCCCAAGAGCCCTCGAAATGACTTTCCTGACCGCTTTGGCGTCATGAGCAAAGCTCTGAAGGAGGTCGGCATCCACAAGCTGCTTGTGTGTCAATGGGGCGTCGCGCAGCAAGACTCAAACGGCACCCTCATTGGACCCGCTCAATGGACTCAGGGTCTGAGCACCTCCTACCGATTGTTGGACGACATTGCCCCAGGATGGATCAATGTGCAGCGCTTTTTGAACCAGGCCATCCCAATCTCGCTGAATGGCCGCAGCGGACCTGGTCACTTTGCTGATGGTGATCTGCTCAAGGTCAGCAACTCTGGCATGACAATCAACAAGCAGGGTACTCACTTTGCCTTTTGGGCGATGGTCAAGAGTCCGCTGGTCATCTCCACTGATCTCTCGAGCATCTCATCCGCTGCTAAGGCAATCTTGCTCAACAAAGGCCTCATTGCTGTCAATCAAGATTGCTTGGGTCAGCCTGTCAAGCTCATCAAACGAAGAACCGACAACTTTGACCTTCACGCTGGCAAGCTAGCAAACGGCGATATGGCTGTGCTCGCTTTTGATTGGAGCAACTCACAGAACACGATCAAAATCAACTTTGCAGACTTAGGTGTAGCTTTGGCCGACGTGACTGATCTGTGGAGCGGCACAACTAAGACTGGTGCAAGGTTTTACACCAAAACAGTCAACGCTGTCACCGGGCGTTTCGACGCGGCTAGCTACTCGCAGCAAACTCGCCGCTTCTCTCCTTTTCCTTGCGCTTTGTCTCGGCCGAAACTATATGCTTTTGGCTGAGTTCTTGACCACACGCATGTATCTTGCCTTTGTTGACTCAGCTCTTTTGAGCTCGCCATCATCAATCCGACGCTTTCCCCGCAGCATCTCCTCAGCCTGTCGTTTGTGTCTTTGTCAATGCGCATGGCTCTGTCCCCCTTCAACTGTCCAACATCCAGTACACCAATGCCGTTCGTCCCTCCTTAACCTACATCGAGGCTGAATTTGGCTTGCTGGCTGGTTCTGCCTCTAGAACCTTGTGTTCAGCTTGCTCTAAAGGCAGCAAGGTGAGTTTTGTCGGTAATGGGTCTGGAAATACGCTGACGCTCAATGGGATCAAGGCCAGCGGGAATGAAGCCGTTCTGTACTTTGACTACCTCAACGCCAATGTAGGGTTCTCATTTTCAGGCGCTACCAATGAGCGCACAACAACCATCAGCGTCAATGGTGGCAGCGCGCAAAACGTAAGCTTCCCTCTCTCAGGCTACGACTGGAACCAGGACGTGACCAAGGGCTACAGGGTCAGGCTCACTGGCTTCAAGGCTGGCCCAAGCAATTTGATCACCATCGGCAACTTGAAAGGGTATGCTCCTGATTTTGACCGCATCGGGTATGTATCTTGAATTTGACCGTCTCGTACTTTTGATGTCTATACAATATCTGCACAATCTGAATCACTACATGAAAGCTGCAATGTCTGCAGCAAATTCATCAGCCGCCTTGTGCTCGAGCGGAGCAATGACAAGAAAGTACCCTTGTCTTACGCAACTTGGTGCCTGTTTGTAGCCATGCGGCGCTTGAGACTCCAACAAGGTTGTGCCATTGCGCCACAATGCGGAAGGAGTTGGTTTCCAATCTGGCATGTCGGGGTACTTCTTTTGCGCTTTTTGGTGCTTCTTTTTGATTTTGGCCATCTTGCAATTGTACTTCTTTTCCGCTCGTCTCTGCTTCCTTTCTTGCTTCCTCTGCTCTCTCAACATTTTTCTCTGCCTTTTATCGAGCTTACAATTGCCGGTTGCATGGAAAGAATGATGCACAAATTCGCTCTCTGAGTCGCTGCTGGAGCTCGAGCTCAAAGTGCTTGACAAGTCGGACGTGTTTGCTCGTTGCAGCTGTTGTTGCGTGCGCAGGTTGGGGTCTGGAATGGAAGCATTTGGAGACCGAGCTGTGATGCGCTCTCCATTCAGAATAATGTAGACGTCCAAGACCCTAGCACTGAAGAAGCTCTGCTGCCATGCTTCAACCGTCTCACAGATGAGTGGATCTTTTTGTTTCTTCATGGCTTTCTTGATAGCCTGTGTGACAAAATAGCCAGTAATACCTATATGCATGGTAAGCGGAGCAACATTGGAGATGATTTGCTGCTTCCCAGTCAAGCGACCGGCAACAACAATGTCCTCTAAGAATCTCCCCCAATCTGCAGCGCTTACGCAGTGCTGAGCCATCAAACAACCTGGAAAAACAGGCTGGAAGCTGTCGGAGAGGAGCTGCTTGCTAGCTTTTTTCTTGTTTGTGCTTTTGATGAGAATGGGCTCGAAAGACATTGGCGGACAAAAACAATTGGGCAGCAATGGTCGTTGAAAGCTAGGAGGAGGAGCCAGCGCGCGTTGCTCTGATGACGGACCGGAAAAACGCATCTTGATGCGCGTCTCGAGATCCACTTGAGGCAGATGAGTGAGTGAAGCATCACGCGCATTGGGTGCCCAATCTTGTGATGCTGCAAAAGGATTGCCAAAGCGCGCTAATGCTATCTTATGATCGAGCAAAATGTCGTCACTGGCTACAGGGGTTGAGGTAGCAGTAGGGCTGAAGATTGCTCGAGCACAAGAAGAAGAAGCATGTACACTGTTGGACATCGTCGCTTTGGCAGAAGTGAGTTTGCGTTCACGCCTTTGCTGCTCCTTTTCGGAAAACTCAACAAATTGCTTGTCTTCAGAAACATGCTGTTGAGCTCTCAATGGGTTGACAGCAGATTTGGAGATGCAAGTCATACGCAAAGGAGCATCATAAGCTGGAGGTGGCTCTTCATGACCCATTGGAAGGCCATTCTCTGGTTGGAATTGTGTCGATGTCATTCTGGGCTGCATATTCTTTCTTGAGGGTCGGAAGGGGGCGTGGTGAGGAGCATGTTGGCTGCTCCATGATAGGTGCTCTTATAAGTCGGATCCGTTTCATGATCTGGAGGACTCTTAAGCAGTGCATGACAAAATCATCTGCTGCTGCTGTTGATTCATAACAGAGCCTGCCTTGTGGTGAACGGTGCAAGCAAGGCACCGAAGAAGCCGCCAATACAGTAGTACCGCCGCTCGTGCTGTTAAGCAATTGTTGCTGTGTGCGTTGTTCGGCAGGCGGCGCAAGCCACATCCTAATTTCTGTCGGAATCTGAGGCTGAATCCTCCCTCGTGCGTGCCGTTGGCTCGGCGCCGAAATCGGAACCGAATATTCACGGTACTATAGGTATTGCGATGTAACACTTAGCCAAATTTCATCCCCTGTTGGGTATCGACTCCGCTCTATAGCCGGACTGTGCGCCGATTTTGTGAGAGATTGCGGGGAAGCACGACAATCGACTTTGTTTCTAAATCTTAAGAGAGCCTGAGTACAGAATGGTGGCGGCCGCAATGTTTCCTCACCAACTTCTTCACTACCAACTTCTTCACCAATCCTGAACCACAAGTTGCCATCATGACGGACCCGAAAGTACGTAGAATGCTCAGCCCACTTCCCTGTCCGATCCGAGATCAAGCCTGACCTAATCTTTCTACACATGCCCAGTCCGGATACCTTCGCGAGATCTATGTGGGAGGTCTCAGCGGCGGCAGACCACAGACGACCGACATCAAGCTGCTCGAGCAGCAAGCAAAGGCCAAGCTGACACCCGAGGCATACGCCTACGTTGCCGGAAGCGCTTCCACTGAAAGCACAGCTCGAGGCAATCTTGATGCCTTCAGCCGATGGCACATTGGTACGTTGACTTCATTCTGCTTCTTGCGACGTTGACCTGGGCAACTGACAGTAGGGGTTTTCCTCTCTCATATTTGTCGATAGTTCCTTCCATGCTTAGAGACGTGTCTCTCGCTGAGTTCGACAGCGCAACACGCTTGTTTGGGAAAGACTACTCGTCGCCCCTCGTTGTTGCACCGATCGGTGTTCAGGCTCAATTGCACAAGGAGGAAGCCGATTGCGCCACAGCTCGTGCGGCAGCGGATCTCGAGATCCCTTTCACACTCTCCTCTGCCACCAGTCGACCGCTCGAAAAGGTGCATGAGCATGCAGGTTTCGCAAAGGGCTCGGAAGAGGATGGTGCAGATGCGTGGTTCCAGCTCTATTGGCCACAAGACGACGACTTGACGAAAAGCCTGCTCGACAGAGCCAAGAAGGCCGGATATCGTGTCCTTGTGGTGACGCTCGACACGTGGAACCTCGGATGGCGTCCAAGAGATCTCGATGCGGGTGCGTATGATCCTCCGTATCCTGCCGCACAGCCTGAAGACCTTGCTGACGTTGACCTCCTTTTCTTCCATCCAAATTGCTCACAGCCTACAATCCCTTCCTGACTGGCGAAGGTGTTGCCAATGTCTTTTCAGATCCGGTCTTTATCGAAAAATACTGTGATGGAAAGGATCCTCGCCGCTCCGACGTCACCAAAGAGGAAATCACCGAGGCCTCTGTAGCAGCTATCGCTCAGCTCTCGCCTGGCGTCTCTCGTACCTGGTCCGACCTGGCCTTGCTCCGCCAACTGTGGGGATCAGAGCCTATTGTGCTCAAGGGCATCCAGACACTCTCGGACGCCGCACGCGCGGTCGAGGCCGGAATGGATGGTGTCTGGGTCTCGAACCACGGCGGCCGCCAGGTTGACGGTGCTGTGCCTTCGCTCAATCAGCTCCCCGTTATTGCAGACTACATTCGCTCTTTGCCACTCAAGGAAGGCGAGGAAAAGAAGACTGTCATTTTCGATTCGGGCGTTCGCTGTGGAGCTGACATCATGAAGGCATTATGTCTTGGTGCAGATGCCGTCGCGGTAGGTAGACCCTGGTGCTGGGGCTTGGCAGTCAATGGCGAGGAGGGCGTTCGCGATGTGCTCAAGACCCTACTGGCAGATTTCGAGCTGAACGCTGGCCTTGCCGGGTTTCAATCGGTCAAGCAGCTCAGAAGACATGCCTTGGTGCGAGCAGACGGCAAACTTTGAAGATAAAGTCGCAATAAAAGTCGTTGCCGATGCCCCGTCCAGTAGCGTCAGTGGAGGCTGCTATACCTGCGTCTCTGCCATGTCCATCACTGTCGATATCTCGGTGTTGGAAGGTCGATGGGAAAGCACGAACGAGGACTTCTTGCACTTGTGCAGCGGATCTCTACCAAGAACTGCTCTGGTTCGGTGCTTGACTGGCGATTGAGATGAAATGCAGAACCGCACTCAACACAATCGATCATTGTTCGAACGAGAAAACTCTTTTTACCAAAGTCGAAAGCTTGAGCCTCTGCAGCGGCGTCAGGGACTATGCACACGATCCCATGGCGTAAATGAGTCTGAGATGATGTGCCGCCAGCGTGGCGACGACCTACTTTCATCTCCCAGATCAAGGAGTGCTTGGATCAAGCTCGGCTGTGCCAGAACTTTGATCGCAGTGGAAAGGAACGCAGTGATCACTCTCAAGGTCCACGCTCGGGATGCTCAAATTACCTGCGACACGAGCGTTCTTGCAACCCACCCAAAAGTGGGCCGAAATGCAGTGAGTACCGCAAACTCGGAACGAGCTCGAATTCATTCGAGGACGACGCATGCTGGCAAATCTCAAAACAGCAGGCTGGTTCAATCAAGCAAGAGATGTATAGCTGTAGTATCTCGCGATCATCGTGAGACACTTAGACCGCCGCACGGTATAAGAAGAATCCCACTCTCGAGACTCGCTCTTGATCCACCATCAAGTCTTCGCTCTCTCGAATAATCAGCATTTTGTCGCCAGAAACCACGATGGTCGGTACTTCCACAATCAAGCTGATCGGCTCGGCTCTCGCTTTCCTCGCTTGGAGCGGCAACGTTCAGGCTGCCTATTTCGGCCCGCAACAATCGGCTTATGACATCTACTGTGGCCCCAATGCCCGACCTAATATCGGCACTATCTGCTTCAATCTAGGGTACGAGATCAACTCGCACATCACCGGCAGCTCGGAAGGAGTCGTCGGCTTCGAATCGAACGATCGAAAGAGTGAGTTGCGCTGCATCTAGCACAGACTATTGAGCCGAAACGAGACTCATACTCACACCTTGACCTCATTTCACCTACTTTTTCAGGCGTCGCTCTTCCTGTGGGCAAGTCCGGCTCCACCATGTGGTTCAGCACCCTAGAGCATCGCGTCGATATGTACGCTTTGGATTATGCTCCTTGGTCTTCGTATACCTGCGTTCAGTACACTATTTCTTCGACAAAGGGACCAAGCACCTCCCAGGTGGGACACTACTGTCCAGGTGATCGCCCACTTTCTTTCTGATGATCTGTTTTTCTAGGACACATCAGTTTCTCAGGCTTATTTTCAATGCCTTTCGTCTTTCCAGACCGCCGCTTGCTCCGAATGTGCTCGTGAACAATCAGAAGCATGAGTGAAGCTCCTACTGAGACGTCATCGCTAACAATAAAAGGTGACAGTGGGTAGGTTTGCACCAGATATTGGAAAACGTGGGTTAGCGGCGCCACACCATTATGAACGAAGAGGCCGGAGCCACGGATGGCGTCGTGATCTCATTCTGGGGTACCAAGAGTTGACTTGACAACGGGATCTTGAGTTCATTAGTATACAGTCTAATATGGTCGTACTTTAATGTACTCTCTTTGCCGGATTCATTTGCGGTTGGACTGATTCAAGTTTGCGACCTCATTTCTCGGTATCTACATGCATCAATTCAGCAGTACCGTATCCTGCACCGCTGGGTCCGAATAGACCCACAGGCTTCAGATGCATTGCCCTCATGGTGAAAGAGCCAACTATAAGAAAGAATCTGAGTCGCTCCGTGAGCCTTCACCCTCTTTTACCATCTGGAACTTTCTTTAGAGAACTTCCATCATGCTGCTTTCGACTACTTTCAAGCTTCTCTCGGCTGTAGCCGCTCTCCTCATCCCCGATGTCTCTGCTGACGATTGGCTAGATATCCAGAACAGCCAGGATACCTACAACGAGTTCTGCGGAAGCAAAGCCGTACCCGCACCAGCTGGATATCCGGCCATCTGCTTCCACACTGGAGGCGACTTCAGCACGCAGGTCAAGAAATACGGAGGCGAAGTGGTCGGCTTCACTGATGGCAATCAGCAGAGTAGGTTGAAAGCAGTTCGAAGCTGTTAGAAACGAGCCAGCTGAAACTGACTTCTGATTTCATTTGAACTTTTGTCGCTTTGAATGCGTCTCGGTCGCTGTCTTTCAGATGTCGGCATCACTTTCATCGGACCAATTCCAACCACGATGTGGTTCGAGACTGGAAAGGTCAGAGTCGACATGGCCTCGTGGTCGGATCCCAAGTGGGCTGCCTATCCTTGTGTCCAATACACCATCTCGGATGGACGAACGGGTCATTATTGTGCCGGACAGCCCAACATCAACATCGCCTAGGCTTCCTTACTCGCGCTAGCTCTAAATCGAGAGCGAGAGCTCAGTTCCAGAAAGTGAAGAACATTACATGTTCGGTCTGAACACACTTTCAAATGAGACGTTGCAACGAGTGACAGAGCTGTCCCGTCAAGCATGTATTCTGTGCCTCAAGCTGTGAATGAAAGTGCGGGAGCTTGGTTCCGATGAACAAATGGCGGAGATGATCTCGAGAGATCCGCTCTTCGGACGAGCATGTATGAGGCGACCGTTGAAGCGAATTGATCGCTGAATCAAGATGACAGCTGGTTTCGTACCTCCCCTCGATTGTCTCGCGCTCTTGAAAGGTGACGACTGAGCTTCTTACGTGATCTTACGACCCACTTGCTCTTGCCCTGCAACGGTGTGATAGATTAGCTTGTGGCGCGAACGGACCCCTGAGATGGATTGTGCCAAAGACTGCATTGGTCCGCTTCTTAGCGATTCAAAGAGATGAATCGGAATCTATGACCCACAGCTTGTGCCTGAGAACCACCGGTTGCAACGCGCACACTGAATCACCCACAATGGCGTTGCAAGACCAGTGCGGCACTCAACTTCAGTTTCGTCCGCAACCTCTTCACACAGGGCCTGATTACCATACTCCTCAAAGCTATATAGCCTTCTCAGTTTCAGGCCTCGCGCGTTCCCTCCTCTTCAGAACAATCGCCCTTTGCTTTGATACATAGTTCCCGCCAGACGTCCCCTTTCACTATGCGAGGCTTCAAGACACTAGCCGTTCTCTCCTTTGCTGTCGCTGTTCGAGGAGCAATCCAGAATGGTGGCTGGGACGCTTACTGCGGCAGTTCGCCTACGATTTCCAGGGGCTCATTGTACGCCTGCTTCATCTCTCTGGACGGTCCACCCGTTGCTATGGCGCACAACGGGAACTCTGTTATTGAGTTGCAGCCTGGTGACAGCAATTGTAAGTCAAATTCCCCGCTTATCGACTATTCACTTGCGCTTAGCTAACGACGGATATTGTGATCCGGAACAGATTTTGTGGTAGCTTTGGACGACATCGGCTCCACGGCAAACTTCCATACCAACACATTCACTGTGAAGGTGTGGGCTGCCGGCAAGTATGGCTGTGTCAGATATTCGATTGTTGAGAACAACGGTGGTGGTCATGACGACAATTTCGTCTGCTTCGGAGGCGGCGCCGTGCCTATTCCCTTTTAGGATGAGTGATAGACCTTGCGAGAATTCATCCATTCAGATTGCAATATCTACTATATATTTGTTGTCATTTGTCTTATCCCATCTCTGTTGTCTCCGAACTTGCGAGCAATGGAATGAGCTTGACACCCCGTGTTCATTCAATATCTTGATACCGGACCGAACGTGAGTTGTGTATTCACAATCTGCGGCACGTCCATTCAGGCGCGACTGAGCACGTGTTGCTCTTTGAAGCCGCATTTCGATCGGCATCGTCCCCTGGCTGGGTGCCACTTCAACCCCGTCTCTATTGTTCCACAGTGATCATTTGTATGATTCGGGTGATTTGTACGGACACAACAGGCCGGAGAACACGGCCCTCAATCAGCCTTAGCCTGCGTCCCACACTAGCATGAGAGGAGAGGTATTTGGGCATCACTCGCCATTATCAGGAGTAAGGCCTTGTCGAGATAAAAGCTGCGCCTTGTTCTTGCTTCCACTTCACTCCGCTCTACTACGATAAACACGCCCTTGACGACCATGTCAAGCTTTTCAGTCTTACGTCTGCTCCCATTCTTTGCCCTGGGTTTTGCTCGAGGTGCAATCCAGGCCGGAGGATGGGAAGCATACTGCGATTCTCATCCTACCATCGCTGCTGGGTCGCTGTATGCCTGTTTTGTGACCTTCGACGGGCCTCCAGTGGCTTTGGCTCACAATGGAAATTCCGAAATCGACTTTGCGCCTGGCGACAAGACCAGTAAGTGACAATTATGGAATGTGTCATCATCTTTGCGTCCGCTGATCACAAAACCTCACTTCACATGCAAAAGAATTCGTCGTGGCGATGGATTCGCCTGACACAACCGCCAATTTCGAAACCGACAGTCACACAGTCAAAGTTTGGGCCGATGCAGCGCAAGCAGGCTGCGTCAACTACCTGATTTCCCAAATAAACGGTGGCGATGTGCAGCCTCAAAACTACGTTTGTTTTGGCGGAGCCGAGGTACCCGTCTATCCGCCCAAGTAGATTACCAAGCTGATTCTGCAGCTTCAACGATATTATTCGACTGGGCCAAAGTTTCTCTTCCATGCTTCGTGCGAGGTTTATGCCACATATCTCGTCTGAGCCTCATGTTCCCCGTGCTCAAAGCTCGGCCCTCAAATGCTTGATGAGGCGACTCAGCCTTTCCTTTGGGAGAGGAAGAAGGCTGAAGACTCGTGGGCTAATAGTCCGTTGAATCAGCTGTTGGAAATAATAGATGATGTCACACAGCGCACGATTGCTTCCACTATGCCCCCACCCTTTTTTCAATCCTCGCATGGAAGGCTGTTGCAAAGCCGTTGCGACACTCACGGTCCTCGCTTACGATGCCGAGGCCTGAAGATGTACACCAACGATTCCAGCGGCCCACCGACACATGCATTATAAAGGCCTAATCTCTCACGCCTTCTGACACCGTTGCAACGATACTGGCGTGGGTCAATTCACCATCTGAGCCGTCCGCTTTATTGCTCTTGAGGAATCGCTTGTAATGTGATGATGGTCGGGAAGATAAATACAGCGACTTGTTTCTCAAAACTGCTTCTCCTGTCTCGCATTCTCACGCACGTTCTCGATATCGTCTTGCTCTCCAAGTCTCAAGCATGAAGTACGCAGCTTTGACCGCTCTTTTCGCCTTCTTCATGGCCGCTGCAGTTCCAGCTTTGGCTTGCAACTGCTCGCCTGGCCAGTACTGTTGCCCAGTCAGGTGCGTATGATCCCCAGGACTACGTTGACATACTCTCCTGTTCATCGAACAATGCTGACGTGCGCCTGATTTCGGACAAACAGTGGTAGATCCGCTGGAGGTTGCACATTTGACCCTAACAACTGTCCAAGAGAAGCGATCAAGGTAGAGTAGCTCAAGCGAGTAGGCTATCTGTGCTCTTCAGGGATGCAGATCCTTGCATCTCCCGAAGTTCTTGCACTCCACTCTTTATAGTCCGCCACACTTTGGTGTTGCAGCGATTTGATGCGAATACAGCTTTAGCTCGTTTTCCTGAGAGTACGACACGCTCAATGTTTGAAGCAAGGCTGTTGTCCACAGGTTTTGCAGTCTGTCCAGACTATCGATGCTGGAAGTTCTGCTGTGAGAATGGATAATTGAGCTTGCCATCGAGCTTTGATGCTTAAGTGTGCACAACCGACCGACATCGGCATACGAAACGTGCGCCGTCCTTCCCCCTTCTTCTACTTTTGTTGCTGTACGAGGCAGCCATTTTATTTTATTTGGCAAAAGGGGCGTCCCTTCGCCTCTCTTTCCTTCCATCAGCTATCCCCAGCCCCGCTACAACACGAAGCGGAGTTTTAACCGCACCTATCAGCTTGTGCAGATATGTGCAACTACAAAGAGTGAGCAAACTTGGCTCAAAATTTCTGGGCTTGTCGGATTCATGTTCTTTCGAGCCTTCGACAGACACTGTACCGCTGATGGTATCTTCAAGTTAGTCCCCTGATCGCGCCCAGACAACTCAATATTCAGGGGCGGAAAGACTGTCATTGCCACGAGAACGGGCTCAATTCATCTGAACGATCGCGGGGTTGCTACGTTATCGTAACCGGTATCGAAGCATGCCATCGGTCTATACATTTCAACATGCTACAACATGTCAAATGTCCTCGCACGCTAGTGTAGGCGACGCTCGAAGAGGTAAATGTGCTGTGGCGATGTGGCGCTTGCGTCAGCGCCCAGATCAGGACGACGTGAAGCGGGACAATTCCCATGGCGAGGTACAGGGGGTGAAGACAGTGGTAGAAGAGACATCTCCTTCAAATTCCACGTCCGTCACTATCCTTCAAGCGATCCAAGGAGTCTCGTTTCTTTATTCCTACGTGCACCCATTTCTGGCACAATCGCTTTCCAGTCTGCTTGTACTTCAACGTGTCGATCTCGCGGTCTTTTCCGTTCGAAGCAAGGACGAAGATGCGCTGATGGTCGTCACCTTCGAGATGGTTCCTGTAGCAGCCAGTGTCGGGCTCAAAATCGTAGAATCTGAGCGATGCTCCAACCATCTGATATGAACGAAGCGTGAAGTCCGCCGTGGGCCTTCTGAGGGTCATTTGTTGAGCATCATTGCTCGCCAGAATGATTTCTTCGGACATGTCGAGCGGAGCGGACCAAGCAGATACTATGGAGGTCGATAGGAAGCCAGGATACGGCCAAAGAAAGCAGGGAGTCTTGCTTTTGGTGTCGGCGCCACAGAGCATGGAGAATTCGACGGGATTGACTTCGAGGGGAGTCAAATTGCAGTAGTGTCCGTTAGTAGGATGTCCGACTGAGTCAGTGCTGTTACCAGGAATATAGCCAGCAAGTGTACAATGAGCGACAGTGACGTATTGCAGCAGCAAAAATACGAAGTGTGCGAGCACGGGCCCGAGAATGGGGCGGGTGCTCATCATGCTGACTTTGATAGGTGTATTGATGCGGATCCAGTGGATAAGAAGGCTGACTTGACGAAATGCAAGCCTAGACTAGATAACACTTAGCTTCTGTTCCTTTTATCCAAGGTAGGAGAGTCGACATGCATGAGGCGGAAAACGGTGCAAGTCTATCACGAAATATTGGGCAAGTTTAGCAGCCCATATTGAGCTGCAAAGCGCAAGAGGCTGTGTCGACTTCATACGTCGTCAGCGGGACAGCCCCTTCACAGGTCAGTGGGATGTGCTCGTCTCGGCAAAGATGAGAGCAAATTTGCTTCCCACCATCACCCGACAATGAAGCTCAGGCATCTGCTGTACTGCACGTGCATTCACAAGTAAGACTGAACTGCAGTTTTAGTGTGCGTGTCGACTCGTATTTGTTTGATCTCCACCGTGGCCCACCAGCGAGATCTGTGTGAGGTTATTGTCCCGCTGACAAGATCGTGACCAGTAACGTGCTCGAAGCCTAATGAATTCTTCTCTCCAGACTGTGAACGTGCTCTCATTTCGCAATTTCATTGTTCGGCATCAAAGAGTAGCGTCGTCGCAAATTGATGTCAAGCCACCTAGTAGATAGGTGGGTTCTAAGCCTCAGAGAAGGTTGAGTACGATAGCAAGTCTCGATTCATCGAGAAAAGGCGGCGTTGGCAGTCGAAAGGCGAAACCTATTTAAGACCGTCCCGATAGTCTCGAGACTACCATCATCGCATTGCAAGCGTGGCTTATTTGCACTGTCAATCTTTCGTTTGAACTATCAACATGACCTCTTTCAACCGCAAGACTACGGCTGCCTTTTTTGTCTTGGCATGCTCCGTCATGACCGCTTATTCATACTTTCCCGGCTGTCCCTCATACACCACATTGTTGCCTCGCTACGATCTGTATCGTCAGCACTGTGAGGCGGAAGCTGGACCTTCAGGTAGCGACCCAAAATGGCCCTGCTTCACCTTCTACTCCAATGATATGGGACATGTCAACGCTACGGTTGACAACAGCAAGACTGCCCCTGATGACTTTTTCCTCATCAAGAACGGGGATAAGACTGGTGAGTAATCCCTCACTCTCGACTCTTCACAGCGATATACGTGTCACCGACGAGATGCTGACCTCGTTGAACTGCGCTTTTCGCAACAGACTTTACCACCCGCGATCCCAAGCAGCCCTTCACTCTGACCTGGGGCTTTGGCGACCTCTCCATGTCCTACTCGGACTACGACAAGGACAAGGGCTGTTTCAAGATCACACTCAAACACAATTTCGATACCTCTCGCAGGATTTGGGTCTCTGACGAAGATGATAGCGACCCTAGGGACATCGATACCAAGAAGCACTCGGAGACCGACAAGGTTCTGTGCACAAAGTGGCTGCACATCCACGCCTCGACTGACTAGAGCTCGATGGGAACGCTGCCATTGTCGTTCACGTCCTTCCGATTCTACGTTCAGAACATTCGGAGCTCGGCCTCCTCTGCCTCTGCTCATTTCTCTCCCTTCTCATACTCATTCGCGTGCTGATTCTTCTGCGCAATTGCCCAAGTTCCTGGAGCATTGTGCGACCGTGATTGCATGCACATCGCTTTCTTTGACTTGCTCTCTTCTTGCTGTGCGGCTTCTTTTTGCATCCTTGCAGCCACTCACGGCTGTATGTCGCTTCCTTTACACGCTCCGCTGGTACCTGATGCCTGGTGTGTTGCACTTTGTGCGCTTTCTGGTCTCAGTCTGTCGCGTTTTCTCGAAAGATTGGCGAAAAGTCGATCCGCATGTCATCCGATCAAGTACAAAGTTACCGTTGAGTGGGTTGCGAGCTCTGATTGGGACGCAGGCGAGCGTCTTCGGATGCTGGCGCTTCGTCCGGCCCAAACGGAACAGAAGGTCGCGATGCTAGCAAAGGCTGGCCCTGCGTTTGGGGCGTGAGGGTTGCCGTGAGACTGGCTAGAGTGGCCTCCATTGACTGCTGCTTTTTCAAAGCATTCTCCATCGGCCGAATTTGCTGGTAAGCCTGTCCAAAAATGACTTGCTCATCATTTGCAGCAAGGTTGCGCCAAGCTCTAGAAATTCCCGCTGGTTGCTGATTTCAGCCTCTTTGAGACGGAGTTCGCGCTCTCGGAGGGCGAAATCTTCTTTACGGTTGCGAGCCCATCGTGCGATGTCTTCCTCACGATAGCGCTTCTTCATAAAGACCATCTGAGCAAGAGCATCGTCAGCAGCATTCCGCCGGCGCTTTCGGGGAGTAATCACAGTCTCTGCGGAGCTTTCCCTTCCCATGCCGGCTGTGTTGCATACTTGTGTGCTGGTAGGCCTCCGCGACAACGCTGTGACCAAGTTGCATCGAAAACCGGCCGCCTGAGAATACTGAAGCGATGTCGATTGGCCTTGAGTGCCTGATGGCGACCACGAGTGCTGCCATCAGTCTGACCGCTCATTTTGTGCTCATATCGGTGTCTGCATGACCCGATCTGTTTGACCTTGTATTGTCAAGCATTACAAACGCGTCGGATGCGTGTCAAATTAAGTCGGCAATGCGCAGCAGAGATTTGACATGGTTGGGATGATTTCTTTTCAACACCAACATCTCTTACCGTCATCATCCCAACCAATCAGCTCATCCTTATCTCGGTCGGGTCAATCAACAGCACCGGAAACTCTCCATCGATCGACCGACACGCCAGTCTTGAAAGCGTCGTTGTGATTGCTCCGAATCGAAAGCTCAGTTCGCGCTTTTTTTCTCGATATATCCTATTGTCTCCCAGCCCTGCTGCTCTGTGTAGACACAGACTTGCAGCATGTCGAAACCAACGCTCACGTTTGTAACCGGCAACGCCAACAAACTGCGAGAGGTCCAACAGATTTTTGCCCTGACGCCCGACTTCCCTTACGAGCTCACCAACAAGGATCTCGACTTGCCCGAGATCCAAGGCACTACGAGCGATGTGGCACGGGCCAAGTGCGCAGCGGCAGCCAAAGCGCTCGGAGGAGCTTGCATCACAGAGGACACTGCTCTTGGATTCCACGCTCTTGGCGGTCTGCCTGGCCCTTACATCAAGGACTTTATGAAAACCATCGGACATGATGGACTCAACAAAATGCTCGATGGCTTCGGAGATCGTACTGCTTCTGCCATCTGCACTTTCGCCTACTCTGCTGGCCCGGACGAGCAGGTGCAGCTCTTCGAGGGAAGAACAGAAGGAATCATCGTACCTCCTCGGGGCCCGACTCATTTCGGTTGGGATCCAATTCTGGAGATCAAGGGTACAGGCTTGACCTACGCAGAGATGGACCCCAAACAAAAGAACTCGCTCTCGCACAGGTACAAGGCCCTGTCGCTCTTGCAAGATCATCTCGTTGGGCTTGGCAGCGAGAAGACAGAACGTCCCTAAGATAGATGTCGAAGGAAGACGTTAGAGTTGGCGCAGCGCTGCGACGAGATCAGCCCATCGCGAACCTCTTTCGATGGCACCACGTGGATGCAAGAGATCCTGCCTTTGACCTCGCCCTCCTTTTCCGTACGAGCTTGGCAAGGCGATCCATTATGCGGTGTTGATGTTGCACAGAGGATATGACAGGATGCACGACAAATTGTTGCGCAGCTCTTTCCCGGAAGAGTAACATCAGGACAACAGACGATCATCGTGCTCGACGCAACCCCCCTAGCCAGCACCTTGATAGGCCGCACAGACCAGAAGGTGTATCGTAAAACCATCGTTGCAGGCAAGGCATGCTTCGTGAAGCGCAATCCGACTCGCCATGAATCCACCGTCTCGAGATGTACTCACGAGGTCATTGAAAAGCTCGACGGGCCAATCGTCTTCGCAACGAGAAGGCTGCAATGGATTTCGTCTCCAAGCAGACAACCGTACCCTTTCTTCAGGTCTCTTCCTACCTTGACGAGGAAGACGTGGTTCTCCTCGGCCTAGGGGAGGTCCAAGGAATAGCTAAGAGCGAAGTCGAAGATCCTGAACGCAGGGCTCTGGTCATCGAACAGGTTGACTGCTTTGTTGTGCAGCTGGCTGCATTCGTCTCTCCCACTATCCGAGGCTTTGGCATTCGACCCTGCTTCCACGCTGCCACCAAAAATGATCGTGTGGTCTCTGGTGGCTTCAAGTTTCGCTAAAACATCCATGCGGCGATGATCCTCTGTGCCACGGGGATCTGCACGAAAACAATTTCACAGTTGATCCAGACACTATGCAGGTCAAGACTGTGCTCGACTGGTAGCACTGCGGCTTCTACCCTGCAAAGATCGTTGCACGCAGGTGCAAAGCCAACCATGGGACGGAGGTTCATCGGAATGGCTCCAAGAACGCATTCGTAGACTTGGGCAAGCGATCCGCCGCCATACCTAGTCTCAGAAGATTGTAAGGGTTGATCGCCCCCGGGGGCGATCGCACGTTCGCAATCGCATGTCAATCTAGATTGGTTTTGTCGTACAAGTCTCACTTTGATTCCCACAGCTTTTTCAATGCACCTTGGCATCCGCACATGTTGGGCATTGCAGCCTCGCTCGTCAATTGTGATTTGATTATCGGATGCTGATTAGAAAGTGCTTTTGAAGAGATTGATTATAGATTCAGGAAATTCAGTACGTAAGTTTAGGGAGCTGGATGACGGAAGGCCCTGACGAAGCGCGTCAGCAATGAACTTGATGAGCTTCCAGATGAACTCGACGAAGCTGAAGGAGCTGCGACGTCTGCTGTGTTTGGGTCCTTCTGACTCTTGTTCGATGTCCTGGGCGAGGTCTTTCGCCATGGAAAGAGGTTCAAGCCCGACGATCGCGATTTTCCCCCCTGCATCGTTTGTTGGAGGGCTGGCCCTGGAGCACAAGCCTCTTGCCTTACTACCAAAGCGGGCGGTGGAGGCGTCGACATTTGCGATGACCTGAATTGTCCAACGTTTGACGGCGAGGACAGCAAAGGAGAAGACAAAGACATCGATGGCCTTGGACGAGTCCGTGTTGTGTCCGGTCGAGTAGGCTGCTGCTGATAGGACATGGCCACGTTGGTGAGGCCGCAGATGGAAGAAGTGACGACGCGCAGTCTTGACCAATTATTGCAGATGGCGTCAGTTCGCTGCTGCCTTTGCTCATTGTGAGCAGCCATTTCGGCGTCTTCGTCCTCCTCACGCAGCTCGTTACTCTCACTGCGTCGCTTGCCACATTCCTTGGCAAGGCAGCCAAACAGCAGTGGGTATCGAGTGACCCGTTGGACGGGGAGCACGAGGTATTGATCCATGTCCATCCCTTGAAGCCTCGGATTGGTGGTCCTCGTCAGCTCGATAAACGTGGCAACAGCCGGCCGCAAATCGCGCTCAAATGCGAGTCGCTCTCGTGCATCTCGGTGCGCCACGCAATACCGCGCATAGACCTCCATGCGAGCCGGAAGCTCTTTGACAAGCTTGTTGCTGAGACCAAGGTAGTCGGGCTCGCTCAGCAAAGACTGCACTGTCTGAGGAGGTTGATGACGAATCGAAGAGTCGCTGTTGCTCGGTTGCGAAGAAACGGATGTCGGTGGAGTCAATCTCTTGGGCAGAAATTCTCGAACTGTGTCTATCAGGAACTTGGACAAAGCCATCACTTCGTCGAGATTAGAGACGATCTTGTCGAGTGAGGCAGGTGTGATCAAGTCCAATCTGCGTAGACCTTCGACGTAGACGTCGAGCAGCAGCTGCAAGTCAGCAAGGTACTTGCATTCGGTGAGCACAAGTTCCTCCAGCGCTGCCAGCTCTGGAGCGGTCGACTCCCAGCTTCGACCGCCGCTGCTGTTTCCGCTGCTGCCGCCAGTGACGGAACCGCTTTCGCTCGACGTGCCGAGGTAGAAAGAGGGATAGCGAACCGAGCTGCCCTCGATCGTGTTGGTTGTCGAGCCAGTCACTGACATGGAGTTCGAGCGTGTACTCGCCACCGGATTGGGTGTAGTCTGGCAAGGTCGGCTGATGATACCGGGGTTGATGGGTTGAAGAAATACGGCCTGCGGTCGAGCAGGATCATCGCTGGTTGTTGAGCAACGTCGAGCTGCAGAACGGGCTGACGGAACGGTCAGCAGTACACGAGCCTGAGAGAAGGAGCGTCTTGCCCTTTCGCTCAAGCTTGTTCGTCCTGACTCTGCGCTGTTTGCTCCCAAAGAGGCCGCCGAGGCCTTACGACGGGGAGTACGAAGCATTGAAGGCAGACCAGTCGAGAGCTTGAACGAGTCTTTCGATGGTGAGGTGCTTTGAGAGGCAAATGAGGGGAGTCGCGGCCTGTTGCTCCACGCTTGGAAGCTGTTCCTGCCGAATGTACGGGCGCTGCTAGGCGAGCACTGGACATGCTCAAAACCAATGGGAGAAGTGCAGGCTTGGCGCATTTCAGATGGTCTCTCCCACTCGATGTCATCCTCATCGTCAGAGGCCCCATCCTCACTTCCGCTTTGCTGACAGTCGGAAATGGAGAAAGCAGAAGACATCATGGCGGTGTCAGTGACAGTGGAAGGAGCGGTGCTTGAGTATGAGCCGTCACTGTGACCGCGCGCTCGAGCATGTAGCACTTCGTGGCCGCTACTCCCGCTGATGCTATGTCTGCGGTCATAGCTGTATTCAGAGTTGCTTGAGCTGATGCTCTCACGAGGCAGATCTTGCAGAGAAACAGGGTCGAGGTCCACCTGAAGGCCAGGGCCGTTCCATTTTCGGTACTGTTGATCTTCGGCAAAGGCAAGGTGACCCTGAGGAGCCTCCGTTTTGATTGTTGGTCTTGCTGGAGGGGCTCTCTTCGTGCGAAGAGTATTGAGACTCTTTCGTGCGAGCCGAGGCACGTCAAGACTCAAGCTCCTTGACCTAGACTGGACCGCAGCATCTGATTCTCGAGGCAAAAAGGGAACTGGTCCCATTCTCGCTGGCACATATCGACCTGAAACAACGGGGTCGGGATCGGAAGCAGACCGCTGCTCACGAAGGGTGAAAGACGTTGCTACTGGAGCCAGATGCGCCCAAGAACGCTGCTTCTTCAGGCCTTTGGGACCATACGGAAGCACATCCTCGTCGTCATCGCTAACTTCGGCATCGTCTTGCTGCGTACGAGACCAGGAAGGGGACAAGTATTGCAGCCATCCTCTGGATCGGGGCTGTTCGTCTTGCAGCTCAGGCAAATCGATGCGACTCGAAAGTGGGCTCGGAGGCAGATCTGCTGCCAAAGTGTTGCCAGTGATGCCCAATTTGCTTGCGTTGAGCGAGAATTCGCGCATCTCTGGCTTATGTAAAGGAGGAACGGGCATGCTACGAGACAAAAGGTCAAGACTTTTAGCCTCTCGCTTGGCCGGCCTGGACCTTCGCCTAGAGGAACTGTGCACCGGCTTCGGTGACAAAGGCCTATGCAGGTCAAGCGACTCGCGGTCAGGTGTGAGCTTCGACGGCAAGCTGTCGGTTGTCTTGATAGGAGAGGCTTGGTGCATGGTGCTCAGCAATGAGGCGCCAACGGCATAAAGCCCAAGCATACAAACTTGTTCGGGAGTGGCAGCGGGAGGATCTTGGGTCAGAGGCCTGGCCATCTTGAGACCGGGGGACAGGGTCGACGTGTTTCCTTGAGGCGGAGCTTGAGAGGGAGGAGTGTGGATCGACTCACTGGGAGGGTCGATGGGGAGGCAGCGTAACATCTACTGTATGATCTTTTATATGAACTACAGCGAGATCCTCTTGGTAACCAGCCTTCCGACTTGACCACTCCGCCTACATGATGCAACTGTGCGACTCTGTTTTGTAGGCGACTGGCCTGAAGCTCGGCGTCTTGATGCGCCGCTCAGTAAGAACAACCAGTGTAGTGTTGCTTGGGAGGTTTCCTTCGCGCATTGACATCGACATTTTCGAAGCAGTGCTATACTCAAGTGGCCGAGGCTCCATTGGCAGCGTTTGAAGATGAAAAAGTTGCTATCCGACGGAAAGCTGCGCCCTCCTTCTACCCTGATACTGCCCGACCGCCTTCCACGCCGACGATACGACCACTTGAACATGCGCAGCATCGAGCAAAGGGATGTATAGCCGTTATCGTCAGCTTGGCGATGGCGGTGCGATCCGGATGGAGCTCGGTAGGATCTTCTTCATAACAGACGAGAAGCTCGGATGAGACAAGCGGCGAGCCGAATGGGAAGAGATCCGAAGTCTCGCAAGGAGGAGCGTGGGAAAGTTACCGCTGCTGATTGATGCTGTCAAGGGCACACGTTTGGTGAAGGAGAAGGGCAATGATGACAACATCGAGCGTGTGACGGCTAGCGCGGCTCAGGCAGGCAGCTAGATTGCAGCAAATATTGATGCGTCAAGAGCGAGCGACTGCAGCCAGAGCCAACTTTGATGTGAGCGCGAGGGCAAAGGGCAGCGAGCCGCAAGGATACGGCTGTTGCCTCATCGATGCTTGAAGCTGCAAACAACCGCCGTCAAGGCAAAAAAAGGGGTAGGAATCCGTGATAGTGCGGCACATGATGCTCATGACAGATACCGAGCATGCCACTTGGGTGTGGTGCTCGAGAACGACAGGTTCATCGCGGAGTTTTGGCTTGCATGAGCGTTGTACGGTGATTTCGTGTCACGAACAGGTCAAATTGGACAGGCACTAGATAGCGGTACCGAAGCTAGCGAACATGCCGACCCGAGGGACACGCGATGGCATCATCGAGTGGCGACCAAAGGAGACCCGTCGGCATCTACCTGTCATACCACCAGACTCATGGGCACGTTTTACCGGTGCCGTGATCCTGTCTCGCGAAGTCTGACAGCTTCTCGGCAGAGCGCTGAGACTGCATCTCGGAAGCCTGAAGCACAGGGTACCAGAATCTCAGAAGCGAAAGTGAAAATCCATCGTACGATGATCGCTTGACGAGAGGATTTCCTGGGTGCGCGGGAACGTTCGGCAAAACGATAGTGGCGAGGGCTGATCGTCGAAGAAAGGAAACACACTGAAACTGACTCACTGTCATTGGGGAGACACTCTAATTAGACAAGCCTTGCAGGTGGGAGAGGAAACGGCGTTCATGCACGGCATGCAAGCTGACGGACAAGCTGTCAAAGGCGCCAAAGAGCGGATTCGGCTGCGCATTGAGCTGTCGAAAACGTCAACGGCGATCAAAAGAGGCTGGTCGCCAGTGAGCGCACTGCGCAGGTCGCCTAAAGACATACTGTAGACCTGCTTGGCGACATGCTGGAAACGGCGTAGGCGAAGCGCGCAACTCGCCTAGACGTTGGCTCTGATCATCGATCCCTGCAAATCATGAAAATCAACGAAAATCTTTGAAACTTACGGCACAGGAACAGCAGTCGAGCCCAAGATCGAAGCTCCGCATTTTTATTCAAACAATGGTTCGATCTCACACTTCACCGATTTTCTAATTTGACCGATATGCAAGCCACTGCTTTTTAGGCGAATTGCCTAACGAACGCGCTTCTCAATATGCACGTCAACGCGACTTTTAAGCGTGCTTTTTGACATCTGACGACGAAGCCGACGGAGCGGACGCTCAAATCCAATGCCTTGTTCGAAGGTGAGGAAAACCACAAGCGGAAATTGAAACTCATATGTCGATTCCGATTCACTCACGCTCTGTTCCCCCTCAGACGGCGGCGTTCATCGAGCGAATTTTGAAAAAGGATGCGAGGCGAGAATTACTAGCTACTGATCGAGATGTGAGATGTGCGTAGACATGTGACTATCAGACCTGAGTTGCAGGTTTCTCTTCGGGGCCGATTCCGTAATAGTGAGGAATGCAGTGATCACCACCTTGGGCGCAAACGGTAGGGTGCTGTTGGTCGGCACTGGTAGTGGTGGGCCCGAACTTGGTGCCAACAATATAGAGGCCATTATCGGCGCTGCTGTCGTCTTGAGCCGCTCGAGCGACCATCTCGGTGGGCAGGCCTTCTTGGAACACGCTCAGCAGCTGGGTGGGGTCGTTGGGGAGCGACCTCTTGCGAGCGTTCATTTCGGTCGGGAGACCGCCCTGCAAGATGCTGAGCAGCTGAGTGGGGTCGTTGGGGAGCGATCTTTTTCCCATTGCAAGGTTCGAAGCCTGGTTGACAGTGCCAGACACACCTTGGTCGGAAGCGGACTGAGAACCACCCAGCTCGACAGAGTTACCGGGCGCGACACCAGAATAGTCGTTGTTCTGGGAAGCGACGGAAGTGCCAGCATAGCCAGCAGCACTTCCTTGCTGGCTACCCTGTCCATCAGACTGGCGTCGTTGGAATAGGGATGCAACGTTGGCGCCTTGTGAGAGGCTGCCGGCAAGACCTTGAAGAGAAGCGCTCTGACCTCCTCCGTTCATGACTTGGTTACCAGGAGCAACCTGAGAGTAGTCGTTGTTCTGTGTAGCAGAAGCGCTTCCGCCGTAACCACCAGCAGAGCCTTGTTGAGCGGCCTGACTACCAGAAGATGGAGCCTGCTGAGCATAGCGCTGGTCTTGCGTGTTTGTTTGAGCTTGAGGCAAAGGTCGAGATGCCACCTCACTGCCAAGACTGGCAAGAGCAAGGGCAGAGACCATGGAAAGTGCAAGATACTTCATCTTGATGATATTGATCGAAGGATGAATCGAGCAATGGATGGAAGAGGTGTTCGCATCATGCTGATTGGCTGGCCCAAGGGGTTATATATGAGCTCTGCTCGCTATGCAACCCTAGCAGTGTAGAGCAACTTTTTCGACCTCAGAAGAGAGAAATATCGACCATCCTTGACCGATCGGGATCAAGTCGCCGTACGGACAGACTGCTGTCCGCCTTCGACAAGTCAACCTCAAAATCCTTTATCCTCGCAAAGGTCTACCGCCACCAGCCCGTTCAGAAAGGACGGCCCAGACTTGTGCCATCTTGTCATCTGACCCGCCAGTTCGGCATCTGACACCCTCTTGCAGCCAAGGCGGCGAGCTTCCTTACCGAACGTCGACCCGACCATCGGTGGGAATCAACGCAAAGAGCTGTACCAGTGCCGAGTGATCATCGAGTCCTGCACGCACTACAAAGGCTGACACAGGAAAAACACGTCTGGTCGTACTCGCGCCTGCATCGCGAAGAGGATGACAGCGGTGTACGCTTCTGCCAAAGCGGATCGAGCTGAAGTAGAGCAGGATCTTGCATCGAAACTGCAGTGAAAATTGCTGTTGGTAGCAGGATGGTGGTGACCTGTTCCGAGCTGTCGAGAGCACCTCCACACCCGGGTAACACAGGATGCGCCTGTCATCGGCTAAACCTGAAATCGATTGTCTCGCAAGGCGATTTTCGCGTTCGCTTCCATTGACGTGCATGGGAAAAATAAAACTCGCGTAAGGAAAGTCTGTCGCCATCGAAAACGAGTGCCGGCAGTTTCAGGTAGCGCGTCCGAGCTGTCAACTGTCGTGTACCACAATATTGCTCACCTGATCTTTCTTCTACACCTTGCAGACAGCAAGCAGATCGCGATCACCGGCACCATCGCTTGGTTTGCGCTTTCACAGTGAGACGAGCACGCGTGCTCACATACACCATGACGTCGTCGCAATCGTGCTTGTGAGCACCACGAGCACCTTGCCGTGGTGCGGAACAGAGGGCGAGTCCCAATGCCGCATGCTCAGTCACCTCAAAACTCTTGAGCTGTGTACGCAGATCCTTTGAGCGAAGGGCATGGCCTCTCAACGAGACGCCGTCAGGAGATTGCTCAGAGCATTCGCAGCTCGTTGTATTTCATTGGTGCTGTTACAACCTTGTAAACATGACTACGCACAAAAAGCTCACCACAAAATTCCAAAAAAGTAGGCATCAAAAATGACAGTAAAATTCAAAGTGGCGCAGACGAAGAAGACGGATCACGAAAGAAAGAGAAGGCAACAGTGACAGGTGCGAAAGAAGCGAATAGAGATCGACGAGCTAAGAACAAAGCACAGCCAATAGCATATGCTTGCTGAAGGTCAACGGAAGCAAAGAAAATTCAATACCACTCCTTGCATCGGCGTTGCAGCGCGTTCTGGACGCTCTTCTGAGTCTGACTCTGGGTTTGCGTCTGTCCGCTATTCTTCGAGCCCGCTTGACTTTGGCTCTCAGATTGAGCTTGCTGCTGACTTGAAGATACTTGAGGTCGGGCATGTTGAGCTTGTTGAGCTTGTTGAGCTTGTTGAGCTTGCTGGTGAGCTCCCTGCGAGTTGGCGACTTGGTTGTTGCTCGAAGTTTGAGATTGCTGTTGCGACTGCTGTTGGGTTTGATCGCTTGGCGATTGGCCACTGGCTTGGCCTGCGTTCTGAGATTGGCTCTGGCTCGAGCCTGCCGAATTGGAGCTGACCGAGTTGCCATCACCGTTGACGTTGGTGTTTGAGATACTCGTTTGCTCGTTGCCGTCACCGCTTTGGTTGTTGTTACCATCTTGATAGTTGCCCAAGACGACAAGAGGCGCATCACCGAGACCTCGGATGGAAAGATCCAGTCGTCCTTGACTGATGGGAGCACTCTCGACGCTGATAGCAATCAACATCGACAGTGCCACCATGGACATCAAGCTAGCTTGTACCTTCATCCCGGAGAAAGCTCGATTCGTTTGATAGACTTGAAAGTGAAGCTTGGAGGTCCAGGATAGCGTTGTATGGGGACGATAGTGATGGCGAGAAGGGAAGATGTCATCAAAGCATCACAGTCGCACGTCCGTCGACAAACAGACGCGCCGTAGTGGGTCCACGGCTGTCCGTTGGCTTGAATCAATCTAGCAAGACCAATTTACGCAGCAGCAACAGCAAAGGCTCAACGTCGTGAATCCTCTCGCGTATAGAAGAGCCCTTTATCAGCCTGTCACCTTTGCCGCCTCTTTCGACCCTTGTAAAAGGCGCCTTGCAAATATTCCCATCGGATGTGTATGCGAGACATTCGAACGCGAGTCATCATCGACACTCAAAGAAGCGGGTGTGACAGGCGGAGATGCACGGCGGTCTCATTTCAGACGAGCGGGGTGCGGCACAACGACCGGGCAAAGACGAGGATCTTGCGAGCAGACCATTGGTAGTCAGCGTCAGAAACCCAAGGGAACGGTCGGATCTTGGGGCAGTCTTGGTCCGTGCGGATTGACAGATCGACAGATGCTTTTCCTCACTACTGGTCGGTAGGCTGATCCCTGTGCGTCGGCATCAACGTGCTCTTTGCCTCGTTAGGCGATCCCGTGCCGAGATGATCTCGATGCAGAGATGCTCAAGCAGCCGAATGACAAAAAGTCACCGGCATGGGAATCTCGACCTCGCCTAAAGAATCATTTTTAATTTGATTGATTTGTTTTTAGGAGAAAATATTTTCCGGATGTTGCCGCTTGCAAGACACGATGGCGCAGACTCGGCTAAGGCAGGCCATGCAGGTCTGACACCTGAGATTGACAGGCGATCTCTTCGATGAGGCTGTCTGGGAATCTTCTTTGACAGCTGAATGGGTTTGGATTTAGCCGGTGTCGCCACCAATCGAAATCTCCGTCGGCATGCATGCTGACTGTTGCTCTTCTGCCGGCTCGATTCCGCGCTACACCGCACTTGGCATATCTTGACAGCAGTGTCGATGGTGCCGCACATTCGCATCCCAGCACATTGTCGTCACCGTTTGCATAGGCTCAATCATGCCATTTTAGCATCATGCACAGAGCAAACACCATGCTGCTCTCGCTCATGCAATGCTCGAAGGCGTGTTCATACCAAGTGTACATCTGTTCCGCGCCCTTCGTTGGCGTTTGACAGCAAGACACCGCAGAGTCGTTCCGTCCGTCTGGAAACTGGGAAAGACGCCGAAACCCTCCCAATCCAACCGACTGTGTGCACTGCCCGACAAGTCTTTCATTCCGTTTCCGTTTCCTCACCTCCCGCCCTGCACATGTGTTTGCACAACCTGTTCGCACCTTGCTTGAGAATTGTATTGCCGCATCAAGACCCTTCAATCCCGCCTCTTTTTGGCAGGTCTTACCTGTCTATCCGCAATCGAGCACTTGTATGCAAGAGCCGGCCAACGACCTTATTGGTCATCAGCTCAATGATCGATGCCATGCCTCCCGGCTATTTGTCTCGATTGTGCACTCACCCACACCCTCAACGTCACCCAGCATATCGGAAAGGACATCCAGCTTGAATACGAAGTGTCATCCATGTCGCCATGCAGCCGATGGGAAAGTTCTCATGCCCATCGCTTCCATAGATCTTTCCCATCGCTACGTTGGCGAGTCATATTCCCATCGCTTGGTGATCTTTATGATCCGAGGATGGGCGAGCTTGCTTGTCGCCACTGGGAACCCTTGGTCCACGCCATGTCATTGGCTTGTCGAAACTAACGAGACTGTTCATGTCCGTTGCCATGCCTCTATCAGCGACTGCTGGCTGATGCTACAATTCTCATACTGCGTGTAGGTGAGTCTTCAGTTTCGCTATACGCTTCGGCACTTTTCCAGTGCAAGAACCAGACAAATCTCAGAAACAAAGTCATCGAATCTTTCGCTGTACGTCCGCTATACACACGTAGCTCGAGCATCTGTTGCAAGCCGCACGCCAGTGTCGCTGTGACGTTCGCCGCAACCTCTATCCTTTCGTTTCCTCTCAGAGCCGTGCTACAAGTCTCTCGTACAGCTTTCCACCATCCCACAAAAGTATATAACCAGCTCGATCTTTGCCGTCATCCCATCTCTCCTCATCATCAAACCATCGCATCGCATTCAAGCATCTTCAAGGACAATAACTCTTCTACCCCCCTTATCCCCCTAATCAAACCACCCTCTCTCTCTCGGACACTACCTAGTTCCCTTTAATTTTCCATCGCATACACAATGAAGTTCAACTCTGGATTCACAGCATTTGTTGTCGCCTCGGTGGCCACCGCTAACCTTGGTGCCGCTGCTCCCATCACCAACAACGGAGTCTCGCAGTCCAACTCGCAAGCCACTTCGCAGCAAGCATCGGGCAAAGATGTCGCTCAGACATCCGACTCGATCCAGGCCAACAAGCAGGGCGTCAAGATCTCGAGCGACAACGCATGGAAGCTTTCGCACCCTGCCATCGTTGTTCCTTCCTCGTCGCACCCCTCGTCGGGCGCCTCTTCGCCTTCGTCTGGTGACAGCAAAGACTCCAAGACTGGCGACCTTGTTGACGTCAACGCTCTCAACGGCAACAACGCCAACGTCCAGGTCGCTGGCACCGGAAACCAGTCCAACAAGCGCTCCACTGGCGACCTTGTTCACCTCGTAGCTCTCGACGGTGACGATGCCAACGTTCAGGTTCTGGGTACTGGTAGCCAGAAGAACGCCAAGCGTGGCTCGACTGGCGATCTCGTTGATCTCGATCTGCTCAACGGTAACGATGCCAACCTTCAAGTCCTTGGCACTGGCAACCAGAAGAATAAGGACGATGACTGCAAGGACGGCAAGAAGTCGGAGCACGCCTCGACTGGTGACTTGGTCAACGCTCACTTGCTCAACAACAATAACGCCAACGCCCAAGTCGCCGGCACTGGCAATCAAAAGAACGTTGCCCGCGGCCTCTTTGGCTCTGCCCAGGGTAAGCAGTCCGCCTCGGCTGACGGCTTCGGTGGCGAGTCCTCGCAGGGCCAGATGAACGCTCCTGTCCTCTCTGGTGCCGGGAACTCGCTCACTGCCGGAGGTGCTCAGAGCGCTGAGAACAACGGTATGGGCGGCGACATCACCCAAGACCTCCTCCAGAAGCTTCAGGGTCGTCAACTCTTTGCTCAGGGCAAGCAAGGCGCCTCTGCCAACGGCTACGGAGGCGAGTCTGCTCAGGGTCAGACCAACACCCCTGTTCTCTCCGGTGCTGGAAACTCGCTCACCGCCGGAGGTGCTCAGGGTTCCGAGAACAATGGCATGGGCGGCGACATCACCCAAGACCTCCTCCAGAAGCTTCAGGGTCGTCAGCTGTTTGCCCAGGGCAAGCAAGGCGCCTCTGCTAACGGCTACGGCGGCGAGTCTGCTCAGGGTCAAACCAACAACCCTGTCCTCTCCGGTGCTGGAAATTCTCTGACTGCCGGTGGTGCCCAGCAAGCTCAGAACGACGGCACTGGCGGACAGATCCAGCAGGGTCTCAAGCAGATCGAGTCGCTGGGAGGCGGCAGCAGCGGTGGCCTCTTCGGCAAGCGTCAGCTCTTCTCCCAGGGTAAGCAGGGTGCTTCCGCCAACGGTTCGGGAGGCTCTTCGCTCCAGGGCGAGTCCAACGCTCCCGTCCTCAGCGGTGCTGGCAACAGCTTGACTGCTGGTGGTGCTCAGGGTGCCGAGAACAACGGCCAGGGAGGATCCATCGAGCAGTCGCTCTCGCAGCTCCAGTCGCTTGGCGGTGGTTTCGGCAAGCGTCAGCTCTTTGCCTCGGGCAAGCAGGGCGCTTCCGCTGATGGTTTCGGTGGCTCTTCGCAGCAGGGCCAGAGCAACAGCCCCGTCCTCTCGGGTGCTGGCAGCTCCCTCACTGCCGGTGGCTCTCAATTTGGTGAGAACAACGGTCAGGGTGGTGACGTCCAGCAATCCATCATGCAGAAGCTCGGCCTGGGTAAGCGCCAGCTTTTTGCCTCTGGCAAGCAGCAGGGTAGCGCTGATGGCTACGGTGGTTTCTCCTCGCAGTCCCAGGACAACCGTCCCGTGGTCTCGGGTGCTGGCAACTCTGTCACCACCGGTGGCTCGCAATTCGGTCAGAACGATGGAACTGGCGGAAGCGTCGACCAGTCGCTCATGCAGAAGCTCGGCTTTGGCAAGCGCCAATTCGAAGCCCTCGGACAGCAAGGCGCCTCCGCTGACGGTTACGGTGGCAGCAGCTTCCAGTACCAGAGCAACCGCCCCGTTGTGAGCGGAACCGGAAACTCGGTCACCGCCGGTGGCGCTCAGGGCTCTGAGAACAACGGTCAGGGTGGTTCTATCCAGCAGGGCCTCGAGCAGCTCTTCCAGAAGCGTCAGTACCAGGGTCTAGGCCAGGGTATCGGGCAGGGCATCGACCAGACCGGCTCTGCCAACGCTCAGGGTGGCTCTGCTCACATCTACGGCAACAACGGCCCCGCCTACGTCGACGGCACTGCCACCGCTGGCTCCGTCAACCAGGGAGCTAGCGGATACCAAGACGGCGCTCAGTCTGCTACCCAGGGTCTCACCCAGCAGACCCTGAACCGCTTCCTCCACGCTCGTCAGCTTCAGGACCTCACCCAGGGTATCAACCAGGGAATTCACCAGAACGGCGAGGCTAACGCTCAGGGTGGCTCGGCCTACCTTGCGGGCGGCAATGGTCCCGCCTACGTCAAGAACGGTGCTACTGCTGGCACTGTCACGCAAAACGGCCAGGCTCAGCAGCAGGGTCAGCAGAGCGGTACTCAGTCGCTTGAGCAGCAACTCCAGAACGTCTGGGGTCGCGACATCCAGGGTCAGGGTCAGGGCACTGCTCAGATCACCTCGCAGACCGGATCGGCCGACGCTCACGGCGGCAACGTCAAGGTTGTTGGTGGCGGCAACGGAAACTGGAACACGGGCAACGTCAACGTTGATGCTTCCAGCCACGCCGGCAGCGTCAACCAGGACAGCTCGAGCGACCAGGCTTCCAAGCAGGACGCTTCGCAGATCTCGAACAAGGAGAACATCAACTCGTTCTGGGCTCGCGATGTCAACACTCAGAACCAGGGCAACACTCAGAACGTTCACGCCAACGCTGACGCGTCCGCCCACGCCTCTGCTCCCAAGGTCGCTTCCGGCTACTTTTGGACTTACCACCCCGACACCTTTGTCGACAACACCGCTGTTGCCGGTAAGATCAACCAGAACGTAGGCGCCAGCCAGAACAACAAGCAGCAGGCTAGCCAGAACGAGAACAAAAACATCCAGGCTCGCGGCGTCCCTTCGGCCATGTACACCTCGGGCGCCCAGCTGGCCAACGCCGACTCTCAGGGCGGCTCCAGCTCCTCGTTCGAGACCAACGACAAGGTTGTCAACGGTAACGGTGTCACTTCCAACCAGGGTGGCGCTCAGACCTCCAACGGCTCGTCGACCGGTGGATCCATCAAGCAGCTCCTCCAGCTTTGAAAGAGCACTCCTGTTCTCTGAAATGGCCCGAGTTTTTACTTGAAAATCAGTCGAAGCCAGCGCCTTTCTCGAAAAGGCCTTCTCTTTCTCCTTTCTTGCGAAGCTCCCCTTCTCATTCGACTTCTCGTCTCCGATCCGTCTTGTCCTAGAACTTTCTCTTTATTGTCCCTAGTCTTAATAGTCCTTGAATTGCTTGAAGAAATATAATGCGATGTTTCCTTCTTATGTCTCTCTTCCTCTTTGCCAAGCGTGATGAGGATCTATCACGTATTAGTAACAGGCCTGCATATTCTCACCTTTAAAAATCGTGATGTCATATCATTAATTGAAAGGGTTGACAGTCATAATACATCGAGCATCGAAGCAATCAAGCGTCTTGCATGACTTGGTCCAAGTCGCCAATTTGAGCCAAGTCGTCGCCTTCTCCAAACTCCTTGTCGAAATCATCCTCTTGCTTTTCGGCGTGGGGGCCATCCATATCGGAATCGCTGTCATCCTTGTCGATCACCTCTCCATTGGCATCAACCTTGAGCTGACCTCCCATCAGCTTTGCGAACGTCTCGCGCTCTTTGGCCTGCCGTGATTCGATGTCGGCAAGCTCCCAAAGACTGACGCCGTTCTTGCCCTCTGGATACGGTTGCGCCATGGAACGGATGAAAAGTTTGGACTCGACAATGGCCATGTCTGTCGAAAGATTGGAGTGGGTCTCCTTGATGTACTGTGCGATCCACTTGGGCAGCTTGTTGCGTTTGTCGGCACGCGCGAATCGCTTGTCTGCAAAGACCATAAGCCCGTAGTCGGTCTTACCACGCAAGACGCGTCCTACGCACTGAGCTGCATGACGCATGGCGTCGAAGGTCAAAAAGTCGTTTTCACGGATGCGGAAGTTGTCTCGCAGGAACTCGAGCCGTGCTTTCAAGATGCGTGATTCGGTGTACTGGTAGGGGACACCGAACATAATTACGGCGCGCCCGTAGTTGTGATCGAAATCGATGCCTTCGGATACCTTGCCTCTGGCGACGGAAAGCAGGATGGCGCCTCGACCATTGTCGCACGCTCTTCGGTAATTCTCGAGCGCGATACTCGTCTCTGGAGCGTCCGGCGTCTCGATGAAGATGAGTTTGTACTTCCAGACCTCGTCGAGAATGCCCATGTCATGCCATGCTGCAACGATGCTCTCCATGTAGAGATAAGAAGGGAAGAAGGCAACGATGCCGTCGGGAACGCATTTTGCGTATTCGATAAGGATGCTGCCGTAGTTGCGGACCACTGCTGGGTCGTTGCGTACTTCGAAGCGCGAACTGATCGCCACCTGGTCGCTTCCTCTTGTGATGACGAGCGGCAAGAAACACTGTCGGGTGAGCGTCATGGCGTACGACTCCTGGACGATGGCATCAAACTTGAGCATCTTGGGATACATGTCGAGCGGGCTGATGGTGCCACTGGTGATGATGACACTCGAAAAGCGTTCGAAAACTGGCGCGATGGCAAGACTCGCGTCGAGACAGGTGAAGTGGAAGATGGGGTTTGGCACGGTGGCGTTCTCGGTCTCGAAGGGCTCAAGGATGAGCAAGAAGCCTTTGTCGTAGGTAGCCACTAGAGTAGCAAATGCTGCGACCTTTTGCAAGGCTGAGAATTCGTCGAGGCGGGTGAGCTCGAGCGTACTGACGAGCATGCGAAGGCGTTCGGCGCAAAAGCGCAGAGGTTTGCGTTCGATGTAGGTGATGTCCTTCAAGTGCTGAAGGAAGCTTGCCGGGGTTTCAGCTACGACATGAAGTACGCGCATTCGGGTTTTCAGATACTCGACAAAACGTTTTAGAAAAGCAACAAAGTGTTCGGCCCGACGGATGTTGCCTGGCACAGCTTCGGATAAGAGATCGTCGGGCAATACAGGATTGGCCATGAAGGACTCGGCTTCTCTCTGTTCGCCCTGCTCCTGCAAGCCTTCGACCAAGCGTGCATACTCGTCCTGTAGCTTGGAAGCGTCGGTCTTTTTGATTTCGTCGACGCGTTCGGAGAGTTGATTGATACTTCGATAAGCGCTATCAAGCATCGGACGAGTGAGATCGATGGAGAGCGACTCGATGCAGACGTTGTCGATGTTGTGCGCCTCGTCGAATACAACGATGGCGTCCTTGCTCATTTCTTTGCTAACCTGCTCGGCAATTTTGGGGTCTAGGAGATAATGGAAGCTGTAGATGATGATGTCGACAAAGGGGAGCATGCGGCGAATGGCAAAGTAAGGGCATATTCGCTTGTCTCGAGCATATTCTTTGACCTCTTCGAGTGTCCAAACGCCCTGGGGGATGAGTTGACCGGGTTCCATCTTGCCGAGTTCTTCGTGGAAGTCGCAGAGCTCAACACTGCCTGGATCTTGTCGACCCTTTTCGCAGGCCCAACTGCTGGTCATATCCCTGCATCTTGCATCGACGACCTTGCCTTTGCGCTCGCGACTGACATCGGGGTGGATGCAGAGGTTCTTGCGTGAACTTAGACCCAAGGCGAGAATGTCCTCCATTTGGCCACCGGCTTTGCCTTTTCCCTTCATGTCAATGTTGTGCTCGCCTGGACCATTGCTTCCTTCTGCTTCGTTCTTGACCACCTCGGACTCGTGGCCTTCGCTGACGTTGTACCGGGCCCGGTATTCCATCAGGCGCTTCAACTCTGCCAATGCCTTTTCGATCTCGGGGACTGTACGCGAGCAGTAGATGAGCTTGCGTTTTGCAGGATGAAATAGCTGGTAGGAGACGATGAGACTGAGAAGGGAGACGGTCTTGCCAGTTCCGGAAGGCATCTCGAGGACGCAGTGGCCGTTGGCATCGAGCGTACGTTTGAGGTCGGTCATATACGCATACTGTTCAGGATAGATCTTGGGATAGGGGAAGAGCACGGGAAGCTCATCGATGTAGAACTTCATCTTGACGATGGCGCCTCTGCTGGCTGCTCTTGTAGCGACGAGTGGGACGACGCAGTTGTGCAAGATGATGGAGAACAGCAAATCGAAACGCCGAGGCTCTCTGGACCCTGCCAAAGCGGTGACTGCGCGCATGTGGTGTGGAGTGGAGTGGAGTGGAGTGAGGATCTTGATCACATTGGTCCGATGCCAGTCATCATCGGGAGATAGATCAATAAGTGTTAAGCAGTATCAAGACTGGTCTAACATTGATCGCGAAAAGGCGCGTTCCGCACGAAATTGGGAAGAACTTTGAGAGCGTCACAAATTTGACACGTTCGGTGGTGAGCTCGATAGCCAAATACAGGTTCGACCGTTTGAAATTCAAGCGCTGTATCTGTCTGGTTCAGAAATTGGATTGGCCACTAAGAAACAATTCGAATCATTCTATTGGGAATCTCGGAAGATTTGAGCTTCACGAAAAGACGCTTGAGAATTCGAACTCTGGTTTCGACTTGTCCGCGCCACACCGATCTGTACTTTCGTCGCCAGGCATACGGGCAGTCTTACTGTCTAGCGCCGTACACTCACACTGATCTTGGAAGCGAAGATCTCTCCTCCCTTCCGCTTCGGCTTTCAAGGATCACAAATTTTTTGAATTCTCATTTCGCTGGCTGAGCCAGTTTGGTCTGCAAGCCGAGACAACTCACAGACTGGATTGCCACTCGGTACAGCTAGCTGGGCACCGTTGACGAAATCAAACAGAGCTTCGCAATTTTTTCTTCTTCCCCTTCTTTTTCGCACTCTGTGTGGCCGCGACGGCAAAAAATTTTCTGTGATACAACAAAGACGTTTGAGCATCTTTGTGCAAGGCTTTGTATCCGTTTCACCATCATCCTCTCATCCCTCCCTCCGCCCATCTAGGCGATCATCTTTCATCCCACAGAGCTATCCATAGCACTGTCATCATCACATCGTATCGGAGCGCCTAACACGCACGCTCTCTTTCTTCCTTCCCATCGGAAGACTTCAAAAGTCGGTCTCACGAACGACACACTTCCTCTTTCTATATTGGTTGACCTGCTACGTTCGATCAGTGATCTTTCGTAGTCCGCTTGACCATCTCATCCCGCACTTCTCCTTCCTACCGTAATCCATAATCCATCATGGCTCCTGCACCTTCTGCTGCTGGTGTTCCCGCCACCGTCCCTGCCAAGGCGGTCAAGGGCGCTGCTGGCGCTGCCGCCAAGAGCGGTCCCGCTGCCGAGAAGAAGGAGGCTAGCGCCGAGAACGACGCTCTCCTTTCCGGCGACAAGGATGCCGCTCAGGAGCTCACCAACCTCGTCAAGATCGAGGGCCCTGCTGCTCTTGCCAACCTTGGCATCGAGGCCGTCATCCTCAAGGGTCTCGGCGACAAGAAGAACGCCGCCGCTCGCCAGGGTGCCTGCACCCTTCTCGCCAACCTCTGCGACCAGGGCGTTGGCCACGAGGTCGAGCCTTTCATCTTTGAAAAGGTCTTCACTCCTCTCGTCGAGGCCATGGGTGACAAGGAAAAGGCCGTCCAGAAGGCTTCCCTCGACGCCCTCAAGGCTTTCGTCAAGGCCATGTCTCCTTGGGCTACTCAGCAGGTACTCAAGGTCGTACTTGAACAGGCCCGCACTGCCGGTAAGTGGCAGGTCAAGACCGGATGCATTGCCATCCTCGAGGAGATGACCACTGCTTGCCCTGAGCGCATGGCTGCCCTCATGCCCGAGATCATCCCCACCATGACCGAGGTCATCTGGGACACCAAGACCGACGTCCAGAAGGCTTCGCGCGCCGCCCTCACCACGCTCTGCGCCCTCATCTCCAACAAGGATATCGAGCGCTTCATCCCCGCCCTCATCAACTCGCTCATTCACCCCGTCGAGGAGGTTCCCAAGACCATCCAGCTCCTTTCCGCCACCACCTTCGTCCAGGAGGTCGACAGCGCCACCCTTGCTCTCATGGTTCCCCTCCTCTCGCGTGGTCTCAACGAGCGCCCCACTGCCACCAAGCGTAAGGTTGCCGTCATCATCGACAACATGACCAAGCTCGTCGACAATGAGCGCACCGTTCGTCCTTTCCTTGGCAAGCTTTTGCCAGGCTTGATCAAGATCGAGTCGACCCTTGCCGATCCCGAGGCACGATCCGTCGTTCAGCGTGCCATCAAGACCCTTCGCGAGGTCGGCAACGTCACTGGCGATGGCTCCGACGTCAAGCCCCTCGAGGACGTCGACGTCAAAGCTACCCAAGAGCAGGTCAACAAGGCCCTCGGCGAGCAGAGCCTCCAGGCCCAAGCCAACCTCTCGTCCTACCTTGCTGTTCTCGTTGCCAACCTGGCCAACGCTCGCAACTTTGAGCTTACCGAGTGGGAGTCCACCCTTATCCCCTACCTCACCCTCATCAAGGGCTCCAAGCCCGAGCAGGCCAAGGCCGTCGCAAAGACGCTCCTTACCGCCCTCGCCAAGTCCACCGGTGACTCGGTCGAGATCTTTGAAGACGAGGAGGAAGGCGAGGATCTTTGCAACTGTCAATTCTCGCTCGCCTATGGTGCCAAGATCCTGCTCAACACTGCAACCCTCCGTCTCAAGCGTGGCCACAAGTACGGTCTTTGCGGTCGTAACGGTTCCGGAAAGTCGACCCTCATGCGCGCCATCACCAATGGCCAGGTCGAGGGTTTCCCATCCCCCGACGAGGTCCGCACCTGGTACGTCGAGCACGACCTGGACGGCTCCGAGGGTCTGATGACCGTTCTCGATTTCATCCTTGCCGACAAGCGTCTCAGCATGACCAAGGACGAGGCCGTCTCCACCCTCCACGAGGTCGGCTTCGACGACGCTCGTCAGAACTCGCCCATCGCCGGTCTCTCTGGTGGCTGGAAGATGAAGGTCGCCCTTGCGCGTGCCATCCTCTTCAAGGCCGACATTCTCCTCCTCGACGAGCCCACCAACCATTTGGACGTTGTCAACGTCAAGTGGATCACGGACTACCTCGTCAACCTCAAGACCGCCACCGCCATCATCGTATCGCACGATTCCAAGTTCTTGAACGATGTCTGCACCGACATCCTCCACCTCAACCGCTTCAAGATCAAGCGATACCCAGGTAACCTCGACGCTTTCGTCAAGCGTGTACCCGAGGCCCGTGCTTACGCCGAGCTCAACACCGGCGAGGACTACTCGTTCAAGCTTCCGGACCCCCCTCTGCTCGATGGTGTCAAGACCAAGGAAAAGTCGCTCATCAAGATGAAGGACGTCACCTTCCAGTACCCCGGCACCCCCGCTCCCCAGCTCAAGGGCGTCAGTGTCCAGTTCTCGCTCGCCTCGCGTGTCGCCATTCTCGGCCCCAACGGCTCGGGTAAGTCGACGCTCGTCAAGCTCGTCGTCGGCGACACCGAGCCCGGCTCCGGTGAGATGTGGAAGCATCCCAACTTGGTCATCGGGTACGTCGCCCAGCACGCCTTCCACCACATTGACCAGCACCTCGACAAGACCCCCCTCGACTACATGCTCTGGCGTTACCAGACCGGTGAGGATCTCGAGGAGCACATGAAGGCCAACCGTGTCCTGACCGAGGAGGAGCAGGCCAAGATGAAGCAGGGTGAGGTTTTCGTCATTGAAGGCGTCAAGCGTCTCTTTGACGAGATTGTCGCTCGAAAGAAGCTCAAGAACTCGTTCCAGTACGAGATCTCGTTCAAGAACATGTCGTCCGCCGACAACCAGTGGGTCCCCCGTCAGGAGCTCATCGACCGAGGGTTCGAGAAGAAGGTCATGGCCTTTGACTCGAAGGAGGCTCAGCGTCTCGGCATGAACCGCCCCCTCGTCCGCAAGGAGATCGAGCAGCACTTCGAAGACTTTGGTCTCGAGCGCGAATTCACCTCGCACAACACCATGCGTGGTCTCTCGGGTGGTCAAAAGGTCAAGGTCGTGCTCGGCGCCGCCACCTGGCGCAAGCCCCACATCATCATCCTCGACGAGCCTACCAACTTCTTGGACCGTGAGTCGCTCGCCGCACTCATCAAGGCGATTGAATCCTTCCAGGGAGGTGTCGGCATCATCACCCACTCGAAGGAGTTCTCCGAAGGCACCTGCAAGGAGATCTGGGCGATGGACAACGGAAAGTTGATCGCATCCGGACATGACTGGACCGAAAGCAACTCGAAAGGCACAAAGATCGAAACCAAGGAGGACGATGAAGACAAGTTCGACGCGCTCGGCAACAAGCTCAAAGTGGAGAAGAAGAAGGCGGCTGCCACCTCTTCCGACAAGCGCAAGGCTAGAAAGGCGAAGGCCGCCAAGATCAAGGCCGGTACTTACAACTCGGAGGACGAGCTCGAGGATCTCTAGAGCGTTTGTTGGCTCTTTCTTTGAGTAAGGTATCGCACGTTGAGTGTTGCATGTATGTATGTCTCTCTGTGTCTTGAGGAAGCCTCGAAACAGGCTTTCGAAATTTGTTCAATTCCATTTCCACGTTCCAACCCATCGTTGCACATCTCGATTGACAAAAGCCGTTGACGTGAATGTTTGAAGATTCTGGTGAGCTAAGTCGCCCGAAAGTGCATGGTCATGTAGGTCAAGGTCATCGTATCTCCTCTACAGAACCTCTGACCATCTTACGATGAAGCTGACATCAAAAAAAGAGGGGACAGGTGGACGAGAGTATGCTGTCCAAAAAGAAAAAAGGGCGCATCGCTCTGCATGGTCTGATTCCTTTCTCGATCTAACAGCTAATAAAAAACCTCCGCTCGAGCCCAGCCTTCCCCGCTGTCATCTGTGCGTCTCGGCTTTCTGACCGCGAACAGCGTGTGGAGAAAGGAAGAGCAACATGATCGTCTCGACCTTCCATACCAACACATAGGGCAGCAACCATGTCGAGATCACTGCGAACGCGTCCTATGACGCTCTACGCACAGGATGGCCAGCCGCCTCTGATACGTCCTGTCACGAACACCTTCACCACCGCTGTCGATTCGACCGGAGCTTCCTCTTCATCCAACGCAGCGTATCCCAACGAAGCCTCCTATTCGGGACAGCCAGCATCGCTGCGCAATTCACGGCACGATGTCGCCGCATTCACATCCTCGGGCAGCAGCGGAACATTGCTCAAAAAGTCCAAGAAGAAAGCATCTGAAGTCGGAAGCAATCTCAAAAAGCGTCTGTCCATGCGCTATGCAGAGCCTACTCAACTCGGCCCAGGAGGTTTCAGCGCGATCCCTGCGGTTCCATCGCTGCCACCCATGCCAGAGATCCACATCGACGATCGCCCGCATCGAGATACCGACGACGTGGCCTACCTACCGGCCATCGGAGAATCTTCCAACGACGCTGCCTACGAGCCAGACGACCACGAACTCAATGCCATCCGCAAATCATCCGATACCCAACGCAGCCGCTCCGAAACATTCCAAGGCGATCCCGCCGTCGACTTGCAGCTACTGAGTCAGTCCGACTTTGACCCGCAAGCCTACCTTCGAGCCAAACTTTCGCATCACTCGGAATCCAGTCTGCGGCAGTTCAAATCTTCCCTCGCTGCGGCCAAACAGGCTGCCAACGACGACCTCAAACGCCAAGTGTTCAGAAACTATTCCGAGTTCATCACAATCAGCAAAGAGATTGCCACGCTTGAAAACGACATGCTCGAGCTCAAGGAGTTGCTCTCGGAATGGAAACAGCTACCCCAGGCCCTCGAGCTGGATGATTCTTCCGCTGCCGCTTCCTTTTCCGACACTTTCTCTCGCTCCAGAGCTTCTGGCAAAGCCAATCGCAACAGCACCGTCGACTTGCAGCAGATCTACCGTGCACAAATCACTTCCCTCTGGGAAGGCATCGAAGGCTCGCAAAAGTTTTTGCCCTATGTTCCGGGACGCCACCTGGTCGCAGAAGCAAGCAGTTTCACCGAGCTCAATGCAGCTACCTATAGACCCCAGCAAAGCGTCGCCCTTTTCCTACTCGACGATCTGCTTCTCATTGCCAACCGTCGGAAAAGACAGATGAGCAGTAAAGTCAGATTGGTAGCCGAAAGATGTTTTAGCTTAGCCGAGATCGTCGTCATCGATCTCAAGGACGGCGGCGATTTGACCAACGCCATCAAGATCAAGAGGGCCAGGGAGACGCATGTCTATCGCACCGATCGAGCAGAGGATAAGCGCGCGCTCTTGAACGCTTTCCGTCGCGTCGCCGAAGAGCTGGCCAAGAAGCGTAGGAACGAATCCGAGTACGGCGCCGCGGCGGAGGGCGAGGCACGAAAACGCGAATCGACGCTACTTTCATCTCCGTCAGTTGCCCAGCGCACGTTCGGATCAATGGGCGGTAGTCTCAATGACCGAGGCGGACTCTTGACTCCCATTGGTGAAAACGGAGATCCAATGCAAGCAAGTGGCGGAGTCATGGCTGCAGCCGCGGCATCCGCCGCATCAGAACGCAAAGATCCAGGACGATGGAACAATGACTTTGCCGATGAACTCTCCGTGTGCATTGCGTTGCGAGAGTGGGAGCAAGCCGTGACACTGATCGAGAAGGGCCGTGCAGTCCTCTCCACCTACACGTCGACCCACGATGCATCTTGGCTGGATTTGTCGAGCAAACTCACTTCTCTCACTTCGGAGCTCATTTCTGCCATTTCTTCGGATTTCGTCCGGCAACATCTCAAAAAATCGCTCGTTGTTCGGAATGCCTCGTTCCTTCTCCGTCTTGATCAAGGCGAGAAAGCACGACAGCTGTTCCTGGAAGCACGCACCGAGCTGCTCAAGAAGCGGACGCGACAGATCAAATTTGAAGGCGACACGGGCTTGTACATCAGCGAATTGGCCATGGTTCATTTCACCTTGATCAAGAATACGAGCGAATGGTACATGGCGGCGTTCAAAGAGGGAAGCATGGCCAGTGGATTTGTCGAATGGGCGTGGGAAAGGGTAGAAGAGTATGCAGTCTTGTTTCGAAGACAGGTTTTCGGCGTGCAAGAGGACGAGAGGTCCGGATCGATGGTGCGGGAAATGAGAGAAATCAGTCTGCGGTTGGCGGCGCAGTTGAACGAGGTGGGATTGGACTTTCGCTTTCTACTGGAGGGATTGTTGCAGCCGGAGCCCAAGACGATGGAAGAGTTGGAGAGGGCAAAGGAGGATGGGGTGGGAGGGATTCCACGGCTCGTGTTGACGAGATCCAGCAGGATCGGCATGGAAGGTGAGGTCAAGGAGGAGAGGGAGAGGCACAAGCCATCGGTGAAAGGCGACACGACTTTGGCGCAGGAATTGCGTCGACAGAGCATGCTTCACCTCGGCTGAGGCATGACTCGGTGTTCATGTAGGAGTCATCGCACGCACACCTCACCGCATCGTGCACATCCCCTTGTTTGTCTTTGATTCACTCTGGAGCTGGTGTCGATCAGCGTTGTGAGATTGCATTTCAAGGTACATTCGTGGCCTTGCTGCGTTCTACGCGCGAGCGATCTTGGGCTTTCCTGGCACCACGATCTCGCCTTCGACCGCTCTCGCCTCCAGGCCGATCCTTGGCAAGATGGCATGATACCTTTGCGGGCTCTTTCGTTTGAGATACTTGAGGATCTTTGCTCTTTGTTGCGTCAAAAAGGCCATACTCCTTCGATTGGAATTGTCGTGCCTGTTACCCTGCAGATGCTCGTGCAGGTTGCGGATACGATACGTCAAAACAGCGGCTTGGACCTCGGGACTTCCGGTGTCCTTTTCGCCGCCGAAATGGCTGATGATTCTACGAATGTTCTCCACCTGAATACCCTTGCCACTTGCATTCCTCAGATCTAGGATCCTAGCCAGCGATTCTTTGTTGCTTTGTTCCTCGGACTGAACTTTTGCGTACTCGCTGTCAAAGGCTTGTACGTCGGCTTGGTTTGCTGTTCCTCTAATCAATGTCCCGAGATTCCAGGAATCGAGAATTCGATCTTTCGTCATCACTTGGGGCAAGTCCTGGAAGAGCAATTGTCGATCCGAGCCATCCAATCCAAAGTTGAGTCGTACAGGTCCACCGGAAGAAGCAGCTTCCTTTAGTGCAGCGGTATCAAACGCGTTTCGAGTCGAGGCCGAGTGTTGCTCGCGGGAAATAGGGACGAGGTTTCCACGTCGATCCTCTTGGACACCCCACACAGTCTGCTTGTTCAGAACGATCGAGGAGAGCTCGGAGGAAGTCCACACCTTGTTGCCTGATGGGGTGGTTTGATGACCAAGAACCGAATCGGGTTTGGAAGATTCCAGCATACGAACTTTCAGCATTCGTTGATCAAGATTGGATTTGCGCTTGAGACGGGCAGTTCGCTTCTTGCGTGATTCTGAAAGAAAAGAGGTGCTGGAGAAGTGAGATGCCTGTTGCTGAGACCGAATGCCGGTCATGGATTGAGTGTGGGATAGACCATACGAGGCGGAAGGAAGGGCGGCTGAGAGGGAGCCGAGGTTGAAAGTGGACGAGACACATCTCGAGCAAGATGCTGTGAGACCGGAAACCATTTTTGAGAAGGGTTGCTGGCACCGCAAGTGCAGCTGTAAGAGCACAACAGGAACGGGTTGAAGAGAGCAGTGATGATGGAGAGCACGAGGGAGATGAGAGCGCACTTCAAAAGTCGAAAAGACCTGCGTCGCTCATTTTCTTCCTTTCCTGCAGATCCGATGACGATTCTATCGCGCGATAAGAAGAGAATCTTCTGATTGGCCGTGTCGGAGGAGGAAAAAAGAAAGAAAAAAACAAAAAAAGTGTTGGATTCTGCGATTTTGCTCAGTATAAGTATGACAGACACGAGAGCAACATCCTCTTTCTTCTCTTCGATCAAAAACAAGTGTACGTAGCATGGCCATAACATCGTCCTCGACCTGGCATCGTATCGCAACAGCATTCACTGACAATCAACTCTCCCGTTCCATCGGGATACCCTCTGCGCAACACAGCTGCCAGCCACACCCACTCGCGACTGCCTCGGGTTAAAATCCAAGGTGCCTGGCGAGGTTGCTTATTCGGGTGCCAGGGCTGTGCTATCCTTACCAGGGTAGCGCAGCCGTGGTGGACGAGATTGTTGTGATATCCCAGAACGCTATAGGAATCCGTCGTTTTGTGTACCAGATGGAACGATGGAGCCAAACTGTTCTGGGACATTTTGTTGTCGTTTCTGCCCCCTCCTCTCCTCTCCTCACCTTCTTCTCCCCTCACCCCTGTCTTTTCCCAAGCTGGTCGAGTCTCCTTTCACTATTTCAAATGCACGAGGTGCTGCTAGACAGTCGCATGCAATCACAAGTATGAATCAACAACGCCTCGTTGAGGAGAACACGTGCATGGGTATCATTGAAGAACATCGAGGTCGTGAGGTGAAGGACTAGAATGCTTTTACCGACTTTGTCTCTTGACAGTTTCCGTTGAGCCAAAAGTGGGCTTGTCCGGCAACGAAGCAAGACCTTTTTGTGACGCATCCTTCGAGGTCACGGCGGACGCAACTGGCTGAGCTTTCTTCTGTCGTAATTTGGCCAGCTTTGCTTCCATGGCTGCGATCTTCGCATCAGTCCCTTTCGGCTGTTTGGCATTCTTGTTCAAGCTCCATTGGCTCGTCTTGAGCGAATCGTTGTCTGTTCCGGTAGCTGTTCCTCGATCTCTTCGATGTGGGCCGACTCCACCTTGAGCAGCTTCTGGCACTGCCGTCCTCGTTGCAAATGTCACTGAGATGCTTCTTCCCCTGAGCGTTTTACGATGGGCTTTTGCCACGGCCTGCGTCGCTTCTTGCGGTAAAGTGTACTCTACAAAGGCGTATCCTCTCGGCTGTCCTCTTTGGGGTCCACTCTTATGGAAGAGAAAATCAAGTTTGGCTATCCTGCCAAATTTGCTAAACGTTTGAATGAGTGTATACTCGTCTACTGCTGGATGTAGATTGCCAATATACAGTCGAGTCTCGTGCTTGCTTTCCATTGACGGCTGAGCCTTGGATGATGCGGATGTCGATGCTGTCCCTGTGCAAGTCGGTGCAGGCCGAGAGAGGTACGGATTCGCCGACGTCGACGCCGATCTTGATGGGCTGCTGCTCGGCTGTACGTCCGACACCATCTTGCCAGGAATCGGTGGTGCCGAAGAGCAATGCTTTGAAGCGATCTCCACGGATGTGGCAGATGAGAAGCAAGGGGGAAAGCACAGGTCGCCGCGGAAGCGCCGAACCCTTTGGCGCACCAAAATTCGGCTGACTGTTAGATTGAAGTGACGCGCTCTCGAGCCAACACTTTGGAAGCGAAACCAACACTCTTGTCCTCACCGTTACACCCATCAACCACCATGGCAACCACCCTCGAGCGCTCAAGATGTCCAGCCCGATAGAGAGGGTCTCTAGCAATGACAGCGCATCTCTGCGCGCTTCCATAAAGCCGAAAGCAAGCTCCACTTCACTCAGCTCCTTGCCTTCCCGGCTAGCCCCTCCTCCCACGCTCAAACCAACCGCCTCTGCTGAAGTGCAACTCGACCTGAGCTCAGCCTCCTCCGAACCGGTCGCTTCGACTTCAACATCTGCACGCGATCCGAGTCTGCGCAGATCCGTCCTGCCAATCGCTTCTTCCTCCATCTCTCCAAAAGCACGTCCAAGAACCAGCATAATTGACTCCAACCAACTCTGGAAGACCAGCGCAGCGAAAAGAGCAGAACACAGCTGGGCCCTTCAAACAGAACGTGCCCTCTATTCGGACGCCAAATTCAAAAAGTACCTCTCGCTCATAGAACGAATCCTAGCTTCTTTTGACAATGTCAGCGAGTGGGCCGACTTCATCTCCTTCCTCGCTCGTCTGCACAAGGCGATCCAAGCTTATCCAAACTACAATGCCATCCCGCGCAAACTCGTCGTAGCGAAACGATTAGCGCAGTGTCTCAACCCTGCTCTGCCTTCAGGCGTTCATCAGCGTGCGCTCGACGTCTACCACCACATCCTCACCGTCATCGGCAAAGAAGGTCTTCAGCGTGACCTGCAGATTTGGACCAGCGGTCTCCTCCCCTTCTTTCAATATGCTTCCACTTCAGTCAAGCCGACACTGATCGCCATCTACGAGACCTTCTATCTGCCCCTCCAAGATGATCTGCGTCCCCTCACAAAGGCACTTCAGATGGCTTTGTTGCCCGGTCTCGAAGAAGAGACCAGCGATTACTATGAACGCACAATCCGTCTGCTCGATCGCATCTCCGACGCCGTCACCCAGCCCTTCTTCCTGCAGTGTCTGTGGCTCACTCTCATCACCACGCCTTCGGTACGCCTCGCCGCACTCAATTTTTTGACGCGGAGAATGCCTCCTCTTCAGGATGCACCAGACCCCACCGCCCTCGTCGGCAAGGACCTCGGTCTCATGGCCCGCGGCCTTGCCCACTCTCTCGATGACGATGTCCTCCTCGTTCGACGTAACGCGCTCGAGATCCTCGTCACCCATCTTCAGATCGACAAGCCCACCTTCGCCTCTTTGACAAAACGACCTGATCAGATCCTACTCGTCCGCTCTGCCCTCAATGTAGTCCTTCGCAAAGATTTATCTCTCAATCGACGACTCTACACGTGGCTTCTCGGCGCAGACGAGTCTCCCGATGCGCAGATCGCCTTCTTGTGCGAAAACGGTCTCGAGCTTGTTCGGGAAGCGCTCAAGCAAGACTTTGACAACCACCAAGCAGATTCCGCCACCCGTCAGAATTCTTACCGCATCTTTGTTTCGCTGCTCGACAAGTGGGAGATAGGCCAATCGCTGACCAGAGTCCTAGCTGTCGATGCTTTCCATGCCATCAGCGTCCAAGTTGCACGTGGTCAGCAGGAAGACCTCATGACTACTGCCAAAATGCTCTTTGAAGTCATCGACCCCTTTCTGCTTTATGGCCAATTTCTCGACGCCATCGTCGGCGTTTTCGCAGCGCCATGCAGAAGCGAAACATCCTCGATCAGCACGCCAATGCAGCCACTCGCCCTCCTCTGCTTTATTTTCAAGGCTTTCCACATTCACGACGAAGAAATAAAGCAAATCCATGTACCTCTGCTGTTCGGTGCTATTTCCCACCTTTTACTCGAGCAGGTGCAGCGTCTCCGGCCCAGTGACGAGTCTGCGTCTCTCAGAGCACTCGATGCTCTTGAACTCCTCAAGCTGCTCGTCACTATCATGCCTTCGCGTGTCTTTGTTCGCCTCTCCGCCCCCACCAAAGCAGCCCCCGCCCCGACGACCAATTTCCTAGAAAGAGCACGCAACTTTTACGCTTCCAGTGAGACCGACAGCCAACAAGCTGCACGCAACTTCCTCAGCTTCCAGGACACCGCTTCGGCGAATGCGCTTGTCGAACTTTGCGCAAAGATTTGCCTCGAAACGGGACAATATGCACAAGAGTCCTCATCGACAGCGGCAACCGAGGCCTTTGTTCGCGCTCTCGATGTCTTTGCCGACGCTATACGAGTCATCGACGGGTCTGAAGCCGCGCAAGAGATCGCTTCCGTCACATCAGCGGCCAACATCTCGATGTCCCCCTTAGAAACCTCCAATGAAGACCGAAAATTGTCTTGGGACGCAACGGCTTGGTCCGTGTCACTCTTGCCGCATCTCGATCGCATCTCGACCTTTGCTGAAGCAGAACGCATCGTCGAAGTCCTCATCTCTTGCTGCATCTGTCGGGCCTTGCGATCACCGATCCAACTCGACCCGCCACAGGTGGTAGATCGTATCGTCGCCTCTCTTTTGCGGTATCTTGCCCTCGAAATGTCGCCGTATCACGTTCGCGCCGTCGAATTGCTTTGGGCCACCCACAAGGTGACTCAAAGATCCTGTCTCGAGACCGCGATGGCACAGCAGCTTACCAGTGGCAGCGAGGCAGCTCGCTCCGCCGCCCTCACCGCCTTTGGCACCTTTTGGCGATTGTCCGAGGACGTATCTACGGATGAGCTCCGCACGCCGCTGCTTCTTGTGCTCGACAAGCTCCAGTCTCCAGATGCAGCTGAGCGCCAGCAAGCCGAGATCTGGCTCCGATCCAATCTGAGATCATACCTGAAAGTCGTTGATCCGCTGCTGCACATGCTCTTGCGCAATCGGCCGCCTTCATCGGCTCCCAGTGTCATGGACGTCGACGCCATCCGCATCCACTGTACGCGGATAGAAGAGCCATTCAACCACCAGCTCGTCCAGTACGCACTTCGAACTCTCTCGGCACTCGCACGCTTTGGCGGACCCAGCTTCGCCAAATCTCTGGCCGCGACTCCGCTCTCTGCTTCGCTCAGCATCGTCACCAAGCAATCGATCAAGGAAGGCACCCTTGCAGGTGCCACAGCTTATCTCGAAGCTTTGCTCGATGAGTGCACGCTTTGGATCAGCGCACAAACTTCTCCTCTACTCCAACGAAGCTGCAGCTCCGCCTTGACAACGACACGAGCCGCCGCGGTCGAAGTCGTCCACTGCCTCGTGCAGCGAAGCCTTGCCTCACGTGGGCTGAACGACCGGCTCGAGACGCTCCTCGTCGAGGCCTTGCTCGTCGCAATCCACCAAGGTCTCGTCGTCATCCAGAACAAGATGCTGCATACGCTCCACGCCATTCTCTCGGCAAAAACAAGCTCCTCCAACAGATCCGGCTCCTTGCAGGGGCGGTTATCTAGCACGAACACGTCAACGAGCCTTCATCATCGCGGCGATCCAGCCGCACGCAGCGATGTTGAGGCCAACGTGCCCGTTAGTACTCAAGAAGGATCGACCGCGCCGCTCTCGTCGAAGCCGCATCCTCTCTTGCTAACGTTGCTGCAACGCGCACTCGTCGTCCCATCAAATCGATCCGTACTTCAGCACTGGTCCGACTTTGTGCTCATGATCGCTCCTCTTTACCGCAGCAGCGCCTACACCCTGCTTTTGCCGCTCAACCGCACCGTCTGCGATCTGCTCCAGAAGGCCATGCTCGACGTCGCTGCTTCCTACGCGCCAGGGGAAAGCAGACCTACATTTGGCGCCGAATTGGTGGTGCAGTCCCACGATGCCGCAAGCTCCTTTCACGAGTCAGACCTCTTATTGCTCGTGAATCTCGCCGAGCGCTGTTTGATGCTTGCCGCTCAAAGTACCGGAGACGGTCAAGGTATGGCAGACGGTCATCCCTTGGTAACAAGAGGAGACGAGAAGGGCGCAGCGGCGACCTCAGCGTCGTCCACCATCCCCATTGAAGCTTCCGATCAGGAACAAGGACTTCTCGGCTACGTATCCAACGTCTTTTCGACCGATGCATTGAACACGGAAAAGCCAGACACGCCTCGCGGCAGCACCGAAGGAAACCTGCTTCACACCATCCAGACGCTCCATCGCGTGTGGACTGTCTGCAACGCCGAGCTCTCTCCGACCGATGCCAAGTCGCTCTCCCTAGACGCTTTGACGCAAAAGCTGCAACTTCGTTGCCGTCGTGCTTTTGAACGCATCTATCGCGCCCACCCGGCTGAGACCGTCGAATCGCTCATTTACTGCTGGCAGGTCGGCGTCAAGCCAGGCCGTGCTCGAGACCAGACACCCACCGCCGCCGTCATTGAAATCCTCGACATCGTCACGCCCAGTGCTCAAATCCTCGTTACGTTTATGTGCGATGTTCTTGCCGCCCGCATCGCGAGATCCGACGACCGAGCTCGTACCAATCCCCCGACGACGGTTCGAACCGTTTCCGATGCAACGCTCTTTCTCTTCTTTGACGCTCTTCTTGCCCGGATCGACCCACAAGAGGCTACTCAAGTCTGGCCCGTCCTGCTTGTCTTCGTCAAAGACTACATCGCCAACCACATGGCTCGCAAAGTGCATGTGTACCCGATGCTGCGCATCCTCACCGCGCTCGCAGAAAAGATGTGCCTGACCTCGGCTATCGAAGACCGTCGGACCAAACGAGATTTGCAGGACAATGTCGCCAAGCTGATGGATTCGGCCATCCTCATCTCTGGAAGATCGTTCGACCAGTCTACGTGGATCCGTCGCTCGGGTCGCGACACTGCCGAAGATTTCGAAAAAGATGCCGCCGAATTTGCTGCCGAGCTGCTTGCTCTTGTTGGCACGCCCGCTGCCGTAGTCAATCCAGGCAACGGGGTGATCGACGCCATCAACTACTTTCTTGCCTCACGCGGGTTGTCTGTCCTACGCAAGATTCAAATGGATGCCGATCGCATCCAGGCAATCGTCACGAATGCAGTCTATTACATTGTTGCGCCTGCGGCACGCACGAGATCGCGCAATTTCGAAGTGGACGATAGCGTTCTGACTGTCGTTTCGGAGCTGGCTCGAACACCCGGTACCGTCAAAGCATGGCGAAGTACGGTCGCAGAGATGTTTGGTGACGGGCGATTCTTCAGTATGCCTCTTGCCAAAGCAGAGCGCTGGAAGCCGATCGTCCTAGCTCTTATGACGCAGGAGAAGGAGCGCCTCCCGGACCTTCTTGCTCGTGTCAGCGCTACAGCGGGAGCCGCCAACATTTTCGCCAATCGAGAACTCGAGATGCTCTCTCGAGCATTGAACCTCCGCCGACTGTCGTTCACGCTTTTCGCAGGAGAACGAGATGCCTTTCTCACGCAATTGCCGCTGATCCAGGAAAAGTTGGTGGACCTTCTTCGGTCCGCCGCCTCGGATATTCTTCAGGCAGAAGTGTACTTGTGTCTCAGGGTGGTACTGATTCGATACAGTGCGAGAAACTTGTCAAGCTTCTGGCCGGTACTGATGACCGAGTTGATGCGATTGTATGATCAAGTCAACACGGAATCGGAAAGTGTCTTGGGCACCACCGACGGGAGATTGCTGGTGCTGTCAACGTTGAAATTGTTGGATCTGTTGGTGTTGGTTCAACCGGAAGAATTTCAGTTGAACGAGTGGTTGTTCATCACGGATACCATCGATGCTGTGTATCCAGGAGACGATTTTCAACCGCAAACACTGCTGGATAGTCTCTCGGCGACATTTTCGAAGACCTCGACCAACACTTCATCAAGAATAGGGATCGGGGGCAGCGGAGCAGCAGACAAGAGGAGACTGCAGCTTGGAAGAGTGCGAAATCTTGATTCGGTTGCCGAGCTGATACCCTTTTTGCAAGGTGTTTCTCAAAATGCCTTTGAGGCAAGTTACAGCGATCAGCAGATCGATTGGGACGACGTCGAGACCTCCTTGTTAGGCGACATGTTTGACTCTAGTGATCCAGCGGCGGAAAAGGCGGTCACGGCGGCAAGGACAGCGGGCCTGGCTTCTGTTGATGGTCATTGAGAGCGAGTCTCCCGCTGGCGAAATCAAATAACGTTTAATTGTGCGTACTCGTCCGTCAATAGGCAGGATTGAAGCATGCGTTGTTGTCTTTGCCCTTATCTGCTGTCTGCCTTGCCAGCATCAGCCAGGTGGGTCAAAGCCTCTACAATGAATTTCGTTGGCCCTTGTAAGGTTACTCGTGCTAGGATATGTGGTTTCACCACGCCACCATGAATCAGGCCTACGTACAGACAAAATGATCGGGCCATGCCAAAGATTGTCTCTCTTGATGGATTGGATCAGTCTAACATAGAGAGGGATAAAAACGAAAACAGTGAACTTTTGCGCGGCTGTACTCTGTCGGTTGTGAATTGCGGGGTACAGAGGCAAGGTCGGCGCGGAAAGAAAGCGGATGGGGAAGCGCGGATCCTTTTGGGCGCAAGGCTCGCCTATCGATTCTGAGCCGCGGAAGCAATACTAATCAATCAAACGAGCTTCGAAGCCACACTGCATATCGACGAGTCGCCCCAGGCGTTGGACGGACAAGCTTCATCAAGTTGCTCGTGATTGCAAGCACATCGACGCTCGATGTCCTCGCACCTCCTTTTCCCTTTTGAGCGGCGCAGCCTCTCCGTCAAGAAGCGCGGAACCGTGGGTTGAAAAGAGAGCGCACACGGACGTTCTTATAGGTGACCTTGTCCAAGCATCTGCGACTTGTAAGCGAACCGGTGGCGACCTCTTCCCCGACTTTGCCATTTAACCACGATCCCCTTGCTCATCCTGTCCAAACCTTTTTGGCGTCGCTCCATATTCGAACAGCATGACCGGCACAGATACCGAATACGAGGCCGTCGTCATTGGCGCAGGCCCTTCTGGCATTGCCGCCGCCTGCGAGCTTCAACGCCGAGTCGGTCTCACCAAGATCAAGATCTTTGAGAGAGGGAGCAAGTTCGGAGGCACCTGGTTCCACAATCGCTACCCAGGAGCTGCCTGCGATGTACCCCCTCGCCTCTACTCGTTTTCTTTCTACCAGAAGAAGAACTGGAAGGACTTTATGGCCAGGCAGCCCGAAATGGAAAGCTATCTCCAAGAAACGGCACAAGTCTTCGGGCTGGATCGCTTTGCCCACTTCAACGCGGATGTCTACTCGGCGGAGTGGATCGAAGAGCAGACCCACTGGAGGGTCAAGTACCGTTCCGTCGATGGAGACGAGCACGGCGTCGTCACCACTCGTGTCCTCGTCAACGGATCCGGAGCTCTCAGCGTGCCGCGAGACTGTGATGTAAAAGGCTGGCAGAACTTCAAAGGTCCTCTCTTTCATTCGGCCAGGTGGGACACTTCGGTGGATCTCAAGGACAAGCACGTCGTAGTGCTCGGCAACGGTTGCTCCGCCACACAGATTGTCCCTTCCATCGCCAAAACGGTCAAGTCGGTCACGCAGATTGTACGGGCAAAGCACTGGTACGCTCCTACCCCCGAGAACCCCTTCGCCAACCCTGCCTTCCGCTGGCTGGAGCGCAACATCCCTGGCTTTGTTGGGCTCGAGCGTACCATCTTCACCCTCTTCCTCGACATCCACTTCATTCAGGCTTGGAATCGCGAGGGCAAAGCTGCCCGCGATCGTTTCGCGGCCAACTCGGAACTCTACGTCTCCACCGTTGCACCAGAGAGGTACCACCATCTGCTCATGCCAACCCAGGAGGAGCTCAAGGTGGCCTGCAAGCGTCGAGTGTTCGACGATGCCTACATTCCCTGCCTGAACCGCGACAATGTCGAGCTCTCCACCGATCAAGCGGTCGAGATCACCGAAAACGAGGTCATCCTGCAGTCCGGCCGCAGACTCAAGGCCGACGTCATCATTCTCGCTTCTGGATTCAAGACGGGCGAGACGGCTGTCCAGATGAAGGTGCGAGGTCGCAACGGAAAGGAGCTCAACGAGGTTTGGAAAAAGGGTGGCGCCCCTCAGGCCTATCGCTCCGCCATCTGCCACGACTTTCCCAATCTGGCCCTCCTGTGGGGACCCAACACAGCCACCGGTCACTTTTCCGCCATCTTCTCGATCGAAAGCTCGGTGCGTTTCATGTGCACCATCTTCCAGCCCATCTTTCACGCTGGCGCACGCAACTTGCCGCTTCTGGAGCGATCCGCAGGGCACGCCGTGGATGTGCGGCCCGACGCTCAGCAAAAGGAGGATGCCATGATTCGAGAGCAGATGAAGGGTCTCATCTACACTTCCGGCTGCAAGGGTTGGTACACCAACGCCAACGGGCGAGTCTCGACGCTCTACCCGGGCTTTCAGCTGACTTTTGCCTGGAGAAGCGATCATCCGATCGCAAAGGATCTTCACTACTCTGGTCTGCCTCCAAAGACTCGACCCAGCGCCTACTGGAGCTATCTGCAGCAGATTGCCTCTTTCTTGAGATTGGGCGATGTTCCGGAGTATCGTCCGGCCAAGCTTCGACAGAGAAGCTGGTTGGTCAAGTACTTGCTCAGTCCGATTTGGATGGGAATGTACAGCGTCAGTGTCCAGCTGCTCTTGCTGCTTGTGTGGATCGCCGACAAGGGTCTCTTCTACACACGAGGTGCCAGGGACTTTGAAAAAGTCAAGCAGCAGTATCTGGTCTCGAACTGAAAACGTGAATGTCAAGTCTAGATTCTCCGCAGAAGATCGATCATCCCGTCGAAATGCAACTGCTTCATCTCCCAGCGTGATTCGATATCTCCGGCAGATCGATGGCCTCGCTTTGACGACTAGCTAAGGTTCCTGCGTCGAAAATTGTGTCTCCAGGGCTCTATACAAACAGATTTGATCAGTCGAGAGTCTGGAGAAATAAGAGTCACATTCGATGATAACCAGACATGAACAAATTCTAGCAATCGACAGGTGAACGCATTTCGAGCAGGATCAACGGCGAGAAGGAGGAGGAGCGGTGGTCATGTTGGTCTCGATCATTTTTTCCTGAGCCAACATGAGATCCTGCTGTTCGGACCACATCTCGGCCGTAGGCAAGAAGGGCATCCAGGTCATCTTGTAGTTGGGCAAGTTGGTGATAGCTACGACGCCGTTTGGTCCTGTCGAATCGTCGCGAATGCGGATGCCGGTCATTGTGTCGAACTTGATAGGTGGAACGTCGGGATCGCCGTTGATGCACATCAGGATCTTTAGCGTACCAGAGTCTCCTTTTTTGGTGTGCGAGGTATGAGGAGCATCATCGGCTGCTTGTCGCTTGTGCATCAGCGTGTGGAGGAACAAGGAGGATGCTTCAGGCGGGAGGAGGTCTCGGCGTGAAAGCGGTTGCCCGTTGGGAGAAGGAGCAGAGGAGCCACCGCCGGAGGCCAAGGCCTGCTGGTACTGGCTGATGGTCATGAGCTGACCGTTGTAATTGATGTAGCCAGGAGGAACCTGGCCGCCTTGTCCTCCGCTCATGCCACCATCTCCTTGGGATCCATAGTAGCCGTTAGAGCCGGCGCTCATACCACTGCTCATCCCGTTGCCCATGCCCCCAGATAGGGGAGATCCACCGCCCATACCACCATCTCCCATTCCACCACTGCCCACACTGCCGCTACCGGCCAGACCGTTTCCATTCCATGCACCATTGTAGCCATTGCCCCCTGCCCAACCATAGTTGGTATTACCGGCAGATCCGGCGTAGTATCCGGCTCCGCCTCCATTATTTCCACTGCTTTGGAAGCCTGCACCGGGGCCTCCACCATAGTATCCACCACCGGCACCAGCCTGCGGCGGGCCACCTGGGTAAGGTTGACCTGCGCCAGCACCTGCACCTCCAGGGTAGCCGAAGCCAGCGCCAGGTCCAGCACCACCTTGATATGCTCCATTGTCGCCTCCCATCGCCTGCTGTCCGCCACCGAAACCTCCTGCCGCACCGCCGCCAAGGCTGCCGGCCGTTCCTACACCACCCTGAGCTCCGCCGCCAGCAGCGCCAGCACCGACCGTTCCAGTACCACCAGCGCTCGGTAGTCCAGCTGCACCATCGCCAGCGCCTCCGTCCGCTCCACCCTGACCTCCCTTTTTGGCATTACCGGGAGGTGCAACGTGCAAGCACATCCACCCACCAGGCAATCCATTGCCACTGAGGGTATCGCTAGCCAAACGAGGAATCATACCAGTAGCGTACGGGTACGGCATCTTGGGCATCGGAGGTACGCCACCCACTGCCGGCTTGGGGATGTGGCTCTGATCGAGACTGGGGGCGGGCACGGAGCCAAACATCCAGTCCGAGACTTTGGAAGAGATGTGCGTCATCCAGGACATGACGCTTCGCTCTTCAACGCGACGTTGACGGATCATTCGACGCTGATGATGGATCGAGTGCGAGCTGTGCGCCGATACAGCAAGGAGCATCGGTAGAAGAATGGAGAGCACAGCGAGCAGCTTGGCCATGTTGAGGGAGAGTCTGGCTCTCATCTTGACGTTGATGCTGCCTTCGGGCGAACTCGAGGAAGACGACAAGTTTTCAGCAGAGGAGGGGTTTCAAGAGGGTTGACGCATCATCCGCCTCTGCCCTGGCCCCTTTTATAAGTTCAATGCAAAGGACTTTGCACCGAGCCTGGGCTTCATTTGGACTTCATTTCGTTTGGTCCCAGTGATGTGGGTACGTGTTGCCAGGCAGACAGCCCACCAATCTGGCACAGCTGATCAACTCCTCTTAATCGCTCGAGATGAAGCTCAGTACTGTATAGGAGGCATTGTCGCGTGTGACTGAGTCTTGCGTTCCTTCCGCCAAAGCCAGTCCGTCCTTATCCATCCTGATTATACATCCTTCTGTACAACTCCACAGCAGCTCTTCGTTCAGGCATGCAGATGCTCAAGTCAGTGACGCTTCTTGGTCTGCTCAACGCTGCTTTCGCGGATACCCAGCTGGAACGACGCAATGCGCATAGACAGAAGTGTATCCGAGGCTACGTGGATGAGATTGTCGGGCTGCTCAAAGTGAATTGGGACACGGTCATTTGCTACCACGGCAAAAGCTCGATCACGGTCAAGGATCGAGCCACCTCCACGAACGTGGATAATGAACACTTTTCTTACATTGTCAACGCAAAATGTCGTGGCGATATCGGGTAAGTCTTTGAAAGCTGCTGTCGCTCTAGTCATTCAGGAGCTGACAACTGAGATCGACTTTCAACGCCGTGGAAATGATGCAGGTTGGATTGCTTCTTGATGGTCGCGCCGAACGTTTGGCAGGGATATGGCGACGCTGGTTCGGAAAACATCGCTATCGAGTTGAAGTCCAACTGCGCCTACACGAGAGACAACATCACCGTCACTTGTCAGTGAGCGGTGGCCTTTGTCGAAGTCTGCTAGACATGATTATGTCGGATTTCACTGGTGATTCGTGTCGAGAACTTCATTTTGTTGCGATCATTTACGACCCTTCGCCCGTGTGTTCGTATTGAGCGAGTGTGATTGCCGTTGAAGTCGGCGTTTGACAGCGCTTGCCGAATCGAGTTCAAACAAAGCATGTGCGAGTAATGCAGCTCGGACCACCAAGTCATTTCCCTGGAGATTCGGTGGGCTGCCGAGTCACAGCATCGCCGTTTCATCCTCTGGCGGCGCTATATAAAGTCAGTGGCCTTAGTCCCTCCCACCTCCGAACCCCACCTACCAACAACGAGGAATATTATATGCCGAGTCGGAGCGCCTCACATCGATCTTCATCTGGAAGCAGACGAATGTATGGCGTGCGGGCCTTCTTTCCATTGTCCCGACAGATGAAGCTCGGGTGCTGCCCCACTCGACAGCGCAGCGATGTTCTTGCAAGCCTTGTACTCGCTATTCTGACCACGTAGCTTCGTAGCTTCGTTTGAAGCTATGCGGCGCCCTGTGGCTTTGCGTATGTAGCGTCTCGAGGAACCTGAAACCCCAGCAGGGATCCGAAACGAGGATAAAAGGTCTCGGTACCTTAAGCAACCGTTTCTCCCCCTGACCACATCAACGTTCACGTTTCAAGCAAATCTTGACCATGTTTCTCCTCAAAGTACTCCCTGCCTTTGTCCTTCTCCACGCCGCATGTGCAGCAGCGCACTCGCTGGAACGACGATCGTACCATCGATCAGACTGCGTCAAATGGTGGACGGATCAGACGGTTGCCAAACTAAACGCGGACGGAACCGTCTGGGATGTAGCTGCTTGCTACAAGGGACTCAACTCGTTCACCCCGCTTGCCCGGACGCCCGATATCTCCCAGACAGACGGCCTCAGACGGGGCAAGGACGAGAGCGGTATCGTCATGTCAGGCGACTGTAAGGGCAAGATTCACCTCGATTGCTTCTTCCTCAAGGCTCCCAACGTATGGAAGGGTCACGAAGATGGTGGTTACGACAATATCTACGTCGAGTTCAAGAACGACAAATGCTCCTACCACGGTGAAAGCGTCTCTATCACCTGCGAAGATTAGATTTGATGCACAGCAATCTTGACTTGCTCCATCGATCCCCAAGCACAACCTGCTTGTTTCCAGACGCTATCCCTTTGCTCGTTGTTGTCGCGATGGACTTTCTGATACGTCGTGGATTTTCGGGCTGGCTTCACAGTCTTCTTGTCTACTAGACTGTGCGCTGTGGTCGAGACGATGAGCCAGTCGCAGACTCTGCCTGCCAATTAGAGATGCTGCGCGATTCTTACTCTTCAGAGTGCTGACCGGATACTTGTGTGTGTGTGTATGCGAATGCGTTTGATCAACCAACGGATCGTATGGCGCTTGCTTGTGAGCCAGAAGGTGCCATGGAGACGAGCCTGTAATCGTTGCCGGCCCTCAGATGCATGCTCTTCATCCGTCGGAACTGCTGAATCAGGGTCCTTCTAAAGACAAAGGCGGCAAGAAGGCTGATCACTACGAGGAAGCCCGCGCCAGACGAGTGCGGATGCTCGGCGGGAACATTCTTGACCTTGTCCACATAGCCTCCCAGAACGGCGGCGGTGGACTGTTTGGCCTTGTCTGCGGCCACGGCTTCGGGATTGATGAGACCTTCGAGTAGAGCGCGATTCTGCTGGATGATGCGATGGCGGTATTGGCGAATGTAGGATAGCCTCTTGTTGCGCGTTGTCTTGTCGAGCGACAGGTATCGCAAAGCTGCTTGAACGTCTGATTCGCCTGGAAGCATCTCAAAGACGACTTGGTCGTCGAGGAAGGTGTACGAGTCGAGCATGGTTTGATTGCCAATGATCGTGACACCGCCGATGATCGCGGCATTGACGGTGGAAGAGGCCTTTTCGGTGTAGTAGGCGCTGGATCCGAAGGCGGGGAGGAGGACGGCTGACTGCCCGAGGGTCCTGTAGTAGTCGGGATACTCGAGGTTCATGTGCATTTCGACATGAGCGGTGAGATCCTTGGGAATGGCGAGCTTCTGACCGGAGCCGATGAGAACCAGCTTGGGCTTATCTGCCTCCGGTGTGGCGGCCGGAAGCGTGGCGAGGCCTTTTCTGAAATGGTCAAAGACGGTGTTGTAGTCGCGACGACCGGTAGCAAAGTTGCCCTGGATGACGAACTTATTCTGCTTATCCTGAGCAGACTCGGTCTCGATGCCTGGTGGAAGGTCAAAGACGGGGATGTAGACTTCGTAGTTGATGGGTTTGGAGCCGCGAGTGATCATCTGCTTTTGAAGGGCTCTGCCGACGTGTTCGCTGAGGACGAGAAAGGTGATGCGGTTGGCATCGATCCAGAGTTTGGTGACGTTGTGGTACTGTTTGATTGCTCCGGCGAGGTTGTGAGTGGCATGGGCGGTGCAGAGAAGCTTTACGTTTGAGTTGTGGAAAAGGCGTCGATACTCGGCAGGTCGATAGAAGAGGTCGGCATCGCAGCTGACGGAGAGAATGTAGTCGACCTTGTTTTGGATGACCATGTCGGGCGTTATGGAGAATTCGGGCATGGTGGTATTGAAGCCTTGCAAGGTGAGTGGATTGACAAAGGTCATACGATCTGTGATGTTTCGCATGTTCCATCGATGATAGTGGCGCGAAAAGGTGGTCCTGATATGAGGTGATGCGCCGAGATCGCTCAAGTAAGCCGCATATACCCTATTTGTGTCGGGGAAAGGTAGGGAAAGTCAGTAGGGAGTCGACAATGCGATGGCAACTGAGGGATGGGCACGTACTCGTCATGATAACCTTCACTTTCGCGTAGCAGGACATGCTTGATGTTGCTTGGTGCGACAACAGTTGTCTGCGCAAGGGCTGTGACAGCCAACGTCGCGAGAATAGTGATGGCGACGAGCCACCTGATGATGGCGAGAGTCATGATACTGTGGACACGATGTTGGTGAACGTGATGATGGTGGACATGCAGCGCAAGATGTGGTCAAAGACGTGGTTATTGGATTGAACGAGAGGAAAAGGATCGGCTCGAGAAGGTGGACAAGGGATGGTCGACAAGGCACGGCGAGGTGTAGCGATTCAAAACTTCCCTTGACCGAGGGCGGGAAGGAGTATACATTCCATAGCACACAAGGGTCCAATCAAGGATCCAACTCGAGACCGAGTTCCAAGTACAGCACACAGTACACCTAGTGGGGCACAATCCTCAGCCGGCGGATACAGTATTAATGGTTCGTGCAAGGCAGTCTCGAACAGTCAAGCGCTGAAACGCAGTCAATGCAGCTCGGTGATGATTCCCAAAGAGACCCTGCATTTGGAAACGATTAGCAATAATGATGTTTTGAAATGAATTCGAATCGATTGCTCGCCAAGACAATTCCAAATTTTAGTTTCATGTTAGTTTCAACACGTGGGTGAAATTCAACAGTCTAACAAAAGCAGATTTGTTTTCCACGCTTTTTCAGGGTCTGCTTTTCTCTTGCTGATTTTTCGTGTGGATTCAGTCTTAGCCGATTCAAGTCGGACCGAACCTTTTCGTCGTCGTGTGCAATACACAAGATCATCATCGTCATCATTACTTGATCATCACCGCATCAACGCTCGCTCGCCGTCCATCGCCGCCTACCTGGCGGACAAAGACGACATAGATTCGGGCCGATTACGTCTAATCAGGATACGATCCACGCATCCACACCGTCCACCATCTCTCAGAACTACACTCACGAACGGGCTCACCTACAAAAGCACCTCAACATGCTCCAACTTTCACCCACCTTTCGCTTCACAAAGTGATTGTTGATACCTTTCATGCTTAAGCCAGGCTAGAGCATGCGCAACCATGAAGTTCGCTCGCTATCTTGATGAAAACACCGTCCCAGAATGGAGAAAGGTTTACATCCAATATCGTGGCCTCAAGAAGCTCATCAAGCGCGTCGCAGATCATCGTCAAGCTCGACTGCGTCTGCAAGCTGATCTTGGCCTCGCAGACACCTCTGCAGCCGCGCCGCAGTCCAAGTCATCGTCAGATCCCCACATCCGCCGGCGCAATCCCGCTCCCCAATCATCCAACCTAGATCCACAGCTACGATCCACTCTGGCTTCCAGTTCAGGCTATAGGCAAAGGAGAGACTACGGAGGTACCACAGAGCCAGCCGCGTCCCTTCCATCACTCCCTCCCGTCACTCTTCAAGGAACCGGCCTTCGACTCTCATCCGAGAGTCCCTTCTACGACACTTCAGCTCCTCCACGCAGTCCAGATCCAGACGATCTCGAAGCTCAATCAGTACCACAACCCTCAGTCTCTGCAGCAGCAGTGCCTCGCACGCAACAACGCCCCCTTTCTTCCCCAGACACGACAGTCAGCCTCGACCCATCAGATCCTCGCGCGCTAGATACAGCCAACCCTCGAGCAGCTGGCAACACCAGCGTGCATTACCAGGACCAGCAGCATCCTTCCTCCCGATCCGTGCCCTCGCATCCAGTCCGAAGGAACAACAGCTCTTCCGCCTCCAGCAAGCGTCATCTCCTCTCCCAATCCAACTCTTCCGGCCGAATCTCGACTCGCTCTCAAAGGAACGACCAACCCGAAACGCTCCAAGAGCTCATAGCCGACAACTTTGACGACCAAGAAGCCAAGTTCTTCTCGGCCTGCGATGCCGAGCTCGAACGCATCGTAGACTTTTACGAAGCCCAAGAACACTCCGCCGCTGTCAAGTACACACAGCTCGCCCGTCAGCTCCAAGAGCTCGCAGAGCATCGACGCGAGTTTCGTGCAAAGTATAACATCAGCGATGCCGACCGCACTGGCGCAGGTTCGCGCCGCCATCGTATGTCCCAACTTCTTTCCAACCTACCCGGCTCCAAGCTCATCGTAGCCGAAGAGGTGACACATCGGATCAAATCCGTGCCTACCTTCAACGCCCTCATCTCGCGAGATCCTCAGCCCCAAAATCAGCAAGCTACGCCACCGCGTCTCTCCACCGACCAGTCCACCAACAAGCAGCGCAGCGACAGCAGCGGCGGCGAAGACGATCAAGATGCAGGCGACCGACGTCGCGCACAGGCGCTGGCAAAGATGCAAGCCAGCCTTCGCGGATGGGACGAAGAGACCGACAAAGCCATCCGTCAGGCCAACAAGGCAGCCGCCATGAGCCACGATCCAGAAGCCTATGCTGCCGCTCGCAAAAAGTTGAAAGCGGCGGTGCTGGAATACTACAAATTCCTCGATACGCTCACCAACTACAAGATCCTCAATCGTACCGGCTTTGCCAAGGTGATGAAAAAGTTTTCCAAAACCGTCGATGTACCTTGCACCGATCTCTACTACAAGGATCGCGTGGCACCCACCATCCTCGTCACCTCGGACCGAGTCGAAAAGCTTCGCAAAGCTACCGAGGACATCTACACGGCCTACTTCGAGCACGGCAACCGCAAGGAGGCGCTCAATCGACTACGTGCCAGGGAAGACCACACTTCGCATCACTACAGCGTCTTTCGCAGTGGCTTTTACCTGGGCATCTCTTTGTGTGCTGTGGTCGCCGGTCTCGTCGAAGCGATGAAGCCCAGCACGCAGCGCGCCGTACCGCAGTGGCAGGCTTTGCTGCGAGTGTACGGCGCCGAGTTCATCCCGACCTTGTTCGCGCTGCTCTTTGGTCTCAATCTGGCCTGGTGGCACGCCGTCCGCATCAACACCGTTTTTATCTTTGAATGGGATGTGCGAACCACCATGGATCATCGCCAATTCTTCGAGATCCCCGCCCTGCTGATGCTCTTCCTTTCGTGCTGCTTCTGGGTTTCCTTTGTCAACCCGTTTCCTGACGCCATCGCACCGACCACCTGGCCGACCGTCTGGCTCGTCATCGTCGCCTTTATCATCCTCAATCCTTTCCCGGTCTGGTTACCTGCGAGCCGAGCGTGGTTTGTCAAGAGTCTGCTAAGAGTCTTTACTGCCGGCTGGAAGAGGGTAGAGTTTCGGGATTTCTTTCTAGGAGACGAGTTGAATTCGGTGGCGTGGACTATCAGCAATTTCTGGTACATTGGATGCGAATGGCATCACGATTGGGCTCACCCGGATCGATGTGCCCCGAACAGCACCTATTGGACGGCTGTCCTGCTTTCGGTTCCAGCATGGTTGCGATTGGGTCAGTGTGTGCGACGTTGGGTCGACAGCAACTACCGAACGCATTTGCATCTGGTCAACGCGGGCAAGTATTCGAGCGCTGTGTTGAACAACTTCATGTACATCCACTATCGACGCAACGGATCGCAACTTGGGACGGATCGAGCATTGTGGATCTTTTTCGCGGTCGTCTACTCGGTTTGGCATATTGGTTGGGATCTATTGATGGATTGGTCGGTGCTCAAACCGAGAGCCAAGTATTTTCTACTTCGGAACGAGATCTCGTTCCCGCAGCCGATCTACTATGTCTTCATGGTGGTCGATGTGATCGGTCGTTCGGTTTGGATCATCTATCTGCTTCCTGGATCCGCCACTGTCACGCTGAGATCCTTTTTGGCTGCATTGGTGGAAATGATTCGTCGAGTCTGTTGGAACAACTTGCGAGTCGAGAATGAACAGATTGGTAATACGGATTCGTTCAAGATCATGCGCGATCTACCTTTGCCTTATCGACAAAAGCTGATGGACGAAGCCGAGGCGGAAACCGAGATAACGAGGGACAACGATGGTGTTCACAAGACGGGCATTTTCAGTAGTGTCAAACTGGCCAGTTTGAGGAAGAAGAGTAGCGCGACAACAGCGCAGCATCGGCACGATCACGATGAGCCCGGTACCATAGGGCAGGAATTGGAGAGGCAGGAGAGGCTAGCTGGAAACGAAGAGGAAGCAAGCACGGGGAAACAGAGAAGGAAATCGTTGATCGAAGGGTTGAGAAGCAAGTTGGTCCCCGATGCGGGGCATGAAGGGAAGCAACTGGATGAAAGGGCAGTGACCAAAGGCGATACGGGGAGGGATTACGCTCCGAGAAGACAGGAGTCGATGCCTGGGTATGTGGATGTGGACAGCGATGACGAGGACGAGGAGGAAGAAACGGGTGACGAGGGGGCCCGGAGACGACAGGACGCAGACGGCCAAGATCAGCATGATATGTTGCGCGACCTGCCAAAATCGCCACCAAAGGCTCGATCGAAGGATTGATAGTGATCTCAACGTCAATGGGATGAGGACGTTCACAATGTTGACATGGATAGCAATAGACTTGGTTTTCAAACCATCTCTAGACCCTGGGAGGGTGTGGACGGACGACGTTGAGAAGATCATCGAATCGGGTTTGCTTGCATCTTATCGCCGATGCAAAAGCGCAACATGTTCATCTTGACACCGTGTACAAGTTTTTCTCTTGTTAGAACTCGCTCACTAGTGCTCTGTCAAAATTCTTCGGCCAATTTCCTCGAAAGCTGTCTCGGTGACAGGAGAGTGCAAGCTTAGCCTCGGCATGAAATTTGAGACACGCTACCGTCCGTCGGATTGGATGACGTACATGTCTCAACTTGGTAGAAGACAGCAGTAGTTAGGGATAGTAGGTATTACAATGGTACGCCGTGTGTTCGAAAGCCGTTGGAGTGTAAGCGAAGATCAGGAAGCTTCGATAGGGTCGAGGAAGAGGAGGAAGCGAGAAACGCGGAGAGGCATGTGGAATTGCATCTAAGCGCGCCTAGGCTGTTTTTGTTGCAGTGGTTCGAGATGGCGGTCTCGCTTCGAGACAAGTGGTGTGCATTGCAGGGCGCGAGGGCGCGGGGATTGGTGTCAGGGATAGGGAGGAGGCCAGGGTCGGATAATTATGGCGTCAGGCAAGACGAGTCGAGAAGCTGTCTCGCGTGTAGAAAAGAATTCGAGATGATACTTGTCACCGAGCCGCCTCCGCTGGGCTCCATGGAAAAATGTCTTATGCGCAAACATTTGCGACACGGAACGACAGCTTCGTTTGGCAGCGGGAGACGATTCGCCCCGTCCCGCTGCACGCCGATGGCGTAGATGGTTCGATACCGAGTGACAGATAATCATCGTGGAAGCTTCTTGGACCGAGACGCCAGAGATGCCTCGTGTTGCACCGACGGAAGCCAGGACAGTAGCAACGATGCAATCATCGTAGAAGCGTCGATCACGAGGAGCCCTTGGAGTCGAGTGTCATCTAGGAAGCTCAGCCTTTGCAGCACGAATGACACTACCTCGCAGACCAGAGCGTGCTACTGTGCTACGAGGCCACCGTTTTTGGTGCTGATCGCGAGTCGTCGAGACGGTTGGCTGCGTTGTACGACGGCTCTGTCACCAAATTGGCCGATACAAGTTGCTGAGATGCTATTGCGCCGAGTTGCCGGCAGTGTTTCGTGTATCGCCGTCGCAGGCCAATTGGAAATCAGGGTTGGGTAGCGTCGATCACGCTGAACTCTCCATCACGTAAGAGGCGCTTGCCATTGTTGTTCTCACCAGAGCCTCGCGGCTAAGCAGAAACCGGTTGATAATGCGACGCAAAGTGACCGGCTCGGAAGTGGTTCCTATTGCCGGTAGCGTCAAATACCGCGGCACTGATATGTGGACAAAGGAAGATTCTGTACGCTGTCTGCATTCGCGACTTGCTCGAGACGATCCAGTTCAAGACAATGGAACGGCAATTGGATAGGTCGAAAAACAGGCCAATCCTCACGGCTAGAAACGACATCACGACATCATTGGGCCGTGGAATACTCGAGCTGATACGGACGCTTTCTACAGGATGCAACAGGTCGGAGTCGAAGACAATGGCGCCAAGAAGAATAACGACGACGAGGACGACAGTGCAAGAAGCATGCTTGCCGATCGAAATTCAATCGCGATCAAGGGTGCAGCGGCATTGAGGATGAAGCATTGCGAATCAAGTTGATCCATCCTTCGGACCCGATGAACCGTTTCTACGAGTCAGAAGTCGACGCCTTGTCAGGAGAACCTTGAATCATCTCTCGATTGATTGCATACGGTTGATTGCTCCTCCATATTGAAATTGCTGCAATACAGAGTGCAGATGATCCGGCATCGGCTTCCCCGCAACATCAAGACCGCACAGAATCACAATTGATTGCGCATGCGGATGGGGAAAAAAAGAAAAAGATGGCGGCAGCTTCAGAGAGGTATCCAAAAAAAATATATATAGATAATCTTTGCAAGAATGCATTCGATTTCCGACCGGGTTTTGCGATTTCTGCGTGGGAAGAATTTCAGAGGAAAATCAAATTGAATCGAGAAAAAGAGAGAAAGAAAGAGGATTCCATCCGCAAGCGGTGTGAACAAGCGAAGAGATGCGAGGCTGGGGCTGGACCCTGAGATCGCAGGTGCAGTGGCACCCGCGTCCTCTGATGCCGCCTCGAGACTGCTTGATCGCATTGGGAAAAAATGCCACCAAGTTAGCCAAGAGCCGTCATTGGTCTTTGCGAGAAGGAGCATCGATGGGTGATCTCTACCAGAACAGACGAGTTGGAGTTGGTGTCTCAGCTATTGGTACCATCGGGGGCATATCCGCCATCAGCCACGAACGCCACTTTTTTCCTCTGTTCATCTCTCATCTTGGCAGATGAAAGCAGAGACGACGCTGTGGAATGTCAGTCGCTAGCGCTCCGCGCTTCTATGCCCGTCATGTCTCACAAGGATCAATGCAAGAAGACGTCTCAGACAGTTTCCCGTCCCCGTCGACAAAGGTCGGATTGCATAACGACGTTTGCCATGGCCCATCTTGCTTCGATGCAGTCGGCCACAAAGGCTCACGGTGAGATGGAGAAAGAGGATGCACACGTCTGTGGAATGGGTTTCCCACATCAACCAGTCAGCTAGGAGAGGCAAAGGGTGTGTCTCACCATCGCATCAAGCGTTGAGCCAATGTCAAGGTTAGACCGGCCGTGTGGCGTACTAGACGGTGTCACATTTCGGTTGACTCGCTATCTGGCTAACTTGATTCAGTCTCAGCATTGCGACTGTCTGCCAACCCGCTTACAGCCTTGAATAACTTTATTGTAACCAAATCTGCGCGCTGAGTTTAAACGCTGCTGATGAGATGCCTTGATTTTTTTTTTTTTTTTTTTTTTTTTTGCCTCTTGTGTTTTCCCCTTTGTCAGGCCTGGCGTGCGAGGCTGTGACAGCGCCGCTCGCTGGATTGGATTGGATTCGTCTGTACTTCCGCATTCAAGTGGTGTACAACATCCGCTCCTCCTTTGTGTCATGACACAGAGTGTGACTGTGACAGGCTCCTTTGAACTTCTCGCGCTCGATTCTGCCAAATGCGTTTTTCGTTGATGCTACAACAAGGCTAACAAGGTTTGACTCGCCGCATCCACCGGTCTCAAAGCTTCTTTTGCCCACTGCATATCCTTCTCCAACATCCACCGTCCACCGTCCACCGTCCACAGGCACCACCACCGCCTTAACCACAACGCCGCAATACGCTCTTCGCTCCCCTCTCTCCCCCTGTCTTGACCGTCAATCTTAGTCTTGTTTTCTACGCCGACTTCCTTGCGTCGATCTTGTCTGCGCCCAGCCTCCCAATTCGGCCTCAGACGTATCCATCTCGACCTTCTCTCACCACCGCTCCTCTGCACATCTTCTGCATTCAGCTAGACAGCCACGCCGCTACACGCTAAGCGCCGCGCCCTCCTTCCAAGCCACCATTTGCCGCCCATCTCGCCTTTCGTCCGCGACTCCGCTCATTTGCCGCAAAAAGCTTTTTTTTCTCTACCTTGCTTCAATACGAACTCCGGCTCCTTATCTCGTCTTGCGCTCTCGTGCCCAGCCGACCTGCTTCTTCACTGCTTGGCCGTCGCCTTGCTTTCATGGGCGCCACCATATTCCTGCGCTCCTGAATCTTTATATACCTCGAACGGTAATCTCGTTCTCCGTCGTCGTCGACGTCTTCCTTTCTCTCCCTCCCGATCCTTCCATTCGTCCTTCCCGCATTCTCTTCGACTATCCACGCCGGTAGTGGATCTGGCGGCAAGCTTCCCTTCCTTGCCATCCTCCTTGGCGCTCTCTTTACGACGAGATGGCTACCCTTGAATTGCAAAGGCCAAAGCGCCTCTCGGCCATTCCAGCGCGTCGCTCGCCCGACCTCTCCAATACATCGCTCTCCCCGTCGTCCCCGACCATCATTCGCACCCAAGATTTCATCCTGCTTCCCTCGGTGCCAACCCACGAACCCGAAGACAACCTGCCAAGTCCCATGGCATTGCAGCACCAGTTTGCCATTGCAGCTCACAACGATGCCCAAGTCAGGCGTAACCGTCAGCATTCCTCGATCGACGAGGCCCACTTGCCCTCCGGCTCGCGCAGAGCCTCCACCTACAACAGCGCAGTCATCAGCTCCAGCCCTGATCACGAGGATGAGCTCGAGGAAATCGTCGAACCCGAGGTGAATTACGATTGGAATCCGACATCCTCCCACGATGCTCTTCGCGACGTTCGCAATCAGCAGCTCGACCAGCTCCAGTCCATCCTCCACTCGCTTGCCGAAATGCACTTTGATCGTGCCTCCAGCAGCCAAGGTCCGGACGCCGACATCACCCAGATCTACGACGACATGTTCGCTTCGCTCCGCCTCATTGCCGGACATAATGCTCCTTTGTCGCCTACCTTTGCTCGCTCACCCACAGCGGCAACCGCCCTTACCCAAATGTCCGACCCCGACCGTCTTGTCTTGCTCGTCGACAGGCTCAATTTGGCCTTGGGAGACATAGAGGACGCCCAACAGGCTGGCATGCTCGCCAACCTCACCACACTCATCCATGCTCTCTTTGCAACAGAACGTCGCTTGTCCCGCACCACGCTCGAGAGCCCCCCGCGAACGCCCAGGACTCTCTCGGTCCCGCGTCGTCGCTCGATGCTCGCACCTTCGCAGTACTCGCCCCAGTCAAGCTCGCAAACCCACCGCTCCGCATCGCGGGCTTCCTCCATCTCGAACCAATCCTACACTACCCTCTCGACTTCTTCCGACGAAGCTACTCCCACCGCCAGCTGCGATCTTGTCCAACAGCAGCACAAGATCAGCGCCCAATCCCGATCCGCTCTTTCCCCCGCACCACGAGCTCCGTCTCGTCCCGAACAGCATCTCGTCGATGGCTCTGTCTTTGACATGGCCACCGTTCGACAGCCCTCGAGCGCCAAAGCTACCAGCCTTTCCTTGGAGAGTCTCAACAAGGAACAGGGTTCTGCCTTGGGTTTGTTTACTCCCCAGTCGCCTCGCTCCGACCAGGCCTCGCGTGCTGCTTCAGTCGCCGCAAAGTCCGACTCGACCGCCGTGCCCAACCGCAAGCGCTTCTCGGTGCAGACTGACAGCGCTGCCAGCACGGCTCTTCCTGCTTATGCTTCTTCCGATGCCCCGGGCTACGATGCTCTCGGCAGCGCATCCGTCGACAAGCAGGCCGCCTCCAGCGACTTGCCACGATACGATCACAACTCGGTCAGCTTTGCCGCCGATACCAAGAAGCAGGCAGAGGCGCCAACCTTGCTCGAGCGACGTCGCGCCAAGCTGGCTGCTCAGCATAGCGCCTACGCTGCTCGCTCACCCGAGGACCTCGCCATGGTGGAAAGCTCCATCGACCGTCTCTCTACCGTCATGCCTCAGCTCGAAAACCAGCGCGCCCTCTCTCCCGAACAGCAACGCGAGGCGCAGCTGCACACCATCATGGGTCGCCTCGCCGAGTCGAGCTCGAAGCGCATGGATGATCAACGTAGCAATCCACCCAGTCGCAGAGCTTCTCGCACAGCTCCTCTGGCTCCTGTCAGCATTCTCAAGCCCTCTCCGCCTCTGGCCACTGCGCCTGCCAAGCCCGATCGTTTGGGCGACTTGCCTCCGATCGCTTCCGCCAGCTCGCTTGCGCGCAGGAAGAGCAGCGCAGCCGGGTCCGAGAGCGAGACGCCCCAGACGCCCACGACACCCGTCTCGGTGCAAAGTGCCTCGTCTTCGCGTCGCGGCTCGCTCATCCCCAGCACCTTTGCACGCAAGCTCTCGTTGGCGAGCATCGGAAAGGCGCTGCGTCGTGCTTCCATCTACGAGGTCAAACCAAAGGAGGATGTCGATGCAGCTGCCTTTGCTCCATCGAACGCCGAAGAACAGCTTAGCGGTGATGCTACGGTTCGTCGTCGTCACGCTGCTACCACCGGCGACTCGCGTGCCAAGTCGGACATTGCCGATACCCTTTCAAACATGTTCAACGAGGGCAAGGCACGCAAGGCGAGCGCAGGCGATGTTACCAGTGCTGCCAAATTGGCCTCTCAGACGGGTTTCCGCGCGATCGACTTTGCTGACGACACGCCGCGTGGACGAGATGCCAGTCTGATGCCTCGAGCTAGCGTCGAAGAGGAGGACGACAGCATGCTCGACGACTATACTTTTGCCTCGATTGACACGACCAAGTCGAATCACAGAATGTCGATGGTGTCGGTCGATCCGCCTCGTAGCCCTGCAAGCTACGGCAGCAGCGGCGCGAGTCGTATCTCTTCGCGTCGAAGCTCTCAGCTCACCTCGAATCCCGCCACGCCGACGTGGCCGAGGTCGCCCCTCACACCAGACTCACCCGTGGCTGCCAGACGGGCATCCCTGCTCTCTTCAGGCTCTCACGGCTCGCAAACTAAGCCTATGGTGACCTTTGCGAACGACACCCTTCAAGTTCCGACGGCTCCGATGCCGCTTTCGTCGCTTCCGGAATGTAAGTCATCCTCTACCCCGCCGCTGATCCCCCCTTGTCTTTCTTCCGACCTCTCCTGTGATTCTGTCTGTGCTTCCGCTCCCACTACCGCTGTCACTACCACTGCCGCTATCTCTGCCGGCGCTGCTCGTTCGAATGACCTCGTGGTGTATTCGGTATACTCTCTTCAAAGCGACAACGCCACTGACACGACGCGTCTTCACTCTGCTGCCTCATCTCTTCAGTCTGATCAAAGGGATCTGGCCTTTTTCGCCGAAGCTCAACATTCGCTCGGTCATGTTTCTATCCTGCTCTGGTTTGACAATACCAGCAATATGTCCTGTCGAAACGATGCTGTGGAGCTTCGGTACGAGCTCGTCGATTGTCGGACGCTTGTTCTTGTCCGAGAATGTGATGCAAACAGCAGTGAAAGCAGTGAGACCAGTGACAGCAGGGGCGAATTGAAGCGGAAGCACGGATCAGATCACGTGAGTTGTCAGAAGTTCGAGGTGAGATTACCTGCTCAAGTCAGGGTGCCACAGTCTGGCAAAGTGATGATGCAATCCCAAGGCGTGAGTCGAGTGAAGCTCGTCTTGACAGAGGAAGAGCAGAAAGGGGCAGCTGAAGAGAGTCGTGCTGAGGGCATGGTGGAATTCCCGCTTTCAGCATCACAACTTTCTTGCTCTGCTCGCAAACTCTGTTGTGCATCCTGTCTGCAATCGCCACTGCTGGAAGAGGAGAGGGTTGGCCAGGTCAAGTGGAGAGCTCTGCCGAGGGAAGGATGGGAAGAGTTGGTCGACGCATGGATGTGTCATACGGATCAAGAGTTGAATCGAAGTCTGACCGAGACGGCGGTTCGGTTTGCTGGGAAGATTGGTGCTCCTGCAGAGGGTACTGATGAGGTGACGGGCAGAGCAGGCAACAGAGACGAGGAGACGGTTTGGGTAGGAGACACATATCTGCTTGTCGGAAAGCATTTATTTGATGACGAAGCAGTGTCGTTTGTTGACGACCAAGAGAATCAATCGGTAAGTTTTTTTTTTGTCTCTCTCTCTCTTCCAATCCCTTTGCGACCCCGATACGGACCGGATAGAAAGTCGACGAGTTCCGTCTCCATGGATCGTCCGACTGATACACCGATTGTCCAAGATAAACTCTGGCTTTGCTTCCGCTCGTTTGTCTTCCTTTGCGGCTCTGTTCGAGCTTCCATCCTGTTGGACTTTCGGGTGTTGTCACTGCGTTCGAAGTGCTTGGCTGGTCTGATCCATTCGATTGTCGACTCTGCTGTCACTTGAAGGTGGACGAGGATCGCTGTTGAGGCTATTTGCACCGCCGTCAATGTCGATGTGTTCGGAGTGGATGCTGCTCAGAGCTCGCCTTTTCTTCTTTTGGCCACAGAAGGGACGCGGCATGGAGGAGTATGCTGCCCAGGATCTCCAGAAATAGTGACGCACACCGGTGTCAAGATCGAGAGGGTGGAGAATCGGCAGAGCTGAGACGGCAACGTGGTGTTGGGCAAGGAAGAGGTGTGAGCCGGCTCGGAACAGAACACTTGCTCGCTGACCAGGTTCACAGTCGAAGCATCTACCCGGTTCACGCACATTTCTGCCTCCGCTTCGTCACTTCTGTCTTCCATTCTTATTGGGAACGCTGAACTGACAATTCTGTGATTATGTTGAAAACAGATACTATGCTGCTCGAAGTGTCGTGCTCAATTGGGCGAGATGTCATCTGCTCGCTCATCCGGCCAGATGGACGATGGTACAATATTCAGGTTAAACAAGTACATGATAGAGAGCGTCCCCAAAACGGCCAATACATGGCTTCAAACTTTCCTCTCGACACTCCAATCCTCGGCGGCCTCTCACGGATCTCGGCGATTCATCCTTACATCCGCGTCGTGCTCTTCGATGGAAATCTGGTTGTTTTCGCGTGCACTGTTCACCACATCCCTGTCTCACCAGTGGGATATTCTGGACGGTAGTAGCGAAGATAAGGGCAAATTATGGAAGGGCAACAGGGTGTTCTTCCGAGAACCATCCGCAGCTACGATACAGGCCGAAGGAGACGGTTATGAAACAGTCGAATTGCCAGAGGAGGTGTTGGGATGGCTGATGAAAGCTCTGCACGAATGTAGCGCCAGTTTGCCAAAGGAGTTGGCCAACGTGTTGCCGGAGTGGAACGCTGCGTATTTGGCGAGTGTTGTCACGGAGGATCTCTGACTGCGTTCGCGAGCGCACATTCGATCTTGTTTATATCGCAAATGAACGATACGTCGTTTGCGTACAGTTTGTCATGCTCGTGTGAAGAGGCGTGGAACGGATGATTCGTATCGACGACTGCTTGCCTGCGGAAAGGAAAGTAGCTGCTGTGCACGGAGAAAAACCCCATGAATGTTAGACCTGTTCTGTCAAATTTTGATTTTCAGTCGGCCTGTCAACCGCGTTAATGAGCACTGATCCGCTTCCGGTCCAAGCTAGAGTGGCGCGTCGAAGTCGGGGGTTGCCCGATTTGGAGACAGACAACAATAGATACATGGGATCCCCTTTGTGTTGGAGATGCGTATCGTTGCTCAAAGAACATTGCTTCAGGCACACTCGGACCAATCTTTGCATCAAAACGGCGCTGGGTACATAGTGAGAGCTCGTCTTTCGAAGTGAGTTTGTTTCAAAGCATTGGTTTTGGAAGATGCTGAAGATGTACACAAAAATAGAAAGACAGGCGCAGACAGAGAGAGGGAGAGAGGGATCTCAGTTATTAATTACAGTTGTGGATTGACAGGAAATCCAAGAAAAGAAAGCTCGAATTCTATGCAAGACGGTCGGAGAAAATTCAGCCACTGCTGCTGCTGCTGTTTCTGGTTTGCTCGCGCGAGCGCGTGGAGCGTCGCCTCTTCCAGACACGGCAGAACGCACCAACGCACAGGCACTTTTTTTATCTTTTCGAGAACAAAAGGGATCAAGCGATTGACGCGTGTTCCGCCAGCGAGCCAAGGGCCAAGGCCAGAGCAAGAGACCAACAGAGGGAGAGAGACACACACACACACGCAACACTTTTCTTTACCTTTGTCTTTTTTCCGAACTTGGTCCAATGAGGATACTCGCACTCGTCCGGCAAGCAAGAGGGCGGCAAGTGTCCGACGACCCTTGCATGATCAAGTCAACTCAACGTTAACTTACAGTCAATCACAGTATCCGCCCTGTGCCACTCCGTGATCACGATCGGCATCACCGCTGTCTTTCACATCAATCACCTCGATACCCAATCTCCTAGGTCGACCCATTCGAGCAACTCGTTGGCCAGAGTGACAGCCAGCATCTCACATTCGACGCTGCAATATCTTGACCCTTTCCACATCGTCCACGACGGCTGACTCTTCCCTTCGACAGCTCGGAGACCCACTCGACGTCAATTGGATCATTCTGCAGCGTTCTTGACTTGACTTGCCCTCGATGGCCTCGTGAGCGACTTTGCAGCAGAGCATCTGCACCTTTCCTATCACGTCGGGGTCTCTCCAACCTACACTCTTCTCGCCATTGCGGCATCCTCGCACACGCTGAAGCAGCCGATACGCCACGATGGACTCGATCTTTGGTCGCAAGAAGCGATCGCGCCAATTCAACTCCGAGGCAGCCGACAAGGCCATCCCATACGAGCGAACCGCCACAGGTCGCAACCCCGTCTCCGTCGACAACGGTCTTGCAAGCTCCTCCTATCATACCAATCTTAGCCCTACCAGCTCCAAGCTCGCCATAGGAAATCCATCTGGCAATCCTGCCCTCGGCCATGGCCTGCATCGTTCCAGCGCCTACTCGGATGTTCAATACGACGTTCCCAGATCGAGACTCACCAGCAATGCCCAAGACTTTGCTCCTTATCCATCCACCTCGTCCATCATCTCGCACACCAACGGCTCAACCATCTCGTCCAGCGCCGGTCTATCATCACATCGTCGCAACCCCTCCGCCGCATCCTCCTCGCGCCACAACCTTAGCACTCACGACTCGATGCAATCCACCTCGAGCTCCTTTGCTCCCACCGGCGCTCCACGCTCCTCTCGCTACACCTCCAGCACCAGCTCCGGCCTGGCCAACGGCGGTCCTCATATGCCTCACGATGTCGTGAGCAGAATGTCGGTCGCTTCTGTCGGCTATCCACATGGCGACACACCCATTGCCAGCAACAGCCATTCCAGCTTGCCGCGAGAATCGTATCAGCAGCAGCAATCGGCCAAAGCGCCCGACTTTGTGCTTCAACGCCCGCCAGATGATCAAGTAGAACGTCTCTTTGCCGAGCTCATGGACAAACGTGATTTCCTCAACGTACCAGGAGGCAATCTCTCGGACGAACTCAAGGAAACCGCCCGACGCAACATGCTCAACTTTAGCGTCGACAAGAAATGGACCCTTGTTTACAACGACAAGCTCACCGAATGGCACGCCGAAAAGGAGCGCGATCGCAACCGTCGTCAGCATGCAGGTCAACCGGGTGGCCCGCCCGGTGCAGCATCCGGCATGGTCATCACGCGCAATTCACCCGAGTGGTTCATCAAAAAGTTCATGGACGGGACCGTCACCACAAAGCACATTGAATCGCTCGCCGTCACCCTGCGCACCTGTGCCATCGGATGGATCCAGAGCTTCGTCGAGGCAAAGGGAACCCCTGTCCTCGCCAGCTTCTTGAGCGGCCTCCACGCCAAGGGCATCAAGAATGACAACGACTTGGCGCTCGAGTACGAAGTGCTCAAAGCCTTCCGTTCGCTCTTCAACTCCAAACCCGGTGCCAACGATGCCCTCGCACAACCCAAATGCATCAGCGGCATCACCCATTCCATGATCTCGCTTCAGCTCACCACGCGCAAACAGGCCGCCGACATCCTGCTCTTCTTGTGCCATTGGGACAAGCCCACCGGTCATCGCCTCGTCCTCAAAGCCTTTGACGATCTCAAGACGAGCCAGGGCGACCACGGACGCTTCGATGCCTGGTTCCGCATCCTTGAACAGACCATCGATGGCCGAGGCAAGATGGGATCCATGGTCGGTGCATCCGATGAAGTCAAGAAACTCAGCGTCGTCGGTCCGCACGAATCCAGCTTGAACGAATACGCCATCAACAACATGTTTCTCATCAACGCCATCCTCAACTCCGACATTGTCCCCGAATTTGAGGTGCGCGTCCACCTTCGCAATCAGATGGAGGCCAGCGGTCTCCAGCGCATCCTCATCAAGATGCACGCCTTCAAGAACCCCGACCTCGATGCCCAGATCGGCGTCTTTGAAAAGGGCGCAGAGGCGGACCACGAGGATGTCGTCGAGACGTTCAACAAGGAAGTTTTGACCGATCTCAGCGATCCAGTCGACGTATTCCGCGCCATCGTCGGCAAGGTCGAGGGCTCGCGAGCCTACGACTTCTTCCTCTCGGCCTTGCAGCATCTGCTGCTCATTCGCAGAGACGGTGACGATCTAGTGCACTACTACCAGCTCATCGACTCGATGGTCACCTCGGTCGTCATGGATCGCAAAGGCGCTGTCGAGGGCAACGACTTGTCCTCGCTGCTCGGCGTTTCGGTCAACAATGTCCTCTCGCGCTTCGCCGATCAAGACCACATCAACTCGATGCAGTCCGAGCTGCAGAAAGCCAAAGCAAAAGCCGCTGCTCTCGAGCAAGAAAAGCTGCAGCTCGAATCAAAACTCAAAGCAGGCTCCGATGGTCTCATAGGCAAGCTCCAGGAGCAGATCGAGAAGCTCGAAGACGATCTCTCCCTGGCTCGAGGCAATGCTGGTGCAGCCAGGGATGAGATGGACGAGATGGAGAAGGCCTACATCGATCGAGTCGTGGCGCTCGAGATTCAGATCAGAGAACTGTACGATATGCTCCGTGAAGCTCAGATGGATGTCAGCGATGTAGCGGCGCCAGGTAAGGGCAGCTTGGACCGCAAGCAGCTCGTCGATACACTGGAAAAGCAATTGGAGCGCAACAAGACGATCCGCAAACTCGAGGCCAATGCGCGCAAGGGTAAGGGTGCCGACGCGCCGCCCGTCCCCGCCGTTCCTGGTGTGCCCACGGACGACGACCGCAAACGCATCTCTGCCTCGGTGCGACGCCAGTCGACTCTGGCTCGTCAAGCCGAGAACGGCGCCGAGGCGGACGGCGAAGATGTTGACGATCAAGAGGAGCAAGACGAGGGTCACGGCGAAGAGCCTTTGGATCCCGAAGCAGCAAAGTGGAAGATCCAGGCCACCTTGGCGGCTGGTATGGCGCAGAACACGGATCTGGCTTCGAGGATGGTGGATGCACGCGAATCTCGACGTCGCAAAGCTCAGGCGCCAACCCCGGGAGGCGCTACCAAGCGCACTTCCCATCCTGCCGTGCGTACCTTGCTCGACGAGATCCGGCGCCAGCGTGAGGATGAATCCGACTCGGACGACGACTTGATCGCCGGTCGAGGAAAGAAGAAGCCCGAGCCGCTGGCTAGCGTCGCAGAAGGCGAAGCCGATGCAGAGCCTGCGCCTCAAGGACTCGCGCCGCCACCACCTCCTCCTCCTCCACCTCCGCCGCCGCCTCCCATGCTTCCATCGGTGGTCGGAGCCATGTCGGCCAGTCAGAAAGCAATGCTCGATGCCCAAGCAATGCCGCCACCACCGCCACCTCCACCGCCGCCGCCGGCCCCGGGAATGCTCTCGAGCCTCCCCAAGCCAGGCAGCCAGGGCATCAATGCCGATATGCGCTCCGCCTTTTCCACGCCGGATTCGTCTCGTCCCGGCTCGATGATGATTCCCTCGATCACCGGCACTCCGGCACCACCTGCACCACCACCGCCTGGCTCTGTCACCGATTCGCCAATGACAGAGAGCGGTCCTTACCGCAACTCGATGATGAACGTGCGCGCATCGTATGCGCCCATGAATCTGGGCCCCGCTGGTCCTATCGCTGCACCCCCTGCGCCAGGAGTTGCAGGCCTGTTCGCCAATCACGCGCTCAGCCGCAAGGAGGTGCTCGCAATGGCCAGCTCCAAGATGAAGCAGCTTCAGTGGGACAAGCTCTCGCCTCAGCACGCTGCCGAGACCATCTTTGGCAAGCACGAGCTCACCGCAGACGAGGAAGCTGTTGTCAAGACCTTGCAGCAGGAAGGTCTCTTCGAAGAGATGGAGGAAGATTTCAAGGCCAAGCAGCCCGTCAAGAAGTCGGCTTCGACGGCCAAGAAGGACAAGATCGAGCTCAAGACGCATCTGAGCCTGCAGACGCGACAAGGCATCGAGATGGTGCTCAAGCGCGTCAAGTCGAGCCTGACCGAGAGCAAGCAGGCGTCGCCGGAAGAGGTGGCGCACCACATCATCAACTGCAACGAGGCCGTGCTGGACCAGAGCTTCTTGACCGAGTTGCTGCGTCACTATCCGGAGAGCGAGACCAAGGGGCAGTTGGGAGAGTACAGGAATGCCTCGGATGAAGAGCTGCGTCTGTTGCATCCTGCCGACCGACTTGTGGTGCTGTTGATGACGGTGCCGCATCTCAAGGAGAAGGTCAAGGGTTTGCTCTACATGACCAAGTACAAGGAGACTTTCGATCTCATCAAGTCGGGCACGGTCAAGGTTCGTGATGCATCCGAGGGCTTGATGAAGGCCAAGTCGTTTGCGCGATTGTTGAGCCTGGTCCTCATGATGGGCAACTACCTCAACTCGACGGGTGTGCAAGGTGGTGCCTTTGGTTTCAAGATCACCTCGATCAACAAGCTGGTCGATACGAAAGCGTCGGACGGCACTACGCTGCTGCATTTCATCGAACGTACGATTTCCAAGTGCTTCCCCGAGGTCGAGGCTTTCATGGACGAGCTCGAGCTCCCCGCTGAAGCCTGCCGAGTGCAGTTGTGGGACTTGCGTCGAGATCTGGCCGAACTCAAATCGGGCAGCTTCCAGCATCGCAAGGAGTTGGATCGGCTGATGGACGAGAACGAGGAGAATCTGCAGGACCCGTATGTCAAGATCATGCTTCCTTTCCTCAACGATGCCGCTTCTGACCTGCAGAGGCTCAATGACCAGGTGCAATTCGCCGAGCGAGTCTATAACGAAGCGCTCAAGTATTTTGGTGAAGGACCTGATCCCAAGAAACGCGGACTGGGTCAGTTGGCCAACCAGACGATGCGCACCGAAGACTTTTTCGGCATCTTCAAGGAGTTCCTGGCTGCCTACAAAAAGGTGAAAGTGGACAACGTCAGGATTGGCGAGCAGAGGGCCATGGAGGCGAAACGAAGAGCTGCAGCGGAAGAGAGGGAGAAGGAAAGGCAGGAGGCGTTGGCAAGAAAGGAAGCGGGCGTCGACGACAGTGCTGTGCTCGAGACCTTGCTGGGATCGTTGCGAAGCGGAGGAGGTGGGCCAAACAAGCAGAGGAGAAAGGCGAGGGAGAGGAGGCAGACAAATGCAGCTGCTGCGGCTGCGGCGGCCGCGACAGCTGGAAGTACGGGTGCTGGCGGATCAGAGGAGTCTGCTGCAGGTTCAGGCAGCGTGTTGGCAGGGGCGCACGGCAACCCGTCGGATGTGGCCGCGGCAATGCTGGCCAAGTTGCAAGGCGGAGAAGAAGGGGGTGGTGAGCAACCAGCTTCGGCGAGTTCCAGTGCGTTCAGGACGACGAGAAGGAGGGATCGTCGCTCAGGTCGAGATGCGCCCCATGCTCCTGGCTCGACAGTCGCAAAGGAGTCGTCGGGAGATGTAGCTTCGCCTACGATGACAGTCGATTCTTCGCCTGCCTTGTCGCAGCAGACCTCGTCGACGACGCACACACCTTCGGCATCGATCTCAGTATCGTCTTCGGGGATGAGGGTATTGGGAGATACGACCGCAGGCGATGCGACGCTCATGCCTTCGTCTTCGTCCAGGAGCAATCGGATTGAGGCGACGGATGGATCGATCCTCGGTCAAACTGAGACAAGCGCGATACAGAAGTCAGAGCCAGCAGCACAGCAACAGGCTGAAGAAGAGGACGAATCGGAAGAAGGTGACGCTCAGCAAGATGAAGACTCCGAGTTCGAGGACGCTTTGGCTGCACCTCGCAAGTCTGACGTGGGAGGAGGAGGGGCAGGTTCGGATCTGGAATGGTTTGATCCGGATCTATCTGGCTTCTCGGCAGCTGGTCAGAGTGTCAAGTCGAACAACAGCTGATAGGTAGTGGTCAATGTCAAGCTGTGTCGATGCTTTGGATTGATGTTGTGTGTTTGTATTTGTGAGAAGATGCTTTGTCCATGGATAAGACTGTACGAAGATCATGTACGAGGCGTTCTCGGATGTGGAGTGGAGGACGGAGCGCTGAACGTCCGAAATCCGAATCTCATTTTTTTTTTTGCTTTTTGGCAGTCACAAAAGTGAGTTACATGAGCTCAAAACGTTCTTTAGACCCTCTCTTCCTTCATTGTTCCTTTGTCTCACTCTTCTACTCCATCGTCTTCGGCTTCTCTGGCTAGCAAGATTGCGAGCGTAATACTCGAGACAAGCAAGGAGATGCGCGCGTCTGCTAGGCCGTTTTTTCGGTTGATCGGTGGCGGGAATGCTGCGAGAAGTTACAGGACAAATGTCGTTGCGAGCGATAGAAAGGGAAAGGCGAGAGAAGTCAATGGTGCATCAGATACTTCATTGTGCCGGTATCGGTCAGAGTATCCTACGACGACGACGAGGAGACTTTGCAACTTTGGTCTCGAGCAAGCACCCAGGATGCAAAATCGACACCAGGTAGCAACGAGTAGTGTTGTGTTCGCCCATACCTTTCACACCGCTACCGCTACACGCAATGCTCCTCGTTCTTTGGGTTCTGGACCTTCATCATCCTCACCATCTCCCTCATCTGCGCCACCACTACCACCACCTTCTCCATCGTCCTCACCCTACTCGCCAGCCTCGCTCGCTGGACTCGGTACCACACAGCTATCGCCGGACATCATGCTACGATGTACCATCTTTGATTCTACCGGATCCGCCACTTCGACCTCGGGCGTGTTCAAGAAATCGCGGCTCTGCTCTGACCACGGGCTGGAGCCGCGAGATCTTCGCAAGATTGATTCTCGTGTCCCCAATTTGGTCCCCACCATCTTGGCGCGAAGGGGAGGCATTTTGGTCAACATCTTGCATATCAGAGCCATGATCAAGAAAGACAAGGTCTTGCTGTTCGACAGTTACGGCAGCACAGATAGTCAGTTGCATTCAGCTTTTGTTTACAATCTGCAACATAACTTGCGACCTGTTCACCACCAGCATAGTACGAACGCATCGGGAAACGCAGGCTTGGCATACGAGTTCAGAGCGCTGGAAAGCATCTTGGTTTCCGTGTTGGATGCATTGAGGATCGAGCTGGGGGTGGTGAGGGGATGGACGAGTGGAGTGTTGGAGCAGTTGGATGACGACGTGGATCGGGAAAAGTTGAGAACGTTGTTGCAAGTGTCGAGAAAGCTGAATGCGTTTTTGAGTCGGAGTAAAGCGGTCAAGAATGCCGTGGTTGAAGTGTTGGAGAATGACGAAGATATGCAGTTGATGTATCTGTCTTCTGGCCCCACTGCCGACGCCAATTCGACTTGTTCGCCATCATCCCCTACACCTGTGTCGAACGCATCTCAGGGCATCTCCACATCAGCGACGACTCAGACCGAAACAATCTCATCCAACGACGGCTCGCAAGCAATGGACGAACTCGAACTCCTCCTCGAATCGTTCGACAAGCAAGTCGAAGAAGTCGTCGCAGAAACGACGCAACTTCATTCCGACATCACCAACACGCAGGAAGTGGTCGAATTGATCCTCGACAACAACCGAAACAAACTGCTGGCCTTGGATCTCAAGACGAGCATTGCCACCATGGGCATCTCGGCAGGTACGCTGTGGGCGGGACTGTTCGGGATGAATCTCAAGAGTCATATGGAGGAATTGGATTGGGCGTTTGCCGTGGTTAGTGGTGTGGCGTTCGGTGCGGTCGTGTTGACGGCGGGTGTCGGATTGAGGAGGTTGGAGAGGTTGAGAAAAGTCGGCTTGGGGATGAGGGGGAAGGTGGATGATAGGAAGAAGAAAGGTTGGTTGGCCAGGTTCAAGAGTGACAAGCGTGTCGATGGAGGTACTTCCGGTCCATCGGCGATGGGTTTGTCGAGTATTGCAGGGACGTATCCGCATCATCCGGGACAGATCTATCAACCAGGTTTCGTGGGTGTGCCGCTGCATATGTACCAAAATCATCCGGCAACACCATACGGTGGTGCAGCGCCTCCCAACTTGTCGCCTAGCGGCGAATCGCAGCATCAGGTGGCGGCTTCATGGTGGCAAAACCTGTCTGAGTCGTCAGAGGGTACGTCTAGAGAAAACTTGACAACTTCGCCATCATCATCGACAACAGTAGCGTCAGCAGCAAAGGCAAAGGCAAAGGCAAGGGCGGCAGCAGCAGAAGTGGCGGATGCAGCAGATGCAGCGGAAGGAGGAGCGTTGGGGATGGGATTAGGATCCAAATGGGATTCTCGTATCGGTGGGCCCGGTGGAGCGGACAAGAAACGTCGTGGTGACAAGACGTCGACTTAGGTCGTTCGCAGTTTCAGAACTCATGCGACAGTCGTACCTTACATGCAGATAGATACACCTCTCCAACATGGCATACTCATTCTTTCTCAGGAACAGAGCAGTTAGATTGCGATTTGTGGCGACAAGCTAAGAATGTCATTGACGGCTGCCAAAACAGAGATCTCCTCGACGTTGTTTTCAGACATGATCCGGAAAACTAACCTGGCCTGCACCGGGGCAGTGAACATCGAGTGCTACGATCTGACCCGTCTTGATCTGACTGACGTCCCAATCGAGACAGTTCGGGTTACTGTCCGGATCGCTTGGTTGAACGTTGATCGCATGACCTTTTGTCTCGACTTTGGCGCTGGACCAATGATCCCACAATACAATGACGAATCGATCGACGTGGTTGGGATCGGCAAAGACGGAATAGAGACCGTCGCTAGGGTTTTGTTTGGTGAGGGGTCCATCGGGGGATTGCATGCAGATGTGCAGGGATTCGGGTGGAAGTTTGGCCGAGGTGTTTGTGCAGAAGTAGTCGTAGTTGTAGAACAGGTTGATGCCGGCGGGGCCAGCGTCGGCTTTGACAGGGTGCAAAGCGAAGAGGAGGGAGAAGAGGGTGAGGAGCCGAGTGGTGAGTTGCATGGCGGAGATTTGATGGAAGTTTGAGAAAGGAGAGGTTGATGGTATGCAGACAAGGTGTGAATTGGTGATCACAGCAAGGTATTTATGATTGATCATGGGAGGACTCCACTTGGGAAAGTACAAAGAACGTGGTGGGGATCCCACTGGTGTCACTGCGATTCGCCGCAGAAGGGCGATGAAGTGGGTGGTACCGACAGAGGGCGTCGCACGTCAAGCTGCCCACATTGATTATTGACACCACCATGCAACGCTGACTTCTTTTCCCAGACTAACTTGACTCGCCCTCTCTCTCCTTCGGTCAGCCAAACGTCAAGGAACTCAAGAAGGATCGATCGTCTCGCGTTTTGTGGGCTCGTTATGGCGGATGAACCATGCCGACAGTGTTCAGACCAAGAAAGTGATGTTCTCAAAGCTGTAATTTCGCAGCGGATGCAAGGCTTGCCAACATCAATATTTCGTAGACAGTATCTCTTGCAGCAAAAGAGGCTAGAAGCGTTCTTACGTAGAGACACTCTGACACGATCGTCAAGTTCGCGTGCCTCTCTCAGCATCGCTCTCCCACCGCCTTTCTTCAGGGGGAGAAGCTCAATGGCTTATCCCGTGCACACCAATGACCCGAATTGACCATCAAGCCGGTCGCATCTTTGACGTCGAACAAGACACAACCTGGAGCCTCGACCTGATCGTCCGCCACCACATGCACCGTATGACCTTGGGTTTGAACCGAAGCTTCCGAATCCGAAGACGCCTGGAAAAACACCATGACGAACTGCGATTTGGTGGCAGTGTTGCCAAACACCTGAACGGTATCCTTGATGCTGTCGATCTTGGTGTATGTGCCATCGGTAGAATTGATGCATGCATGGAGGGTCTTGGGAGGGATTTTGGTTGACGAGGGATCACAAAACATCGAGTAGCTGTAGAAGAGGTTGAGGCCAGCTGGAGCAACGTCGGCTGAAGCCGTGCTGATGAGTAGAAGAGGCAGAGCGACAAGTGCGATGAGAGCGGAAATGGCTTGCATGGTCAAGAGAGTTGAATGAGGCCGGGAGTTGATGGATACCGGATGACAGAAAGCTGGAAGAGGTAGAGAGTATATATGTGTTCGCAGCCAAAGATGGGCCACTTCCACTTTGGAAAAAGGATAGACGCAACGAGAATCTCACCAGAATAGTTATCAGTGTTACAATGTGACACTTTTCTGGCTCATGTTGATCTTCGTTAGGATACTTCATGCCTGTCGTGAACCCCATAGGGTGCATGAAGCGGGCCTCAAGAGGGGGAATCAATTGGGAGGGTGGGACACGACGCCATTCCGGTTATGAGGGTCGCGTAATTCGACCCACCGGTAGCTGCCATGTCATATTGCGGGAAGATGAGACGAGCATGGTGGGACGCTGTGCGAGTCGCCATTGTTGACAGCTATTCTTTGTCAATGCTTACATCTGCAATAACACCCGTCGATGACAGCACCGCGATGCCAGAGTCAGAAGCTCGACACGTCGTCGGGCATTCCGGTACAACCTGATTGGCATAAATAGAGCCAATCGTAGGCTCAAAACGCTCACATCGCCAACCATCCATCTTTATCGGCGCACAAAACTCGTCGTGATGAAAAGCTCGACCTTGACCGTTCCCATCCTGACGCTTGCCCTTGCTGGCATCGCCCTTGTGAGCGCAGCACCGACCGGGAACGCCTCGCTCAACAGCTATGCAAGCTTCTGTCTGCACGGCCCGATCCATTCATTCCTCTACCTCTGCGTAAACTCGAATGATGGTCCCGTGACCAGACCAGACACCAATCCCAACGATAATGCCTCTCTGTTCGTCAACCCGATCAACACCTCGCAATTTGTGATTGTGCTGTACGACACTATTTCAGGTGCAAGCGTTCAGACAAAGGGACACGAGGTGCATGTCAAGCCCGACGAAACCGTCGAGGGTTGCGTCACTTACGAGATTGATAGCTTAGAAGGGAGATTCGTCGATGCTGGCAGGTTCTGTCCAAAGGACGGTCCGGTCCGAGTTCCCAAGTAGCGGCTTCTTTAGCCGCTGATCGCCGAGCGGACAGAGCTCTCTGCTTTCTGAGCATCACAAAAATGCAAAAACAAGCAATCATCGAGGCCATGCCCCACTGTTTCCCGCGTGCATCCGTTCTGTCAACTTTCCTGCGTACCCTCATCTAGTCCTGTGATCGTTTGCAATGGTCCTCCGCACTTAGTACGAATTGGTGGAATGAGGAGACCGGTGGGATCAATTGTCTCGTTGCTGTGGTGAGGACTAGCAGCAATGCAAGACAAAGATAGAGTGTCCATGAAACTGTCTACTTGTGTGTTTGTAGAGGAAGGATAAGCACCTTTCAAGAGTCGCCTGCTCCGTTCTTGATCTTTCTCTTGATTCCCACAGTCATCCTCTACCATTCTAATACGAGGCGAGAAGTGGCACTCAGTGTCCAAAAGATTCCTGGCTCGTCGTTTCCAAGGCTAGAGGATTGCATCAAGATCTGCGTCCATGCTTTATTCTCGTTCATCGCAAGATGCCAAGATGGGGTGATCTCCTGAAGTATCTTTTTGGTCCGTCAGAGTTGGATCGAGACCACTAATATCGATAATATCGATTCGAGTGCCATTTTGTTTGACGCTCCGATCCGATCCGATCCGGTCCAGTCCGTTGGCAGCCGCCACGTGTGGTTTCTGTTCCGGTGCATCTGAGACATGCAGAATAGTGCGCGGAACAAAGTCATCAGCCTTCCCCTCTCCAGCATCCAAACGTAGGTCCGCAGAGCTGCGGTTCTTTGCAGGTTCAACGAACTGAGCCGAACGCACAAGATCAATCAAGGGCTGGTTCTGCTGCGTTGCTTCCGGAGGTTTACTTCAAAAAGGCACGTTCAGGATCTTGCCAAATCTCAGGATTTCGGCAAAGTCGTCACAGTCTGCGACGAAACAGAGGCAGGTTCGTGACGAGTACATCCGTGCTAAATGCCACGGCTGGTCAAGTCTGTGGCTCAAATGCTAGGCCGTTTCACGGGCGTTGTCCTATTTGCTTGTACGACGGCGGAGTGCCAAAGTCGTCCAGAGACGGAAGGGAGGGAAGTCTTCGGTTGCGATCTTGGTCGTGCTGTGCCACATCTAATCGAAGAGCGCAATAGGCCAGCTACACAGCACAATCGAGGCAGACAAAGGCGGAAGGCTACGAGACAATCTGTCGGGTGCTGCCGTGATCGTGACAGACAAACATCTGCGCTTCCGCGAATTGAGACTGGACCTCGCTAGTGTTGTTTGTCAACTGCTTGACAGCTGTACTCCTGCAGGCACGCGGATTCAAGCACAAGCACAGCCTCGAGACTGCGTGGTGGTCAGGACCTAGTCCGAAGAAATGCTCCCGTGTCAGTGCTCAGTTCATGAAGCTTGTCCCCCTCACACGATCACGGAAAGCTCCTTAATCTGCTCCATCCAAGCCGTCTTTTACGGTGCAACCGTCAGCATTGGCTGTGAAGTCAATCTCGGATCAACGCTCTGGCCCGTTTCCCATTCGCGTCTTCACCTGCCAGATGGCAGCGAGAGAGGTCAGTCGGATAACAATGTTCCCGCCCTTTGATCTTGAAGGCGAATTTTCCTCAACTCCGACATGGTGCATATTGCGCTTCCTGCGGCTAAGCGAAAACCGTTGTGTGCCTCTTTTGTTTCCTCCATTGTCTTGCCCTGCACGATCCCGTGTGACTACACAATAGTTGCTGAAAGCATGTGGATGATACAGGCTTCGAGTAAGGCCTCCTTTCGATGACACAAGGGAGCCAGGGACGAGGGACAACAAAGCAGGGCACAGCGTGCTAAGGTGCTCTAGGAGCAGCTTCAGCTAGCCGTCTGGGATGCCGGATTGCCTCGAGCTGCCCAGTTTCCTGGCTCTACCACTTGATCAGTCTTTCTCGCCTTCGTACAAGCTTTCAAAGAGATATATAATGCAGCTTGGTTGAACAGGCGATACTCGGTCTTGTTGTTGACCACCTTTTTGTCCTCAGCCTTGCGCATTGCCCGTTTCCTATTCCCATCACAACAGCCGTCCTTTTCTGGTCTCCATCAGGATGTCTGGCTTCACCAAAGGCCTTCCTGAAGAGGTTAATGCTCTCAAAGGTATCGGCAAGACCACCAATGGTCTACCGGACGGATCTCTCGGTGAACTCTGGACTACAGCAGCCGGCATTGCAGCCCTCTGTATCAGTGCTATCTACCTCTCAATTTCGCTTTGGACGATCAAGAATCTCTGGGAAATGACCCGCTCCCGCCTCGATGAGAGTCCCGAACAAGAGCTGAAACGAGCTCGAAGCTGGTACGGAAGCTCGCTGTTCTCACTCTTTGTTGTGCTGGCCGCTCCTGTGGCCATCTCGGCATACGAAATGGCAGGTTTTCAAGCATACGGTAGTGGTGGTGTGGCTAGCACCTTGCCACCGGCACTCAAGCTGGCAACAATGGCGCTGGCCAATGTCTTGATTTACTGCTCAGTGACGATGAGTGTCAAGAAGCTAGTGTCGGCAGCGGCAAAGCATATGGTGGGGTCGCAACTTGATGGTGGCGATCATCTGGGATCATACGAAGCAGTTGATCCTGAAAAGTAGTATCGTAAGGATCGATCCTTGAGTATCTCAAATTATGCCGTAAGGTATTGGGTTTTCGATAACTTGACAATCGGCAATGACAAGGGGACAGCATGTCTCCGCAAGCATCTTCTAACGAATCACAGAGACGAGTTGAGGGGCCCAGACTCGTATATTTGCACAAGAGCCACAGGTCCCTGTACAAAGTGTTGGAGACCAAAGTGGGCCAACAAGTTTTCGCAAGAGCAATCTTGTCTCGATGCTGCTATAGTTTGCCATCCATCTTTTGCGTTGCTTCCGTCCGATTGCAGCAGTGAAGAAGGCATTCTTAACAACACACACAGATTTAATGTGGCAACCTTGAAGCTCTTCATTATAGTGTCAAAGATGCATATCAACCGGTGGGAAAGCATCAGATTTCCTGCCAATGTCCGATGAATGGCTGAGCATAAGTAGTGTGGCTCCCCTCGACGTTCTTCTTTAACCCTATCCCGGTCATCGTGTAATCGTCGTCATGTATCCTGCAATCCTCTCTCTCTTCCTAGGTTTCGTCCTCATCCCCTCTAGCCTTGGCAAACTCTACACCGAGGGCTGGTCGTTCTACTGCAACACCACCCACGTCGATGTACCGCTCGACACGTACTTTGTCTGCTTTGACTCTTGCGATGGCACCTTCATCCAAGTTTCCGATTCGGTCAAACAGGCACTTTACGCCTACAATCCGCAGAACAACTCGCAGTTCGTCGTTGCGCTAGAGGCCCAAGGTGGCAAAGCGGGATTCTTCACAAAGAAACACGCAATCAAGGTCGAGGCGAAAGCAAAAGGTTGTATCCATTTCAACATCAAGAACGGTCAGGGTGAGGTGGTGAAGGATGGTCTGCATTGCGAGAGGAATGAGGTGGTGGAGATTCCAAAGTGAATGCCGAAGCTGCGCACGTTGGTATGCTCGCCATCGAGGTTGCGTTGCTCGATCTTGATCAATGCACCAGCAGAGTGGTCACTTCCCCGGCAAAGACCTCTCAATGCTTGAATTGCCAGCAAGAACGGCATACTCTTCGTACAAATGCAGAATGTGTGACTGCGCATCTTGACTGAATCAACACGTCGACCCATCGAAAGAGGCTGGAGAGTAGTATCACCATAGCAAAAGCCTGGCAATCAGGGTCTAGGCACGACCAACCAGGGATCGGTAGGACACTGGATGCCTCTCTTTGCCGATCTTCCCGTCTTTTTGATCTTGATATCGTACTGAACGCAACCCAGCAATCCATGTCCTCCCACTGCAATCATGTAGCTGGCTGTCTCCAGCGTGAGGGATGCCCTGTTATTGTCGAACTCCACCACCCATTCTGAGACGTTGAAATGAAAGCTTCGTCAGGTGAATTGATTTCAACAAGTCGGTAAAACCAGGGAAGAAAACTTACCGGTCTTTTCGCGGTTTCCGGGAACAACGTCAGAGTCGATCCACATGTCGTGAATGTTGACGAGCGGACCGTCGTCAGACTGCATACATGCGTAGGTGGTGTCGGCGGGGAATCCGTTGTTGGGATTCTGGCAATAGCCGGGGAATAAAGCATCGCGTTGAATCTTAGCCTCGGCTCTGCTGACAAGCAGTGCAGCAGCTGCGACGAGAGGCATCAGGGTCGAGTTGCTTCGCATTCTGGCACAACGCGGACTGGAATGATTGGATGTGAAGAGATCAGGTGGATGAAAGTGGAAAGGAAAGGAACAGGAAAGCGTATACTGTACGTACGATCCGTTTTCGTGTCCGATTCTAGGCGGATCTCGTTCGAACTTGCAGACCTGGAGCGCAAACTCTTGCGCCAACTGCGAGGACCGAGTCGGATGGTCATCTACCTGATCTGTTTCAAAAGCGCTTCCAAACGTGTGCTGGCATGAAAGTTCAACAGATTCTTGATCCAGTACGTCAGAGGTGGGCTCATGCCAACATGATTGTCCATCGCAATGGCAAATACAATTCAAGTAACCCACTGATTGCTCAATGTGGCATGCTACCGGACAATTTGATTCTCTACGAAAACCGCCACCATACCCGTAAGTTCTTTCTCCGCCTCTCTTCCTCTTTACAAAAGCAAAACAAGGTTTCTGATCAGCACATACGGCTCTTTGTTGGCGGATTTTCACAGAGATCTTGGTCGAGTCTGACAATAAGAGGTCCGAGTTGACGCTGGAAACATCGACGAATTCGACCGCGATTGCGGGACACGGTCTACTGGGATGCGTGCAGTACGATGTGAAAATCAAGGCAACTGGAAGATCGGCCAAGAGAGGCATCCAGTGTCCTACCGATCCTTGGTTGGTCATCCCCAAGCCCTGAAGCTTGGCTGCCGCAATCATCGAAACACTGGCTCGAAGCTTTGCCAGCTCAGATTGCATCAACGAACCTTTGGTACTGTACCGATGAGCAAATGAAACGAACTCTTACCGATTGCAGTCCGTAGTGAAAGCCTGTTTCGCTTCGGTGCCGTGTCAATTTCGGTGCGTATCGTGGTGTGAGTTGCTTTGTCTTCTCGAACCATGAACTGCATGACTCTCGAATGCTAAACTCAAGATTGGCTGTCAATCTGGAAAACAAAGGTGCCGGTATACGTCTTGTGGCGAATTCTCAAAGATGACCAACTAGCATCAACCACCTGCCGACTCGTTCTTCCACCTCCCGCTGACCTTCGCGACCGGATTCGAGAGAATCAGTGGAACGATGGTGATGAAAATGTTTTGCGATGGGTGGTGACGCCGACGTGGAAAAATTCGATCGATCCCATGTTGTGCAATTCCCACATCGTCTCAGGCTGCTGAGCATTGCAGTCGGTAGATGTGACGAAGTCCAGAAAAGCTCGTTGCGGGCAGATCGGAGTGTGTGGAGAGTGGGTGAGTGGACCCGACTGATTGTCAGGTGTTTGCCCCCCACGAAGGTGTGAAAGCAACGGCCCATCCACCTTCGACCGTGTACCTCGTAAAGTTGTCTATGGTTGTCGACATGCTTGACACTGGTGGAGCTTTCGATCTCGGTGGGACGGTGCAAGCTGTGGGAAACGTCACCGACGAAGAAAGCAGCAGACTTGACCTGCACTTCCCTGGAAGCTGCTGCCTGCACTGCACACATATATCTACTGCCACTTTGCCGACTGCATGGCCATGATCCCCTCTCACACTCGACTCTGATTCCATCTGTCACCTCGATCATGCTCTCCACCGTCTTGATTCCCTGCCTGACCCTCTTCTCCTCTCTTCTCCTCCCACCCACCCTCGCCGCCTCGCCCGATTACAACCTCTACTGCAATACCCCCAACAACGGACTTCCGGTGACCACCATCTATCTCTGCTTTACCTCATCCGACGGACCGATCACCCAGACACTCGCTCACACCGGAACCTCCTACATTGTCCCCAACCCAAAGGATGCGACGCAATTCCTAGTTGCTTTGCAGGACTACGATTCCAATGCGCATTTCGAAACGAAGGATTACAAGATGGATTGCTTTGCCAATCCGGAATCGGGCAATCCGGGATGCGTGGATTACCAAGCATTCAGGAAGAGTGATGGATCCTTACTGATGGGTGGGATGGGATGTCCTCAAAATGGCGCCATCAACATTCCTGCCAAGTCCTAATGCATCCATTGTTCCGTGTTGGGATAGAAGAGTGAAAACCTACGAGCCTAAAGCTTGTCGATAGAGATCTTTGCCAATCACCTTTTGCAATCCTATCAATCTCGCCGCCAACCAAGTTTTCACACTCGCTGAATCCTTGCCTGCAATTCTCACCACCACTACTTGTTCTAGCTGACTGAAACTCCACAGGACGTCCCGGTCGAGCCATCTGGTCGATGGTCTTTGTTGGATGGCTTGGAATTCCGATCTCAACGCATCAACGATGGAGCTTACCTCGGGTCCGGCTAGGATCAAAGTGGCATAGCATCCAAATGGATGGTTTCGTCTTGCTAGTTCGGTGAATTGCAATCCAGAGATCGGATCGATGAAGAGATCCTGCTGGGATTGTGAGAGTAAAATGCAGTCTCGAGCAACGATTTTGCGGGCGATTCGAACATCGTTGCGAGAACGGTACGAATCGAATTGCCATACTTCGGCATCTCGATTCGGAACCGAATAATCTTTCTTTGCTTCTTGTGCTTTCGAAGAAGAAGAATGCGAATCTAGATGATCCAATTTCTTCTCCACTTGAGGATGGGTTGGGACAGCGGTTCGCCCGGGAGTGATCCAGTCCAAGACGATACAGGACGAAGTGGCTTGACAACGTAGATCGAATTTCTGTACTTGATCGTACCGCGATTTGCCAAAACAAGTCACTGGATCAGGAAGTAGGACCAGGGTGGCATTGGGTCGGACGAGGAATCGAAAATTCTGCCTTGTCATCGCCTCTTGTCGCTCCCTTTGACACGAACTCTCGCTGGAGCCGGAATACGTGGCAGTACTGACCCCTTTCGTCGGCCTTGTCGATCTGGTTTTAAACACTTTGGTACTACCTTGCGTCAAAACGACCAAGGAACACTTCGGTCCTACATCAACATCCAATCGTACTGTATCGCCTGAAACCAATCCACCTCCATATCCAACAACGTACATTGCATTCACCACCTTTCCAACGCGTCCCTGCCGACTTTGCCGTTGATCTTGCGACTGGACATCGAGGGTAGCGTTCCTGGAACTGATCGTAGGATGAATCAATTTCAAGGGAAAAGTAAAAGAGAAATGGGTAAACACTCCATTCTTGCTCTCGACACCGCCCACACTTCGTACCACTGCCAGACCCTCACCGTTGAAATTCCCCTCTTCTTCCTCTCGACGATCTCGTACATCGCGTACATCTTGGTCCTCGGATGAAGAAGATTGTTGAACGTTTTTGTAGATCTTTTTCAACGTGGGTTTGGCTTGAAAGTGCTCCAACTCTTGTTCGTTGGAAGAGGAAGAAGATCGGATTCGTTGTTGACGCTTCTCGAGATCGTGTGCCCACATAGCTGCACCGATTCGATTGCTGATACTGAAGACCAAGCCTAGGAGGGGGATTCTTTCCATCAAAGCGGCGACGAATCCGAAGGATCTATAAGCCGCCTGTCGTTCGGTGATCCACAATTCGATTTGCAAAGGCGACATCTTCTTTGCCTCGAAAAAGGAAGCATGAAGAATCCTTCCATACGTCAACGACCGTAGAGCTGCTCCCAAACACATTCCGAAGAGCGGAACGAAATCCATCGGAAGCAAGAACACTGTTTTTTCACCATACCCAACCTGGTCAGCAAAATCTCTTCCTCTATCAATCCTTGAGCGACGGGAATGTGGGACATACCTTTGAGGATGAGAAACCTGATAATGGGACTGGCCAATTTGAAGTACCATCCTTGCTTCTTGACATCCTTGATCGCTTTTTGAGTAGGAGGATTCTGGAATTCTTCGGTATACTCTGTCCACCAATCCGCCGCCTTTCCTCTACTCCTCACCGTCTCCCTATAAGCGGTCAATCTACACTCCTTCAACTTCCTCCTCAACCAAAACTCCAAGATCGCATGAAGCTGACCCATGACAAACATGAAAGTAGCAAAAGTCTGCAACGACGGGATCGGCACACCCCATCCCCACCCTCGCTCGCCTCCATCCGCCGTTTCCACCACTTTGCCGTACAAAGCGGAAAAGCCCGTGACCGAGGCACTAGCCGACATAAAGTAGTAGACGAACAGGCGCTGGAATGGCCAGGTCAAGATGGACCAGATCAGACCGAACAGAAGCGCTTGTTTGACCGCATGCGAGCATTTCACCCACATGGGTCGATAGAGCGTCGGATCGTGCGCAAGGCGGTACGCCCCTACGAGACAGTAGAGGGGTGGAAAAGTAAGCGTTTCTTGCGGCATACTGCAATCCTTTTACCCCCTTCCTCCGAGATCGATCAGATTCGAGTGTCAGTGCGTGACAAGTGAGCAAGAGATGAGGTCAAGAGGAGTGGATCGAGTGGAGGCAAACTTATATTTTGCGAGCCAAGAAAATGTGCCCGTACGAATTGGTCTGAGCGCGCAAGAGAACACCATTTCACACTCAACCACACTCAATCGGATCGTAAAACAGCTCTTCCTACAGTATTAATAAAACAAGGTCGAATACGCTTTGGGCAACTTCCGTCACCCACGACAAAGATAGAAGACTTGGCAGCACACACAGCAACATCAATCCCGCAAAGTCCCATCAACGACAACTTCAACCCACCCGAAGAGAAACCTTATCACTCTCACCAACAGAACCAAACCGGCACAACCCCAAGAAAACAGAGTGCTGAAAGGAAAATCATGATTGCATAGCTATGTTACAGAACGATTCGAAACAAATCATTTTTGGGTTGGAAGAAGATTAGAGCTTGTCGGCAATCATCTGCTCCATGGTAGCACCGTCCTTGGCGAATCCGGCGATACCCTCGGCGAGCTTGGTGTTGGCCATAGGGTCCTTGGCCAAGTCGAGCAAAAAGGCGGCCTGGTCGTTAATGTACGAGACCTTGGCGATGGGTTCGGCGGCCTTGGCCTTGTCGACAGAGAGCTTCTGCTCGACGGGGCCCTCCTTGTTCTTGAGCTCCTCGAGCAACTTGGGCGAGATGGTGAGGAAGTCGCAGCCGGCGAGTTCGAGGATTTCGCCAATGTTACGGAACGAGGCACCCATGACAATCGTCTTGTAGCCGTGCTGACGGTAGTAGGTGTAGATGCGCTGCACCGAGAGCACACCGGGGTCTTCGTGCGAGGCGTACTCCTTGCCCTCGGCCTTCTTGTAGTAGTCGAGGATACGGCCGACAAAGGGAGAGATGAGGGTGACGTTGGCCTCGGCACAGGCGACGGCCTGGTTGAAGCCAAAGAGCAGGGTCAAGTTGCAGTGGATGTTGTGCTGCGACTCGAGCTCACGGGCGGCCTGGATACCTTCCCAAGTCGAGGCAATCTTGATAAGGACGCGCTCGCGCTTGACACCGAGCGACTCGTACAGAGCGATCAGGTGCTTGGCCTTCTCGATCGTAGCCTCCTTGTTGTAAGAGAGGCGGGCATCGACCTCGGTCGAGACACGGCCGGGGATGATCTTGAGGATCTCGACACCGAAAGCGACGAGGAGACGGTCAGTAGCAAGGTCGAGCTGCTTCGACTTGTCCGAAGTCTGCTCCTGGGCGTACTTGACAGCGACGTCGATCAGGCGGGCGTACTTTTCCTGCTTGACGGCAGCAAGGATGAGCGACTGTTGTTGTGAGAGAGACGGAGTACAAAGCGAGCGAATCATTGTCAGTACGTCGCCACTCGGTTTTCGATGGGAAAGCAAATCAGGAAATATCACAGAGCAACGAGCAGCGAATCATCTGCCTTGACTGCGCCACGACTGTGTTGACAAGGGGAGGAGACTTACAGGGTTGGTGGTGGCATCCTGGGGCTTGTAAGCGTCGATGGACTCAAAGTCACCCGAGTCCGAGACGACGGCGGTGTATTGCTTGAGAGAGTCGAGAGCAGAGGACATTTTGAATGGAGACGGATAAGACACTTTTGAGAGGGAGTGAAAGTGAAAGCAAGAGTTGGTGGCGGAGAGGTATGGTGTGAAACAGCTTGATCTCGAGCTATTATATATTTGAAACGATGACTGACCCAGTCGAAACGAAGAAGAGCGGCACGGGCCGATGCGCTGGACGAAAGTGCCGCTGATCTGCCCATCCGATAAAGGAAACCGAAGTGTGTCTTTGATGCAGTCACACAGCATTCAAGACTGAGCACCAAGCGGAAAGCGGAAAGCGTTGGTGGAAAGGCACTTACGCCCGGGCCACGGTCCGATGAAGAGCCAGATCGCAGCGGCGCTGGAGAAAAGCATCAGCGCGTCATTGCGAAATTCCAGCAATTTCGGAGATCACCCTTGAACTGTGTTGTAGCCTCTGTCACTATAAAGATCGTTTGTCATTTTTGAATTCGGTTGCTTGGATGTTTGCGAACTTTCCAAACGTTCAACACAAAGTTGTTTGTGGGCAGACCCCCCGATCAGACCGCCGATCCACACTCTTCCTGCACAAACCAAGGCCAAGGTCCGAAGTGTGATTCTTGGCTGGATTGGCCTGCGTAACTGAATTCAGTCCGCAAAATGGGAGCAACATGTGGATTTCGAATGACCGCAAAGCCAGTATCCTCCGGTGCAGTCGAGCAGCTAGGGTTTGCCAGCTATTGCTTCCATCCCTCGACAGAACCCTGATCATCCTCCGATAGTCGGGGAGAACTAGCGGTATCGGTGCCATGTCGGTCGCTTCCAAGATTTGTCTGAACCTCGGCTAGCTACGAAGCGCTTCCTACGAGCCAACCAAGGAGCCAAGTGAGCATGATTCCAGCACGGATGCTTATTCTTGTGTTGCACGAAACCGTCACAGCGTGTCTGGTTCAAAATGCAATTGATTTTCTTCTGATCTTGAACACGCGAGGCAGATCGATCACGACATCATCTTGCATATCCTTTGGCGCCCACGCTGCCACACAAACTCTGCGCATTTGTCTGCCTCATTCGACCAAGCCATTCTTTGTTTGCATTTCTTTTCCTTCTTCTGCTTCGGAAGATCTTCTCTCAGGAACGTATGTGAATGCCGATCAAGTCTCCCGAAAGACTAAGACTGCGGTAGCCTGCAAAGCGAGACGAACCATTTGGCGTGACTTCTTGCCCCAATGTCACTCGGCTCATGTCGACCGAGTCGGTCATTCCTGCCACACACTTGCCTGGGAAGAGGCTTCAGGACAATGGCCATGTTGATTCTGAATTCGCAGCAGCCCACCGGCGTCAGCTGTCTGAGCAATGCGGGCGCTACGAAAACCCACACCAGTCCCACTTTCGGCGTGAAGTCAGATCGCCGATTTCACCCACAAAGAGATTGCCGGTCAAGCGGCTGGTGATCTTCAGCCAGACCCTACGAACAGATCTCGATTCGCCGGTGACACCTGCCCTACTCCTTTGGCCCAAGTTTCCTTGCTTCTGCCATCTCACTAAGGTCAGTCTTGGAGACAGAAGGAGCAATGAAGGGTAGAAATACACATTGAATAGGTCGAGAAGCACTGAATGGTATACAGATGGTGCAAGTGCAAGTGTTCGGGCAAGTGAGAGATGAGAGAGGAAAGATGCTCGAGTTGTGGAGCAGACGATGGTCTACATCTCGCCGCATTCTGTTCGAGAGAAAGAAAAGTTCCAAAGCATGTCAGCAATCAGCACCGGAGAGGATCTGCTGTCGATCGACTTACGAGTAATTCTGACTGCCATCTTGGGTCGATTGTTCGCCCCAGTAGCAACATTCTCCATCTTTCGTAATGTCAACAATCCATCCACCACCTTACCAAACACCACATGTTTCCCATCCAGGAACGGACATGGTTGCGCCGTGATAAAGAACTGGCATCCATTGGTCCCTGGTCCCGAATTGGCCATACTCAACAGTCCAGCTTGGTCGTGTTTCAAAGTGAAATTCTCGTCTTCGAAGTTGTTGCCGTAGATGGATCTTGAACCTGTTCCATCGGCGTTGATGTAGTCGCCTCCTTGGCACATAAAGTCCTTGATGATTCGATGAAAGATCGAGTTCTTGTATCCTTCGGGAACGTGATTTGGTCGAAACTCGCCAGTGCAAAGTTGACGGAAATTTTCCGATGTGCGAGGCACAATGTCCGAGAAGAGCTCAAACTTGAGTCGTCCAGCAGGAGTGTCACCGATCGAAATGTCCATAAACACGATGGGTCGACCGTTGGCGCCAGCGCCAGGAACCGCGGTGGCGGTTGGAGATGCCGTCGACATGGCCGCTGCTGTTTTGCGAGAAGCTTGCTCAACGGAAAGACAAGTGCGACTGACCAAGAAGCGCAGTATGAGCAATGAATCGACAAGAAGAATTCCTTCGAGAGTCAAAAGTGGAGTCGTCGACGGCTTCGGGAGTCGGCCTTAACGAAGGAGATCTCTTCTATCAAATTGATTGTCCCCCGATCCATCTCAGATCCAAGCATGTTTGCCTGCACTGTACCACCAAATCCCGTGCGAGACCCTTTTCTGTATACAGTATTGATTCAAAGGTCTTGAAGGCTCGGCTGAGCGAAACTCAAAGGCGGCCGCAAGCGTGGTAGGGTTGCTTCTAGATCAGAACCCTAGACCCTCTTGGTCGATTCGCTACCGTTGATGCACAGGATAGGCGAAGCGTCAGAACAGTCTCTTTGTACTATCCAAAGACGAGCCTTTGTGTGTGTGCGCGTGTGTCGTGGGCCACGTTTCGTCGTCTTGCAACGCCTTGCTGTTTCAAGGCGAAGAGAAGGAAGGACGTTTGTCCAGCAAGCAAATCGGTCTCGGACCTGATTCTGCCAAATGCCGCTTCGCACAGGAAGCTTTTTGCGCCCAACCTCGTCCTCTGCGCAAAACAGGGTCTACAAAGGGATGTCGTTAGATCAAGGATGCCTGCGAATTGCGACAACACACGACACTGCGCTATTCTTTGCCTTTGTGGCACCACAGTTCGCGCATACCAGCAAGCACACTGGCGAGACGAGCAAGGGGCATGACCGAGCAAGACAAGGTGGGTCGAGGGCAGCTGACAAGAGCCCGCACATTCATCCTTTTTTTCCTTGGCTCCTCTTTTGGAAAAGGTCTACCGACGGCAGGTCGGCGTCGATCTTGCCAAGTTGCTGGATATCATCTTCAAGATGAATTCGTCTTGGCTGCTCAACTCATTTTATGTACGGCTGTCTATATAGTTTCAACATCGAGAGGGGCCCGTGTGTGATTGAGCACTGTCCAAGACTTGATACTGAGCCTCCTTGTGCCGTCAGCACGGCTCTTGCTCATGATGGCGATCGTTCCGCATTACTGTATTCTTGTCTCTGAGGAGAGTCCGAATCGGTCTGTCTAGATCGATCTGGCAAAGTTGGACCCTTGGCCTTTCCCTGAAAAAAGGTCGAAACACTGCCTCTTGCGACCTGAGTGAATGCCAAGCTTGATCCACAGACTCGCCAACCAAGGCGATCCAAGACACGAGCATAGCCTCGCATGACGTACCGCCACCACCACCTCAAATGCGAGAAAGATGCCAGATGCCAGCGTAGTGGCAACACTGCATCTGTGGTGGGCCGTGTTAGAATGCGTGAAGCGCGTGGATCGATTCGCATTGATGGCGGCTCGATAGGGTGATTGCGTCTGCTTAGCTCCGTTTGTGCGAAACAAATTCACCTCAGTTGCGCAGAAATTGGCTCAGTCGAAAAGTTGCAAGGATGATTGGATTCGCTGCGCTGCGTCGATTTCGCTTTGGTTTGGCAAGAGACCACCGACACGCACGCATACACGCACACTGTACACCCTCGACCCTTGTCCATTTGACCCTTGATCTGGGTGGGTTGTTGCTTGGCCTTTCGATTTGACTGAGACTGAGTTGTAAAGGGAAAAAGAAAAAAGAAAAGGAAAAAAAATGTCACTCTCGACGCCCGCTGCGTGACGGCGAATCCGATTTCTCCAAGAAGCCAAGCTGACACAGAAGGTCGCGACACAGTCTCACGCCGTCGCTCTCTCTCCTGCTCTCGCTTTCTTTGGCTCTACACTTCCTCTACTGAGAAAAATGAGTGAAGCGGCAAGTGCCATTTGCTGCTCCATTTATTTTTCTTTCTCCTCCTTTGACTGGTTTGCCAGGCTGAGAGAGACGATTTGTATCCTTGAGCGCTCTCTGCCCCCGTCGGTCTCTCGTTGTGCCTGTCTGTCTGTCTGTCTGTCGAAGGCGTGTTCTGTCTGTCTGCTGCTGCTGCCGCTGCCGCTGCCTTTGCCTTTGCTGTTGCTTTCTGCGCTTTCTGCGCTCGCTCCCTTGCCCCCGCCTCCGGCCTCCTCCTCCTCCTCCTCATTGTCGGGCCCTCTCCGCCTAGCTTCGGACTTGCCGCCGCCCACCACTGATTTCTCTTTCTCTTGCTCTCCAACCATCATCACCATCATCGCCATCCATCTCGTCTGTCACTCGTAAGTCGACGAGGCAAATACTACAGCGTCGGCTCGTCATCGAAGCATCCACCATCTCCAATCGCATAGCCACCTGTCACAGCCTGCAACGCTACCGCACCCATATCTCAGCCTTGGTCTCCCCCTTCTCCTCTCGCATACACGCCTTTTCATTCTCGGATACATCGACACGGTTCCTCTTCTGTCTCGAGCTCTACTTGCATCCACCATATCGATCCCGTTTCCTCGTCTCTAGCGGCATCCATCAACTTCATCAAGGACACGGTCGCAATTCGCATTTGCTCTCAAAATCATGACGGAAAACATCACAAATACCGAGGACTCCACGTTGGAAGGTGGCAACCCTCCCAAGGAGCCGGGCGAAACACGTCCTCCTCCTCCCCCTCCGGCTTCTGCCACCTCCAAACCCAACGGCGCCACTGCCCCCGCCGCTCCAGCCGCCACAAAGCCATCTGCCCTCCTCGCCAACTGCGAACCCAAACCGCTCATGACCCCCTACTCGGATCGCATTCAGGCCGCCATCCGCGAAGGAAGCGTTCGCATCCCGACCGAAGAGCGCGAAATCCGCGCACGCGAGCTACTCGTCTTTTCCGACAGCGAGACCGAATCCAACCTTTCGCGCCCTCCATCCCCCGACCGCGATCGCTACCCCAAGCATCGTCTCAGCGGCCTTCAGAGCAAGGATCAGACTATTGTCAAGCACGGCCTCGAAGCTGAAGGTCCCGAAGGTCTCGCTGCACGTCTCGAGCTGACTCGCGAGAACAGCCCTTATGACATCCGCGCCCACCTCGCTCCTCCCAGCTTTGCACAGGCAGGTGGCCAGCTCGATGGCTCGGCTGCAAGCACCAATCCTCCCTCGCTCGTCTCTTCAAGACGTCCCTCGGCCGGAACGCCGGCTCAAGCCAATGCCAGTGCCGCCGCAACTGCCGCTCCAACTGCCGCTTCGCGCCCCTCGTCGCCTCCTCCACGCGCCATGTCGCCCAGCAAGGCTCCTGCCTCGACCAAGCTCACCAACACCACCTTTGCCTCTTCCCCGCGTCCTCAGCCTCCCGCAGAACCTCAACGCGTTCCATCGGGCAGCGGCGAGTTCAAGGAGAAGCCCAAGGAGAAAGAATCCAAGGGCATGTTCCGTCGCATGCTCTCAGGAGCAGGCGGCGGCAATTTCGACAAGGACAAAGCCAACGCCGAGGCGGCGGCTGCCTCCAACAGCCCCAGCCGCGAACGCCCATCCCCTCGCACCTCTGCGAGCCAGCAGGGCAGCGGCCACATTTCTCCCATGCGATCCCCTTCACTCAGCCGAGGCTCCACACCACCTCTGAGTCCACGTAATGAGATGGACGAAGCGGCGCTTGCATCCGGATACCAGGCGATGAACCTCACCAGCCCACCCAGCAGCCAGCCTCCCAGCCGCAACGTCTCGATCAAGCGCAAGGATGGCAAGTCGGACGCCAAGGACGCCGGTGGCAGCGAAGGAAGCCGTCTCACCGTAGCCGCGCTTCGCGACTGGGATGCCAAGGGCAAGCCCGACAAGTCGAGCAAGAAATCCGACAAGGGCAAGGACGGCGATGCAAAGTCGACCGCCAGCTCCACTCTTCGTGACATGATCATGGGCAGTGCACCCAAGCTCTCGCGACGAGGCTCCAACACCAGCCACGGCAACAAGTCGGACGGAGGCAGCAAAAAGGGTGGCAGCACCGCCGGTGGCGAGACGGCCAGTCTGCTGAAGAAGTACGGTGTCTGCGAGAAGGCGGCGATCGGCAAGGGTGCCACTGCTGTGGTGCGCCTGGCGCACAAGTGGGACCGATCGACGGAAAAGCTGTATGCGGTCAAAGAGTTTCGAAAGCGTCGCAAGAACGAGACGGAAAAGGAATACGTCAAGAAGCTCACCTCGGAGTTTTGCATCTCTTCGACGCTTCACCACATCAACATTGTCGAGACGGTGGATCTGGTGCAAGACGAGAATCGACACTGGTGCGAGGTGATGGAGTACTGCCCCGGAGGTGATTTGTATGCGGCCATCAAACGCGGCGGAATGTCGCAGGCCGAAGTCGAGTGTTCGTTCAAACAGATCCTCAACGGCATCTTTTACTTGCACTCGATGGGGGTGGCTCATCGTGATATCAAGCCGGAGAATCTTTTACTGGATGGACACGGACACATCAAGATTACCGATTTCGGTGTTTCGGATGTCTTTCGAATGTGTTGGGAGAAATCGACGCACTACTCCAAGGGACTTTGCGGATCGGAACCCTACATTGCGCCCGAGCAGTTTGAGAAGAAGGAATACGATGCCAGGCTCGTCGACGTCTGGGCTGCTGCCGTCGTCTTCTACTGCATGCAGTTCCAGGAACTTCCTTGGCGAGTGGCCAAGCTCTCGGATCCGACGTTCAAGGAGTACGTCCAGTCGTACGCTACCAGTCCGGCTCCGAGTCCTTTGTCGAATCTGAGTCCGAGGGACTGTCGACCGTTGTTGAAAAAGATGCTCTCTCCCGATCCAAAGGCAAGGTGGACGATGGACGACGTGTTGAAGGATCCGTGGTTGATTTCCGTCCCCATTTGCGAAGAGGGGAAACCGAACGATCATACCCATTCGAGCGCTCCTGGCAACTCGTCTTGAGGGGGGGAAAAGGGGCCTCTTTGCCATCGTTGGTTCCTTTAGGCTTTTTGAAAGAAAAAAGAAAGCTGATGGGTCGGTTGTTGGGTTTGCATTTTCAGTCGGGATCAGAATAAAAAAAAAAAAACACAGAAATGGCTCTTTTGCATTCAATTTCTCAGGAGAACAAGATTTTGGTGTGCCTGATGAGGAAGAGATGGCTGTTACACGACGCTACTGTGCACCGGTGCTTGTGCAAGCTGGGGATACTAGATGGTATCGGACCAAGCTTGTTCGGCGACCTGTCGACAGAGTTGCAACTTTCTGAACTGATCTTGCGGGGTGATTTCGTTTCCATGGACGGTGCTGCTGAAGCCGCACTGCGGGCTGATGGCCAACTGGCGCTTGCCTCCCTTGACCTGTTTGCTAGCCTCCTCGATTTTGGCTAGCAACATCTCTCGATTCTCGAGTTGAGCAAATTTGCTGCTGACCAAACCCAACACGACGAGTTTGTTCTCTGGGAGATACTTGAGAGCGGAAAAGTCTTTTCCCGAACGATCGTCCTCCCATTCCAAAAAGAAGGCATTGACGTTGAGTTTCTGGAACAAGACTTCGGCGATCGGATTGTATCCATCCTGACTTCCCTGCGCAAAGAACTGACTTCGGAAGTTTCCCTTACAAAGATGGATCGCCGCCACCATATCCTGCGGTTTCTCGGCCAGAGAGGCGTTGATCAAACGAGCGTAGTGGTGCGGAAGAGTGGCCAGATCCTCTCCCCTCGATTCCGCCTGAGATCGCATGGTTTGATCGGTAAGATACGCCAGATTGGTATCGTCGAGCTGGATATATCGACATCCAGCTTGGTAAAGCGCCGCAATCTCCTGTCGGTACACGGCAGCTAAATCGGAGAAGAATTGTTCCAGATCGGGATAGGCTTCGGTAGAGATGGCGGCTCTTCCGCCTCTGAAATGGCACATGGTCGGAGAAGGAATGGTGATTTTGATCCTCTTGACGGCATCCTGTGGAACGAGACTTTTGAGGTAAAGGAAGTTGTCCACCTCGATGTTGTGGGTGTGTTGCAACTTGCCCGTGACGGAAAGGGTGGGAGGAACTCGACCTTCTTTCTGTTCCAGAGTGTTTTTACTGATGGTGATTCCCGAGATGTGTTTGAGGAAATCCAGATGGAAGTACTCACGACGGAATTCGCCATCGGTGATCTCCTGTACTTTGTTCTCCAAAAGCTGTTGGACGTGCGTTGCGATTTCGCGATCTTCAATCTGTCGTAGATCCGAAGCGGAGATGTCACCCTTGGCAAACGAAGCTCTCGCCGCATGGATCGAGGCGGGTCGAAGAAACGAGCCGACGTGAGCGTGACGGAAAGGTGGGTTGGTAAACAGTGTAGTAGGCGCGGTGCCTGCGGGAAGCGAACCGACCGACGACGACATTTTTCTAGAGATACCTGTGGGAGAAAAACAAAAGTATCCGGGATGAATGGCAAGATGAAAGAAGGAAGGTTAAAGTTGGACGGGCACAGAAAAGTGCATCTTGTTCAACCGTGCCACACACGACACTCTTTTGGCTGGTTGATCTGTCCTTCTTGGTTACACAGTGACCGTGAAGATGCTGTGACTTACCGCTCTGTAGCGCTGCACAGCTGACTCAAGGTCTACGCCGTCCGTCTTTGCTTCCCTTCTTTTCAGAGTCGCCATGTGGAGAAGTCAGAAATGAAGACAAAAATCCGGAAGAAACGGCATCTCTGGATGAAATCCGCACGACAACCAAACGCTCTCAAATTTGCGGGGTCAAAATGGAACTCATCGCCGATGATCTGATTCCCATCTTTCATCGAATTACGATTGTGCAACAAAGCCAAAAAGGAAAAGATTACCGGTCCAAAACGCGCGTATGCGTGCGTATGGAGGTGTGTCCAACTGTGCAGCCAACGCGGGGTCATAATAATTTGGTTTCGGCAATCTCTATTGGCACCACTGTGACTGTGAGTTTTGCATTTGATCGCTCGACCCTCCGACCCGGTCTTGTCTGCCCCAAGGTGTATCGAGAGAAAGAGATGGACGCTGCTTGACTTTCTTTTCACTCAAAAGGACAGCCACAGAGTGGGGAAGCAGCATGGATGGCTCGTTGGTTGGGTGGGTGGAGGAGACAACGTTGGGTTCGCTTTCGGTGGAATTTTTCACCGATCCTCACAGACAATGCTGACCAAAACAGAACGAGAAGGGTGCACAGTCCATCTCTGTTCGGAAATCTCGTGACTCTCCCCGCACCCTCGTCATATATATTTCGATCCCCCATTACCTCTTCCTTCCCCCTTGGCTTCCCCTTCCTATTCCCAACAGCAAGCGCTTGGAAAACACAACAATGTCTTCGCTTGCAGCATCTACGCTGTTCGATCTGACCGACAAGATCGCGCTGGTGACCGGGGGTGGTACAGGACTCGGTCTAACCGCTGCTTTGGCTTTGGCTTCCAACGGTGCCACCGTTTACATTTCCGGTCGACGCAAGGAAAAGCTGGAGGAAGCAGTCCAGGAGTACTCTGATTCGGTTGGAAAGGGAAAGTTGATTGCGTAAGTGTATTGTTTTCTCCCTACGTCTTTGATTGATCCTGAAACTGACGATGAGGTTGTTGTGGGATGGATAGAGTTCAAGGAGATGTTTCTTCGAAAGGCGATCTTGCCAACATTGCTTCTACCATTCAATCCGAGCAGGGAAAGCTCCACATTTTGGTCAACAATGCCGGAATCGAAGGTCCCATGACCAAATTTCCTCCCGAGAACCTCTCGAACCTTTCGGCCCAAGAACTCTCCAAGTCGCACCTGGATTCCGAGAGCTTTGAACAGTGGGATCAGCTGTTTCGAATCAATACTTCCTCCATCTTCTTCTCCACTTTTACCTTCCTACCTCTCCTCTCGGCCTCTCATACTGACAGCTGGACTTCCAGCGTGATCAATATCACTTCGATCTCGGGACTCGTCAAGATCAGTCAATTCCACTATGCTTACAACGCAAGCAAAGCAGCCGCCAACCACCTTACGCAGATGTTGTCGCACGAGTTGAAATTCAAGGCGAATCTGGGCGTCAGGGTCAATGCCATCGCTCCGGGTTTGTTCAGTAGCGAAATGACAAGTGGAGGAAAGAGCAGTAAGGGTAAGACGAGTGAGGAGGATGTAAAGGGTCATGAAAATCCAGCAGGAAGAGTGGGCAGTGAGGCAGAGTATGCTCAGTTGGTCTTGTTGTTGGCTGCAAACGGGTTTATGACCGGTCAGGTGGTGGCAGTGGATGGTGGATTTGTAACGGCCGTTCCCGCCAGTCGTTGATACAGGCAGTCGAGTGAGTGCGATTCGGTCGCATCTAGAGCTTCTCCCTCGTGTACGCAAACAGTGATATCACCCTGCAAATCAAAAAAAAAAAAAAAAAAAAAAAAAAAAAAAAAAGCACCCATGCACCCATTGATTGGCCAAAAATGCAAAGTGTATTGAACAACAACCCCGATCAAACCATACCCCGCAACCTCCTCTCAATCTCGATCCTTCCCAATCGCATCCGATTCTCCAAATCCGCCAACTGCTCGTCGCCTTGCGCACGCATCTCGACCGCAGCCGCATCCGCTTTCATCTGCATCCACTCGCCCAGCGTCATGCCCCTCTGCGAATCGTTGATATCCAACACGGTCAGTTGAGGTAGGTGCGACAAAGGACTTCGACCAGTGTTGCTACTGGAGGATGACACGACCAGCCGCGATGACGATCGAGGCGCTCCTCGGATCGTTGCTTGCGAGCCTGTGTTGGGCAGGTCGGCCGAGTGAGCATCCGATTCCACTGCGAGTACTTCACTTGCAGAGTCGGTCGAGATAGCAGGTTCAGATGCGACAGAGCTCGACTTGGACGTGCTCCGAGCTGCTGAGCTCGGTGTCGTCGTCGACTTGGCGCTTGCGCTCTTGGATGAAGCGCTTGCCAATGCATCGGAAACAGACCGGGAAGACCGATGCAAAGCTGTTGGCGCCAAGTCCGCTTCCGAGCTCATCGATGGGAACGCGATCGCGTCCACCGCCAAAGTCTCTTCTACCACAACATCGGCCGACGTTGTCACCCTGGCGGATGCCTTTCTCGATTTTGCTCCAGATGATGACGCTTTGCTGGAAGGGACACTTGCCGAACTGCTCTTGGCTCCACGTCCACCTCGCCTCTTCGGTGCTTCAATTGGCTCCTCTTGAGCCTGCTCCTCGTCATGGTTCTCGTCGTTGTTGTTGTACTCGATAATGGTACGGTTGACCGGATCTTCTTCCATCGCAGCTTCGTCAAGCTCTGGATTCGGCTGAGGGTCGGGAGATGCTTGTTTCGGCGTAGTCGCCTCCTGCTCCAGCTTCTTGGACTTAGAACGACTCTTCTTTGGCTTGGCCGTTTGAGCAGCTTCCGTTGCAGCTTCGTCCATCGGATCGTCACTTGGCGCGATGGGGAAAGGAACGGGATCGGAAAGAGCCATTTCACGCTTCTCGAGATCTTCTTCGTCGGGTCTTCGAAGTTTCCGATTGAGACCTTCATCGGAAAGCAAGTTGATGGCTTTCGTCGCTCTTCTGCTCGCAGCTCGTGTGGGACGTGCCGAAGATGTCGCTTGGGAAGCGATCCCGTTGCCTAACCCGGTAGCGCTCTTCTTCTTGCCGAGTGTCTTGACTGGCACTTCGACCTGAGTCTCCGCTTCTGCCTCTTGCTCGGGCACCTGCCCACCTTGTTGCTCTGCTTCTGCGACCGCTACTTGCTCTTGCTCTTGCTTCTCTTCCTCCTCTGTCCGTGCCTTGCCTGCCAGCTTTCTGGTGGAAACGCTGCGTGTCTTGCGACCACCTCTCTTGTTTGGCACCGGTGTTTCGCTAGCATCTTGATGTGAAGTCTCATCGTTCTCTTCCGACGATGCTGCGCTGGCGGCATCTTTTGCTGCGTCGGTCGGTGCATCGATCTGGTCCACCTCCTGATCCTTTGCATTAACGGCGGTGGGCTTCTTACCCTTGGCGATCTTGGCGGATGCCTTGCGTGTTGTTGCCGCTGACACGACGCGCTTGCCGCCGCCCTTCTTGGCTTGAACAGGAGGTTCGACATCTTGCACCGCGTCGTCCTCGACGGCGACTGGCTCGACGATGTCCTCTTGACGAAGCTGGGAGTTGAAGAAAGCGCAATCGGGAACACGTCGTTGGTGTTCGTGTACAGGATCGTCCGATTTTTCCCATCCACCGAGCGCTTTATTGCAGTAGATGCACTTTGCATTGTCAGGCTCGTCCTCGGTGGGCGTGAAATAAAAGCCGGCCTCTGCAAGCTTCTTGCTGGTGGGTTTCCAGCCCTTCTTGCCATCGTAGGGCCATTGTGATCCGAACGACTCTTTTCGGGCTTGGACCATCTCTTTGCTGGTAGGGAGCAGCTCTGCTGTTGGCCATGCCCACTTGCCAGTGTCTGCATCCAGGACGGCAGCTTCCTGACTGCGAAAAATACGAGCCCATCCGTTGCCAGGAACGACCTCCTCGAGTCGTGCTAATGGATCATCGTTGGCTTGCCAATCAGCGATCTGGATGTCGGCGTAGAGAAAGTGCGCGACGGTGTCGGGAGAATCTGGTGTTGGTGAATGATAGAAGCCGTATTTGGCGAGTGTTTCCGGTGTGGGAATGTTTGATGATTTGGCGCTACGACCGGTGACGGGATGTGGCCATTGTAGCGACGATGAAGCAGCTGCTTTGGTGGACTGCCTCTTCTTTGCGGCCGATGTCGAAGCGGATGAAGAGCCGATGGCAAAGGACGCGAGACGTTGATCTGCCGAGAACATGATGCAATGTAACGTGCCCCTAGATGAGTCGCGCGATGGGGACGGCGACAAGAAGCGCAGGTATTTGCTTCGGCAGCGCGGATTGTCCTCCTGAGAATGTGTTGGTGGTCGGGAAGCTCCGAAGCTGAAGCAAAGGTCGCGAGGATGGCAACCGAATTGACAGCGTGGCCGCTGAGTTGCAGAGTTTAAGGGAGAGAGAGAGACGGACGGACGGAATCGCGTTCCAACACTGAGATCAGGTGGGCCGAGATGTGTGTTACTTTCCGGGACCGCGACGCCCTTTAGTTGATGTCAAAAAAGGTCGACGACATCCTACAGAAGCACAGGTCACAGGTATGCACGTCCGAGGCTGAGGCTAAGGCTCGAGTGATTGATAAAAGTAACACTCTTCGCGCCGACGCTCCTTCGAGTCTGCAGCGACTGCAGTCTGCTGTTGCTTCGCGATGTGCACTCTCGGACACAGGATCTGCAGCGCTGAAAAGTTTGGCAGTGTTTGTCAACTTTTTCAGAGGGGAAAAAGCGCGTCTGTTCCGCACGTGATGCTTGGAAAAAAGGGCGATTTACCGCTGTTCATGGTTGCTGCCCCTTGAAGGATTAGTTGGAAAAGCATACAGGCTTTGGATGTGACGCAAAGGGTGTGTGAGAGGCAGAGTCTGAGCCTGGGAATTGAAAGCACAGATGTTTTGGAACCCGACGCAGGATGCAGCTTCGGTCATTCTTGTGTGTCGTCTTCTGTTTGTGAATTCTGTCTGTCCGGTTTGTCTGCAATCAAGATGACGAGCAGAGAGAGAGAGAACCCTGAATCCGAACGCTTTGACCTCAAACGGGAGAAGAAGAGCCGTCCGACCTTTTTCTTTCAACAGGATTCTCGAGAGGATGCTGAATTGTGCCGCCTCTGTCACATCTTGACTTGCGACCATTCACTTGACCAGTCTCGGCCCATCCGTAGAGCTCGCCGTCGTTCGCGCGCTATCGGAGAGCGCAGCGTGTTGCTGCAAAGAGGCGTAGGAAGAGCCGCGAGCGCCAAACGGTGTGGGTCACGCCTCGGTGCTTCCGATGCATAGATATACACGCCGATCTTGCTCCTCTTCCATCTTTGGCTAAAGGATCCCTTGGCACTTGTTGCTCAGGCAGAGGCTCTGAACATGGAACTCACTCCCTCGTCGCTGCGACGCAAACAGGGCACAGTCACGTACGGCAAACGCAGTCGAACTTCGGCCAAGAGCGCTCATTCGTCCCCATCAGTCTCTCGCTCTTCATTGACCGCAGCCAATGTCGCTCCTTCCTCCGGCACATCGTCCGACGATGAACACGGACCATCCCTATCAAGCCATACACCAAGAGATTCGGTTGGCCGCTCACCGTCGTCTCGTGCCGGTCGAGCCACAAATGTCTCTCCGAGAAATCCGGCACGTCCTCCGCCGACTTCCATCAACACCGTCTCGCCACTCGTCGGTCGACCCCTCGACTCGAACTCTTTGGCCACAACACCAACTGCGAGCACCTCTACGTCTCGAGGTGCACTGACGTCGAAGTCAGCCTCAGCAGCAACACCCGGCTTGTTTTCCAAACCAGTTCCTTCCTCAGTAGGTCTCAGCTCCACCAAGTCGCTTCCTCATCGTCCAGCCAGAGCCGCGTCTCCTACCGCCAGCAAATCGCAGCACGCCTCATTGAAGAGAAGCGCCAGCACCTCGCCACGAAAGCTCGCCTCTTCTGTCTCTCCATCCAAGAGGTTTGCCCGCTCTCGCACTCCTTCACGTCCAGCCCAAGACCTCTCCAGTCTTTTTGATGCCATCGAGCCCACACCATCTCATAACCGTAATCCCTTCGCCCGCAGCGAGAGCCAGCCCAGTGTCCAACTTTACCAAGACCAAACCGATATCTCGCTTACAACAGAGCCGACCTTCGCTCCAAGCCCTATCGCATCTCCCTCTTCTCCGGCGTTCGAGTTCGATCATGCCATTGACGGACCCACTCGCGATGCATCTCTCAGTCCCTCTAAACGTCCAAGAATGGCAGACAGGATGGGTCTCCGAGCCGCTCGCCCTACCAAGTCCAAAGTGGACGAGATCGCAGAAGCCCTCACCAATTCCAGACGAGGCTCCCTCCGTAGGACAGAGACGGCGCCATCGGCATTATCAGAAACAGCTGTCACTGAACCCATTACGTCATCCGATCTAGCTTCACATCTCAAGCCCGGCGATACTCGAAGCGCACTTCCTTCGGATACCGCCTCCGCTCGATACGATGCAGGCTCTCAAGCTGACAGCCAGTCCCAAGATGGTGCCCACTCAGCCTCCGGAGCTCGACGACTTGCTGGCATCAAGCAAGCTTCCGCTGGCAATGCCAAGCGCACCTACGGACTCCAGCGCAGCTTCCTAGCAGATCAGGCCGAAGACAACCTCCTCGCCGAATCTGCACCACTCCAGTCTTCCCCCAGCATGGCCTCGCCCCGCAACATCGAAGACGAAATCGAGGCAGAGCTCAAGAACAGCAGCAATGGCAGCAGAAAAGGCTACGAAAAGTCGGCCAGCAAACCATCCACATCTGCCTCTGCCGTCTCGAGCCGCTTGCCCGAGACGGCACCGACAGCGCCGCGCGAAAGCTATGCAGAGCTGCTCAAAAAGTGGGGCGAAGGCGCAGACGATATCGAGTGGGACGAGTCACAAGACCCTACGCTCAACCTCAAGTCAATCACCTCGCTTCGCTCCCAGGGCGAGCTTCGGCGCTTCAACGATGATCTTGAATACCTCTTCTCCGGCCTCGATGCTTCCCAGGGTCTGTCTCTCCGCCGAAGCTCAGCAGTCGAGCTTGTCAATCTGCTCTGCGGTAAGCCGGACCTCAGTGGCCTTTCTCCGCCCGACCATAGCGACGACGATGCTGAGGACGATGACGACGTCGAGGATCCACTTGCGTTAGTACAGTCTGCCGAGTTTCTGCGTAAGCTGAAGGCTTCTGATCTCATCGTACGTCTCTTCGATCTCTTCAAGCAAGCCGAAGCGGGCGAAGGCGTTGACGACGTCCTGGATGCCGCCATGGCGATCTACATCGCAAAGCTGCTCAAAATACCTTCAGCCGCTGAGCCGCTCATTCGCGAGCGCCGCTCGCAGCTGTATCACATGATTTGCCATCTCTTGGTGAGGGCAGGCCGGTCCAACCGCCAAGACCGCAAGGACGGCTTTGCCCTGCTCCGATTGCACGAGCTCAAGCAGCACAAGATCGCATCCAGATCCGACCGCAAGACGCTGGCCGAGCTCAGGGACATTGCACGCATTTCAAAGCTTTTTGTCCATGCATCTAGAAGCTGGACGCTGCGGAATTTGATGCTTGCAGCCTGTTGCTCGTTGATCAGCCTTCCTCGTCGTCTTCTGAATGAGACCGCCTTCACCGACTTGTTGGTGGATGCAGATGTCCCAGACGACCACGCGAACGCGTCCATCTTTGGTGTCGTGCTCGACGCATTGATTTCGGAAGGCGTCAAGGCAAAGCATCGCCTCTCTGATTTCGCCAAAGGACTCGAGCTTGCTGCATACGCGGCTGTCGAAGTCACTCCGGATCTCGAAACTGTCGACGTTTGCGTCCGTTTTCTGGACCGAGGCATGGACGTGCTCTACCTAGAGTTGGATCAAGCCGTGCCAGCGACGAGCGAGACGCTCAAATCCTTACAGCACCTGATCAGCTTTGCTGTCCAAGCCGCATCTTTCGATACGATGGCGCCAACAGACGAAACTGGAAGCATCATCCAGCGCAGTATCACACGCCGGGCTCTACAAGTCTTGCATGGCCTTTTCAAAAGCTTGCTAGATCTCAGTCAGGTCGATGCGAATTGGAGTGAATCACTTGCTTCCTCCCAACCGCTTCAACACTCCGTCATACGAGCCTTCTCGCTCAGCTTCCGTCGCGCCTCGGAGCTTCGAAACAACACTGCCGCGCTCAGCAATGGATCCAAGCACAGCAAAGGCAAGAATGTCAGATCGAAAGCGACCGCCGATGATGATCTCCACAGCCCTCAAGTGGCACCTTTCGACGACGTCGTCCATCTATCGCTCGCACTTCTGACCAATCTTCTCATAAAGCAACTCGACAAAGCGCGCGAGACGCTGCAGTCGGTGCAGCTCGATCCGTCTTGCTGGCGGCGACGAGGGTGTGCAAACGAGTGCACCTGCGATACTGGACTACCTGCGCTCCAACTCCTTGCCCGCGTGTTTTTCGACACTCGCATGGCGGCGGCGAGCCGTGACGACAGCAATGCAGCCTACCTCTCCAACTCGATCGCCACCGCCATCGCCCAGTTTGCCGTTGGTGGTACTGATCGCTTGGAAACGTGTCGAGCTGCGCTCGATGCAGAGTTGCCCGAGTCGGAAGGCCTCGCTGTTGGTGTCATCAGGGAGGATGGATTCCAGACACTCTTGGAGGCGGTGGAGGAGTTTGCCGTGGTACATGAGGCAGCCCTTCACGCAGACCGAGCTCGGAATGCAGAAGCGAATCCAAAGGCCACAACTGGCTCAGATGAGGAGGACACCGACGACGACGACAAAGCAGCGGCCGCTGCGATCGATGAAGCGGCCCACACCAGCAACTCTGTCGCCGTCGAAGCGGGGCAACTGATCAAGGATCTGGCTGTCTCGTTGCGTCGAATGGCATGACCACGAGTCACGATGTCAATCCACTTCGACACCTGTACTTGTAGACAAATCTCACTCCATCATATACCTCTGCTCTGGCGCAATAGCCTCTTCTACTTCATCGTCGACCCGCGGACTGCTGACACCATCATTCCCGCGCACATTCGCAAGCATCTCACGTAGTGATTGCGCTCATCAAGATGTGATGGTTTTGTTTGTATGAGATTTGACCGTTGGATTTCTGAGTTGCGAGTTATCTAACGTATTGCTCTTGCTCTCCCGCGTGGACTCTCCAGATCCTCTATCAACCAACAGACCAGTGGACCTATCGATCCCACGACCCCCAAAACCAACCAAACCAGTTGACCTGCTAGTAAGTTTCTCGTTACGCTGAAAGCAAAGAGGGTATTTGCAAAGTATGGGCCTACGGTTCTCGAGATGCTGCTGCTCATTTGAGCTAGGCTGTTCAAAGTGCCCAATGCTGTGCCTGCGGTGAGATGGGAGCACTGATTGACCAAGATCATGTTGGATGCAAAAGCCATTCCTCCCATGACTCGGATGGAAGTGCTTACCAACAGACAAGTCCAGACTGCATATTCGAAGAGATGCTTACCGTCATGCGATGCTGCTCTTGCGAAGGCGTTGGCTATGGGTAGTAAGATGACCGAGACAGGAAAAGCGATCATGCTGAGCTGATATACTTTGAGCGTTCCCATCCGTTTTTGGAGGGGTGGAAAAAGGAATAGTTGGACCAAAGCACCTCCGAAACCGTTGATGGAAAGTAAAAGACCGGTGGAATCCGAGGTGAATCCTACGCCTCCAAGTCGAGCAGGTTCGTAGAGGAACAGAACCAGAACCGCATCGAGCGAGACAGCGATGAGAGCAAGGAAGCTGTATGAGATCATGACTTTTTGAATTTGCGGGATGATCAGCAGGGAGCGGATGCTGGTTGGTTCAGCTTCGGACGATGGTTGCCATGGTGGTGGAGTGCTTGTTCGTGGTGGGGTGCAAGATGGCGTGAATCCGGAGGACCAGCTTTGCACTCGTATCGAAGAAGAAGAGGCTCTTCTTGCCGTCGATTTGCGTGGCACCAGACTGTTGGATGTGATGGAACCGTATCCTTCACCTTGACCACCACCGATTTGCATCCGCTGTCTTTTCTTTTTCTCTACGATAGCCGGTAACGTTTCTTCCAACGCAAAGACGCCCAATGCAATACTGCCCAAGGTGATACAACTCGACACGGCACAAGGCAACAAGAACGGTTCTCTCTCCCACAACCCCTTGAAGCCTATCCAACCACTTGGACCGAAGACATCAGGAAACTGTTCAGCTGGCCTGCTCAGAAACCCACCCAACAAGGGCCCTATCAAACAGCCTACTGTCCACGTCAACGGAATCAAGCCAAACGCTCTCGCTCGATTCGAGTCGTCCGTCAGTTCGCCCATGACGCTCTTGACTATGGCTACGTTTCCATTGGTTGCACCTGCCATAGCCCTAGCTAGGACAGCCCAGAGAAAGCTTTGCGATAGTCCAAAGAGGAGCGACGAGAGGGCGACCCCGGTAAGGCCAGTGATGAGAACGGGTTTGCGGCCGATCCGATCGGATAAGCGTCCCCAGAAGAGAATGGTGAGTGTTTGGGAGAGCGAGAAAAGAGATTCGATGAGGCCAGAATAGAATCCTACGTGGGAAGGCGGGAGCGAGGGGATGAGATGGAGAACGAAATCGTTGACAAAGGGGAAGATGATGGTGAAGTTGATCGGTTCAGCTAGTCGCATTAGAGTGAGGACGGTGATGGCTCGCATGGGAAGAGGCGTCTCCGCAGATGGAGGAGCGGTGGGAAGGAGGGGTGAATGCTCGAGGTCGTCATCATCGTTGTCGTGGTTGGCGAGGTGATGGTGGGTGTGCGAGCCACCACTTGCTATCGCTGAAGGTGATCCTGGTGGCATGGCTGGCAAACCTGATGCTTTGATGGTGATCGTCGAATGTGACCATTGAGGAGAGCGCTGTTCTTTGATTACTGTAGCATTGTATATGCGGAAACGTAATGCCCTCCATTCATAGATTTGCCAGAAATGACAGCGATATGAGTCGACGACAATGACTCGGCCCGGTGTAGAATTCCCCCACGTCTATCCAACTGGTGGTGTTTTGACGGTGGACCGATCCAAAGCTCAGCCACTTGTTGACAAGCTTTTCGCTGCGCTACTGCGATCGAGCTCCGAGTCGGCTGATCGAAACGCAGAGAGTATATGACTCCATCAAACAGAGACGCTGAGTGGCAAGACACTTTTCTTGTGTCACTCTGTTGGAAAGAGAGTTGTGCGTCTCTGTGACTCGCATGTCGGATCAACCAGCACAAGTTGCCGCGTTTTCAGGGTCCCAACCGCAAAAGCGGCTATCCTTTTTTTTTCTCAAAATGGAGGTTTCGAAATTCTTGATCCTTTCTACTTTTCGACCGTTGAATCCACCAAAACGACATCGAACAGAAGTAGATCAGATCCGAACTAATGAATGGGTTCAACGTCCCCGAGTATACGGTCTCGCAAGACTTCGATCACATTTACATCGATGTAACAACGACGCTGTCTGATGCGACAACGAAACCAAACATTGCGGTGGAAGGACGCATCTTTGGGTTTCATTGCGACCCGTATTACTTGCCCTTGGTCCTACCGGGTCAAGTGACGAGACCGCAAGATGATGCACAAGCGCTGCAAATCCCCGAAGATACTAACGACGCTCAAAGACAACGAGTCAGAGTGACGCTTGACAAGGTGCCGCATGGTCAGCATTTCGAAGGATTGGAGGAGGTTCAACCGCAACTGTTACCGGATGATCAATTGAAGCAGGCATTAAGCGATGCTCAGCAATCAAAAGGTTTCTTCCAGTCGACAGAGGCTAGTGGATCCAGAGGTGCAAGTGCAGGCTTGTCGGCAGGGAACAATGCAGCGGTAGACGAGGCGGCTCGAGCGTTGCTGCAGCAGGCCATGCAGAGTCAGGGGTTGACCAGTGTCAATGACGATGACGGAGAAGCAGCGATGGATGTAGCAGAGCGTCCAGTGACGGTGGAAAGAGTGCATCACAACGCAAACTTTACGGGCTCGGCGAAGTTTGAGGAAGGCGAGGGGTTCGGATTTGGATGGGAGAATAATTATGGTGGAACCTTGATTCCGGCAGGGTGTTCGGATCTCCGTCGTGTGCTCGAGGTGGTTGATCCGGATAAGGTCGATCCAAAAGAGCGCGAAAGGACGGCGGTGGCGTTTGAAGAGGAGCACTGGGATGAAGGGATCTACATGGATAACTTTCTCGACGTCGATGGCGAAGTAGCTCACCTGTTGAGATATCAGCCGAACATTCCATCATCCAGCCGAGCATCCGACGAGCCTTCACCCTCAAATAACGGATGGAGCGTCGATACGGACACGATACCGTTGACAGTACAGCTCTTGTTCGCATACAGCTACGACGAGCGAACCAACGAAGGAGATCCCACCGTCGAATCCGGCTGGACAATCGCCAAACTCTCTCGATCCCTCGCAGCATCCGTACCCGTCCGACCGCCGTTGAGCAGCAGCACTCCTGTCGAGTCGATCGTATCATCGACGCTCATCGGCTGCGTTCGTCGAGCCCTGACCATACCCCTGTATCGGAACTGGGAGCTAGCAATGGCGTGTATTCAAGATACCATCCGACGACTCGAAGCTGGCAAGTCACACGTCATCGACTGTCTTTCAGCCATCGCAAAGCGTCTCGAGGAAGGAGAAGACGACATTTTGTGTCGATTGTCAGAGATCTGGGTCAAGCCGTTACTAGCACAATCGTTCCCACAGGCTGAGCTGGATGCAGCGATCCTAGCTATCAAGAGAGCGATGGAGCCAGGCAATGGCATTACAAAGGAGAGTATTGGTGGCCAAGAGTGGGACTTGGCCGTGTTGGAAGAAGCAGCAAAACAGGCATTGGAGGATGGCGAAGGTGGATTCGTCTGAGAAGAAGAAGAAGAGGTGTGCAAGCCAGCGTTCTCAGTCGATTGATCAGATATATCATAGCTCGTCGGATGTGACCTCTAGCACACTCGACGGAAGAAACAACTGTCGGTTTCATGCTGTTTTGGCGTCTATAGCCTGTGCGTTCTTGTCAGAAAAAGCTTTCTTTTGTTTCTTTTTTCTTTTTTGCTTCATCAACGCGTCGCGCGAGCCAACGAGTAACCAACAGACAAGCTTCTTTGGAAACACAGCACTTTTTTCCTGGTTTTTGTAGACCCTGAACGGCCAAAGCCAAGAGCGTGTCGTTCTGTCCAACGAGTCTCGCGTTTCGTGCAAAGCTTCTCGAGAAGGAGTGTGGGGCAGAAAGTACAACGGGCAAATCAACTTCGACTCTTTGGCTTTGCTCTGTGCCCCCCCCCCCCTCTCCCATCACATAACATCGGCATTGCTTCGTACATATCTTCTAGAATACATCTCAAAACACTTCACTGCATTCTGTTCTCTTCGCATCTCATGACAGCATAACTTCAACCACAAGACGAACCTTCCAGCATCAACTCCTTGACCATCACGCGGTCCCCACACGCTTCGGTTCAGCCCCGATAACGCCAGGAGGATGGTGGCAATACGCACAACGCCCAAGCGGAACACGCCGAGGAAGGCGGCAGCGGAAACGCCCGCTCAAGGCCGCATCACTTCCTTCTTCTCACGCCAAGCCGCCGCGGCAAGTCCGACGCAAAAGTCATCTCCTTCAGCCGCTCTCGTCGCCAAGACCGCAACGGCCGCAGCATCGTCCCCCCTGAGATCTGCGAGATCGTCGCCTGCCAAAGTATCCAAGCCTGTTGCGCCACTGATCATCTCTTCCGCCTCGGAGCTCAATTCCGATTCAGATATCGATTTAGAATCTGATAACGGTCTCTTTCGAGGCAGACATCGACGCCGCAAAGCCGCAAACGACAGCGACGATGATTTTCAGCCAGACAAAAACGCAGAGGTAGAGGACGACGACGATGACGATGACGATGACCAAGGCGAGGACCAAGACCAAGGCTCCGACAACGATGGCAACGTTGTCACCGAAGATGGCGACGGCGCCTCTTTCCAACATGTTAACCACAGCGAAGATTGTTCCGCTACTCCCCCGTCTACCAGCGTTCCCGAGACACCGGCAGACGTCGACCAAGCAAAGTCTGGCTATTTCTTCGGCTCGGACCCCTTTGTCATGGTCGGACACTCGAAAGCCCCTCTTGACCCCATCACCAATTTGCCCAAATCTAGCTCCCAGCGTTCACTCAGATCGGCTGGACCACCCGCGTATGCCCCCAAGAGGCTCTTTTCCCTCTTTGACAACAAGGCAAACCAAGGGCGTCAGGCCGTCGAGGAAAATGATGACGACGACAACGCCTTTCTTGATGACGATGACGACGATGATGCAAAGCCCCGCAAACGCGCCAATGCTGCTGGCGCAAAAGCCAGATCAGGTGTCTCAATGCCCTCCGTGTCCAGTGGCAAAGGCTGGAAGTCCAAGTTCGCACTCCAGCATCCATTCCGCAGGATGCCCTTCGTACCATCGCCCGCAGAGATCGCCGACATGCGCTCCAAGATCAAGGAAAAGGCCGACAGCAACTCGTATCCGCCCATTCACGACCTGGCCGACATCTTTGGTGACATGATCGACCGCGCCCCCGCCATTCTCGAGCTCGCAAAAACTCTCAAGGATCGTCCCCTCCGCGTAGCTACCATGTGCTCCGGTACCGAGTCGCCTCTCCTCGCCTTGGAACTCATGTGCAGAGCCATTCACGAGAAGCACGGCATTCGCATCAAGATCGAGCACGTCTTCTCTTGCGAGATCGAACCTTTCAAGCAGGCCTACATCGAGCGCAATTTTTCGCCTCCCATCTTATTCAGAGACGTCACTGAGCTCGGCGGCAAAAAGGCCCACACTGCTTATGGTGCGCTCGTTGACGTGCCTGGCGATGTCGACATCCTCATCGCTGGTACCTCGTGTGTCGACTATTCGCATCTCAACAACAGCAAAAAGGGTCTCAACGATGGCGGAGAGAGTGGACGTACCTTCCGCGGCATGCTCGAGTGGGTCATGCGTCACAAGCCCACATTGGTCATCCTCGAAAACGTCAAAAACGCTCCCTGGGTCGGTGTCGCAGAGACCATCGTCGCCGAGGCTGGCTACGACGTTGGCTTCAGCAACACGTTCGACACGAAAAACTACTACATCCCGCACACACGTCAACGCGGCTACCTCCTCGCGTGCAGGAACAACAAGAACTCTCTCCCTCAGAACTGGGAGCTCATCACCAATGCACTCATGCGTCCCGCTTCCAGCCCACTCGACGCCTTCCTCTTGCCTACTGATGACCCTCGTATCCAGCGTGTTCGTCGTCAATTCGCCCACGGTGAAGGTCTCAGCAAGGGCAGGTCCACCATCGATTGGAGCAAGTGTCAGAGTCGCCACGAGCGAGCCAGAGACGAAGAGGAGCTTGGAAAGACCCGTCCACTCACCGCTTGGGAGGAAGGAGGAACGTGCAAGATGTCGCACGATGGATGGAACGAATGGGCAATCCGACAACCGGAGCGTGTCACCGATTTGCTCGACATCACCACGCTTCGCTTTGCGGCTCTCGGCCAGGATCCGATCTACAAGTCAAAGATTTGGGAGTTGTCTCAGAATGTTGATCGAAACGTTGCTGCCTCCAGACCAGGAATCGCTCCCTGTCTCACCCCCTCGGGCATTCCCTTCCTCACCTCTCGTGGTGGTCCATTGATTGGACTCGAAGCGCTCTCGCTTCAAGGTCTGCCGCTCGACGAACTGCTCCTAACCAGAGAGACGGATGATCAGCTGCAAGATCTGGCGGGTAATGCCATGAGTTCGACGGTCGTTGGTGCTTGCGTACTAGCGGCCTTGCTGGTCGGAATGGACGATTTGCGCGAGGATGGCGTCAAGAGGAAATCGGCAAACACGTCGAGCGGACAAGACAAAACGGAAGAGCAAAAGGCCGTCAGCGAGGTCGTGGAGAAGGTGGTGGATCAAGACAAGAGTAGCATCGCTCACGACGATCTTCTAGCTTCGCAGCCTTTGGATCTCACTTCTAGCCAAACCGTCTCGATGCCGGAGCTGCTCACCGCAGCAGTCAACAGCGCTCAGCTGTGTAGCTGCGAAGGCCGCAGTCGTGTCGTCGAGGTCCCCGTCCATCGATGCGAAAAGTGCGATCATACAGCTTGCGAGACGTGTAAAGGACGCCCCGTTCACAAGTTTGTCCCCGACGTCCTAGTCAGATCCTCGCCAGACGACTTTGCGCCGTTGCTCAAAGCTGCCCTTCCGATGCGCCTCGAGACGAAAGGCCTGACCTTCGAGGTGGTCTCATCGCTCATGAAGAATCTTCCCTTCCAAAACGATTCTCTGGCTAGGCGTTGGAGTCAGCGTGTCGTCGAGGTGCTCGAGTCTGCCGAGTTCCGTTTCCAGACGTTGCTGCGTCAGAGAATCTGGCAGGCACAGTTCGCTGCGCCAGGTGCCAGGCTCGATCTGCTTCTCGATCCCGTCGAGCCGCATTGGCGCATCCTCGTCGATCCCGCTGTCGATGAACCTGTCGGCAGTCCTCTCCGTAAGCTGCTGATCCAGCCGGTCGCGCGTATGCCTCTGGATTCCAAAGCCGAGAACGTCGATCTGCTGCACGGTCAGTGGCAGCTGTGTCTCCCCACCACCAAGGTCACCACCGTCTCGGTTCGCAGCAAGGGTCCGCAGGTTCAAACGTGGCAGAGCGCCATGGGTCTCGGGGGAAAGTCGGCGGATAAGCTTCGCTACTCCGAGATGCATGTCAAGGTACCCGAAGATGCACGCGATTTGCTCGACGCCGACATCAACGGCGCTTACGACCTTCTCGAGCAATGTGGTACAGCCTGCGGTGCTCTTCACGTTCACCGCGGCGATCGAGACTCTGCAAACCATCGTCGCCTCTTCCTCTTCATCGACACGGATCGTTTCAAGGATCAGTCCGCCGACCGCTTTGTTTTTTCCACCGATACTTCGCGCTGGCCGTACCCGCTCGAGCGTGTCTCGGTAGCACAACTCGAGCCTGGCTGGCGACCGGCGTTGGCTCGACCCGGTGAAGAGGAGGTCGAGGAAAAGGTCAAAATGACCATCTCGGGTGCCTGGCGCAACATCGAGTCCTTCAGCGTTCGTGCTGGTCAAGGTGTAGACGGCAAGATGGCCATCCCGAAGCAGACCTACGATCTTGATTTGCGACGACAAGACTGCACATCTTCCGTCGCTGTGCTGACGTGCGAAGCGCCTGTTCTGGGCAGAGGGATGGATCGCATCTGGCCCGCCGATGGTGTGTGGGGTCAAGTCGATCTGCTGCACAAGACAAACACCACTTTCAGTCATTTGGCATGGCTGGTCGAGAGACTCCCCGATATCACCGCTCTCGACGACTGGATGTCGGCCAAGCACGATCCTTTCGACTGCGCTACTGCCACCTGTGCACGATGTGCACCCTCTGAGCCCGATATCCAGTGGCTTGCAATTCCAGGCAAGCCCGTCATTCCTGTCGAGAACACGATGCAGGCCGGGCCGTACGAGCAGGCGCTCAAGAACCGACCTTCTCCCTTTGTCGTCCAGCTTCGTTTGAAGGACGATGTCGCGCAGGTTCGCTTCGGCCTCAACGCTGCTACTCTGATGCACCGTGCTGTATCTCGACTGCCGCCGTCTAAGAATGCGGGTGCGGTCGAGCTCTCGTGGCGTCTCACCAAACTCGATCGCTCCATCGATATGTTCAAGCTGCCCCGCTACTCGCTTCGTAGCAATCGACAGGATGCAGAGGCACCGACTCCGGATCTGTTCGCTTTGCAACTCCGTCGGGAGCAGAAGCGATCGCTCACGTGGATGCTCGAGCAAGAGCAGGCCAACGTGCAGTCTTTCCACGAAGAGGAGATCTCCGAAGGATTGCTGGATCCTTTGGGATGGCGTGCCGAGGGTCGAGCTGTGCGTCCCGTTACCGTCCGTGGCGGTGTGCTTGCCGATGCGGTCGGTTACGGCAAGACGTGTATCTCGCTCGCTTTGATCGCTTCGTCGCCTCATCGTCACGAGCTGCCGGCACTCCCTGCTGGTGAAGAGGGCAACTACATTCCCACACGCGCAACGCTCATCATTGTCCCCGGCCATCTCTGCAAGCAGTGGGAGAAAGAGGTGCGCAAATTCTGCGGCAAGATGCTCACCGTTCGCGTCATTACCTCCAAGGCCGAGCTCAACAAGCTCACGGTGCGCACCGTGCTCAACAGCGACATCTTGATCATGTCGGTGACGGTGTACAAGTCGGATGCGTATTGGGAGACGTTGGCTTCCATCGCTGCTTCGAACCCGTTGCCGAACCGCGCCGGTCGATTCTTCAATGCCGCGTTGAAAAAGTCGCTCGAAGCGCTCAAGAACCGTGTTCGCGAATTGACGGGTGCCGAAGAGGACGGGAAGATCAGCGGCGGTGTCAAGCAGCTGCAGCGTTCGATTCGAGACAAGGTTGATTTCGATGATTCGCATCTCACCACGCACAAGGCAAGGAGCCGGTTGAAGGGCAAAGCGTACATGGACGCCAATGCCGCCGACGGCAAAGCCGACGACGACGAGTCAGACGACGAGTCAGACGACGATGCGGATCTCAAAGCAGCAGCCAAGCAAGGTGTCAAGAGCAAGAGCTTGCCGAAAGAGCTGCAGTCTACCAATAAGAAGGATCCCGACCCGTGGGGACTTTCTTCGTCGCTCGTTCAGCGCGACTGGCACAACATGACTTGTCCACCGCTCGAAATGTTCATGTGGAACCGCGTCATTGTCGACGAATTCCACTACATTGGCGAGACCATGGATCGCACCCTTGCCGGCGTCACTAGTCTGCAAGCCCGTTCGAAATGGATTCTCTCCGGAACTCCTCCCACCGCCGATTTCGCCGACGTCAAGAGCATCGCTGTTTTTCTCAACGTCCACCTCGGCGTGGATCATGATGCCGATACTACCAAGGATTCTGTCCGCAAGGCGAGGGAGAAGATGCGAACCGCAGCGGAAAAGTTCAACAATTTCCGCGAGATGCATTCTCCTGCCTGGCACCACCGCCGTCAAGAAGTGGCGCAGCGGTTCTTGGATCGATTCGTTCGAAGCAACGAACCCGAGATCGGTGAATTGCCGAGTCAGCAGCTGATCAAGCCGATCCGTTTGCCCGCTGCCGAATCGGCTTTGTATCTCGAGTTGGCACATGCCATCGAGAATCTGGATCTGCGTCATCAGCGAAAAGTGTTCAAGGCACGTCCCAAAGCCAAGCAAGCCAAGATCACCGCGGCGAAGACCAAGGCGGGTGAAAACTTTATCGATGATGACGATCTCGATTCAGACGATTCGGACAAGGGCCAGAAGAAGAAGACCAAGAAGGCGGCCAAGGAGGTCAAGCGCAAGCAAGGCGATCCTCAGCTCGAGATGAGTCATCGAGACCAACGACTGATCGATACGCTTGGCAGTTCGGCTTCACCCGAGGAAGCTCTGCTGAAACGTGCTTCGGTCTACGACGATTTCGCCGGCGTCGATCTGGATGCTCTGCAAGGAGTCAACAATGCCATCAAGGCTTGCGAGTACATTGTTCGCGAACGACGCAAGCAGCTGGCCGACTGTCGAGAACAGTTGGAAAGGGAATTGCCCCTGGCGTTGGAACAGCATTTGTTGGTCCTGCATCATTTTGGCTATCGGGACGAAAATCGACAGGCCTTTGCGGATTACGTTCGAAACGCGCATAACGCCGCATGGGGTGACCGAGAATCGAAGGAGATGGTCCGGGAGATTCTGGATGCAACCAACTGCACTATGACCAGCGTCACGAGGTCGGCGGCGAAAACATACTTTTCGCCACCGGGAAAACTGCAAGCTGTGTTGAAGAGGAGGGCGAAGGAACGAGCTGCTTCGGAGAAAGGTGGAGGAGGAGGGGATGAGGAGGGCAAGAAAGCCAAGGTGGATCCAAAAGCGGCTGCTTGGGCGGAAGAATATCATTTGCGAGCCATGGTTCATCAGTTGACGCGATTGAGGAACGAGTTGGTCGGTCGAGTCAACGCCTTACGTTTCTTCACCATGATCCGCGATTGTCAACGGGCGCACTTGGAAGCGGTGCAGCTGAAAGTGGCCTGTCCAGGCGGCATCAAGTGCAAGCACAACGGCGCCACGTTGCCTCTAAGCGAAGTCAGTATCAGCTCGACCTGTGGACATACCGGATGTCGAGACTGTATCCTGCGAGAAGCCTACATCGGCAAATGTCCTACGGCGGACTGTGCTGCGTTGGCGAAACCGACTTCGATCGTGCAGGCTTCTTCGTTGGGAGCCGAGGATGACGGCAAAGCGACGCGATACGGAACCAAGCTCGCTTTGCTCTGTGCATTGCTTCACCGTCTCCCCTCGACCGAGCGGGCATTGGTGTTCTGCCAATTTGAGACTCTGACAGCGACGGTAGCAGAAGCGCTTTCCGCCTATGGGATCTCCTATGTTCAACTCACCGGAACCGCCAAACGACGATCGGACCTGTTGGAGGCGTACCAAGAAGAATCGGGCGCTCGAGTCCTACTGTTGAACGTCGAAGACGAATCTGCCGCCGGCTCCAATCTGACTGTCGCCAACCATGTGATTTTCGTCGGACCGCTGCTGAAGCAGGAACAACAACAATACGATGCTACCATGACGCAAGCCATCGGTCGATGCGTACGATACGGACAGTTGAAAAAAGTGCACGTCTGGAGGTTGATCAGTATGGAGACGATCGATCAGGAAGTCTTGGAGAAGAGAGAGAGGTTGAAGTTGCTCGGCAGAGACAGTGTCGAGGTCGCATCGGGCAGTGGTGGCAAGGATGGAGACAAGATGGTCGAGGCAGTCAATGGCGAGATGATCAAGAGCTGTTTGCTGGTAGAAGACTTGGACGGTGAATTTGCAAAGGCCCTGGGTGGGCAATTGGTGTTGCAGGATGTAGCTGTGTCCAAAGCAATAAAACGAAAGCGTGGCGATGAGATGGAGGAGGGGAAGGAAAAGACAAAGAGGCAGCCAAAGAAGCGCAGACAGGCCGAGAGCGACGAAGACGATCAAGACGATGATGACGACATGGAGATCTTGGAATACGCAAGCAGCCCGGCGAAGCGTCCTCGTGGTGGCAAGGCGAAGACAATCCTCATTTCAGATGACGACGAGGAAGAAAGCGATTGATGGTCATCCTGGCTCGTAGTACTGTAGATCTGCATTTCTCTGGTTCAAAACTTTACACAAGCTTTTCTTGTTTCATCCTTGCATTCGATTCCCATGTTTCAAGCAAAGCAAAGCTGTGTCCATCGAGCACCTCGTGAGTCAGACATTGCAAACCGCACAGACGCGATCGCGTCTCAATCCTCACGATTCATTCTGGCCTTTCTAAGAATCGAACGTCAAGTTGTACAATCGGTCAACAAAAAAAAAGAGAATGTAAGCTATAAAGAGCGTGGTGTAGGTCGCAAGAGCATGATTCTACAAGGTCCTCCCTGATTCGAGCATTCGCAACGAGTCACTGCGACCATCTTGTCACTTTGTACATTGCAAGGTCTTGACTCTGATCTCGTACGCCGACTTCAATGTCCTCCGTCGAGTGCTGATGATCGGTGGAAAAGTCAGGAGAATCCGAAGTAGTACCACACTTTGCTGCGCTTGCCAACGAACTGCAGGACTCCTTATTCGTCAGTACCGAGACCTTCAATGCATTGTTTGGCAATTCCTTGCTTGTCGGGCTCGTACACAACGACGGAGAATGGGGTACGATCTCGTGTTCTTCGGCTTGATCCTGATGATGCTCGACGTGAATATCGATGGCCACTTGTGTTCGTAGCATGTTGAATCCGATGACAGCACGGAAGAGAGGGTCCAGCGTGGCGACCCCACAGAATATCGTCACAAAGGTACAACTTCCGATCGTGATGAGCGAAGCCTGGACAATAGCGGCTTCAATGGTCGGAACAAGATCCCCTTGTGCAACGCCACGTGAGTACGAGAAGCCGATGATGAACATGGGGATGAATCCAAAGAGCGGCACGAAAAGTACAAGAATGGCAGAATATAGGACCGCGAGGATGACCATCTTCCAGCTAGCAAAGTTGAGATGCGAGTTGCTACTCCTCGAGCTGGGCTTCCCCTTTGTGAAAATGAACCAAAGCTTGCGCAGGAAGCTGCTGCAGTTTGCAGGCAAGGGCTGAGGATAGCGAGAAGCAGTATGATCGACGAGATTTATGACGTTTGGAATGCCGTAAGTGACGCAAGGAAGAAAGATGAACATGGCTGCAGCTGCAAAAACGGCCAAGTTGATGCATACGTAGCGATGGGCTTGCATGAAGTTTGCGGCTACGTTTCGGGCCAGCCAAACAAGTTCGTCGGCTGCGAGCAGATCGCCGTTGGCAAGAGTGGCCGGATGTCCAGCAGCATGCTTTCTCATGTATCCGAGCAGATCAAGAGGAAGGTTTGCATGAGCAAAGGCTTTGGCACGGAAGTATGCGCGGCCCGACAAGATGACGAGAGCGACAGTACTGCAGGTGAAAAGAAGACAAGGAAGCACAAGCAGCGTGTTGACCACGGCGGCACTCTTGCTGATCGGAAGGTAGAACCACTTTTGGCGGGACGTCAGCATGTGAGGGTTGGTGACCGACAGGGGAGACCGAGGACTGCAGCCGATGGTGAAGCCATGGATGCTGGCATAGGCACCGATGACCAGGGGCAGCCAGGGTAAAGGGATGACCCACCACCACTCGAAAGATGGTATATTTGAAAAGGAGAATGAGGCGATGGTCAAGGCGGTCGCATCCCAAGCAGCCATGTAGACGCTGACGCCGAGGACGAGAACAAAGACGGCGTTGGAGACGCAAAAGGTGCCATTCTGAGAGGTGCGCTTGGTGAAGACCCAAAAATGACCCATGGCGCGCTTTTTGTAAAGCATGACGGCGCACATGAGGAAAGTGGCGGTGATCTCGAATCCGCTGACGAGCAGCCAGACGCGGGAAGAGTGAGGTAAAGGCTGAAATAGCGCATGAGCGAGGGCATTGGCGAGCTGCAATTGCGTCTGACCCCGGTGAATAAAGACCATGCTGTTTGGCTCCACCTGGTGAAGAAGCGATGGAGAGCGTACAGGAACATCCAAGTCAGGTATGCCGCTCGTCGCCATGATGCTGGAATTGATGCAGTGATGCAGGGAGAATAGCGGGCGGAGATAGAGGCGAAAGAGTTGTGTACGTACCAGCCAGTATCTTTCGATTCGTGTGACAAGCGAATAGCCTGGCTATATATACGACTATGACTCTACTGCTCGATGCTCATGACTGAGCAAGTCGGCACTGCGATCGCCTCTCCACAGCGGTGAGAAACCATAATTTTGGATTCTTGAAAAGAGATCGGACTCAAGCTGAGCGTGAGCTTCCTGGCTCAAGAAGCGATGATGAGCAGGTCAAAGCATGCAATGTGCAGTTCGGAACGCGCTCAAAGGATACTAATGAGCGCCCCAAGCGCGGTCTATCACGCACAGTGCCTTAGCCGAGATCAACGCAAGGTGTTTCACAAGAAGAGGGGGGGACGAGCTCATGCGGATCAGCAAGAGGAGAATAGCAAGCGACTCAGGAGGAGAAGCCTGGCGACAAATGCAGGAAGATGTACCTGTCCGCATTTGCACAAGCTAGTGATGGGGTCAAGGCAACCTATCTATCCGTTGTTGATGTGTGAGGCCCGAGCTTTTGATTCGGGTGCTTATTCATGGCGACACTAACCGACATCAGCAGCGGAGGTCCCTTCCCTGCGCTGTAGCTCATTGTGTGATTCGGCTTAGCCAACGACGACCCGCAAGATCATTTTTGGTCTGCGATTGAGCTCGCTTGAGCGTGACACATTTCGATCCTTGCCTTGTCGCGACCTGATCATCAACTCATGCTTCGCCATTGTTTAGCCGCTTGCGTTCAAAATTGGTTGCAACAATGTGCTACTTTCCGATGTAACACTGTGGTGAGAGATCACTTCTCGCGTGACGCGTAAATGAAACCAAAACCCACACATCGATCTGAGACGCGCTTTTGACGGCTGTTGCGCAACTGTCTCCACACACCCACACCTCGCACAAAAGCAGATTGGCAGTCTGAGATCAGGAAGAATCAACTTACTCGAACAAGAAAAAAGTGACGTCTGACAAGTTCAACTCTGAAAGAGAGAAAGAGAAATTACACAAGCAAATGGCCAAGAAGCCAGAGACTCTTACGAACAGTGCGCTTTCATCTGTCAGATTCAACCATGACTTAGCCTTTGGTGTCACATCATCCACCGACCTGACCAACCGACCGACCGACCGATAGGATCCACAATTTCATTTTCGACATCCTTCTTCTCATTCCGCATCCGACACCACCCATTCAGCCTCCTCTGGCGCTTCTGGCGCACAGCTCAATTCATCCTCCTTCAACAAGGCTTCGAACATTCATCATCCGCTCATCTAAAGCGCTCTCCGTTCTTTCCCTAGCGCCGCCGGCTCGTCGGAGACAAAGCTTTCATCATGGTCGCACAGGCCAAGCAGGAGGCCAACGGTCATTCAACTGGCAAAAGCAAAGACAAGCACCATGATGAGGACGACGACGACTCGCACGACGAAGAGCTCCTCCGCGCAGCTGCTCAGGCTGATAACCAAGACCACGATTCCTCCAACTCCGCATCCACCGCTGCCACCAGCACTCAGTCAGACTCGTCACCCATGGCTCGCTCGAACAGCAAGAACAAAGCTGCTCAGGATGTTGATCCCAACGTGCATGAAGAACGATTCAACAAGCTCAAGTTCCTTCTTCAACGTTCTGGCGTCTACTCTCGTATCATGGGCGAAAAGATGGAAAAGGAACGCAAGGCTCGTGCAGAGGCCGCTGCAAAGCAAGAAGCTCGTCGTGAGGCTGCTGCTGCAAAGACCGACGCTCCCTCCTCTGATCCACAACCCTCTGCTCCCGCGCGCAAGACTCGCTCGGCTGCTAACACCTCCGACGAAAAACCCTCTGCCTCCACTGCTTCCGAACGTGAACCGCGCCGTCGAGATACCCGCAAACGCAAGAACGACGACTCTTACAACGTCTCCAACTACATTGACGAGGATGACCTCGAGCAAGCCAAGCAGCAGGCAGAGCAGGCCAACAAGAAAGCAAAGAGCGAAGCAGCCGACTCTTCAGAAACAAAACAGCACGCTACTTCCGCCGCCAACGAAAGCGGTCGTCGAAACCAGCCCAAGCTCGTCACTGGGGCGAAGATGCGCGAATACCAGCTCGATGGTCTCGAATGGCTCATCAGTCTTTACGAGAACGGCCTCAATGGAATCCTCGCCGACGAGATGGGTCTCGGAAAAACGCTACAGACCATCTCATTCCTCGCGCATCTCCGCGAGAAGGGCGTTTGGGGTCCTTTCCTCATCGTCGCTCCCCTCTCCACTATCAACAACTGGGTTTTGGAGTTCGAACGCTTTACCCCCGACATCCCCGCCATCATGTATCACGGCGACCCCGACGTCCGTCGCGACCTTCGAGACCGTCATCTCCGTATGCCTCGCGACAAGGAGAAGCAGAAGGACTTTCCTATCGTCGTAACCAGCTATGAACTCATCATCCGGGATCGCAAGTGGCTCGCCAACTATCCCTGGAAATTCATCGTCGTAGACGAGGGTCATCGCCTCAAAAACCTCAATTGTCGCCTCATTCGCGAGCTCAAGACCTACCGCAGCGCGAATCGACTCATCCTCTCTGGCACTCCCCTCCACAACAACCTCGCCGAGCTCTGGTCGCTGCTCAATTTCATCTTGCCCGATATCTTTGACGATCTGGCCACCTTCGAGACTTGGTTCGACTTCTCCGACATTCACGACGAGCAGGGTCAATCCCGCATCCTTTCCAAGGAGAACAGCTCCCAAGTCATCACCCAGCTCCACGAAATCCTCAAGCCTTTCTTGCTTCGCCGCCTCAAGAATGATGTCGAGACCGACTTGCCTCCCAAGAAGGAATACCTGCTCTACGCTCCCTTGACCGAACTCCAAAAAGAACTCTACAACTCGGTCGTCAACGGCGAGATTCGCAGATGGTTGCTCGAGCGCAAGACCAACTTGCCCTGGGCCGAAATCCAAGAAATTTTGGATGATCCAGATGGCATCAACACGGCCTCCTCGTCTGTTCCCACCACTCGCGTTCCTTCAGCAGACCACAGTCGCAACCAGTCCCCTCATCCCTGGGCAGTCGCAAACAAGCGCAAAGATGTTCACGCTAGACTCAATGTCGGCGAGGCCGAGGACCACGAGTCCGCTCCATCCAAGCGCGGTCGCGGTCGTCCTCGCAAGAGCGAGCCCATCAAGTCGTCGCGATCCTCCTCGGCCGATTTCCACATCATCGAGGATGACCAGACTGCATCTGGCACGTCCACGCCACGTCGGCAGACCAACAGACGAGCCAAGCGAGGCGTCAACTACCAGGTCGACGAAATGGGCGACAATCAGTACTTTGACAAACTCGAAAAGGACCTCAATGCTGGTCCCAAGCAGCTCTCGGCCGCTCAGGCAGAACGTCAGGGCAAGCTCTACTCGATTCGCGAAGCGCAAAAGCAAGTCAAGAACATGCATCTCGAAAACATTGTAATGCAGGCTCGAAAGATCTGCAACCACCCTTTCCTCTTTGATTGGCCCCGCGACCAGGATTCGGGTCAATTCGTAGTCAACAAGGATCTCATCAATGCCTCTGGTAAAATGCTCATGCTCAATCGACTGCTCGACGAACTCTTCCATCGGGGTCACAAGGTCCTCATCTTTAGTCAGTTTACCACCATGCTCGACATCATCGAGGACTGGGCCACCGAATTCAAAGGTCTCCGCACTTGTCGTATCGATGGCACCACGCCCCAAGACGAGCGACGAGCGCAGATGAAGTCATTCAACGAAGACAAAGGAAAGGACGCTTGCAACCTGTTCCTGCTCAGTACGCGCGCTGGTGGTTTGGGAATCAACCTCGTCGCTGCCGACACTGTCATCTTCTACGATTCCGACTGGAATCCACAGATGGATCTTCAAGCGCAAGATCGTGTGCATAGAATCGGTCAAACCCGACCCTGTCTCATTTTCCGACTCGTCTCTGCCAGCACGGTGGAAGAGCGCATTCTCAAACGAGCGGGCAACAAGCGTAAGCTGGAAGCCCTCGTAATCCAGCAAGGCAAGTTCAAGCTTCCTGCAGGGTACCAATCTTCGCTCTCGGGAGGCAAAAAGAAGAAGGAGGATGAGTTGCGCGACATTGCGAGCGACTTGCTGGCTTTGGAGTCCGAGCAAGTCAAATTGGTCAAGGACGAGAATGATCAGATCATTACCGATCACGAGTTGGATCTTTTGTTGGACCGTTCGCCTGCTGCGTACGAGAGGAAGATGGGTTGGGTCTCCAACAATCATGGTGACGATCCAAAGAAGCCAGGCAGAAAGACCAACAAGGGCAGAAGCGCTTTCGAGGTGACAGAGACGAAGACGGACGAGGCAAACGAGGAGATCGCCAAGTTGCTGGCGGGTAATTGAGCAAAGAAGGGCCTTTGATCATCTGCTTCATCTTTGTTTTTCGCTGTAACGTTACTTGAATCGCATCATCGCGTGTCGTTGACAATCAAACGTCTTTTTGATCTTTCAGCAGCGTCTTTCCACCGTTTGTCTGCTTTGGGGGTCGCACGATGGTCCAGAGCAAAGTTACCTTGACAGGTGCCGGTGCATCTTTGCATCTCAGAACACGGACACAATTTCACCACCAGGCCGACATTCTCACGTTTCTTCTTCAGGACGTGTCAAGGATGGGCGACACAAACAACATTTTCAAAGCCATTGTGAAGAATGTATTCCTTCCTTGCCAAAGCACCTACCCGTATCATCCTTGTTCATAAAAAAGGAATCTTTCTAGACCGAAGCTTTGGACTGCATCTCCTCCTCGACCACCATCTGAGCGATCTTTTCAGCCGCCCATTCGAAGTCCGCTTCCTCTGACCAGACTTGAGCGCTGAGACGGATCCATATTTGATCAGCGTGGACGTAAAACATGACAAACGTATCATGTTCGTTTGTCAAACGAGTCTGAAGTTTGTATGCCAGTTTTGCCAATCGAACCTTTGCATCGTCGTCCTCGTCGTTGGCCGGTGGGGTGATGGGAACGGAAACGTTGACCATGCAAGCGGTCAATTTGGTTTCTTCTGTAGGATCTTCGACTTCCATGACAACCGAACCTTTGCCAAGACGTTTGGAAACGATATGGCCTGCCTTGCGTGCAAGGTCGGTGTTGTGTTGTATGATCGCCTTTTCGCCACCCATCCAATTCCTGAATTCGATGGCAGCAGGAATGCTCAGGTAATTAGACAGGTCGATGGTTCCGGTCCATTCCCAAGTGGCGACGTAATTGCTTGGTGCATCTGTCGGGATCAACGCAGGACCTTTGGCTTGGGGCAAGTTGGGCGAAAGGTACGAGTGAGATGTCGGGATAGCTTGAGCCAAGTGCTGATTGCGTTTTGGTGTGTAGAGGAAAGCGACGCCGCGATGAGCAGAGAGCCACTTGTGACAGTTTGAAATGAAGAAATCCGGATCGACTTTTCGCAAGTTCAAAGGGATCTGACCTACGGCATGAGCTCCGTCGATCAACGACAGGATACCGTGTTCACGAAAGACTGACACGATTCGTTCCCAGGGCACAATGACCCCGGGTACCGAGGAGATGGCGTCGACAATACCGATTCGGATCTTGATACCTTTTGCTTCGGCTTCAGAGATAGCTTGCATTGTAGAGGCAACGACTTGATCGTGCGTGAGAGGGTATGTCAGCGGAACTTTCACCAGCTGCAACTCGTAGTAAGGGTTCGAATCGACAATGTACTGGGCGGTCTTCCCGCATGCGCCGTAAACCGTATCGTAGACCAAGATTCCTTCTCCCTTCTGCCAGGTCCCATTCAGCCCACGAAGAGCAGCATTGACTCCAGAAGTAGCATTATTGACAAACACCAAGTCGTCCACGTCGCAACCAACAATCTCGGCTACTTCTTTGCGCGCCTGGTTGAGCAGAGGCTGATACTGGACACGCAAAAAGGTATCGGGCCGTCGTTCAGCTTCTTCCAGAAATTCCTTGTAGACGTCTAGTACGTAGTTGGGGCAAGCGCCAAAGGATCCATTGTTGAGCGGAACGTAGGATGGGTCGAATCCGTAATACGATTTCAAGGCGTGACCAAAGCCAGGGAACGGTTTGGAAAGAAGCGCCTCACGTTGCGCAGCAATGCGCATCTCGAGTGGTTGTCGAGAAATCATCGATGCAGCAACAGACGGAGCAGGTTATCTTTGACGAGATGGAGAGTCAACGAGCAAGAGAGGGAGAGTTCTGGCCCTATTTAATCACATCGCGGCCGGAGCAGGCGTAGCGGTCGATCCGAGTCATGTCGAAATCTTATTTTTACAGGGCTTGTCTGCTGGACCCTGTCAGTCACGTAGTCTGCCGGTCGAGTGTGTGTTGGTCTTTTGGAGAGATAAGTAGAGTCGCTTCTTCCGATCAGACTTGCTTTCTCTCGGCTTTGCCGGTTTGCAGTGCAACTCGTCTCCACTACTGGCGTGTGCACTAACGCGCCCACGTCGATCAACACTCGCTTTCGGCAATCATTTTATCGGAGTCACACATCCACTCTGTCACGCAGCTGGCTTCTCGAACCACAACGACAACTGCAAAGCAGAAACCACCGCAAGCCGATAACGCATTGCGGTTCATCTCGAATATTCTCGAGCTTCCCTCCGAGTCACAGAGAAGGCGCAGTCTGAGTGTGAATAACGATCACATTGAAGGAGCCAGAATGTGGGTCGTACCTTCGACATTTGCATGCCACCATGGCTTGTATCGGTAAGATTGCGCGAATGACTCGTCATATCGACTGCACATTGCCATCACGTCAGAACTTGAGTGGCGACAGGCCCATCAGGCCTTAGTTGTAACAACGTCTTCCGGGTGCTCGCTCTTCCACCATTCTACACTCCTTCGGATCCCCTCTTCGACGCTGACGATTGGCGAGTAGCCGAGCGCTCTACGCGCCTTTTCAATGTTGTAGTATCGCGAACTTGCCGAGTAAGTCACCTTGTATTTGGTGAATTGCACCTCTCTGCCGGTCAGCCACGAAAAGGTTTCCGCCCAGCCTGCCAAGCTGAGACCCGTCTCCTTGGAAAGCTTCCACACTTTCGATTCGGGCATGACGTGGCCCATCCCTGCCCACAAGGCGCGTGGAAAGTCCCAGAACGGAACAGGCTGGCCATTGGTGATGAAGAACGCTTCTCCGGCAACAGGGACAACCTCCTCTACCAGCGGAAACTGATCGCCAAGTGGATTTCCTGGGCTGACGATTTCCGGATTCATCATGTGGAAGAATTGATCATACTTGTTACGGATCACGGGTCGCACGTTGAGCTCGTGCTTCAGCGTCTCTGGGCTCAAAGTGGTCGGCAATTTGCGCGCATAGTCGGTGGATCCCGTAGGAGTATCGTCCCTCGCCTCGCTGGTGGGCACTGCGCGTTGGGATTCGAGCTGGTCGTCGGCCAGCACCTTGGATGAGATCATGACATCGCCAAGCTTGTCAGCAGAGTAGCCGGGAGCGTCGAGCTTGTCAGCGGCAAGCAAGTGCGCGTGGACGACATTGTCGACATAAGTCCAATCGAAGAGGTTCTTGTTGTCGCCGATCTGGAACTTTGTCTTTCCCGTGCGCAACACGTTGAAGAAGCCGGGCAGCGCTTGTCGGTCACCAATTCCAAAGATGCCAGCAGGACGAAGAGCGACGGTCTTGAGCTTACCTGCTTGCTTGTTGTTGGCCTGCAAGACGGATTGCTCCGCCCTCGCCTTTGTGTCATTGTACGCATCCAGCGGCTTCTTGGGATACGGGACGCGCTCGTCGACGTTGATCAGATCGTGGCCGTCATACACGACACCTGCGCTGGAAGTGAATACAAGCTTGGTGACAGCAAGTTCAGATTTGTTTGCGACATTGATGACGGTCTGGGTTCCAACCACGTTGACCTTTTCGTAGATCTCTGGGCCAAGGCCGGCGACAGGGCTGGCAGTATGATAGATGACGATGCCATTGGTTGCGCCGGCCTCGATTCCAGCTTTATCGCGAGCCTGAATGAGCGCCTTCCTCAAAGAAGCTTCGGATGTGATGTCGCCCGTGTAATAGTCGACCTTTTCGATGGGCTGTCGGGAAGGATGAAGATCAAACACGGACACGTACTTCTCGCCTCGTTGACGCAAAGCCAGAGCTATACGTGAGCCAAGGAAGCCCGCGCCGCCGATGACAAAGTGCGCCTCACCGGATGCAGATGATGTCGACATTGCTGCGGCTGTGACTGCGAATGCACAAGTCGGGTGCGTTGCGATGAGACGGTTCGAGGTGACCTGGGGATGTGAGAAGGAAAGGGGGAAATGAGCAGCTGACGTCGTGGGATATGTACATTCTTCGTGGGTTCGTGCGTGTGTGTCTGTGTGTGTTTGCAGATCAGTAAAGTGAGTCGCGAAATCGGCTTCTCCGCAATTGCATCGCCTGATCTTGAATTTCTTCACAGAGACAAGGGAGAAAGGGGGACCTGGCGTCGACCCAAGAAGCAGCATCAGCAAACTACCGTCACCGCGCGCGTCTCGCCGACTCTAACCTGGACCTCTCTCTTCTCCAGAACCAAAAAAAAAAAAAAAAAAAATTGGAGATACCCAATCACCCAACACGGCAAACAAACATGATCAATGAGAATTCCTCGAACTCAAATTGTGAGACCGTGTGCTGCATACATGTGGAATCATCAGCTATTCCGACATTGCGCCACGAGGGTGACCAAAATAAACGGAATCTACCTGTAGCCACGGCCTTTCTCTGCAGAGACGCATGGACCACGAAGACGAAATCGTGCATGTACACACATATGCTGCCGTTGCTAGTCAGTCCCTGTCATGTCAAGTGAATGTGTTACAATTGCGATGCGGTGCGGTGCGAAGCGATGGCGTAGTTTCGATTCTAGGCCGAAGACTCCAAGGTTCGCAAGAAGGGCAATCTGTGAACAACAAAGACTTTGGAACGCCAAGTGCCGTTCGGTTTCCGGCTGCATGTCGTGGTTGTCTGTGTGTCGAGTGTTGCGCCTCATTTGGCTTCAAACGTCACATGGTCACCGATACCTTTTTTTAGATTCGCGGCCTTCGACTCGAGCATGCTAACTCGTGGCATTTGGACATCAGTCCTCAACTCTCTTCGCTCATATCCTCGATTCTCCTATAGCCCGACTGCTCCAGAAGACCCATCGTGTCAACGCCATCGGCAGATCCGCAGGTCACGTAGCTGGACAGCGCTGTTACACTATACCCTCCTTTCGAGAGCGTGGAAGTACTCGTGAACATCAACATCGGCACAACCACCATCGACCATTCGCTGTGCTCTGTAGCCGTCATGTCGGCCGCCGACGATATCGAGGAGCCTCCTCCTCCAATCACCGTCTTGCTTTTGCGATCGCCGGTGTCCATGTCAAAAGGCACTGACCCGTATCACGACGCCTTCGGGTCCTTCTGTTTGCCCTCTTTCGCATCCTCTGCTCTCGAGTCCGGAACGTCCACTCCGCTGCCAAGCTTGTCCAGAGGTGCCAAATCGTCTCTGCCTTCCACTGCCGAGCATGGCGCGCTTGATCTGATCAAATCCGCTTTGACGCAGCAAGCAGCTGTCAACGCCGCCGTCAACGCCGCCGCCACGGACAAATCCTCAACGGACCATGCATCAGCACCCACGGCGCTTCCACTCTCGGCTACTGGCAGACGAAAGGGCAAGTTCATCCACGATCAGCCTCGTCTCATGACGCATCATCTCTCCTATCCAGCAGATACAAGCGGCAATGAAGTCGAAATCGAGTATTGCGTCACGTCCTTCCCCATTCTCGCCCATAAATTTGTCAACCAGGACCTCTTCATTGATCGACTCTTGCATGGCTCTCATCTTCACGATCAGGAGACGGCCGGTCCGTACCGCGGCATGATTGTCACGAGTCAACGAGCCGTCGAGGCCTACATCTCGGCCGGCGTCAGGGCTCAGGACATTCTGCGCTCCAAGAACAAAACTTCCTCTAGCTCACCCACGGCCTGGAATCGTGTTCCCTTCTTCGCCGTCGGTCCAGCCACTTCTTCCGCGCTGCGGACTGTGCCTCTTGCACCTTGGCTACGTCCTCGTCTCGTCATGGGCGGCGAAGCGACCGGCACCGGCGAAGCGCTGGCTCGCTACGTGGTTCGTCACTTTGCATCCCCTTCCATCTTGGGTCAAGACGCGGATCTGCGCTCTGCAGATCAGGCACCGCCGCTCCTCTACCTTGTCGGCGACAAGAACGCCTCGACGATACCCGACATGCTCTCTCAAGCCGAGCCGCCTACCGGCCCCCTCCCTTTAGAAGAGCTTCAAGTGTACGAGACGGCGCCAGATCCGCACTTTGCCGAAGGATGCGAGGTGCTTGCAAGGACCTTACCTTCCGTCGTTTCTAGACCGCCGAGTCGAAGACCAAGTCACGGCAGCAGGCGGCCCAGCGGTGGAAGCGTCGGTTCGTCAACAGATCGCCCCGTCTTGGCCTCCAGAAGCTCAAACGCTAGCCGGCGGACCAGCACCGACGATCTCCGCACACAGACTAGAAGCAGCGCCGAGCTGAACCGCAATAGCTCGACCTCTTCACACCACCAACAGAATCTCAGCCACGTTCCCTCGGTCGGCACCCCGCTCGGCGTCAGTACCATGACCCCCACCGAAGCACCTCTGAATCCGCGCCCCGAAAGTCTCGCCATTCCTGCAGCCACCGCCGGCTCGCCGCATATGATGGCATCCCCCGCCGACATCGAACCCGAAGCCATCAACCCCATCGAGGAAGCCTCGGTGCTAAAGATGCTACGATCCAAGGTCAAGAATGCCATCGCCGATGCCTCCCATGCCAGCGCCGTCCCAGCTCGCATCGCTCGACCTGACTGGATCGTCTTCTTCTCGCCCAGCGGTGTCAACTATGCCTTGGACGAGTTTCGACGCCGCAGGTGGATGCCACCTGCAGACCTTGCACCTCAGGAGACCGAACGCATCAGCGCCTCCACCACCGTGTCCTCGCAATCGAATAACTCCATCGGCAAAGGAACGGCGAGCAGCTCCAGAAAATATCCTCGCATCGCAGTCCTTGGCACGACCACACGAGCTTGGATGGTGGAGAACTTGGGCATCGAGCCCGATGCCGTTGCCATCAGACCGGGTCCCAAGGAGCTCAAGGATGCCATCGAAGCGGTGGAATTGCGTCGTCGCGCAAAGGCGTAGAGAGGAGGCTTCCGCCAAATGAATTTGTATACATTCCCCTTCTCTTTTCGTCTTTGCCTCACGTCATGTTGCGCCGGCTCACGCTCCTCAAAGCGTTGCTCCGCTCGCTTTTTGTCCTCGCCCGCATCGCGCTTGCCTCGTCACTCCGCGCTGTTACTTTCCGATTCCGCTCTCGCAAGCAATCATCTGCAATCACAATCGCATCTGCATCTACGCTTCCATCTGCATCTTTTCGACTTCATCTCGTCTCGCTGGTCCATCTGTGCTTCGTGAGCAAGCTACATCTGTCGACCTGGCTCAGAGTGGTCCGTGTGAGGGCGCGCTATGACCTGCTGACTCACAGTTCGGGGCTGCGCCGAGTCAGCAGGCATTCTGGCGAACAGGCTCGGCAGCTGTCTCCCATGTCTCTGGGGAAAACAGCTTCGGTGATCCCTGCTCTAGCTCACACTTCCAGAAGTGGGCCAATATCGTGGTCGATGCGAGTGTTCGCTGAGTGAAGCCTTGAACACGACGTCTCTTGGCATTCTCCAGTCTCTTCTTCTTCTCTTTTTTGCTTGCGTTCACTTGACAACAACATGATAAGTAGGCGTCCTCTGCACTGACGACGCGGCGAAGCTGACAACACGATGATCTGTACCGTGAATCAGCTTTGGCTCCAAAGGCGTTCTTCCCACCCCGCGGTCATGCTGAATGAGCACCGGAAAAAAGTTCGCTTGCCTTTTTTGTCGGAGGTGGTGCTGCTGGCAGAGAGGCTCGTCTGGCTCACTGATGCGATAAGCGTAGCCGTCTGAAGTGTCGATGTGAGCAGACTATATAGAGGAGGCTCGGCGTTGATGGACGCCGTACTGTCTGACCTCCATCCACTCTGTCTTCAAGTAGCTCGTCGACACAAACAACACATCCGAAGGCATCGCATCTCAGGTGCCAGCCGAACTCTAACAATACATCAACATGGACCGAAACGACTTGGTGAGACGCGCTGGCAACCGCGCCCTCGATGTCAATCCGCCCAATGCCGACATTCACTTGGGACGCTGGGGCAGCGACTGGGGGTGGGTCGTATTCTGCATCATGGCCGCCTCGACTATCGGACTCCTGGCTTGGTCGTTCACCTTGCAGAGAAAGAGGAGGGTCTTCCACTATCTACTCGCCGCTGTCCTCGCCATCTCCACCATCTCGTGGTATTCTCAAGCCAGCGATCTAGGTGCTACACCCATCACTACGCAGTTCCTGCACCACAGCCAACGCGGTAACGGCGTCAACGGCTATCCGACGCGTCAGATCTGGTACGGTCGCTATGTCGACTGGACGCTCACCACGACGCTTCTGCTGCTCAGCTTGCTCCTCATCACCGGTCTGCCGCTCTCCATCATCTTCATCACCCTCTTCTTCAATATTCTCATGATCGTCTGCGGTCTCTTGGGTGCACTCACTCGAACTCGATACAAATGGGGTTACTTCGTGAGTCTGCGATCTTACCTTTTCCTTGACCTGTCTCTCGACCGAACTTACGCACGATAGCTGGTCGATCGTATTGACTCTTCTTCCTCCATCCTTTGCAGGTCTTTGCGTGCGCTGCACTCGCCTACGTCCTGTATCATGTCTTTGCTTCAGGTCTACGATCGGCTAGAAGAATCGGTCGCGACTTTGGCCGTACCTTCTTGGCCGCCTCGCTGTTGCTCGCCATGATCTGGCCCTTGTATCCCGTCTGCTGGGGCTTGAGTGAAGGTGGTAACGTCATCGGAGTCAGCGCCGAGGTGAGTCTCGGACTTGATCGCCAAGGGAGAGGCAACGATTCATTCATTCACTGACGATATCTCACTCGTTCCATGCTTGTCTTTTGCTTGTTTTCAGTTCCTCTTCTATGGCATTTTGGACATCTTCTCCAAACCTGTCTTTGCCTTTCTGTTCCTCAGCATGCTCCGAAAGTGCGACTACGGCGCTCTCCGCCTCCGCTCGGGTAAGCGGTCGGAAGAGGACAGCGATGTACACGAGCCACGACGCGGACTGATGGAAAAGGATCACGAGCGTGGTCGTTCTTCGCCCAATCATCATCAGATTGGGAGCAGTGTTGCGAGCGCTCCCGCGCCCCCTCAAGGCGCAGTCACAGTGCCCTCACCTCCGCACGTTGTCATGACTCCCGCTCCCTGACTGTGTTTATCACCTAGTATCATCCGCACGTCCTGCTAAGCACCGTCGCTCCAGATCAGCCCCTTTCGCAGTCGAGACCTCAACGAACCCTCCCACAACCTTGCGAGCTGAAGCTGTCCTATAATGGTCTGTGTCTGAGCGAGATTCTTCCGTGATCTGTCAGTCGTCACTCATGCCGCGTCGCATGATGATTGGGAATGTGAGTCAGAGGGCATTGTTGACTTCGTCAACTCACACCGTAACACAAAGAATCTGTCAAACACGGATCCAGCCGAGGTAGTAAAGTGCATGCTCAAGACACGGCCCGTGTGACCGCTGAAGATGCTGCTGGTTGATGTTCTTCGAAAATCCATATCGTAAATAAAAGGAAAAAGTCGGCCGCGAAGCCACCCGCGCAGCCACCTAGGGGGGTGGCTGCGCGGCCGACTTTTTCCTTTTTTCGCGATATGAATCGTAAAGTTAGCAAGCGCACCCAGAACGGTGGTTGCGCTGGTTGGCTTCGGTGAGCAGCCACCAGGGGTGGCTCCGCGCGGATACCTTCGCGGCCGACCGTTTCTATTTCCTTTTCCTTTTCCTTTTCCTCTTCTTTTCTTTTTCTTTTTTTATGAAGTTGTCATGACCTAAATTAAGTCGTGGCTTGCTTTGAGAGAGTCAGGCTTACTGAAATTTAGGAAGTTAAGTTAACTAAGTTAAGTTAAGTCAGGTGAACTGAAAATTGCCCCTTGAGCAGGACATCTTCGCCGGACGCCTACATAACTCAGATCGTAAACATATTTTATCGTAAAAAAAAAAAGAAAAAGTCGGCCAAGCAGCCACCCTAGCAGCCACTCCCCCAGGTGCTTCCTCAAAGCAGCCACCCAAGCAGCCACCCCGGGTGGCTCCCGGGTGGCTGCGCGGCCGACTTTTTTTCTTTTTTTACGATATGAATGAAGAGGCAAACGTCCGCCAAGCAGCCACCCTGAGCAACCACCCATAGGAAGCGCCCCCGAAATGGGCGGCTGCGGTTGGTGGCTGCTCGGGTGGCTGCTTGGCCGACTTTTCCCTTTTTTTACGATATGATTGAGTCGGCTACAGCGGTCGGGGAGAATGCTTGTAAGTTAAATTAACTTAGAGATAAATTCATGATTCGACAGGTCCTTTCTGAGTTTGCGCAATTCCAGCGTCACGATGGCACGAATAATGACACAAGTGTAGTCATTTTATCTTGCAAGTCAGTGTAACTTAACTTAACTTAACTTAATTAACTTATGGCTTTAATTTTGCATAGGAAGCGAAAAATGGCGCGAGCCGCGTTCAAGTGTTCTATCTGAGTTAAATCGGTCTGACTGATACTAAGTTAACGTCATTAAAAAGGAAATGGTGGGCCAGGCAGCCACCCGGGAGCCACCCGGGGTGGCTGCTTGGGTGGCTGCTCTGAGGAGGCACCTAGGGGGGTGGCTGCGCTGGGTGGCTGCTTGGCCGACTTTTTCTTTTTTTTTTTACGATATGAATCTCAGTCCTAGTCATAACTTATCGTAAAAACAGGAAAAAGTCGGCCAAGCAGCCACCCTGAGCAGCCACCCAATCGGTTGTGCTTCCTTGGGTGGCTGCTCAGGTGGCTGCTCAACGAAGCCACCCGGGGTGGCTGCTCAGGTGGCTGCTCAAGAACCCACCTGGGGTGGCTGCTCAGGGTGGCTGCGCTGAGCAGCCAGCTCCTTCGGATCATGTCGGGCTCGCCTGTGCTAGCTCACACGCATCGTCTCGCTCGTTCGTACCGTTCGGACCGCATGCTCATGCTCATGGAGCGTTGCATAGTAGTATGTTGCTAGTCTAGCCCCATAACGGGGCAGAGAGTGATCATTGACATCTTCGAGGAAGGGCAGTGAGGATGGAGTGTGCGAAAGGTGGTGGCATGCTGGCTATCTTGGCTTCTGAACCTGTGGCTGCGTTTGCCATGCTGTGCGATGGGTTGGAAGCTGGTGGTCGAGGCTGGTTGTCTAATCATGAATGAGCCTTGGAAGGGCAAGTCCGGTGGACGGAAGATAAGCTGAGGGGAGCATACCGGCTGACACGACCACAAATGATCGTTGGATGGATGGGATGAGTGTTGATGAAAATGCTCGACGGTGCGATTCGTGATTCACTGAGATCTGTCCTTTGTATGGCTGGCTGGATGCACGAAATGGCGATCATACTGACTGATATGTGATCCACGGCTGACTTACATTACTTGAATGCCCATCACGATGGATAATACGAACGAATCACTCCACAATGTGCATGTCGGAGTCCCATCACTCGTCGAAGTGGTGAGGGCAGACTTTCGAAGCACCAAGCTGCCGTTAGAGCAAACCGGCGCGGACATGCCGCAGTCTTGTGGGACAGCCGCGAGCTACTGCAACCTCGTATCAGTCGGTTGAGCCACCCTTCGAGGCGAAGTCGTAGCACACACGAATGGCATGCTCAACTGATCGTCAACAACGATCCCATCAACAGCGATGAGGATGCAGCCACTCACATTGGTCAGCCCTTATTTGTTCGAGGTCTCGTCGCTCAAGTTGGATCTGCTGTTCCTCACAGCAGCAGCACGCGATTCTTGAACCTTGATGCAGACGATGCCATAATTGCTCAAGAGGCGGCTAGCGTAAGCTCGGGGCCAAATAGGGAGCACGCCTAGTCGCACGACACGATTTAGGATGGAAGTCTTGTACGATTGTTGCTGATGACAGTGCAAGCACCAGTCACGCGGCGGTGGCCGATGGTGTGGACGGTGTGAATGCGAACGAAAGTCGAGGTGACGGAGATCAGGGTCAGAGCAGGGTCAGTGTCCGGCAGGGTTGAGGAACCCGTCTCACGTGCTTTGTCCTTCCATCTGATCAAAATGTTGCGAGTTCTCCACCATGTCAGCGTCAATGAAATACGACCCCGCGCGGAAGGATCACCTTTCGTGTTCTGACGATTGGACAAGAATCCGAAATGAGATGCGGAACGAAGGAGAGTACGTGCTACATATGCGTCGCGGTGAAAGATGAAACAACATGACGAGCTGTAACAACGACTCTGGCCGAAGAAAAGTGCTGCAAAGGACATACACTGCCTTACGTTTAGCAATAACTGCAAGACGCGCGGTGTCAGGCGTGGGTCAGAAGGCGTAGATAGAGTGGACAGTCCTTTTGTTCGACTGACAGGGTGTTGTGGAGGGTGGTAATGTGGCTCTGCATGCTCGAACCTGAGCGTCAGAGCCGTGGATGTCACACGGTGGAGGCGGCCTAAACTTACACATAGGAAGGCGCAAAATGCGAAGTCTTAAAATGGTATAGATTGGCAAGTCGGCGTACTCTTAGATTGACAAGTCGGCGTACTTTTCGCAGCTTCAATGATGTAGTCTGTTTCGTACTATACAGTACGAAACAATGTGGCAGGAAGACTTCGTCCGCAAAGATCTGCGGAAATTTTCCTTATCGAGCATACTGAGGTCCGGCAGAGTGCCATCGGCCTTCGATGTGACTGCCCTTTTGTGACAGACGACGAATGGCGACAGCATGGGGTTCATCTTCCGACTGACTTTTTCAGGGCCAGAAATGACGACTATTTTCGCTCGCCCAAACCTGTGGTCTTGCAGAAACGGAGAAGCGCGCCGCTCTTGGCGAGTGTGGAGGCGCGCACTTGAGACAAGACAAACAAGAAAACACAAAAGCCGTTGCGCGTCAAAGACCGAGACGATTACAGGCACCGTAGGACAGCACTGAGACCGGCAAAGGGAAATCGAAAGCCGAAAAGTGTGCGCTAGCCGAACAAAACGAAGTTGGAAGAATTTTCGAAATTCTGCCTCTGCTTTTTGGTGGTATGCGACCGTCCCTCTTGGTTCCCCTTATCAGACGTGATTGGCGAGCGAGACTTCTACGTTTGATGATCACCCATCATCAACACATCGACAAGAAAACATGTCAGCGGCACCACCCGGACGAGTGCAGCCAGCTTCCGACTTCAACCCGGCCTCGTACGGCTCGGTCATCCCAGGTTCTTCTTATCTGGAACGTTCCTCGACTCGCAGCGAGACTCAGGACAGCATCGACGAGCGGGACGAGGATATCTACCCTGACGATTCCGTGGCCTTGACCAGTCAGAGTGGATTCAGTCAAGATGGAACTGAAGATCAATCGCTCACCTACGGCCGTGAAAGGGACGACGATGGCGGAGCCAGCATTCTCGGCACCAGCATGTTAAGCGACTTTGCTTCCATCTTTCATCCCAACGAGTACATTGTCGCTCAACAAAGGCTCGATGAGCAAGATCGTAGGAGCGACTTTGAATCTTTTGACGAGGAACGTCAGCCTATGCTTTCCTCTTCCCATCACAGTAGCGCCCGAAGGCAATCAGCCACCGCCTTTTCCCATCGTCGGCCTTCGGCAGTCTCCAGTCTTCGACCATCGGTCTACTCGCATCGCCGACCTCAACACATCCCAGAAGAAGATACCTTGCACGAAGGTTCGACCTGGTCCAAGGTGCCCACTGAACAGGGCGATGTCAGCGGCATCTCGCTGCTTCGTCATGCACTCGTAGACCCTTCCACCACGCCCGGCACCAATCTCGGCCTGATGCTCATCGCCGTCAGTCAGGTCTCCTACTCTACCATGAACCTCTTTGTCAAGCTCCTCGACGATCGGGAAGGGCAGCAGCATGAGACCGAGCCCATTGGCGCGCTCGAGATCGTGGGTGTAGAGTGTCTCATCATTTGGATTGGCTGCATGCTTGCCATGTGTTTGGCAAAGACTGAGCACATCTTGTTGGGTCCGCCGGGTGCTCGCATGCTCTTACTTGCCCGAGGTATGTTTGGATTCGCTTCCACGCTGGCCCTCTACATCTCACTCCATGCACTTTCCTTGTCGGACGCCACCGTCATCACGTTCCTCGCCCCTCTTGCCACTGGGTTCTTGGCCCACGTCTTGCTACACGAGCCTTTTACGGTGCGCGAACGGATCGCGGGCGTCTTTTCGCTGGCCGGTGTCACGCTCATCGCTCGACCCTCCTTCTTATTCGGCAGTGGCGCTGGCGAAGGTGCACCTGAAGACGGCGACATCGAACTCCCACCGCCCACGGATCCAGGCTCGACCACCGAAACAGCACGCATCATTGGCATCCTCGTTGCGCTCGCCGGTGTAGTTCTCATGGCAGGTGCCTGGGTCTGTCTACGCCGCATTGGCAAACGCGCGTCAACCTATCACTCGATCGCCTACTTTTCCCTTTGTAGTTGGATCTCGAGCTTTGTCGCCATGTGGGTGCTCAAGCAGCCCTTTGTCATCCCATCCTCGACCCTTTCGCTTTTCCTCCTGCTCGGAGTGGGCCTCTTTAGCTTGCTTGCACAGGTATTTCAAACGCTCGGACTGCAGAGGGAGTCGGCTGGCCGAGCAGCTACCATGTCTTATCTACAAATCATCTTTGCACTGACGTGGCAGCTGCTTCTCTTTGGTCAAGTGCCTGACTGGGTCTCGATCGTAGGAAGTCTCGTCATTCTCGCCAGCGGAGCCTGGGTGGCGCTCAGCAAAGGAGGCGGCTCGGCCCCCATGCATTGAGCTGATCGACGTGCGCACTCGTCTTCGCTCCCATCCCGGACTTCTCGCAATGAACTTCCCCTCCAGCTTTCGTTGCACTCTATTCTCTAGCCATTCGCGCACCAACTGATTTGGTTCATTGTATGCATGCAAATATATGATACCCCCTGCACAACAATCAAGCTTCGATTCTACCGTCGTTCGGATCATGATGGTTCTCTAGCTCTTTCTTATGTGTCCCTTTCTCGCCACATGAAGGCAGTCCTTTTCTAGCCGGCCATTGTCATCATTGCAAGCTCGAACAGTGTGAACCTCAATTTGGCTGTCCCGCAGAATGTTTTGGCCTTGGCATTGAACAAAGTCGTCCGGTTCGCTGACGCCTTGAAACACGCGTCGGATGCGCAATCTCGCGCGCAACGTGTCTGACGATCCGGCGTGACCCGATTGCTGGGCAAGACGACGAGGTAGTTCGAAAATGTCGGATTGCTCGTTGAATTTGAGGATTCGCTGCACGCAAGGAAGGTTGCCCGACAGACGCTCCGAACAAGGCTCCATTGTGGTGTATAGGTCGAGATCAAGCGTTGGTACGTTTCGTGCATTCTTTGGCTCCTGCTTGACACCAAAATTGGAAGCAAGCTTATCCAGTGCACACTGTTCGGCGTGTGTGTTGCCGGGCAGCTCTCGAGAGAAGCCGGTGGCGAGAGGCTCCGACGAAGCTCCCTCATAGGAGTCATCCGAGAAAGAAATGACGCATCCAACACAAAAGGCCGCATCGGTGGGAGGAGACTTGTCCGCCTCGCTTAATGCTGTCAGCATGATTGAATAATGGCGTGGCAAGCGTCCGACATCGGTGCCATTTGCAAAGCGTGCTGCCGTTGCTGCACTGTTGACTGGCGTCGTAGCGGTTCTACGCGCTTCCCATTCGCGTCTCCACGCTCCGTACTCGCCTTCAATCCCGCCGTCCTTCCAGACTGCCCAACTATCTCTTATTCGGAATGCGATTGCAACGGGATGATCGAGCAAGATTTGTCGAAGGGGTGGCGAAGGATGCAGTTCCGGGAGTATCATGTCGCTGAAGGCAGAAGAGCGTCTACGATGTTTGCTGTTGCGCTGACGCAACGTGTTGGACGATTCGGATTGCTGCTGTTTGGTTGTAGCAGAGGAAGTGATCACAGGTTGGAGCAGTCGATTGGCACGGATTGCCAACGGCGAAGAAGACTCGGAGACAGCGAGAGGTGCTGGCAGCCGTAATGGCCTTCTTGACAGGTATTCGGTGAAATAGTAGTAGATGCCTCCGAAAGCAAGACCAATGGAAAGACCGACGACGATCTGAAGCGGGGTATGATAGTGCAAGTGGTGTCTCGAGTAGCAAGTGAGAACAGAGATGGAAGCAATCATGGCCATGGCTAGGGCATGTTCGAAGCGCCTCATCGAGTTGATCAAAGTGCGAGGCTTGACCAACGGTGGACCATTAAGGTAGAAGTGCGAGAGGAAAAAGGCAGCAAAGAAGCCGAGGAATTGTGAATGAGATGAGGGCATTCCATAGCCAGCGCCAAGATGGCCGGTTGGGCGAGGCTGCTTGAAGAGGCGCTTGAGTGCCCAGTTGAGACCCTCGCACGCAAGTTGGCCGACGAGTGCATTGATAAAGGTCAGTTCGCGGCGAAGGAGGATGATGGTGATATAGGAGCATAAAAGGAAGATGGGCGAGAGCGTTATCAGGGCCATTAGCTTGGCGAGCGAATCTGACGGATCATCTGCTCGGGATCATGACAAGAAAGATGGAAAGCTGAGATCAATACGACGGCGAGCGCATGTATGCGTGGAGGGGTGGCAACGTACATTGAACGTGAGTAAGACCGAGCGAGGCGTAATTGCTCGGATCAATGGCGCTCGTCCCCTTGGCCATGATTGATGGCGAGACAATGTGAGCTCGAAGGCCGATTATATCGAATCCACGGCGTAGCGATCCGTATTGTTGGCGATGACGAAGGGTGCGGGACGACGGCGACCATGGATGGCTGTGACAGAAAGAAAGTGAACAGTTACAGCGGCCGACAGTCGTGGGAAATTGGATTGAATCTTCATGGTCCGAGCTCGATTCCCCACCTCCACCAAATGAATTCGTCTTTCTTGTCGCAGAAATCAGTTGTCGCAAAATTCACCAAAAAAAAGGGGGACACAAAAAGCAGTCGGAAAAGCACTCACGAACATGCACACTTGTGCAACTCGCACAAAACGGCAACTCTTCCTCCATGGCCGGCTCGTCCAAAAAAATTTGGCTCGGAATAAGCGAGCCTCGACGTGTGCCTTTTTGTCTTTCCGATATCACTTTGTTATCGTGCAATACTCTTTTGTTACGATTCCTCGCCGCTCATTGAGCAAGGGTCGATCTTTCCGACTTCTACCATCACCTAGACAGCATCTACGACATCAATTCAAGGGTTTTGGCTTTGCCGTCACACTCGTACGCAGCTAGACGCCTGATCATGCCGAAGAAAGGAAAGAAAGGATCGCGTCCAACCCCACAGCACAGCGATTCCCTCCGAAAAGACATCGAGGTGAGTGTACATTATTGAGCTCAAGCTGCGAGCCGGATCATCGGTACTGATGCGAGTCATGCCTCTTCCGTCATCTCTCAATTGTAGGCAAACAGAGACCTGGCCGAGCCAAGTGTCGTCGACCCCTTCGTTGACGATGACGGCTTCGATATCGCAGACGAACTGCTTGCTGCCTTGGATGCAAGAGACGCACAGGATGCCGCTACGACTAGCAGCAAATCAGACGCTCCTACAGCGACAAAGATGGAGACGTCACATTCAAGCGGTTTGAGAGGTGCTGGTGAGCGTCTCATAAACGGATTCCGCCATCACAGCCCGAACGAAAATGATACCACGGCTAAACCAGAAGCTGCTTCCGACCCAACCTCCAGTCCCAACTCGGGCCGCAGATCGAGCATCCGCAAACTCTTTGGAAGCAGCCCTAAAAGCTCTGAGCAACCGTCAATAGATTTCGCTGCCTCATCAAAGAAGAAGGTCAGTCGTCAGCAGCAGCGAAAGGACCGCAAAGCAGCCGAAGTTGCCGAGGTGCGACGACAAGCCGAAGAAGAGGTTAAGCTCGGTGCCAACCGACCCGACGAAGCTGCTATCGAGCGTCAAGGTATCACCGCCATGTGCTCTGCTTTGGGCGTCTCGATGCACGAGATCACCCCCGACGGTCACTGCTTGTACGCCGCTGTGGCCGACCAACTCAATTTGCGTAGAAAAGCTGATACACTTACAGATTACAAGGCAGCTCGTCGAGCAACGGCACAAGAGATGCGCACCCATCCGGATGAATACAAACCCTTCATTTCCGACTCGGACGAGCACATGGCGGGTATTGTCAACAAGGAAGCAGGAACCCTCGACAGCGAACAAGCACAAGAAAAGTACTTTCTCGACTACTGTGACGCCGTCGAGAATACGGGGGTTTGGGGAGGTCAGCCAGAGATTCTGGCGCTTTCCAGGGCCTTTGGTACTCAAATCAACGTCGTACAGGCGGGGCTGCCTGTGCTGAAGGTGGGCGAAGGAGAGTACGATGGCGAGCCACTGTTGATTTCGTATCATCGCAAAATGTACGGTCTTGGTGAGCACTATAACTCGTTACGACCAGCTCCAGCTGCATAAATTTATCTCCATCACAGCAGTCAGCTTTGCATTGTAATCTTCCGATGGCACTGGAACATGCTTCTCGGCAAATCAAGCTGAGCAGACATCAACAGTCAGACAGCCGTTGCAGTGCCTCCTGTCAGCATCCAAAGATCGACTGTGCCATTTCAGCCTTTTGAGTACACCTTCAGATCGGGTTTGAGCAGAACTTCTCGGAAATTCACGCGAATGTGCCAGCAATGTGTGTCACTGAGCACAGGAGACGTTTTGGCCCACGCATATTGGGCTGATTCTTTGATCCCAAAAGATCACTCCTGCTGATCGTAGCTCTCCTCGCCGACCAGCAAACAACGTTTGTCGTTGCAGAAGCGATGATGGCGGGCTCGGCAGTGGGACACCGCTTCAGCTTCATTACGACGTTCACAGCGGCCAACTTCTTCTGGCTCACAGACCGGGGGAGAGGACCGCAACACGGGAACACAACAAGCCGTCACATCACTCGAGACAATAGAATCGATCTCCGAGACAGAAATGACTTATGAACAGAGACGGACATCTGAAGAAACGGAATGCAATTGGAGAAAGTGCGTTGCGGAGTAGAGATAGCGAAAATGGGCAGCTTGCCATGTTCACGACGGCGATATGTGCCGATTCGGATTTTTGAGTGTAGAAAGCGCCTTTCCTCTGCCGATGAGAAAAGAGAGCAGACTACAACGTGCTGGGTGTGGCTGTTTTAGGCGGTACCGTTCTCGATAGCGCGGGCGTAATTTCTCAAGATCGAGTCGACGTCCTCCATGGTCTGTTCACGAACGTCGGCCAACTTCTTGATCTTGGCGGTGACCTCCTTGACCTGGTCCTCGGTCAATGTGAGCTCAAGCTGCTCGCATCTCGACTTGACGGCGTTCCATCCGGTCAGGCGGTGACCGATGGAAACGTATCGGCTCATACCAAAGTCCTCGGGACGGATGATCTCGTATGTGGAAGGGTTAGCAAGGATGGCCTTGGCATGAATACCGGCCTTGTGTGTAAAGGCGCAGTAACCGGTGACGTAGTTGTTGAAGGGGACTTGGATCTGGACCGCCTCGGCGACGAGGTTCTCGACCTCACGCAATGCCTTGAGATTGTACTTGCTCATGACGTATTCGCGGTCGGCGGTGTACATGCGTGCGATGAAACCACCGAGCGAAGGAATACCGTTTCGCTCACCAATGCCGAGCACCGATGTGTCGACGTGGGTGGCACCGGCTTCGAGGGCGGTGTAGGCATTGGCAATGGCGCATCCAGTGTCGTTGTGGAAATGGCACTCGATATCGCATCCGACGACACCACGCAGGGTACGGACCAGGTCGTAGACCTGTCTTGGGTTGGCGACACCAACAGTGTCGGCGATACCGACACGGTTGACGCCAACCTTGTCGACGGCCTGGTAGATGCTGAGCAAGTCGACCAAATCGGAACGGAACGAGTCCTCAGTGGAGAAACGAATCTCGATACCCTTGCTCTTGACGAATTGAATGACCTCGATGGCGGTCTTGGTGATGTAGGTCATGTCCTTTCCGTGAGAAAACTCTCGCAGGAACTTGGAGGTGCCCATGACGACATCGACACCATCAACACCGGTCTCGACGGCGATTCTTGCATCGTCCATGTGGCATCGAATGTGAGTGATGACCTTGGTCTTGAGACCGAGCTTGCAGATGGCCTCGCAGTCCTTGCGCGACTGCTCGGACGCGGCGGGGGAAGTGAGCTCGATGCAATCCACACCAAACTTGTCGAGAGCCTTGGCAATCTTGATCTTGGTCTCGGTGTCGAAAAAGGCATTTGCGAACTGCTCACCCTCACGCAAGGTGGACTCGATGATCTTGAAGTTGGAGACGTTGCTCAAGAAATCCGAGTAGCGCGAGTTGAAAGGCTGAACGGAGCCGGCATTGCCGGTATCCCTTACGACACCGTTGGGTGCGGCGCTGCCGTTGGTGTTGGGGGCTGTGGTGTCGATGGCGACATGAGTGTCGGGCGCATTGCCGTTGACGTGCTGGATGGGAGAAGGTTCAGAGTGATCGCACATGATGTTGGTTGGCGTGTAGTGATGGCGGATATGATGGTGAAGGTAGGAAGAGAGTAACGACACAGAGAAGAAGCGGACTGACCGATTGACGCATCCGACTGACTGACTGACTGAGAGACTGCGAGCGACTGAGTCACTTGAGCAGACAAAGTGTTCGGCGATTCTCCGAAGATTGTGAGAGTCAGAAAAAGCGCGATAATGCGCCAATCTCCAAGAAGAAGTTCATCCCTCGAATTCACAGGGCCAAAATCAAATCTGAAAGAAAAAAGCAACAGAAAAGGCGAGTCAGACAAGAGAGGGGGCAACGTCAAAAATGTAAAGCGGGCCAAGGCGGGAGAACCGTCCCACAGCCCCGTTTCTCTGCATTTCATTTCCAAAAAAAAGTAGTGGGATCGCTACGCCATAACGCACATCGTCTCCTTTCCATAGGTGTTCGTCACACAGCTTATAGAGGCACGTCTGATCGGATCAGATTAGGACGGGAAGAAAAAGAAGCGCAGCGTGTTGGAAAGCGCAAAGCTGGGCAGAGTAGTGGTCACGATGCCAAATCGAAACAATCTGAATGGCTGCCAGTTCTGTCTGAGCCGGTCGACTGGCTTGGACTCAGTGGTTGCCGCTTGCAATGCCTTTGCTTCGAGCCCGGAAGAAGCACACGGTCGAGCAGCAAACGGGATTCAGACTATACTGCAGGCGAATGAAATTGTTCGCGTTGGTTGAAAGCCGATTCCAACTTGGCTAGCGGGCGAGTCACAACGATTTGGTGAAAGTAGAGAGAGGTGAGTTGCCGTGAACTTGGTCGAGCATTGCCACACTCTGCCGCGCTTTCGGCAATGCTTAAGGCGAAGAATTTTTTTCGTGACTTCCAACGTCTCGTACGATAGCTCGACCTACCAAGGCAACACACATACAGTACACCACACACGACAGCGGCGCATTTTTCACCCTTCTCTCAGGCTTGCTGCTAGGCTGCGTCATTGTACGCGGAGCGAAAGCTGCCCGGCCCAAAGACTGACTGTCTTTCCAGAGACTGCATCATGAGATGATCGGGGTCGACGATCTCGCCGATTCGAAGTCCGCTTCCGCTGGACGTCGCCATCAGAAAGCCCCTCATGGTTGACACTCTTGTATTTGCCGAACATCCATTCGATGGTAACGCAACAGCTGAAGGTAACGATATTTCTATTCAAAAAAGAGGGTGACGAAGAAGAGAACCGAGACAGGATCTGATGGTCTCTCCTGCAAAGTTAGAGTTCCTGACGACGAGCGCTCGAATGGGACCTTTCTTCCAACGAACGCGTCACACGAGGGCCGTGAATCCTCCTCAACAGTGGTTCGTTGTCGGCGTGAGAGTCACCGACGTGCAAATCCCTCTTCTCGCTAGCACTCCTGTTGGGGATGACTCGGGCGAGGCCTCCGTGGTAGTGCTCCAAATTGTCGGTGAAAGTGCTCAATTTGTCGCCCCAGTTATTGTACCAGCTGTAGTCGCTGCCGTTGTTCAACTTCTTGGTGATGCTGCTTAAATCCAGCTCGAGGTACGAGGCGATCCATTCACCAATCCACGTGTTTTCGTGCGAGCCGATCACCGACGACCTTCGCTGCTGGTATCGCTTGTACTTGGGGCTGCCGACGTTCTTGGGCTTGGCTTCGTGGTAGTATAGCCCTACCGAGACACCGGAGTGTCCCGTGGTAGACCAGCCAAGGTGAGCACGCCAATTGACGATCGATGACAGCCAGACAGTGTATGGAATCTGGTTCTTGAGCTTCGACAGATCCACAGCCCGCTGTACCTCATCGTCCTGGACGTCCTGAATACCCAAGCCTTTGATGACTACCTCGTTCTTGATGTAGCTGCTCAAGTCGACATCGGTGCGGTTAGCAGCGGCAACCCACTTGGCGGTCTGAGCAGCAAGGAACTCGGTCGAGTGGGTGGCGTTGAGCAAGACATCTGGATACCATCCGTAGAAGCCTTCCTCGTCCTCGGTGCGTTGCAGACCCAGGGTCAAACCACCACATTCGTGGTCTGCCACCGAAAAGACCACGGTCTCGGGCTCGTTAGGGTTGCCGGCGGCGTTGCTGTCAACCCATTCGGTAACAGCCTGTACCATTTCTTGGTAGGCAAGGATGTCGTGGATGTGTCCGATAGGGTCGTTGTTGTGAGCAGCGTGGTCGATACGAGCTCCCTCGATCATGATGAAGTAGGGCTCGTTCTGGTTGCGTAGACCGTTGAGCGCTGTCAACGCCATCTCCTTCAGGCTTGGCTCCTGCGTAGCGTTTCGGTCGATTTCGTAGGCCATGTGAGATGATGTGAAAAGGGCCATGGAAGGAAGCTTGAGAGCGTTTCCGCCCTGAAGAGCGTCAAAGTCGGTACGGTTGCTGACTACGTTGAAGCCACGCTTCTTGGCTTCCTCGACCAAGTTTCGTCCATCGGTGCGGATGCCGGGCTTGGTTGTGTTGGGCAAAAAGTGACGCAGCCCACCACCCCAAAGGATGTCGGCCTGACGGCCCAACATGTAGTTGCCGATCTGCTGACTGGCAATCTCGTCCTCGGCATCGCGGTCATCCACATGGGCCGAGTAGGAGGCAGGAGTGGCATGGGTGATACGCGAAGTAGTGACGAGCGCAGTGTTGTAGCCCTTGGCCTTGGCACCTTCGAGAACGGTACCGCAGGGCTTCTTGTCGGAATCGACACCAATGTAGGCATTGACGCTCTTGAGTCCGCACGAGTAGGCCGTAGCTGAAGCAGCCGAGTCGGTGACAAGCGAATCGGTTGATCGCGTTCGCACCTCACCCACAAGCAGCTTGTCGAGAGGCAAAGTGACGTTCCAGGCCAAGTGCTTGGCTCCTTGCATGTACTCACGAGCAAAGGTCTCGGAGGCGGGACCGAATCCATCCGAGATGAGCTGGATGACGTTGGGCTGCCTCTTGTGCGACGACTTGCCGCCGTTGTTTGGGGCAGCAGCGGCAGCCAGTGCCAGAAGCATGATGGCGCCTAGCTGAGGGAACAATCCTTGAAGCTGCATGTTGAACGGACACAGGGAACGCAAAGGAGGAAAAAGGAAGGGTGTGAGATGGAGGATGTGATTCGAAGGAACGGCTTGGTCGCAACGGAAGCACTCGAGCTTTATACTTTCCTCGAGATCACCATAGTGGCGTCGACGGTCGAGGAAGGTTTCTGCTCACTTTTGCGAGGAGAACCCTGATCGCCGTATTTACCAGCCCGCTCAGGAGCAAGAAGGATAGAACTTCTTTTTTGCAGCACCTCAGAATGATACCGAGCACGTTCTCGCTTCAGAGCAAAGCTCGCCAAACCAAGCTTGGCGAACATTTCGTGAGAGAGAGACTAATCAGGAACGTCTCCTTCAATGGACATGTGGTTGACAAAGATAGATTTGCTGGGTCTGTGCCGCCTTTGACACGGCTAGATGTCGTGTGTGAGTTTGGACAATGCATAGCCGCTCTCTCTCGCTAGTCAGGCAGAATAGGCAGAGGGAAAGGAAGACCAGAAGGAAGAAGAGGAGGAGCAGTTGTTGAAGAATGGCAAATTGCGACTATTCTGGCGAGCACGTTCTTCTCGCTCCAAGTTTGTTTGCGTGGCCGGTCGGAAGCCGCACTTCCGTCGATACCGCCGCTTCAGCAGCGCTTCAGAGCTTGGACGGATGAAGGTGAGTTGCCACCATGATCCTTCCGTCCCCCAAGAAGATTGATAGAGAGCATTTCACCGTTGTCGCCATCTCGTTAGGCAACGTTCTTGGGAAGGAAAAAGAGATCGTTTTCAAAGCAGCGGTTAAGCGAGGGTTTTTCTTGGCAGAGGTGTGAAAAATAAAAGTCGGGGCAGATTGGCAGAGAATCGTGAATCATTTGAATTGCAGATTGTAAATGTGCCAAGAAATGCAAGAGCCTGTCCAAAAAGGCCCACGTTCCACGTTGATGCATGCAGGCGCTTCCGCGTAGAACGGAGGCGGGCAATCTTCCTTCATCGTCATTGACGCACGCGTATCTGAGGGAGACCGTACCGTTCCGGTAACGAGAAGAGAACAAAGGGCCATGGCACGCTATCTGATGAGGTCGTCACTGACCAATCATGCCTCATACAGTGTAGCTTAGACTCGGAATTTCAAGGATCATGATGAGCTTTTGCACAAGCTGGAATCAAAGAGACCCGGAGGATGTCGTGTGCATGCATCTGTCGCTCATCTTGACGCTGTAAAAGATGTTGGAGTTGCTCGCCCGATTTGTAGTCTGGCTGGCCGGTCAATCACTCTCTTGACTGTCGGTCGTCCGGTCGCGAGCCCTTGAGATTGTCGGGGGCACGTTTTTTCTCAAGATCCGATCCTACCTCATACACAAACTCGACTTTCTCGCGCACCTCGAAGTATTGATAACTCCTCACTTTTCCCAGATTTGATGTCCGATGATAGAGAAAGCTCGATAGCGAGCCTCCACACGAGGTGTGCGGGTATCACAGATGCGTGAGAACATGCCGACAACGTCGTGCTCTCAGAAGTCATGCAGATGTTGTACTTAAAAACTTCGTACACCAAGGCATGTCGGTCGACTCGCGGAGCAGTCAGCACGTCTTCGCCGTCAATATCGCTTCTTCCACGGAGACAATTGTTCAAGACATTGTTTAACTTACAGAGCTCAAGAGACCAGGGACGGATTGGGTGCGTCACAAGTCTAAGCTTCTAATTGCCTCGTCCAGGCTACTCGCGACGTGCATTTGCGTTCACGCTTGAATTCCGTGACGAACGACACCTCACACAATTGCAGATCGGGGCAACCATCCTGAGCCAACGAGAATATGAGCGGGTGACTTTCTGCATTCCAAAAACCTTCTAATCAACGACGGGGAGGTGGAGGAGGCATGGCTCTTCCATTGGCACCGGCTGGTTTGGGTGCCATCGGCGGTTTGGCCGCTACCACAGGAGGTGCAGCACCAGCGCTCCCAGAACCGTGGCTGATGCCGTTGCCGTTGGCGGCTGCAGCGGCAGCAGCGTTTTCAGCCTTCTTTTTTGCAAGGACTGCCGCAAAGCCTCCGGGCGCACCCAGACCGGGCATGACCGCAACAGGAGCCGCGCTGGCATCAGCCTGCACTGCTGCAGCTCTTTCATGAGGTTTTCCGCCAGCTGGGGCCGTCTTGACCGTCGGCTTGGGCTGGACTACCGGAGCCGCAGCTCCGCCAAAGGCAGGCTTGGCAGCTACAGCCGGTCGAGCACCTGCGCCTGCCCCAGCAGCCGAGCTTGCTGCTGGCGCGGCAGGAGGCGCTCTTTTGACAGGAGGCGCCGGTGCCGCTTTCGGTTGTGGCGGAGCCTGCGGGACAAGCTCCAAATAGTTGGAAGGAGCCCAGCCCTCGACACCGTTCTTCTTGACCAGCCACCAGCCTGAACCGGTCTCATCCTTTTGAGTCACTTCCACTACATCGTCCTTCTCGAGTGCCATCTCACCTGCGTTCTCGGTGGCAAATGCGTACAGTGCCTTGTAGCGAGGCACTTGAGGCTCGGCGGGTGCGGCAGCGGCAGGAGGCGGCGGCGGCGGCGGCGGAGCTGAACGAGCCGCACCAGCGCCGCTTCCCCCAATGGCGGAAGCGATGGCGGCAGCTGGGCGAGCAGCAGCAGGAGCAGCCCCGCCACTTCCAGGCAGCTTGGCCGGAGTAGGAGTGGAGCGAGGTATGGCACGCGGCTTAGGTTTGTTGTTGGCATTGGACGGTCCCCCGGCCCTCAACAGCTTTCCTTGGGTGATGGGTCGAACCAGACCGGGCTTCTTCTTGGGCGCAGGTTTCGAGACGCTGTTGGCAGGTTCACCGGAGCAAACCGAAACGGCACTGCTCTTGTAGACGTCGTCCTTTTGAACCGTCTCATCCTTTTTGAACGTGATCTGCGCCTTTTTGCCCTTCTTTTTCGAGTACTCGAGCGTGTTGGACACGATCACGTTGATAGCACCATTGGTCCTCTGCAGCAGATGCGTCACGAGCTCGGTTTTGAAGTAGCAGTGCAGGATAGGATCGGCCTCTTCGGCGTTGTTGACATTGAGTATCAGCCAATCGTCGCGCAAATTGGATAAGCCGACGGCCGAGATGGCACCAAGGTTGATCCTTCTCTCGCATGTAGTCGCGACTTGCTTGTTGACGAGCTGCGTCACCAAGATGTAGACTGCCTTGTCCGTCAAGATGATGAAACGTGGGCTCCGAACACTCGACCGGCCGAGACGCGAGACAAGCAGCTGAGCACGGCTGCTGAAAGCTACCGCTTCTCCTGGTGCCATACCAGAGGCTTGTCGAAGCATTTGACCTTCTGCACTTCCTCCGCCCTTGCCGCTGGCTCCACCCACATCGAGATAGTCACCCATGAAGCGACGCGAGCCAAGCAGACTGAATCGCCTACGCTCCTTTCGACCAGCGAGCACCTGGTGTCCATAGTCTCGCAGCTGGATGTACTGCAGACCTTCCTTGTTGTTCTTCCACATGCGTTGGATACGCCTGGCACATTCTTCCTTGTACCGCAGATAGTTGCGGTAGGCGCGCTGGATACGCATGGCCATATTGTGCCAGTATCGATCGCGCATCGTCTCGAGGGCGAAAAGTGTCTCGGGATTCTTGATGAAGGCTTTGGTGACGCCCATCTGCCACTCTTCGCGCGCAATGCCCGTATCGGTGAGGATGCGCTCGCAGCCGCTGCGAGCGTCTCCCTGCCAAGTGTACTCGCCGGCGTACGAGGTGTTAGGCGACAAGAGGTAGAATCGCTCGACCATCTTCTCAAAGGTATTCCTGTACGCGAAACCAGCTCGTCGGACACGGATGTTTTCTTGCAGACCGAGGTACTTGATCTGGTGGAGAATGGCCTGAGTGTCGTACTCGGTGGGACTCTTGTTCTGGTTGGGTTTGATGGTACGGATGTAGGAAGGCTGTGCTCGCATGAGGTTCTCGACCAAAGCATTGGCGCTGGCCTTGATACGATCACCGGCGGTGGGAGGACGCTTCTTGCTGTTGGGATCGGGACGGTCAGGGAAGAGCTTTTGCAGATAGGAATTGGCACTCGAGTCGACCAGATCGAGGATATCCTTGAGGAGAGAATCTTTGTTCTTGTCCGTCATGCCTTGAACATTGTACATGACGTCACCGGCGTAGTGCTTGATGAGAAATTTGGTGCCGCGAGAGTCAAAGTGCGGATTAGAGGAGAGCATACCGGTGCGCTGAATGAACGAGTTGTCGGCGGCGGTGGGATCGGCGTGAGCGGTGGCGCAGGCGTCGTTGAGTGCGGAGAAGATGCCTGGAGGACGCTTCTCCTCGATGAGGTCGCAGACAATCTTGTTGTTGAAGTATTTGATCGGCGTCCATTGGATCTGCTCGTAGGCGTACTCCTCCTGTTCTTTTTTCAAGGTGAGCTCGATAAAGATCTGTTGCAGCTTTTCGTTGACGTAGTTGATGCAGAGCTGTTCGAATGAATTGTTGTCAAAGATCTCGAAGCCATAAATGTCGAGGACACCAATGACGTTGGCGCTCTGTGCTCGCGGGTTCATGGACTGGTTGATGCGCTCCACGATCCAGTCGAACATGTTGTTGTAGATGGCCTTGGCCAGAGCATCTCGTGCGGCAGCGGCTTGGGTGGGATTCAGCGGGACTTCGTAGACCGAGCCTCGTCGGCCGCCGCGCTGCGTCTCCATGATGCGTTGGGTCAACGCCTTTGTGACATTGCCGGCATCGACTTCGAGGAGGTAGGCGACAAAGTCGGGAACGCCTGGATCGGAGATCTCTGCGTTTCCTTCCTGATTTTCAACATATTGGACATTGCCGATCCAAAGGATAGCCGCGATCATGCGGAAGATGTTGTCCTGTTCGTCGGCGGAAAGACCGATGGTGTTCATGGCATTGATGGTTTCCCTGAAATCGGCGTGGTCGTCGATACCGCTAACGTCAAGACATTGGCTATTGGCGGTATATGCATACGCTTCGGGACCTTGGATACCATAGTTTTCGCGATGAGCTGGGGTCGCTGCTTTGGTGAACTGGTAGAAGATGTGGAAGTTGCGCTCATCGCGAATCTGCTGCACGACACGGTTCTTCTCGAGGAGGTAGTTGGTGATGTTGGCGCCGATGGGTTCTCCCTGTGCGTTGAACATGATCTCGAGGTACTTGCCGTGACGAGACGAATTGTTGTTTCTGAGCGTCTTGGCACAACCAAAACTCTCGAGAAGCGGGTTGGTAGCCAGCACCATGTCCTTGACGTCCTGGATCCCCGAATTGGAACCTCCACTGACGGCAGCGATGTACTGCATGATCCGCTTGGCAGCTTCTGTCTTGCCTGCACCCGATTCACCCGAGATGATGACGCACTGATTTTCCTTGTAAGCGTTCATGTTGTAGTAGGCGCCTTCTGCGATGGCAAAGACGTGCGGAGTCATCTCGAGACGGTTCTTGCCGCGATACGACTGTAAGATGTCTTCGGTGTAGATGCCGAGATCGCGGAAAGGGTTGACCGAGATGAGCACATTGCCGATGTAGGTGTAGATCCCTGCATTCTGGAAGCGCTTTTGGAGATTCTCGTTGATGGCTTCGTTGGTCACCTTGGAGAGCAGGGTCATATCTGAGACGCCGGCCTGTGCTTTCTTGAAGCCTTCCCTCCAATCTGCTTTCGCGACACCGCCTTTGGATGGCGCACCTTTCGAGGGAGGTGGCTTGGAAGCAGCGCCCGCCTTTTTGGCACCCGCCTTTTTCGAGATGGCCATGATGAGCTACCTATGATTGGTGAATGCTCAAGGTCGATGGATGGTTCGTCGACCTGATCTGGCGCTGGTAAGGTCAGCCAAAGAGTTCGGTCCGGCAGTCAACAGGCGGATGCGTGCCGAAAGCGCGAAAGCGGATACGAGTCCAACCTCCCAGAAGAGAATCCGACAGATCGCGCGGGAAGGGGAGGGAAGCCGTTCCGAAAAGCGAGGTCAGCTGGAAATGCGTTGCTGGTGTGGGAGGTGACGACTCGACGACGATGATGATGATGCTCGTGACGACGAGAAGAATAGGAAGATCCGATGGTCGAGTGAGGGAGGAATGGATGGACAGCAACATTATCTCTGAGCAAGTCACAGGGTCCAACTGCCTCTGCCGTGCCAATCCTTCCGCATCGACGGTGCCTTCGGCTTCAACTTCCTACCCAAGCTGAGGGGATCGGCCCAAGTTGCTGCAGCAGAATAAATCACTGACATTTTCCTAAATCGCACTGACCACTGCACCGCACTGTGCAACACGGCACAGCACAGCACAGCACAGCACAGCACAGCACGCTTTTTCCGCTCTCGAAGATGGCTGTGCCGCCCTCGTCTTTTCCCAAAGAGTGGAGAATTAGCACCGTAGCATTCGGAGGTCGAAATCACGAATTTCGATTTCCACGAAGCGGAGAGAGATCGCACACCCTACGTAATTTCAATGCAGCTCTCGATAAAGGCGCTGGCAATCGAGCTACAGACTGTACATCCGATCGTTTTCGCAAACGTCTCCGTCGTGTTCAGTTCAAACACTCAGCACTGTCGCTCTCTCGTTTCTCTCTCTCTCTCTCCTGATCAGATCTTACCACAAATGGCTTGAATAGCTCTCACACCGAGTCGGTCGTCATAGCCATGCTCAATGATGCGTCGGACGAGTATATTTTGTGTGTTCTTTGCTGCAGTGACATGAGATGATTCGCAGAAACACGAGAACGCTCTCGGTTCACGCAGCCAATCCATCACGTTGAAGCACTTGGCCGATCACCGAGAGCACTTCTCGGCAGCCTGGCACGGAAAACATTTCCTGAGGATCATCGATGGCATGGTCAAGGACAGCATCCAAAAGTCGTCGTAACTGAGCGCACAACACTCCAATTCGAGCGTTGGCACGCAATCGAGCCCAGTTCTCGTCTTTGTTGTTACCACCACCAGCAGCGGCGCTGGTGCTCGGTTGATTCGATCCGATTCCGATCCCCCCAGCCAAGTGATTGATCTTGATCTTGCCACCAAACAACAGCAGTCCGAACAGAGGCACCTCGGTTGCATCTCGCAAGTACACCTTAGAATCCACCCCAGCTCCCGTTGAACTTTTGGCAAAGGTCGTCAAATACGACGACTCGAACCCTTTGCAGCTGAACAGGGTCGATGATGGATGTAGGAATACACGACCGTTGCGATCGAAATACTTGACTTGACGAGCTTCCGCCTCACGCTGTACCGTACCGCTCGATGATTGGTCAAATTTGGCCGACGGAAGATCGATTCGCACTACTGCCGGCCACAATCCTGCCAGGATCACCGACCGCAATATCCCCGTGTGCTGTGCATTCTTGTCGTACACCTCGTCATCGTAGACGCCAAACGGACTGTAGTTGGGTGCGACAAAGCCCATCTCTTGCAGATGCGACAACAGGTCTAGTCGGTTCGTCTGAATGTCCCGTAACGTCGAATGCGAAATGAAATTGCTTTCGCACCATTCCCGAACCTCGCCATTCGTCTTGCGGTCGGCTCGCATGGTCTGCCACCTCTCAAAGGCTGCCGCATCTGCAAGCAAATCGCTTCTGCATCCAGCTGCCGCAAAAGTCGCTCGTGCTTTGCTCACCTCCTCTCGCTTCTCGAACGGCGCACTGAAGAGCGGCTTGCACGACATGATACTCGCCACCGTCAACATGGGTCCCAGGCAGCCAAAGATGGTCCCCATGATCAACAGCTTGGCAAGCCGCAGATCCAGAGGCAGCTGCGCCAAGTGCTTACCCAGTGATGTCAGTCGGCTCTTGTATCCTTGGTTGGCTTGCAATGCTCCCGCTTCGATCAAGTTGCTCAACGCCGCATCCATCGATGCCAGGCCCGGCGGGTCCAGCGCTTTGCCGAGGTATTCTTTGACGTCTTCGTCCTCGCGCATCGATTTCACCTGCAGGAACAGCGATTCCAGCGGCACTCGTCGCATCTCGGGCGTCTGTTGCGCCGCCATCCTCTTCTCGTCCACATGTCGCGAATAAAGACGGAAGCACTCTCCTGCACGGACACGACCGGCACGCCCGCGTCGCTGCTTGCATGCTGCTCGAGACGCCCAGCATTCCACCAATCGCGTCAATCCGCTCTCTGGCTCGAATCTTGTCTCTTTGACTCGTCCTGTGTCGACCACGTACGACACATCCGGGATCGTGATCGACGTCTCGGCAACATTGGTCGATACAACGATCTTGCGACGACCGACTCCCACCGGTTGAAAGACGCGGCGCTGTTCGTCCGGAGTCAAGTTGGCATGCAGCGGCAGAATCTCGACCTTGCTCTGTCCACGGAGCGATGCTGTGATGGCATCCATCGCTTGTCGGATCTCACCGACACCGGGGCAAAACACCAGGATGGCTCCACCCACACTGCTATCCGCCGCTCCGCTCAGCTCCTCATTTTCCGCCCTTTCCACCACGTAGCGAACCACGGCTCCGATCAATTCGTAGCTGATCCTTCCTCCCGAACGAGAGATGCTCTCCACCGCTTTCGATGACTCTTCATCGATGCCCTGCGCTGCCAAGTGGGCGCGCAGCTGGCCTATTTCTTCTTCGATCTGCTTTCCCCCTCGCGCGCCACCTCGCCATTCGTTGCCAGAGGGTCGGAACCCACTCTCGCGGACAAAGTCTTCCAGATAGTAATCTTCCACGGGGAAGGTGCGTCCGGGAATGGAGATGCAGGGTGCTCCGCTAAAGTAGCTGGCGAACGTCTCCTGGTTGATTGTTGCGCTCATCAGCACTACTTTGATCTTGCTGTTGCGCTTCAGCAGCTCGCGGAGCTCGAGCAACAAGAAATCCGAGTCCACATTGCGCTCGTGCACCTCGTCCAGCACCACGTGCGAGATGCCTTTGAGGTCCGTATCTCCACCTGGACCCAGTCGCCGAAGCAGCACTCCCGTCGTAGTGAACAGCAGCCTGCATTCTCGAGACGCTCGGCGTTCACCACGGATAGCATAGCCCACCAGGTTTCCAGGCGCAACCGGCTTCTTCTTGCCGTCCAGCTCTTCACCGCGCTCTACCGCAACGCGCGACGCCACACCAATAGCACTCACACGTCGTGGCTGCGTTACCACAATGTTGCACTCGCTGCCGTTGCCTGCTTGGATTGCTTCATCCAGAATGAACTGTGGCACCTGCGTCGTCTTGCCACATCCCGTTTCACCGGCGATGATCACCACACGGTTGGTTCGGATCATTTCCACAATCTCGCTGGCAGCAGAGGCGGCAGGCAACGACTTGCGCACAGCATTCATGATAGCATAGCTCGGCGAAGTGTGAAGCCGCTTCTGTTGTTGTTGCAGTTGTGCGTCGACCTCAACATCGCGCCGCAGTGCTCTTCCTCCTCCACCACGCCGCTTGCTGACTGTTTTGTTGGATCGTCCCGTCGGTGTCGCAGCCAGAGAAGCCTCTGCCATGGCTTCCATGCTCGAGTCGGTGGGCTCTGGACCAATCAGGTGCTGCATCACATTATTCAGCAGAGGCGGATCATCCACCATTTTGCCCCACATGCTCTCCAATTCCTCGACCAAGCCCAGAACAACCCCGCCATCGCCTGAATCGATCGCATCAAACCAGTCCATCCTCTTGTTGTCGCCTTGAAACGCACGCAGCAGGTGCTGGGTAAGCGCAAGCTTGAGATACGATGGCAGAGTCCTCGAGACGACGCAAAAGGCGGGCAGAGCATACACTTCAGCTGTTTCACGCGCAAGCGGGTAGAGAGCCTGTGGATGCGAAGAGATACGCAGTCGGACGTCTTCCGTTCCACCCAACAAAGTACCTGGTCCGGCAATTGTAATGTCGTAGTCTTGCGCGCCCAGTCGCTCGTGTTCAGTCGGGACCAAGATTCGATCACCGCCCAGCACGGCCTCGACAGCCGTGCGTTCATCTGCTCTTTTCATATCGATTTCTTCCTTGTCTGCGTCGTCGATCTCGTTGGGAAAGGAGAGAACAGCCTCCAGAATCGCATCTGAGGTCCACTGCACTTCGATGTCTCCGAGCGAATCCCAACCCACCATCTTCCGGAGAAGCATGTCCAACGCCAAGCCTTGCTTGACGGTTCTCGACACTTCGCTTCCACGCTCGCGCTCAACCGCAGCGATCCGCTCGAAGACGGCTTGCACCACCTTTCGCGGGATGCCGGTCTGCTTGGACAGCTTGTCTACTGCCCATCCGATCGCCAGCGCATCTCCTCCTGCACCCGCTTTGGACGCAGTGACGAAGCTTTCCGAAGCAGTGCTGGGCTTGAACCGCGCCGGCAGGTCTTCTTCAGGTGTGTACAGCATGAGGTATTCGAGTGCAGCTTCTCGGTCCGCCAATGAGGCAGCCGAGACGAGCATTGGATCAATCAAGGCAGCTACCGAGGATCTGCTGGTTGGATTGCTGAGCGCGGTGCGAGCCGAGGTGAGCCAAGAGATGGCGCTGCATGCATGGCCACGGCGAAAGCCATATGAGGTCAGCTCCTTCTCCAGTCCTGCGGCGTCGATCTTCGGTGTCGAATCTAGTATTGCTGCGTCGGGATTCTGGTCCTCCTCGATCAAATCGAGTGGTGCTGTGTTTGCGGAAGGAAAGATGCTCATGGCTCTGCGGATTGTCGCCTCAATTCTTTCACGCAACGAACTGGAGAGTCGCACCTCTTTGGCTTCCTGCCATGCCTTGCTCAGCGGTTTGCCTGCACCATTGAGTTTGCTGTTGACGATGCCCACTTCGCCTCGGCTGGCGGCGTCGGCAGCTGCCTGCTTGTCTTGCTCCTTCTTAGCCTTCTCCGCCTCCCTCTTTGCGGCTGCATCGAAAGGATCCGAGGCCCACATCCAATCTTGGTGGCTCGGGGCTGTCTTCTTGTACGCCTCCATCTTGACCCAATACTCTCTGGGCCCTGGTGGCAGCGCGAGATTGAGCGAAAGATGATTGAAGATGCGAAAGAGCGCGTAGGTGGCACCCCAGTGTTTGGCCTCCAAGCTCGACTGGCATTCGAGTCGCAACCCTGGCTCCTTGGGTTCCAGGGTGACGACGAATGGGTTCGAGGCGTCCTTTTTGTTGACCTTTTTCAATGTCACGGCGCAGCTGTAGCCTTCCTTATGCCTACGAGGCTCGACGATGGGTTTCTCCCAGCCTGGAAGCTTGTTGACTCGTTCGTACAGCATGTTGAGCGGCGTCTTGCTACCTGGCGGGAAGAGCATCTCTCTCTTCTGATCCTGACCGCCACTGCGATCATTGGATGTCAACGCCGAAGATACTGCTGCTTTTGTTGCTACGGTCGGCGTCGTTGTTGCCTTTGCTGACGCAGATGCTGTCGATGTCGAGCTGTCGTGAGTGGACGTTTGCGACTGTTGCTGCTTGGCGGCTTTGGTATAGGACGGCGGAGGTTTGGGACCTCCACCTTTGACCCAATCCGGCAACGGCGACGCTTTGGACGACGTTGTGCCGCTCGACTTGATAGCGGAATTCTTCTTTCTCGGCGCCATCTTGCCGGGTTGTCACGCCACAGTTCCCTGAAGAATACAGCAGATCAAGTGATCGTCGTCAAGCCATGTCAAACTTGTAGCTGCATCACGAAGACTGAGAAGGACCAAGAGACACACTTTTTTGAATCATTTCTTCTTTTCCAAAACCTCGGAATCCGGAACACTCCAGTCTGTGCTGTTTGTAAAAATTTGTGTGCAGCTGATTATCAGATTGATTGGGGTGAGCAGCTTGAGGTACCTACATATACATGATTGACAGGTTACATGGCAATGGATACTTTGTTGCTGCTACAATAATGCTGTTGACATTTTGAGCAAAAAGCGCAATCCAAAGGCAATCTTACGATGGAGATGCAGGCAAGCGCAAGAGCCTGAATGTATCAATTGATGGTTCTCTCCAAACAAGGATCAAGCTTCAGTGACTTTTGGTGGAAAATGGCAAGCTTGATAAAGAAAGTCCAACGTCCAGGGAAATGCTGAGAAAAGATGTTATATGACTGTCTGGTCCGAGGTAAAAACTGATATGCACTTTTTTTGTTCTAGCAACCTCAGTTGATAGGTAAAGATGTATAATAGTTACAAACATTGTTAAAGTTTAACAAAAAACGTAACTTTCTGAGCCGTCAAAGTTTTGGGGTGACCTGAAAAAAGTACTAATTGATGGGCCTGCTGATGCATTGAGGGCATGCATTGGGATCCCCTGAGGTGGGATTGAGCCATGAAAGAGGTTTAGATTGGGGCATTGGAGCTTGACGCCATCATCCAAGGTTACCAAGGTTGGCAACCTCCTCAACCTTGGCTGGAACCTCCTCAACCTTGGCAACCTTGGAAGGTTGTGCTCAACCTTGGCTGGAACCTCCTCAACCTTGGCAACCTTTGGGTTAGGGTTAGGGTTAGGGTTAGGGTTAGGGTTAGGGTTAGGGTTAGGGTTAGGGTTAGGGTTAGGGTTAGGGTTAGGGTTAGGGTTAGGGTTAGGGTTAGGGTTAGGGTTAGGGTTAGGGTTAGGGTTAGGGTTAGGGTTAGGGTTAGGGTTAGGGTTAGGGTTAGGGTTAGGGTTAGGTGCTGCTTGTCCAGGGTTTGTGTAACCTTTAACCTTAGCAATACGTAACTGAACG